>CM042260.1:18385100-19015100 GCA_023566225.1 Romanogobio albipinnatus | reverse complement strand
AATAAATGTATATTATAAATATTATTTGGAAAATATTTAGTTGCTAAAAATACTGGGTTGTTTAACCCATGTTTGGGTCAAATATGGACAATCCCAATTTTTTTGAATGGTAACATTTACTTAAAGCCCTTATGTATAATGCATTATAAACATATTTTCATCAGCCCAGCAATTTTTACAGTATCCTGTTAGATTTTTTTTTTTAACTTTTAATTGATTTTATTTAGTTTAATCTGAATGTATTTATTATTTATTAATTTATTTTACATCTACTCTAAACCACCTATTCCATTTGTTGCTCCCTGGGGGTCCCTGGACCCCTATTTAAAAGCCTCTTGGCTTCTAGTGATGATGGTCGCTGTGATTGGGAAGAGAGTGGAAAAAGCTCAGTTGGAAAGCTTACGGAAACACTGGGTAAACCAAAGCCACTCTGTCACAAGCTGTAGACATTTGTGCTTTTTCCACTTTCCATTTAGGTAAAAGCCAGCAATGATCCAGATGTTCCTGTTCATACTTTCCTTGAATGGAAGTTCTCGTTTGGTCAGTCCAGCTAGTAAATTAAATCGAATGATTCTCAAACCTCTCCTTACCAGAATTCACTTGTACATAAAGAGTGACTGAAGTTGACAGTTGTTTCTGAATTCCTTGTGTGAATAAGAGTCACGAGTTCAAATATTGCCTGGTTGGGCAGGGTCTTGTTGGATAAACAAGCCAACAAGACATTCCTTTCACAGTTTACTGTGGGTATGTCCCAGACTAAACTCTCTTTCAAGGTTTTAGCTGTCCAAATTATTGAGGAGGCCTCTCTCTAGCCCGTCACTTCTGTTTTTCAATGTTTTTTTTTCTTCCCTCAGCTGCCTAGAAATACTGGGGTTTTGTTGGTGTGCTAAGGCATATTGCTTGGTGTAGCACAGGATTTTGTAAAAGCCAATCCTTTTCTACTGTAATCTCTTTATTACAAAACAGACCAAAATAATACATCTAATTTCCACATGGAACAACATTCCCTTAAATTCAGCTCAGAAGGCTTAATGGAAACGTGTCCTTTTCACGATTTATGGCATACGTGTAATGGAAAAGACACTCCCAACAGCAGAAATAGTCAACCCGCTCTGCGTGAGACAAAGTTTCCCTCCTTTAAAGTCATTGCTGACATGCCTTGACTGAAATGAATCATAAAAATATCAGCATGGAGCCGCGCCTTTACATCAATGAACAAATATGTGAGCAAATGAAAGATCAAATCAACTGGCTTTCCCAAGACAGTTTTTCTAAAATGTGCCATATGGAAATCCAAAGGAAAAGAAAATGTATTTTTCAGTATTATTTTATATTTGAAACATGTAGTTTCTGAATCGTTCGCCACATAAGCTTTTACTTTCAGTTTCATTTAACCAGGCCCACGTCCTGAGATTTGTTTCCTGTTTGTACCATTACAGTTCTAGAACTCATTGTATTTCAGCTATTCACTATAAAGGTTTTTATTTTATTTTTATTTTTTTTACATGAATTACATTATTTTGGCTAGCAAATGATCAAAAATGTTTCTGTTTCCTCCAGGGTAGATAAAGACAGGAGCGGGGCAATATCAGACACAGAGCTTCAGCAGGCATTATCAAATGGTATGTTTATTTTTTCCCCCATTTTTTTCCTTTTTTCTTGCTTTTTAGTTGAAAGATTAAAAGATGAATATTTAGTAAAAGCCCACAAGTATAAATATGGTGTGAGTTTTCCATTGACAAGCTTTTATTTAATAAAAGGAACCAGGTTTCCTTTACAGCAGAAAAACGTGTTTCTTGTACACACAGTACATGTTTTACGTCAACAATCGTCTGATGATTTTGTCAACACTATTATTTTTGGCAGTATTATTTAGCACAATGTGCCACGCTGATATTTCCATATGGAAATATTCTTTAATTTTGTTCCGCTACAAATGGGTCTTTCATTTATTTCACTGATCACATTTTATATGATGATCTTTAAAGATTGTTCCCCACTCTGGGGAAGATGTTAACAGTGTTGTTGCTAAATAAAGTTCTCGTTCATGCAATAACGATAATACAGTTCGATTTTTGAGGGCAACTTTTAGAGATTCCAGGTAATTTCAGTGCACTTTCTAAGAATAGGCTACACAATGGGTCAATTAATGATCAGTGAAAGGAAGTGTTCAGAAATTATTGATTGACCTCAGGAGGTCAAACTAAATACTGTATGATCTGTTTGATTTTCTATTCATTTTCTATTTGCCTTTTATGCAACCCGTTATCAAAATGTCTAATGTCTAAATAAAGTTTAAAATTGAATGATTATTACTTGTAATTATGCATTACATAACCATCAAGGCAAAATGTGTAAAATATACAGTGAGGAAAATAAGTATTTGAACACCCTGCTATTTTACAAGTTCTCCCACTTGGAAATCATGGAGGGGTCTGAAATTGTCATCGTAGGTGCATGTCCACTGTGAGAGACATAATCTAAATAAAAAAAAATACAGAAATCACAATATATGATTTTTTAACTATTTATTTGTATGATACAGCTGCAAATAAGTATTTGAACACCTGTCTATCAGCTAGAATTCTGACCCTCAAAGACCTGTTATTCTGCCTTTAAAATGTCCACCTCCACTCCATTTATTATCCTAAATAAGATGCCTCTGTTTGAGGTTGTTAGCTGCATAAAGACACCTGTCCACCCCATACAATCAGTAAGAATCCAACTACTAACATGGCCAAGACCAAAGAGCTGTCCAAAGACACTAGAGACAAAATTGTACACCTCCACAAGGTTGGAAAGGGCTATGGGGAAATTGCCAAGCAGCTTGATGAAAAAAGGTCCACTGTTGGAGCAATCATTAGAAAATGGAAGAAGCTAAACATGATTGTCAATCTCCCTCGGACTGGGGCTCCATGCAAGATCTCACCTCGTGGGGTCTCAATGATCCTAAGAAAGGTGAGAAATCAGCCCAGAACTACACGGGAGGAGCTGGTCTATGACCTGAAAAGAGCTGGGACCACCGTTTCCAAGGTTACTGTTGGTAATACACTAAGACGTCATGGTTTGAAATCATGCATGGCACGGAAGGTTCCCCTGCTTAAACCAGCACATGTCAAGGCCCGTCTTAAGTTTGCCAATGACCATTTGGATGATCCAGAGGAGTCATGGGAGTAAGTCATGTGGTCAGATGAGACCAAAATAGAACATTTTGGTCATAATTCCCCTAAACGTGTTTGGAGGAAGAAGAATTATGAGTACCATCCCAAGAACACCATCCCTACTGTGAAGCATGGGGGTGGTAGCATCATGCTTTGGGGGTGTTTTTCTGCACATGGGACAGGGCGACTGCACTGTATTAAGGAGAGGATGACCGGGCCCATGTATTGCGAGATTTTAGGGAATAACCTCCTTCCCTCAGTTAGAGCATTGAAGATGGGTCGAGGCTGGGTCTTCCAACATGACAATGACCCGAAGCACACAGCCAGGATAACCAAGGAGTGGCTCTGTAAGAAGCATATCAAGGTTCTGGCGTGGCCTAGCCAGCTTCCAGACCTAAACCCAATAGAGAATCTTTGGAGGGAGCTCAAACTCTGTGTCAGAAACCTGACTGATCTAGAGAAGATCTGTGTGGAGGAGTGGACCAAAATCCCTCCTGCAGTGTGTGCAAACCTGGTGAAAAACTACAGGAAACATTTGACCTCTGTAATTGCAAACGAAGGCTACTGTACCAAATATTAACATTGATTTTCTCAGGTGTTCAAATACTTATTTGCAGCTGTATCATACAAATAAATAGTTAAAAAAATCATACATTGTGATTTCTGGATTTTTTTTATTTATTATGTCTCTCACATTGGACATGCACCTACGATGACAATGTCAGACCCCTCCATGATTTCTAAGTGGGAGAACTTGCAAAATAGCAGGGTGTTCAAATACTTATTTTCCTCACTGTAATTAAACTACACCAGAATGAGTAACAGGGATTAACAAGTCTATTCTAAATAAAGCTGTAGATTAGTTTGGGGCCTAATGCTGGTTTATTGTTATTGATAAACTTATATTTCCTAGAAAGCAAAGAATAATATTTGTTAAAAATCTTATAATAGCTTGGAAAAAAGTGTTGAAGATTTAACTTGGTGAGTGCAGTCAACAATGAATTTGTGTAAAAATGAAGAAAATTGTATTAAATTATTTACTTTTATGTCTTCCTGACATATTATTTTTTGAGTGTTATAATAAGGAATGTTTCTTTTTTGTAATGGAGGAAAAAGTATAATGGAAAATGTGGCACAGAAGGTCAAGACCTCTGAAGTAGAACAGGTCTAAATCCCCAAATCACAATTTGATGTGTTTAAAAACGTGCAAAAACATATCTATGAAATCTTGTTTCTGCCACAGAATAACAAAAGGTAATGGCAACAATTCTGATGTTTTATTACAATTCCAAATAATCTCACAATTCTGACCTCATTTCTTGCAATTCTGGATTTATATATATAGCAAGATTTTTTCGTATAATTGTGAGTTATGAATTTGCAATTGCAAGGTAAATTGTCAGAATTGGTAGATAAAAAGTAGAGTGAAACGATTAGTTGACATTATCGACAACGTTGACAATAAGGGCCTGCAATAACACAGTTTGACCAGTGGGGCGCTGTAGCACAATACTGTAATGCAGCAATACAGTAATGCAAAACTGTAATGCAGCTGCAGCGCAATACTGTAAATACAGCATAGCACAAAGGAAGACAAACCAGTAGAGTGTGGAAAGTTTAAAATAACGACAAACAAAATAAAAAAATGTTGTTATATGCCAACTGTCACGTTATGAATCACGCAATTGGCCTTGTTGTCACACCACATGTAGGGGTGTTGAAATGAAACGTTGCATCGATGCATCGCAATACAGACTTGGACGATTCTGCATCGATGCAGTGATAGACCGTAATTGATTATAGCATATAACAGTGTGCATGTGAGGGCATGCGAGTGTGTGTGTGCGATGAAGCAGGTAAAATAAAAAGGGAGTTCATATATCTCACTGCTTGTGTTCATTGACAAAATGTAGCCACATGCAGTAATATTGAAAATTGTGATGCGTCTTGATATCAAATTGAATCGTTGACATGAAAATCGTAATCGAATTAAATCGTGAAACCAGTGACGATTCACACCCCTAGTCACACGTCCATTTGAAAGTGAAAAATACATCACACAGCAAAGAGGACGCTGACATGTTCCAACTGATAAGACAGAGCAGGTTACTTGATATGAAAAAGTTTCATTAAAAAATATATTCTGTCAAATTTACTATGAAATTCAAGCAATAAATGTGGTTTTGTGGCTCTTTAATGTGTTGTGACTGTATAGTTTAAGCGTCAAGTGAACCAATCCATCTCTTTCTTTTTACTACTAGTTGTAGCACAAAATAAACAGGAATGAACATCAGAAGGTATGTTGAAAGAACCAGTACAACTTCCTGAAATGTCATATTTCATGTAAACACCTTGTAAACAGTATTACATTTACCTCCAAAAAGTGGCCATAAACTTGATAGTTAGCTAGAAAAATTATATTACATTACGTTATATTTCATATTCATATTTTTACTCTTATTAAAAAATGTATATAATGTTATTATATGCAATTACAAATCAATTAATTTGAACCTTTAATATTATGTTAATGTACCAGCTGATTGGGTTCCCTGTATAGTTTACAGCATTAGTTGAGAGATTTTTTTTTCCCTTGAGAAAAATGTACATGTACTGTACCTGATATATGTCCAAATGAATCAATATTGAATCGAATTGCAGCTGATGGATAGAAGTCAAATTGTGAAATTTGTGTCAATGCCCAGCCCTAATAACAACACAGTACCAGTCATTGTAGCAGTTGCCCTATTGGTGACTTCTGAGGAGGGCAGAAAACCTGAAGGTAGAGTAGATATAACTCAGCTCTACTGATTAATCAGTGAAATAATCAACGATTAGTCGATTATTCATTTGTATCATCATTAGATCACCAAAATAATCGTTTGTTGCAGCTCTAATAAATTACCTTTTTGCTTTTTTTTATTCTGTGGTGGAAACAATGCTTCCTTAGTTCTCACAACAAAAAAAAAACATTATTTTTAAAACATCAGTGGCACAAAAAATACAAAATAATAGGACACCTTAGTGTACCTTAGTCATGAAATGTGCCTCAGTCAAATATCTCTTCTGCTTCATGAGCATATGGCTTTGCTGCCAAAGTGGGTCAAAGTTCTCTCACTCCTGCCAGAAGCTGTTATCTGCTCCGAGCAGTAAGGTTGATGTAGTGCTCGTCTCAATGAGGTGCAGAATTAGCAGGAAACGCTGTTATCATTCTTGAGAGTTGGCCGTGTAAATTTAAGCTGAACGGTTCAATGATCCCAGCGCATGTTCCTGTCAGCACTGCTGCAGTGCGATGCTGTGTTATAGCACATAGGCCATTGTCACACTCTATACATTTCAGCGGCACGGCATCATGAAGTATAGAGCTGTGTAACATTGTAGTGACCCTGCGATATTATGAAGACGTATGCCATTGGAAATGCATAGTGTACTTTTGTAGAGGTTTGAAAACAGACATTGCATGCCACGTGTTATGTAGTGTAAATGGCTGGAGCCTTCCTGTGTCCTGTTCATAGATCAGTGGTTCTGTGGTCAGGTCAAGCCTTTCAGCAGTTCTAAAGTCCATTACTGTGTTCTCTGAGTCTCTGAATGCACCTCAGGGAAACTGCAGTTGTGCCAGGCGTCTGATCTGAACGCTTGATGCTGAAATTGTCTATATGTCTGCACTTTGCAGTAAACACTCTTAAAAATAAAGGTTCTTTAGAGGTATTGATGGTTCCATGAAGAACGTTTAACATCCACGGAACCTTTCCATTGCACAAAAGGTTATTATTTAGTGGAAAAAGGTCCTAAGGATTACTAAGGTATTCTTCTCACAATTCTTTTTTTTTTTTTTAAGAACTAGGAAACCCCAAAATGGTTCTTAAATGACATCACTGTGAAAACCTCCTTTCATTATTTTTAAAGGGATAGTTCAGAATTAAAAAAAAAGAAAATTCTGTCATTTACTCACCCTCAAGTTGTTCCAAACCTGTATAATTGGAAGAATGTTGGTAACCAAACAGATCCCGGGACCTTTTGACTACCATATTAGCACAAAAATACTACTGTAGTCAGTGGAGACCGAGATCTTTGTGTTCTTCCTTTGTGTTCAGCAGAACAAAAACACTTATAAACAGGGCCTAAAACTAGCTTGTTGCCACACCTGCCAATGGCCGGTGACTTAAGAAAATGTACTGGCTACAAATATTTTTTTACCAGCAATGATACAAAAACTGGCAGTTATGGTACCAAAATTTTAGATACTAGTAAAAATTCACAATTCTCTATTCCAATTTCAATACCACAGCTAAAACTACTAGCTTAAAGGCACAATATGTTACATTTTTGGATTAAAATGCACAAAAAAAAACAAAAAAACACTAAAACAGTGTTATATATTTTGTTGACTTGTGCACTTACAATGTTTCCAAGAATGTTTGAATGCAGAGAATAAGCATTTTTAACCAGGACACAGACAGAGTCCGTATGTCGCCTATCAATGACATCATACCTGCATTACCCTCGATTTCCGGTTTTATTTTGTAGAAACCATGAAAACACCAAAGACCTTTTAATATATGTATTTTAATAGACAGGTGAGCAACTGTTTGGATACATTCATCAACAGAAAACGAATAGTTGTTATATAGCGCAACACATTTAGTCTTAATGTTTAAATCTTGTTTTCTTGATTTACCGCGAGTACCATGGTTTACCATGCCTAAAATCAATCTAGCTTACTGTGTCTCATAGTAACCACCGAGCAAACGCACAGAATAGCATTATAACATAACTTCCATCACACTCAAATGTATATAATATGATAAAACAGCGCTGCGTTACCTCACATACGCATGACCGGAAAAAGCGGAAGCATCGTCTGCGGCATAATAAAAGCTCAGAGAAATTAAGGTGTCCTCAAGCTACGACTTCGTTTTGAATAAGTCACTTCTAGCGGCGAAAAATTACATATTGTGGCTTTAAAGTAGCCTGACGCCATCATACTCAATTCTAGTCAGAATTTGAGTCTGATACTGCTCCGTTGGGCTGTGATTATGGGGCGTGTTTAAACCGAACCAGGAAAGACCTCAATTGGATAGACCAACAACCAATCAGAGCAACGGAGCGACGCATAACGTTAGTTGTCAAATGTCAACAGAACTCAACTGCACTGTGTTGCCAAGTCCGCGGGTTGAAGCGAGACCCCAATTATGTGACATACAGACCCAGGAATGCGAAATTTAGCAGGCAGCCCTGCCAAAATAACACATATTTTACCCCCCAAATGCCATTTTTCCCGGAGAACCCCCCTGGAAAGCTATTGGGCTTGTTTTTGGCTAGTTTTGAGTAGCAATTGGGCGGGTTTTGCTGTAAAAACTTGGCAACCCTGTCTGCACGCACGCTAGAATAAGTCACGTTAGAAGAAGAAGAAGAGTGTAACCGATCTTTGCCGGTGCTGTAAAAAAAGAATTTAAGGATACACAGAGTACTTACCAACACGATCATCATTTCTGAGAGAAATAGTAAAGGTGAATACATATACGAACAAGTTCTCCGTTTAGGATTAGAACAAATTTAACCCAAGCGCCTTTGATGACGTGGATGATTACGTTACTGTTTATCATCTGTCCATCATCGTCTAAAGCCCGCCCTGACAATTTCATTGGTCCGAACAGTTTCTGTTCGGGCATAATTACTTCTCTATGGATCAAGTCCAGACCGAACTGCCCGTGCAAATTATTTTGTGGGCGGGGCTAAGTTCGTCTGGCATCCAGGCTAGCTTTAAAGGGATAGTTCACCCAAAAATGAAAATTAGCCCATCATTTACTCACCCTCAAGTCATCCTAGGTGTAAATGACATTCTTCTTTCAGACGAATAAAATCGGAGTTATATTACAAAAGTCCAGGCTAATCCAAGCATTAGAATTGGATTTATAGTTGCTCTGTTTTTGAAGTGCATCTGCCCATCAAATAACGTGCTCCACGCGGCTCCGGGGTGTTAATAAAGGCCTTCTGAAGCGAATCGATGCGTTTGTGTAAGAAAAATATTCTTATTTAAAACTTTATCAAGTAAACTTTCGGCCGACCGCCTTCTGTCGAAAAGTGTTGAATGTTGAAAGTGAAACTCAAGATGCGTACGTGACGTCATGACGAGCCTACCTGGTCGCATTAGTCTTTCGATCGGCAGGGGAATTTTCAACAATTTTTCCATATATTGAACAGGGAAGGCGGTCAGCTGAAAATTTACTTTATAAAGTTTTAAATATGAATATTTTTCTGTGCTCAGACAGTGCTCTTCAGACAGGTCTAATCATTTTCAGGTAATGAAATTTAATAAAGTAGGCTAATCAAATTAATAACACTGCAGTCTTCATATGCTTTTTAAAGTTCAAGAGCAGGGAGTGATTTTTTTTTTTCTTTGTCCGTTGTTTGATAAACATTTAAAACGCAGACAGTATAGCAGGATTTTTAGGATGCTGTCACTTTATGACCGCATATACGCACGGATCATGTGTTTTGGTTTGCGTTCACTTAAGACATAATGACCGATTATGTTTACTAGGATACTCGACAAGATGGGCATTTTTATTTTTGAGTGAATTTGTCCATTCAAGCACAGGAAGTTTTGAAAGAGAGCTCATTTTTCCCCTTCTCGTGTTCCAGCGCTTGAATATTTACATTGGAAATGCTGAAACTTTCGTAATGAGCACCGACCCGTCAACCGCACAGAGCCTCATTAACGTTTGTTCACGTTCATGTTGTCACAACATTGCATTGTTAGAATAAAAAAAATAGTAGAATTCATATAAAATGTTGTATACTCGTCAATGCCGACTTTTACTCACATTTGGCCCTGCTTATGTAGGTTTGGAACAACTTGAGGGTGAGCAAGCAATGATTTTTGGGTGAACTATCTCTCAATATTTTCTAGCTTTATATCTTGATATAAATAAATTTCCTCTGAAATAGCCCCCCTCCCCCAATTCATTAATGACAATTTACATTTTTACACAATATTTACCAAAAACTCTAAATATTTATTCATTAAAATATAGAATTTGTTTTATCCATTGGTAACCTGTCCATAGATTATTAAAAAACATGTTATTCAAAACCTTTTTCCTGTTGTTCCCTACCCCTCTTTTGTCACTAACTGTTGTTTTTCAGGGTGTCTGATTTTATTTGATTATTTTGCATTAAAAGTGGTCTCCTCTCAGCTCTGTTGTTTAGCTGGCTCAACATATTTATACACTCTTGATTTTCTCCAGTGCTGCTCTAGGCGTTTGCTGGTGTGCTGCTGTTCACATAGATTTATTTCAGAAGTCATTGCTGGAAGGGAAGTGATGCAGTGGCAGTGGGCAGCTGTGATTTACCATGTCTCAACCGTCCAGTTCACTGACTCCAGCCGTGTTGCATTATAATTTCACTCCTTTGACCAGAGCATAATACATTTGACTCAAAAAGCATAAATGGAAATGAAACAAACATTTAAACTTGCCGTTAGGACTGTTTAGCCGTAGTTAACTTTGTTTTATAGGAGGACTACAGTGCCTGGCTCACTTATTTCTCCCAGATTTGGTGCTTGAAAGCAGTTTTTAGGGTGCAGGGTTGCTTGTGGTGTGGTCAGATTCAGATATATAATCAGACTTTTGATATTGCATTTACATATCTATACCAGTGCTAATTAAATTAAAACAATGTAAGGTCAAAATGCTGATTACACATACAAACTTTGATGTGAACTTTTGTACTAGCAGACAAGCAACTGCAACATTACATGGTTTGAATCAGATTTTAAGAATGATAGTCTGAACTTCACTGATGAAAGTGATACAGTTGTTACAAACAACTTTGACCTCAGAAGACAATTTATCATTAGAAGTTTATCTGAAGTGCTTTTTTTCTCCAGAACTGCATGTAGTGACACAGCAACATTTATGATTTGTTTTTTTATGTTTGTGAAAGAAGTCTCTTATGCTCACCAAGGCTGCATTTATTTGATCAAAAGTACATTTAAAACTGTAATATTGTAAAATGTGATGGCAAAGCAAAATGTTTACTCCAGTCTTCAGTGTCACATGATCCTTCAGAAATCATTCTAATATGATGATTTGGTGCTCAAGAAATATAAACATTTTTTACATTTTTGATTATAAAGTTTCAAACATTTGTTTGAAATAATAGAAGTCTGTAATCATGTAAAGTCTTTACTGTCGCGTTTGGTCAATTTAATTGCATTGTTGCTGAATAAAATTATTATTTTCTGTAAAAATAAGTTTAGTTTCTTCTTGACTATTCAGTTTCACAAAAAAATGGATACTGGTTTGTATGCCTCCCTGCACTTTTTCAGAAATGTTCAAGGGAAAACAGCCATAATTCAATTGTCATAAGGATACAAATATTTTGTATGTATGTTTTTTTAATAATAAAAAAAGTCCTATAAAATAAATATATACTCCAGTACATTTCTTAAAGGGATAGTTCATCCAAAAATGAAGATTTTGTCATCTCTTACTCACTCTCATGTTGTTTCAAACCTGTATGATTTTCTGTTGAACACAAGATAAGATATTTTAAAGAATGTTGGTAACCAGACAGTATACCAGTATACCAAACATACTATGGGTGCCGTCAATTGTCTGGTTACCAACATTCTTTTTTATCTTTTGTTTTCAGCAGAAGAAAGAAACTTATATAGGTTTGGAACAACAGAGTGAGTAATGACAATTTTCATTTTTGGGTGAACTATGCCTTTTAATTCCCTCACTTAAAATAAGTAAAAAGTACATTTTTGACTCTTTATCCTATTATAGCATCTTTTTCTAAGCCTAGTCTCTTAACATAAAATGTTGTTTTATCCGCTGTATTTATCACTTGAATATGGTTTAAAAAGAAGTCCTTGTGTTAACATATGCAGTGTTGTTGTATGCGGTAGACGGCTGTGTATTTGTCTAGTGGAGTGATGTGAATGTTGCTGTGTTTCCATGATTTCTCCCGGAGTGGGCAGTGCTGTGACTGGAGCCAGTGTGCAGCACATAGGGGCGTCTTTGTGCCTGAATTCAGACCCACCTCCTCTCCAGTCCTTACCACTAGCAGCCATTCTCCCTCTGAGATGGCACCATGCATTTCACACTATTTCCAATAGCCTACCTAATATGGCCAGGGTGACCTTAGTGGCTTAAAAATATATGTTGTTGTTTTTTTTTTCTTCCTGCTTCCTGGGGCTATTCACATCTATCCCCGTCCCACTAACTAAAGGAGCATCCTGATTATTCCCTGATTGTTCACCAGTGCAAGTCCTTCCTCTCTCTTGTAGCGCCTCTGTCAGTGTGTGTGAGGCCATGACTCAGCATTGCGAAGAAGAATGGCTTTATTTTACAGCTGTACGTTTCATTCCTGTGTCTTCTGGTGTTGTTACGCCGAGCACGCCCACTGTGTGCTGTAGGTGTTCTAAGATAAGCACGCTCAAACAAATGAAAATTTTTGGAAATTTTAGCCAAAGCAGAAAGGGAGGGTTCACTGAGCTGGGATCAGAGACTGACCTATATAGACTATATAGTGTGTTCCTCAAGGTCAGTAAAGGGTGCCTACTAAAGCATCCGTGGCATGTCTTTCTCACTACCTTCATGTTATGAACATAATGCCACTCCCTAGTGATCTCACTAGGCATTACAAATTAAGCTCAAAGGAAACGGGGGAACATGATTAAAATAGAAACTATACAGCTGTGTTCTGACCGCTGGCTGCCTTAAAAATATATGAAATCTACACTTACTCCATTGTAAAAGTGTTCCTGGTTTTACTATCTATGATTACCCAGTGCGTGTTATTCTAATGTAGAAAAATAGTTTTTCTTCGTAATATTTTATTAAAATGTCATTCCCTTTTAAAAGGTGTAGAAAGGTTTGGTAACACCTACTATTTGAATGTGTGTGTTCTGGTACATGTATTTACTATAGTAATAAGTAAATGATACACCAAACCCAAACCCTAAACTTGCATTAAGTTCATGTTGTTAATTAAAGGATTCGTTCACCCAAAAATGCAAATTCTGTCATTAATTACTCACCCTTATGTCGTTCCAAATCCGTAAGACCTTCGTTCATCTGACAGCAATTTAATTACCACTTTCAAGGCCCAGAAAGGTAGGAAAGACATCGTTAAAATAGTCGATGATAATACAATGGGTCAACCTTAATTTTATGAAGCGTCAAGAATACGTTTTGTGTGCAAAAAAACAAACAAAAATAACTTTATTCAACAATTTCTTCTCGTCTGTGTCAGTCTCCTACGCTGTTGACGTAGTAAATACAGTCCAGCGCCTCTGAGTTATGTCAGGAGCTATGCCAGAAAGCCAGCCATTGGCCGATGCTGTTCATGTGAGCACCACGACGCATGCATGTGATGCTGACGCAGGAGCTGACCAACCTAAACCGCGTAGGAGACTGACACAGACGAGAAGAAATTGTTGAATAAAGACGTTATTTCTGCGCACAAAAAGTATTTTCGCCACTTCATAAAATTAAGGTTGAACCACTGGAGTCACATGGACTATTTAAACAATGTTTTTCTACCTTTCTGGGCATTGAAAGTGGTAATTACAGTAAATTGCTGTCTATATGGAGGGGTCAAAGAGCTCTCGGATTTCATCATAAATATCTCACTTTGTGTTCAGAAGTTGAACAAACGCCCACGACATGAGGGCGAGTAATTAGTGAACAAATCTTTTAATATTCCTCAGTACTTAATTGTGCAGTCATACTGCAACAAGGACACATTCAAATAAAGTCTGACCAAAGTTTTCTTTTCTGCTAATGTAACCTCTATTATATTGCACTTTATCATTAATTCATTAATATAGTATACAGGAATATATTATCTAATGTTAGGAATAATTGATGACGGCCACTGAATTGTTATAAAAATACTGCATTATTAATATCAGAGCGCTCGCCAGAATCAGGCATTTAACAAGCCCTGTATAAATTATGTTATAGAATATATTATAAACTAATAATAAAGTTTTAAATACATCAAAATATGCTATTTGAATTTTCATTGGCAGTTGACATCAAACACACAAGAACCTTAGTACAGAAAATAATCAGGCACTGACAAAATATCTACTCAATATAATGAAATAAGCAG
Source organism: Romanogobio albipinnatus (assembly GCA_023566225.1). Classification (NCBI taxonomy): domain Eukaryota; kingdom Metazoa; phylum Chordata; class Actinopteri; order Cypriniformes; family Gobionidae; genus Romanogobio; species Romanogobio albipinnatus. The sequence goes on along the minus strand of CM042260.1, from coordinate 19,000,809 downwards.
ATTTACTTTTAATGATACAAACTTGAAAAATAACAATTTCACCTAATATTCTATTTATATTCTACTTAAATGTCACAGTGCATGACATAACATTTATCAACATTTTGCTTCCTTTTTTTGTTTTAATAATTTTAGTTTTAAATGGAAACTGATTGCCATTTGTTTTGTTTCATCTCCAGGTACATGGACACCTTTCAACCCAGTGACCGTCAGATCAATTATATGTGAGTATTATTATTGTCTTGTATTCACAAAACCATACAATGGCTGTTTCTCGATATGCGCTTTATAAGGATTTTGTGTTCGCCATCGAAGATCAATTCTAATACTAAAGAACGCAAGTACAGAGAATCCATGAAAGTACCCAGATGTGTTCTTGATATCGAGGATGCATTGAGTGCAGACTTGAGGGAATAAAAACATAAAAAAATCCCAGAAGTCATCACTGGCTGACGATGTACGGAAGCCTTAAAGCAGTAAAGAGATTCCTGCTGAAAGCTGGCAAAAATGTGACGGCTCATGAAAATAAAAATTTTGTTTGGCATAATTCTAATACCTGGAGAATGCCTGCGATACTTTTTAACTCAAAGAATCTTTACATTCAGTGTGTTTACATGCACCCTCATAATGTGATTATAATGGGATTTGGGCAATATTACGATTAAACTTTACCTCATGTAAACGCAATACTTCGATCAAACTAATATAATAGAGCTCATAATTGTGATAACCATATTCGCATTAAACAATGTGACTAAAATAGGATTACTCCACATGTCTTCATTGGCTTTGTGTTTACTTCGAGTATGACTTTAGCCGAATTAAGATAATCAGCATCTTCAGCGTACTGCGCAGCCTCAGCCTGAGTTTGACGACGTAGATGTGACGTAAGCAACCTTTCTGACAGTGGCAAGTCTTCTAGTAGTTGTGCAACGTAAAATCTGAATCACCAAATCTTGTAGAGACAGAAAGAGTGAGCAGGAGCAACTTTTGATGAATGAAGCAGGATTTGCGACATCTCTGTCGGCGTTTATGCCTCCACGTCCCCCCGATTGCCTCATAGACAGTAAAAGATTGCCTGCGAGCTTCTCCTCCGGTCTATACGGTACAGCACGACGGAGTCGCGTGGTTATGACGCAATCGTTAGCCTACTTTTTACAAAAACAGCTTCTACGGGGCGATAGTGTAAGATACAAGGTAATGGAGCATTTTATACATTGTCGTGTTTGTTTAGAAGTAAACAATGGACAAATGGAGTCTTTAAACGCCTCAGATGTAAAGATATTCGCTGTCAAAGTGAGGCCAAAATGAATGGGAGTCAATGGGATGCTAACAGCAGGTGATGGCTTGGTTAGCAATGGCTGCCCCTATGGAAGGTACGCTTTCCGGGGGCTGGATTACCCCCTTGATTATTACCCCCCTAGTATTGGTAGGTTTAGGAGTAGGAGTAGGGGAGGGGTTAGATTAGGCAATCAGGTAGCGTCTTCAGTGAGGGGGGTAATAATTTGGTAAGGGGGTCGAAATTCATTGCGATTTTCATCACGGCGCCTAATCTCAAGTATGTCCATAAAATGTATTTTGAATTTGATGTGAGTAGATAAATACAATGGCCAGTAACATGCACACTGTATACCGATCTGAGTGTGCTATAACCATACTTATTAGCAAATAATCAGAAAAATGATCAGTTCTGCTCGTGTCTTGTAAACATCTTACTGCCATTAAGACCTTACTCTGATTATTAGAAATAATCGCATTATTGGCACACATGTAGATGTAGTCATTGACGGAACAAACATTAAATATTCATGCTCAAGTAATAAATAATAACAATAATGTAAGTAAATATTTTAATAGGTTATGAAAACTGTGATGTTCATAAAATCGCAGCACTTCTCAATTCTCACAAAGATGCGTTTTGTGTCCTTCCGAGTTTGTTGTTTCAAGGTAGCCTGGCAAGACCAAGTCCATTCTTTGCGTTCTTAGAATTGAGAAACAGCCATTCTCTGTCCTTTTCTCCTTTGTCCCATAATCCTGTGTTTGTTTGTGAGCTCCATGACAACCTAGATTGTTTCCTATTAGCACATTTAGCTTATAAAGGTTTAGTTGTTTCAGCTCAAACTGGAAGCGTGTAGCTGTCCTTTGCCTTGAAAGTAGCTTAGAAAATGGAAGGTTTTTGTCATAAGCAACAGAAATCAGCAGAGCTTCTCTTGAGAAAGTTAGTCAATTATAATTGACTGTGTTTAATGATTCTTCACCAGAATAAGTCGATCACTTTCAACTCATTTAAAGTTAACACACATGGGCATCGTAACAGCTCAATTATGATCTTTCAGGGATACATCTCCTCCTGTTTTGTCCATCTCAGATGGTTTTAAAGATTCTGTCTAGTACTCAATCTTTTCAAATCCAGGGCATGTCACCAGTGACATGACCTCAAAAGAAAAGTAATACAATAAATCATAAAATTTAAGGATTAAATGTGACCAAACATTCCCTAAATGCTTTATTTTCTTTTCAGCTATGTTTGATCGGGAGAACAAAGGCGGGGTCAACTTCAACGAGTTTGCCGGCGTTTGGAAGTACATCACAGACTGGCAGAACATCTTCCGCACCTACGACAGGGACAACTCAGGGTTTATTGACAAGAACGAGCTCAAACAGGCTCTCACCGGCTTTGGTGAGTTCGTAATGCTTACTTATTGACTGCTATTAATGGAAAGCCGGAGGTGATAGATGCATTCAGTGAGGTGTTTAAAAGAAAATCCTGTAGGAATGAGAGGCAGGGGCATTGATGCACAAAACCAATAAAGAGGAAGGACAAATAAACTGATGGAACCACTGATGGAAAATGATTAATGTCACCCTTGAGGAAAATTCTGAAATATCTTTGAACACTTCTATCTTTGCACAGGTTATCGTCTTTCAGATCAGTTCTACAACACACTGATAGAGAAATTTGACCGTCAGAAGAGAGGCCAAGTGGCTTTTGATGACTTCATTCAGTGCTGTATTGTACTACAGGTAATAATCTGTGTTATATGCAACATTTGCCGTTTGTTTATGAGGACAATTCATCCAGAAATGAAAATGCTGTCTGTATTTTAACACCCTCATGTTGTTTCAAAACCTTTCTTCTGTGGAATACAAAAGGAGAATTTTTGAAGAATATCCTGCCCATTCTTTTTCAAATAATAAAAGTAAATGGGTTCTTGGACTGTCAAGCTCCACAATGACAAAAAGAACATTAAACATACCATAAAAGTGGTCCATGCAAGTTGTGCTTTATATTCGTGATTTTTAGATAGTTTGATAGCTTTATGTGAGCAACAAAAATATTTTTTGTTGTTATTTGCAGACACTCTTGACATTTGCCATTGAATCATCTAACAATGAAGAGTTCATGATAGATGAATGTATGTTTCGTGAATTAATATTTCTTAAGAATCAGATCAATGAAACGACTGATCAGTCTGCATGATTTGTAGCTTGTTTCTTTATTTTGAGTGACTTTTACTCAGAAACACATTTTGAGTTTTATACACTAAGGGCCAGATTTACTAACAGCTTGCGCCAGCGCAAACCCTCTTTTTGCGTTAAAAAACTACTGTCAGGATTTACGAAAGACACGCAGTGATAAATTAGCACTGAAAAGGCATGGACACAGTTATTTTTGCGGCTGACCTTATTGCATATGCATTTGTAGGAGTTTTCCTTTCAGGCGCAAAATGTATGGGAGGAGAGTATTTAAATGAATCACGCAAGGCGATGTTTTGCGCCATTATTTACCGCCCAAAAAAAGCACGTCTTAAATCAGACGCTAATGAGTAGATTGCGCTGGCTATTATAGAAATGATCCGGCTGTGTCTGTGTTCATTAATTTGCGCGTCGTCAGTAGATAACGCGCAAAACTGTACACTCCCATCAGCGCATTTTATGGAATTGTGCTTTCATGCTAGTTTAAATCTGGCCCTAAAAATGGATTAAAGTGCCCCTATTATGCTATTTTAAAGAGGCCATGAATTGGCTTTTTTATTTTTTATACTGTTGTCTGAGGTCAACTTATGATGTTTGCGTGGTTTTGACATTCAAAAACATCATAATGAATAAGTAATAGGCTATTTTCTGCCCTTGTTTTGAGCCTCTCTTATGGAACCCTCCATTTTTATGGGCGTGCGGCACTGAAGACTTGGAAGTAAACACCCACTGCTATGATTGGATAACAGTTTTGCATATTATAAAGACCTTCGGCTCGCCCGTGAGTACACGTGAAGAATTGTTTTGAAAGCGTGTGGGAAAACGACAACCGGAATGAATCGCCCACAGGGCTCGCAAAATGTCTTTATCAAGCAAACACAATGATTTATCTCTCATCCACCCGCGATTAATTGGAATGTTATTTTGTATTACTTGGCCCACTCGATCGGTGGATATAACCGCGAACCGTGCATCACTAACAGACACACGCTCGCACAAGCCTCACTGCAGAGTCAGACAAATCAACATAATCAAAACCTCCGCGATTGTATTTTTCCTTCAAATATCAAGTCAAAAGAGTGAACAACGCACATCAAGAAAGGAATGTTATTTAACTATTTAAGAGTCACCGGCCTGCCGACGGGCTTACGTTTTGGTAGCCCACATAGAAAACACATAGCCCCGGGACGTTGGGCTTTGCAAACCCTTGCCCCATACTTGTCCCGAGTCTGATCACGAATCGCAGCACAATGAACCAACAACACCTCAAATAAAGGATTCTCCAGCCTGTGACAGCGTGTTAAGTTATGTTCAGTTAGACACATACACATAATCAATAGAAATCAAACGATCTTTAACAATGCAATACTATCACATATAAAAAAATTTTTTTACTATCATATGTGTGTTGCTTCATTCATTCATGTAATCTCATCCTGTCTGCAAATCCAGTCTCCTGTTTACAAACGACTCTGTGGTGAAATGAAGGAACAAACATGCAATGTCTCCCCTACGTGAGCTGGATATTCATTAAAAATAAAGTTCAACCACACATTCCTAATATTAGAATCCGAATGAAGCTTATTAATGCCCATATTATACATGTTACATTTCTTGCACGAGTCGGTGGGCGGGGCTACAGAATCAGGCGTTGTTCTTCTTCGGTTAAGGCGGTGTTTCACCACACTCTGATGTCACAGCTTGGCACATTCTGAGGTCGAGCATTTTCTGGGCCTGGTGTCAAACTAACAAGGAAGTTTTCAGCTCCGAAACTTACAGGATATTCTTATATCACACAGGGTTCCCACGCTTCTTGAATGTACTTGAAAGTTCTTGAATTTCAGACACATGGATTCAAGGCCTGGAAAGTACTTGAAAACAAACATAGGTCCTTGAAAGTGCTTGAATTAAGCATGAACTGCATTTTGTTAGAGTAGCATGGTGCTATTACAAAAATTGGCCTTCATGCGCTGCCAAAGCCAGAACAAAACAGCATTACGGGAGGAAGGAATATATTTTTGCTGTTCCATAAGCACCATCTACTGTTCAGAGCCCTATTCGGATGGTAATTGTTTCTCGTGGGGTCATAAGGTATTTTCATCATTGACAGGGGCTAGTTGGAGATTTTATTGCCACCCAAATCCAGAAGGTCAGTGTTTTTCTCCTACACCCGCATAAAAATCCCCGGCCGAATTACCTACTGTTTTTAGACAAACACCAAGGACGTGTGGTCATTTAATTGCCGTCCGAATCCACATCTCAGAGTTTTCAAGATGAGATCACTTCAAAATGCACTGTTTATATCCTTTTTGACCCCTGAAGGCCACCATATGGTTGCGCTTTGCTGTAATTTGGATGCATTTTAAAGATCTAGACTTTCATTACTGAAATGCTGGCAAGTATTTACAAGGGCAATATTTCATCACTGTGCAAAAAATAAAAAGAAGAACAGCACGTAAACATCGGAAATCTTTTCATTTAATTGGAAAATTCATGTATACAATATTATTTCTATATTTTGATGTTTTAATTAAGTAATGATTTATAAAAAAGAAAACTAAAACTAGTGTGAAATAAATGTTAAAAGCAGGAATAAGAGTGCTGCAAACTGCATCTCTCGTTAAAGCTCGCTCGCTCTTGTACACCAGCCTCTTTCCTCATTGGATTTTGTAAAATTGCAAATTTTTCCTCATTGGAAATTGTATTTTAGTTGTCAGTATATGCCTTAGCGTTACTGCATTAATGATAGACACCGGTACAGTAGGTATTTGATATATTGGCAATAACACACCCACCTTTATCGTATTTATTGTGCTTGATTTAAAATAAAAGGTGCTTTAAAAAGTCATTGAAAGTCCTTGAATCTGGTGTTCATGAAAGAGTGGGAACCCTGATCACAATGAACTTTTATATATCAAAAGCTGAATGAAAAGTTGATTTCTCAATTCACGGCCCCTTTAAAGGTTTCTGGTTTTGGAGGGCTCTTACAATAGGTTTACATGCTTGCAAGGTCAAAAAAAACCTTTTCTCATTAATTTTCTCATAATGTGCATATAACCTAATTTCTGAAAATGGTTCTTTTGAAGATTCAGTCTCTCTAAACCCCTCCTTTCTGAAATTCTGAAATAAAGATGTAATGGTGTCATTCACTGATCTCATTCAGAGTCTAATATTTTATTTTATATGTGATGTCTTATGAATATCGCCTCATTGATAATATTAGCCCTGTGAATGCACATCTTGATATTAAACAGTGTTGTGATAATATTAAAAATTGGCATATGAATCTCAAAAATGGTGACATGCATGAGTTTTATACTATGGTGGCTTAAACTAATTCAGACATTTGGTCACATTTGTTAATGAATTGGTCTGATCTGGTTCTTGAGTTCAATGCTCTGATTCAGTGTTCCTGTTACAGTGGTTCAGTTTACAGGAGTGGAAGATTATGAACGATAAACTTACATTTTTAACTTTAGAAGACTTGGAATACATTGCTCTTGACTTACATAGACCACTTTTATAATACGTTAATGATGCTTTTGTGTCCTTTTTTAAGCTTGAACACTTGAGTCCCCATTCATTGTAATTAGAAAATCACAGTCTTGTTTATGTGTTCAGCAGAAGAACGGAAGTTCATAATGCAGTGATGCACACCTAAAACTGATTGGATATGTTTATATTTAAACAGAGGTTAACTGACGTGTTCCGGCGATATGACACAGACCAGGACGGTTGGATCCAGGTGTCGTACGAGCAGTATCTGTCAATGGTCTTCAACGTGGTATAGCACAACACAAGCACGCCTGCACTCTCCTGTGCCAAACGCCAAATGTCCCTCCCCATGCAGTCTTCAACAGAGACTAGTCACTACTACCCTCTACAGGACAACACGGGGACGGGATTTTTATGACTCTTCATTACGTCTGTCTGTCTGTTTGTTCGTCTGTTAGTAGCCACATTATCATATTTCTTAACTGTTATTATTGTAAGAATTATAGAATATCTCTCTCTCTCTCTCTCTCTCTCTCTGTGTGTTTAATGAATGTTGCCATTGTGAAAATCATATTAAGACTCAGTTGCATGCTTTCTGATAAAACTTCTTAATGTCAAAGCATGAACTAATGTTTCTTTCTTTGGCTGAATTTATGTTTACAATGAAATACTGTGAGTGCAGGTTGTGTTCGCCATGATAAAATCCTTTTATTTGGATTGACTGTCAGCTCTTCCATATATTTGTAAAGAATTATATTTTTAATCTGCACAATAATGTAATTCAACCTTTTATTTTAGGAAGGAGGTACATATGCTTTTGTATGCCTTTTTCATGCATGATGCCTTACAACTGTTAAAATAACAAAACAAAAAAAACTGTTTTATTAAAAACTGGAACATGTTTGAAAATTAGTCTTTTGTTTGTATGTGCATCTTTTCATGAATGCTATTCATGAGATATTTGACAAAAGATAAATGAGTGTCATTATTGTCAAATGTGATCAAGGAATACATTTTGTAGGTGTTCTCTTTATATATAGCACAATTCTACCCCCTAGTGTATAGTATTGTGTAATACATGCATGCTAAATATATACATTAGCAATCCATTAAAACATTAAAATAATGGCCTATCCCTAGATAGCAGCAAACATTTGCTTCTCCGCCTCCACTTTACTTATGTATGCACCCTTTAGCGCTCCACTCTAATCGTAGGGGAGACCGGGGAGTGTAACACGGCTAGTTTTTGTCATGCTAACTTCAAACCCACAAGCTAAAACAGTTAGTTGTGTTATGGCTGCTTGGCATGGGAAGTTCATTAAAATGTTTCTGCATTGTGTGCATAGAACACTTTGGAAACTCATGGTCTGAATAAGTGTGGGTCAGGTGTACATGTTGTCAGTTCTGGGCCCATGAAACCTAGCTGCACCCCAGGGGCAGCCATCCACATTTGCGATAACTTTGACAGTGACTGAGCCCTTATCACAGGAATACTGTACACAAATATGCACAGCAATTGTTCTTGTGCTAAATTAAAAATTCTAATTTTAAATTAAATTAAATTTGATAATTATCAGCCTAATATCTTTAAGTTAGTTGTAAGCAGAAATAATTGCAAGGCATTTCTGCCTGATGCACCACCCATTGTTGATGTTTCGCTCCTTTAATCCTGGAACATCTCTGGGTGGTGAAACAGCGGCAGGGAAATCTTCATACCGCCCCCTTCAGCCAGCCGTAGGATCCTTCTCTCCCCCACACCTTGTCTTTTCTCCGGAGCCAGAAGCTCCCTTGCTCTGCCTCCTCTGCCAGGTCTTTTAGTGCCTTTGACAAACTGGCGCCTCTGAGACAGAGAATTCAGGAGCCGTTGAGTGGAGGTTCCAGTAAAGCCTAGATAGCCGACTTCCACCCTGCCTCTGTGCACGCAGTTGAAAGGTCTGCATACTTCTCCTTCTTCCTCTCAAAAGCAGACTCCAGACCGTCTTTCCATGGCACAGTCAGTTCAACTATAATAGATGTTCTTATGATAGTACATCAGAGCACAATGTCTGGCTGGAGGAAGGTTACGGCAATCTGCTGTGGGAACTTCAGAAGATCAGCTCTCAACTCCCAGTTGCCTCTGGGTGACAGAAGGAACCACTCCTTTGTGGTGCTGCTTAGTGTCTCACCCCCTTGCCTCGCAAACTGGTTCAGACCATGAGATGTTGCTGGGCTGGCCCTGTTGGTTTCCACTTGATGACTTCAGCTGATTTTCGCAGGACTTGGAAACTCAGCCTTGCCTGAGGCATCCTCCACAAATCGGCCCACGTCACAACCCTGTCGATGGCGGCCTCCCTGTTTGTTCATCTCCCTTGCTGGCATTGGCTCACGCCTTTGATATTGTAGCCCTCCTCTTCCTCTCTCATGACTATAATATAATATAATGCCTTTTATTTACAGGTGGATTTCATGAACCCCAAGGTTATCTTTAAAAAATTAAGACAAACCTTGTAAAGTCATAATGATGATTCACGAGTTCACACTTACAAATAAGTCAGATAGAAAGAATGGTATGCGTATTTGGCGTGCTGTCCGAGGAGAGGGCTCCGAGCTCGGTATTTGGCCCGAACCCAGAGTACTCCCCCCGTATGTCTGGTTTAGGAAGTAACCAGGTGAGTGTGAGGAAGATGGGGTGGTGGAGGGATGCTGCAAAACTTGTCGAGAAACATTGGTGAGTTGACTGGGTATTTATATGATCCTCCACTTGTGCTGATTGGGTAGACATGTTGATTACTTATTGCTGACAGCTGGTTGGAATGACATGATGATTAGATAGATCATTTGAACGTGCTCCTCCCGAACTTTGTTACTGAAACATCATTTCACGAGTTCACACTTACAAATAAGTCAGATAGAAAGAATGGTATGCGTATTTGGCGTGCTGTCCGAGGAGAGGGCTCCGAGCTCGGTATTTGGCCCGAACCCAGAGTACTCCCCCAAAAATTGCAACTAACATGGGACAGCAGCCGGTAAATGATGTTGATACCCCCCAAAAGTTGCAGAGCATGAAACTGATGCTGTGCCAATCGAAGGCGAGGGTAAGTCACTGGATCGGGAGGTCTTGTCATCGTCTGAGGTTTTGATGGTCGTGGTATCAGAAAGTGAACCTCGTTGGTAGTCAGCTGGGGATGGAGATAGCACTGCTGCGGCAGTGGCAACGAACTCCTTCCTTTCCAACTTGTTTTCAAACTGTCTAAAAAGCTGGTTGTATGGAAAATTTAGCTCCTGCCAGAGCAAAAGAGATGACTCTTCTGTGGCAGTGGAGCGAGTTTGAATGGAGTAACCGAACTCCTGCGGGAGCGGATTTGACGACACTGCTGCGGCAGTGGAGACAAGTCATTTTTCAACTTGCTTTCCAACAATCAAATGAGCCAGTTGTTTGGAGAATTTGAGCTCCAGCCAGAGCGGAAGAGATGACTCTTCTGAGGCAGTGGAGCGAGTTTGGATGGAATAACGGAGCTCCTGCGGGAGCGGATTTGACGACACTGCTGCGGCAGTGGAGCGAGTTTGGATGGAATAACGGAGCTCCTGCGGGAGCGGATTTGACGACACTGCTGCGGCAGTGGAGACGAGCCGTTTCAAAACTTGCTTTCCAACTATCCAGTTGTACTGGGAATCGGGCTCTTGCGGGAGCGGAAAAGATGACGCTGCTGTGGCAGTGGAGCGAGTTTGGAATGGAGTAACAGAGCTCCTGCGGGAGCGGAGTTGATGACACTGCTGCGGCAGTGGAGCGAATTTGGAATGGAGTAACGGAGCTCCTGCGGGAGCGGAGTTGATGACACTGCTGCGGCAGTGGAGCGAGTTTGGAATGGAGTAACGGAGCTCCTGCGGGAGCGGAGTTGATGACACTGCTGCGGCAGTGGAGACGAGCTGTTTCAAAGTTGCTTTCCAACTATCCAGTGAGCCAGTTGTACGGGGAATCGGGCTCCTGCGGGAGCGGAAAAGATGACACTGTTGCGGCAGTGGAGACCTTTTGGGCAGAGAACTGGGCTTTGTTAGAATGAAAGAGATGACACTGCTTTGGCAATAAACCGGTTGGATGGAGAAACTGAGCTTCTGTTGGAGCGAAATTGATAACACTGCTGCGGCAGTGACAGAAAGAGGCGGCTCCAGCGGGAGCGACTGGGGAGATGCTGCCCGGGGCAGTGAATGTATGATCGTTTCCCTTATTGGATTGATGATGTTGAAATGAAGCAGATGCGGAGATCCTGTAGGTTTGGGTGTATGGAAACAGATTAGCTGATTAGAGTCAGTTGGGCTTCTTTGATGTGGAAGCGATTAGAACGAATGTAGCTCTTGAAAGCTTCTGACGACCAGCGACCGAGTGCTTGGATCTGATGCTGGGAGAGGCCTTTTTTAGCGGCTGTGGTTGCTGCACCTATGCGGAACGAATGGCTAGAAAAGTGGTCTGCTGGAATGCCGGATTGAATCAGTATGGACTTGAGGTGTTTTTGGAACCAAAAACGTGTGACAGGGCGGTTGGAATCGTCTGTGAAGAGTGGGTCAGAAGGGAATTTAGTCTGCAAGCTTCTGAAATGTAGGTAAGCTAAAAGGGATTGGTACGGCTGGATTGGTGATGGGAGGTTGAAAATGTAAATGAAATGGCCTTTTTTCATTTGATCCGTCTTACTTTGTTTGATGAAATAAGACATGGTTTCGTCATCTAGCGCTGATAGATCTGAAATTGTAGGATGGACCTTTGGGTTGAAGGTGGACGTGATGGTGAGTTCTGAGCTTCTGAGAAAACCGAAGAAGGCCAAAATGAACATTGCATCCAGGGTGCGGGAGGTATTGGTGGAGTGGTAGCCTCGGCGGAGGGTGGAGATACATTTAGTGAGTATATCTAGAGTTATTGGTTGTCTGGCGTCTGGGTGGGTGGGCTGGGTTTTTTGGATGCCTTTGATGAGCATGGATGTTTGTGAATTGGCTATTTCTGAAGAGGGCAGACCAAAAATGAGTTTGTGAAAAAATTGAATTCCGCTTAGATAACCCTTGATGGAGCTGGCTTGGAGGTTCTTAATACTGTTGAGATGAGATATGAATGAAGTGATGGTAAGCAAAGAAAAATCAGGGAAATTCAGGTTGTATGTGGAGTGGAAAGACTTGAAAACACTTCCATGCAGTTAGGTAAGATTGGAGGGTTCTGGGGGAAACGGCTTGAAGAATGGAATTCAGAGAGGCGTCAAGGAGGGGTTTCAATGGGTGGTTTATGGGAACATCAGCTCTGAATAGTGAGGTACTGGGGTTGGGAATGGGTCCGCCTCTGGTGCCAACAGCCTGAATTTCTGGAAAGCAAAACGAGAGAGAGAGTCAGCTATTTGATTTTTGGACCCAGGAATATGTTTTGCAATTATGATGAACTGGTCACAGGCTGAAATCCAAATGAGGCGTCTCAGGAGAGGCATTAGTGCGGGGGAATGTGAACGTCCTTTGTTAATGCAATGCACGGTTGCTTCGTTGTCACAGTGCACTATAATGCTGTTCGTGGACCATTCTTTACCCCACAGGAAGGCTGCTACGACTAAAGGATACAACTCGAACAGTGCTGAGGATGTTAGTGACTGTGGTGAGTCTGACAGCTGGGTGGGCCATGTGGATGCGAACCAACGGCCTTGGTAAAATCCCCCAAAACCAATGGAGGGAGCTGCGTCGGTAAACAGTTGAATATCCACAGGGAGAGAAACCAGATTATTATAGAAAAAAGACAGCCCATTCCATTGTTTAAGGAAAGTTATCCATAAACTGAGCTCGTTGCAGCACAAACTAGTTAGGGAGATTTGGTCCTCTAGCGCGTGAACTGAAGATGCGAGGGAGAGGAGATGTGAGATGAAAGGGCGGCCTTGCGGAATGATGCGCATCGCAAAGTTTAAGTGGCCGAGCAGGGATAGTAGCTCACGTTTGGAACAGTTTGGACTGTCTAGGAGGGTGGATGCGACCAGAATTATCCTGTCGATTTTTTCCTTGGGAAGTGAGGCCTGGAAGTTAACTGTATCCAAGTTAATGCCCAAAAATTCGATGGACGTGGCTGGGCCCATGGTTTTGTCTTGGGCGATTGGAATCCCGAGCTCAGCGAAGACCTTTTGGACTGTGAGAAGATGTGCAGCCGGGATGGAGCCTGGTGGTGAGATGATTAGGAAATCATCTAGCAAGTGAATTATGTAGGGAATTGAGTAGTTGTTGGAAAGAATCCAACAGATAGCTTCTGATAGCATGTCAAAAATCTTGGGGCTACTTTTGCAGCCAAAAGTTAAACGTACAGAAAAGTAAAATTTTCCGTGCCAGCGTACGCCGAATAAATGCCATGAATCTGGGTGGATTGGCATCACTTTAAATGCGGAAGTGATGTCGACTTTGGCGAGCCAAGCGCCGCGACCCGCATCTTGAATCAAGGTTATAGCTTGATCGATGTTGTGGTAATTGAGAGAGAATTCTTCAAGCGAGATTAGGCTGTTTATGCTTGGAAACGGAGAGTTGTGAGGGGCTGAGAGGTCGATAATTAAGCGTTTTTTGCCTGAAAACTTCCTGGTGGCCACTCCGATAGGGCTGATGCGGAAACACTCGAAAGGGGGAGTGTTAAAGGGTCCGATCATGAAGCCTGATTCGATTTCTTTATTGATTAGAATATCAACTGTATCAGGCTCAGCGAGAGCGGACTGGAGATTGTCACATATGATACTTTGAGTTGGGAGGCTTTCCACGCCGGGTTTGAAACCGTGCTCGAGACCAGACAGTAAATAGTCAGTAAAGTTAGTGTTAGGGTGGTGAGACAATTCAGTAGACAAACGGGAAATATTCACGGGAGTCGACAGGTAATTTTTTGAATCTTTATTTACGGCTCTTTTTACAGGGCATATTGTGCGGGCATGAGCGCCGCCACAATAGCTGCAAATGTGCATGAAACGACAACGTTGTCGTGAGCATCGTCCCGAGTTGAAGTTGTTGCAAACTTGACTGCTGGATGAATAGGTGTTTCTTCTTTTGGAATCAATGGAAGAGTCATTGAAATTGATGTTTGCTGGCCGCGGGACATAACTGGTAGATTTTACTTGTGGTGAATCCGTGCTGGGGGAATTTGAAGGGTTAATCAAAGGACAAGCTGTGGTGGAGTGAGAAACAGATCTGCAAACCGCGCAGGAAATGTTACGGCAGCCTAGGAACACTCTGTTGTGTAATTCTGTGTCTAAAGCGCCCCAGTAAGGACACTGGTTCCACTGAGCTACACGGACGGCGCATTTTGCTGAGAACAGCTTATGATAAGTATAAAAATGGGTCCCTCCATACGATAACGCAAGCTCTGCAATTATCGCGAGATAATCGTTTAATTCTCGTCTCCTGTGGGGGAGTGCAGCGCAAATTATTTCGCTGAAACGGCTGAAAGCAATAGCAAATTCAGAGAACGAAAGAATGCGGGATGAATTATGTGCTGGGTTTTTGAGAGTGACTGCAAAATCACCACAGTCGATTTGACGATCTGAAACTGAGGGAGGGAGTAAAGAAAGAAGGGAAGATAAATCGATATCCGCACCTGTGAGGATCTGTGCTCTGATGTTGCTGGCAACAGGGGGAGGTTCCAAGGCTGTAGCATTCGGCGGGATGGGCATTGGTGTCGCAGAAAATAAGGTAAAAGGAGAACGAGTTTGGGGAAAAGTGTTAGGAGGAAGGAAAGCTGGAGCTGAGGCCGCTTGCGGAGGCAACCTCTCGCTTAGGTCGGCCCCCGGCAGAGGAGGAACGGGAAAAGTGGGAAAAGAGCCAAGTTGGGGAGGAAAAAAAGGCAACTGGGCCTGCGCCGCTAGCGGAGGCAGCCTCGCGCTAGATTTTGATGGTGGGGCTGCAGGCCGAGGACAAGGGAAAGGGTTAGCCAAAGTGGCAGAAAAAGCCTGTGATAGCGGAGCCTGCGCTGCTGGCGGAAGCATACTCACGCTGAAAGGACAGCCTGGGGAAAAGGAAGCTGGCATTGTGGGCTGTGGTGCAACGCTGGAAAAAGCTGCGGCCTGTAGCTCGGCGGAGCAGAGAGACGAGTTGGGCTGGGTGGCGTCGGCGGCAGCGGTGGCAGTGGCGGCGGGATCTGGGGCGCGGCCCAGGCTAGCTGAAGGCCTGCTGCAGCGGACTGGCGCTCGAGGAAGGACCGGTCCTGCGAGGGACGGAGAGGGTGTTTTATGAGAGCGTGAGTTTGGAGCCTTGTGATTTCTTGACCTGTTGGCGGTTCTGGAAAGTGGAGTGGATTTTGGAGATGGAGAAGCTGCTTGGAGAGACACGTAAAGGTTGTATAGTTGAGATTTATTCATTCTTCTAGAAAAATGCACGTCAGCGCTGATTAGCGCTTGCCTTAAACCCAACACGGTCCATTTTTCTATTGCTGGAATCGTAGGTTGTGCTGAAGTGTAGGAGGAAGCTGGAGATGATGGATGTCTTGATGGTGGAGGCGATGGCACGCCTCTGCGTCTCGGGGTACGGGAGGCGGCGCGGCTGGGCCGACGGCCGCGTTGTGTTGCTGGAGGTTCGGGTGCTGTGTCCTGTTGAGTCGGGGTGCTCCTTGCATCGGTGGGATGCTGTAGGGGATCCTGGGCAACAAGAGAATCGTCATCGGACGGATAAAGTTCTATCTCAGACATTGTAACGGATGGTAAGGACCAAATGCTGCAAAACTTGTCGAGAAACATTGGTGAGTTGACTGGGTATTTATATGATCCTCCACTTGTGCTGATTGGGTAGACATGTTGATTACTTATTGCTGACAGCTGGTTGGAATGACATGATGATTAGATAGATCATTTGAACGTGCTCCTCCCGAACTTTGTTACTGAAACATCATTTGGAGAAACAGGAACAGGAAAGTCCACCCTCATCGATGCAATGATCAATTACATCATGGATGTTGTAAAGATTTGGCTGGAGGTGGCCGACGTATCAGACAAAGCTGAGTCTCATACAGCAGAAGTAACTGTTTATGAGGTTTATGTGCAGGACAGTCCATTCTCTCTCATAGTTATTAAACCACCTGGATTTGGTGATACAGAAAGTAAAGATAAAGACAATATATATATAGCGTCAGGCACACGATTGAGCTTGCCTGGAATATAAATGGCATGGAGTGACCTGGGTCGCTGCCGACTCCAGAGGAGGAGATGGCTTGTGAGTTGTGATATTTACATTTATGCATTTGGCAGACGCTTTTATCCAAAGCGACTTACAGTGCCCTTATTACAGGGACAATCCCCTTGGAGCAACATGGAGTAAAGTGCCTTGCTCAAGGACAACACTGGTGGTGACCGCTGGGATCGAACCAGCAACCTTCTGTTCCATGGTTTAACCCCCTGGACCACCATCTCATATGCGACCTCAAGTCGCCATAGAAAAGGCATGGTCTGACCAAGGGTCTCAGAATTAAAGAGAATGAACCTGGGGGGACACCTGGCGAACTGAATCGCATGGCCGTATGAGTCAGCAGGATGGGCTGGGAAGCACTATCCAGGCTCTGAGATGTGTGAATAGCACCAAGGGGACAACCAACGTACACGTGGAAAGGCAGCAAATGGAGACACTGGGGCCCAACCCGGGAAGCATTGCATCCTGAAGTAGAGGCAGTGAAGTAGAGAGTTTTGGATGCCGTACAGAGAGACTTTCATTAGCGTAGATGCCATTCTTCTGATGATGTAACAAGTACATCATGTGTTATGGAAGTGTTTCCGGTTCCGGCTGACCTAGTTAATGCAGCCTAACAATCGTTTAATTGAAAAAGTGTTTTATGTGCATGCCATAGTAAAGAGATGTGTTTTTAGTCTAGATTTAAACTGACAGAGTGTGTCTGCTTCCCGAACAATGCTAGGAAGACTGTTCCAGAGTTTAGGTGCTGAATAGGAAAAGGATCGACCGCCTGCAGTTGATATTCTCTGTTATTAACTGGCCAGAATTTTGAGACCACAGTAGACGTGATGGAGTATAATGTGTTAAGAGCTCGCTCAAGTATTGGGGAGATAAACCATTTAGTGCTTTGTAAGTAATAAGCAAGATTTTAAAATGTATGCAATGTTTAATAGGGAGCCAGTGAAGTGTTGACAGAACCGGGCTAATATGGTCATACTTCCTGGTTCTAGTAAGAACTCGAGCTGCTGCGTTTTGGACCAGCTGGAGTTTGTTTATAAAGCGAGCAGGGCAACCACCCAGTAGAGCATTACAATAATCTAGCCTTGAGGTCATGAACACATGAACTAACTGTTCAGCATTTTGCACTGAGAGCATGTGCCGTAATTTAGATATATTTTTAAGATGGTAGAATGCAATTTTACAGATGCTAGAAACCTGGCTTTCAAATGAAATATTGGTATCAAAGAGCACACCCAGGTTCTTCACTTATGACGAGGACTTTACAGAGCAGCCATCAAGTGTTAGACAGTATTCTAGGTTACTACTTGTGGAGCTTTTTTGTCCAGTTAATTAAAAATTATTTTTTTTCTGAATTGAGTTGCAGGAAATTACTGGTCATCCAATTTTTTATATCAGCTATGCATTCCGTTAATCTTGTGAATTGGTAAATTTCTTCAGGGCGTGAAGAAATATAGAGCTGAGTATCGTCAGCATAATGAAAACTAACACCATGCTTCCTAATGATATCTCCCAGTGGTAGCATGTACAGGGTGAAAAGTAACGGTCCTAGCACTGAGCCCTGCGGTACTCCATACTGTACTTGTGATCGGTGTGACATCTCTTCATTTACTGCTACAAACTGATAACGGTCAGACGGGTATGATTTAAACCATGCCAATGCAATTCCACTAATGCCTACATAATTTTCAGGTCTATTCAAAAGAATGTTGTGGTCGATAGTATCGAATGCAGCACTAAGATCGGGTAACACTCATAGAGAGATACAGCCACGATCGGATGATAAGAGTAAATCATTTGTAACTCTGATGAGAGCAGTCTCAGTACTATGATACGCTCTAAATCCTGACTGGAAATCCTCACAGATACCATTTCTGTCTAAAAAGGAACATAATTGTGAAGACACTGCCTTTTCAAGAATTTTTGACAGAAAGGGTAGATTTGAGATTGATCTGTAATTGACTAATTCTGTAGGATCAAGTTGCGTTTTTTTTAATAAGTGGTTTAATAATAGCCAACTTAAAAGTTTTTGGTACATATCCTAATGACAAAGACGAATTAATGATATTAAGAAGAGGATCTATGACCTCTGGTAGCATCTCTTTTAATAGCCTAGTCGGTACAGGGTCAAGCATACATGTTGTTGATTTTGATAATTTAACGAGTTTAGCCAATTCTTCTTCTCCTATAGCAGTGAATGAGTGTAATTTTTCCTCAGTGACACTACACTGATGTGATACTGTTGTAGACGGCAGCATGGTTAAAATTTTCTTCCTAATATTATCAATCTTACATGTAAAGAAGTTCATAAAGTCATTACTGCTGTGCTGTTTACAAACATCAGAAGTTGAAGCTTTATTTTTGGTTAATTTAGCTACTGTATAAATACCTACTCGAATAAATACCTAGGGTTGTGTTTGTTTTCTTCCAAGAGAGTCAAGAAATAAGCAGATCTAGCAGTTTTTACTGCCTTTCGGAAGATTATTTAAAAAGCAATCTTTAGTGGCGGCAGTGATTGTCCTGCCATTTTTTAAACGAGGGGGCGGCTTTGCAACCTTAGCTAAATTAAGTATACATGATACTAGGTAATGATCTGAGATGTCATCGCTCTGCTGCAGAATTTCAACGGTATCAACAGTGACAATATTAGGGCTAAGTATGATTATGGCGATGAGTGGATCCTAACACGTGTTGCCTAACTCCAATAGAGTTTAGAATGTCTTTAAATGCTAATCCCAATGCGTCTTTTTCGTTGTGTACATGATATTAAAATCACCAACAATTAGTAATTTATCTACGGCTAGAACTAACTCTGATAGAAAATCAGCAAATTCTTTGATAAAGTCTGTATTGTGCCCTGGTGGCCTGTATACAGTAGCTAACAAAAATGTTAAACGGGATTTATCATTTACACTACATAACGTTACATAAAGCACCAAAACTTCGAAGGAATTATATTTGAAACTAGACTTCTGAGTAATACTGAAGATATTATTATAAATTACAGCAACCCCTCCCCCTTTACCTTTCAGTCGCGGCTCGTGTTTATAACAATAATCTTGGGGGGTGGACTCATTTAAAGTAATGTAGTTGTCAGGTTTTAGCCGGATTTCTGTCAAACACAGCACACTAGATTATTATCTGTAATGATATCATTAACAATAAGCGTTTTTGGGGAAAGGGATCAAATATTCAGCAACCAAAGCTTTATCAATTGTTCATCTGTATTATATCTGTTGTTTATTTGTTGGACATCAATTACATTTTTACTGTTGAATGGTTTTGATGTTTTTTTGGGTTTACTAATTCGGGGAACAGACACAGTCTCTATATGATAATATCTAGGTGAAAGAGTCTCTATGTGCTGGGATTTATCTGACTCCGGTGACGTGAGACAGCTATCAGACGGTCTGTTTAGCCAGTTTGTCTGCTTCCTGACCTGGGCCCCAGTGAGTCAAGGTTTAGCTCTAAGATTATGTGCCAAATTACTAGTTCTAAATTACTAGAGAGAAGAGCGGAACCACCCCAGGAGGGATGGATGCCATCCTTCTTCAACAGGTCAGGTCTGCCCCAAAAGCTTTTCCAATTGTCTATGAACCCTATGTTATTTTGCGGACACCACTTAGACAACCAGCCACTGAGTGATGATAGTCTGCTAACTATCTCATCACTCCTTTTAACGGGGAACGGACCAGAACAAAAAACTGCATTTGACATCGTATTAGCGATCACACACCTCTTTAATGTTAATTTTGGTGATCTCCGACTGGCGAAGTCGAACATCATTAGTGCCGACGTGAATAATAATCTTAGAGAATTTACAATTAGCTTTAGCCAGCACTTTTACATTTGCTTTGCTGGCTCCCGGTAAACATGAGACTATGGTGGCTGGTGTCTCTATTTTCACGTTCCGTGTAATAGAATCGCCAATATCTAGGACACTTTAAACAGGATACTCAGTGGGTGCTTCACTGAGAGGGGAGAACCTGCTTGATGTTCTAATCGGAACGGAAAAGTGTTTTTTAGATCCGCGACTATGCCGTCTCACTGTCACCCAGTTTCCCTGTTGCAGGGGCCCTGCAGCCGGAAACGAAGAATGCACAGAGTTCACTAAGCTATTCGCATCCAAATCGGTGTCTAAAGCTGTTACATCCTCACTACTCTCAGATAAAGTATGGATGCGTGTTTCTAATTCTGAAATCTTCTCCGTCAGCCTAACTATCTCATTACATTTATCACATGTGAAGCCCTGTTCGCCAAAGGAGAAGCCTATACTAAACATGCAGCAAGCAGTGCAAGTGACAATGACAGGAGATGACATGGTTTACCGTGTTTGTTGATTAATCCAACTTACCACAGTTGTTTGCTGGACACTATTTACTAATCCAACTCACCACAGTTGTTTAATGAACTCAGAAAACAGGAGACACGGGTGCAGAGATGACAAGCTAACAGGCTAGCGAAATGGTAACGTGTGATGGTGATTTAGATTAAAAGCTAGCGATGTCAAATTTAACGTGATAGGCAATATTTAAACAATATATGGTGATGAGTAAGTTATATTTAGCAGTAGAACAAAGAAAATATATCAAAATAGAGATTCAAAAGAAAGACTGTACAGAGCTACAAACACTAGCAGGAGGCAGACAGGAGACAGGAGCAATCGATCAGGCAGGAGCAATCCAACCTCAAAAAGGTCTACCAACAGAACAGGTGTATACACCACAGGGGGATGCCCTCGGCGACGAGCAGACTGGGGGTTTGTGGTGGCCTGGTGCCAATGGTGTCATGCCAGGGCTGGATGTGTTTGATGGCCTCCGTCTGCTTTTGGACTGCTGAGAACTGCTGGGCAGATGATTCAGCCATGTGGCAGTACTTTGCGGATGTAGAATGTCCACTTACCCCACTGTGGTCCCAACATTGAGGCTAGTGAGAGTGGAGAAGGCTGGGAAGAAAGTGCAAAAACAATGGATGATCAGCCTGTTTATTTCAAAGTTAACAACTGTCAGAGTGAAATCTTTGATGAGGAAGGCAGATAGAGTTAAGGTATAAACCCAAAAACCTTAAATATAACTGAAGGTGTGCTTTGAGCCTGAAAACATTCAAAAATGTAAAAGACAGAATTGTGCTGGCAGAACTTTGTATATGAATCCTACAAAGAAACGGTCCAAATAAATGCCTTATGCACTGCTGCACTGTCTGGAGAACTGCCTCTATCAGAGATCTCTATAGTGTATAGTGTGATGTCACAGGGAAAATGTCTGTAGCCTACTGGGAAGTGCCACTACACTAAACATGTGATTAGAGATATTATGAATAATAATTCAATAATACAATATATGTGATATAGACAAGGAGAGTCAAAAGAACAAAAGAGGATCTGAAAAAGAAATATTGAGAGTAATTCAGAGAAACCAAGTGTGTAATGATCAGGCTATGTGATCCAGCTGATGGAGGCAGAGAAATTTAGACTTGTGGATGAATGTTATCATTGCTTAGAGAAATTAATGGAGACAGTATCTTTCTGACATCTGAACATCATGCCTGAGAAAGCAAAGGAAACTGGGAAACAAGAAAGAGTTAAGAAACTTGAGGATCTGGAGAGAAGAGCTGAGGAAGAAAATAAGGGACAGCTTGGAAGACTACACTGTGATGATTATATATGCTAGATGGATCAATAAAAGGGCAGAGGAACGTGAGTGAAAGGCGTGAGGCCGGTGGCGTGATTTATAATGAGCGTCACCTGCACGCTGCACTGGTCTTGTATCTCTCACGGAGGAGCTACGGGAACATAAAAAGAGGAGTGACGACAGTGAAGGATGAGAGAGGACCAGGCCTGGACTTTACGTTGGGGTTTGTTTATGTGTGGGCAGCAGCCGTCCGTGAGGCGCTGCCGGTTTTACCTTTATTTTATGTTTATTTATAATTAAAGTTGTTAAAGGTTTGCCGGTTCCCACCTCCGTCTTCCCATAACAACATACATTGGTGTCGAAAACCGGGGAGGAAGAAGAGGCATGCTGCCGGAGAACCTTCGCTGCTGAGGAGGTCGGGCAGCACGGAAGAGCGGAGACTGTGAGTGCCTACCTGAGGCGGTGGTGCTGGAGCAATGGAAGAACAGGTGGGACGGGGAGCTCGCCGCCGTGCTCCTGGGTCGAGGTGGGATGGCTGGTTCGCTGTGGGCCGGAGCCTGCTGCCGTCCACCATGTTTGGGAAGAATAGCAGGGAACGGGGCACTCACTGCAGTGCCGGCTGCCCTCAAGCAGAGGAGGTGGGATGGAGATTAGCCATTGTTGGCCGGCAGGAGTATGACACCACAAGTGAAAGCTCTTTGGCTGGTTGAGGATCGAGCAGCAGTGAATCCGGGAACCGAATTCGGAACCGAGTCCGGGAATTTTTTTTCCTCTCTCCCTTCTCTCGTCTCTGTCGTTCCTCATACTTCCTGCTCCTTTTCTCTCGCCTCATCTGTCCTTACCTCCAGGTGCCGCGGCCGCTGTGATCGGTCCTCTAAGGGAGGGGAGTAGAGCGCAGTCTCGGGAGTACCCCCCAGCCTGCGAGGGCCGATGGGGGTATATGTCAAGCAGGACAAGTGGCGTCACCTGCATCACCTGATAAGCATCACCTGCACGCTGCACCGGTCTCATATCTCTCATGGAGGAGCTACGGGAGCATTGTGTTTATTTATAATTAAAGCTGTTAAACGTTCGCAAGTTCCCGCCTCGTTCTTCCCATAACAACATACCGTGTTACAGTTCTATTTCAATTCTAGAATTTAAGCAGCCATAAATAACACTTTGAAATAACTATTGATTGATTAAATATAAAATTGTTGCACTGAAACTTCATAATCTGCCTGAGAATATACATTTGAGGTATGCAATATGATTTTGCACTCAATTTTTTGTTTTGTTAATGGGCTTGCTCCATAATATATTTCTGGCCTGTCACACCATCATCATACTAAGATCCCCTCAGATTTTTATTTTAAATGTTAGGGGTGTAAAGCACTTTGGTCAACTTGTTTTTAAATGTGCTATATAATTTTTTTTTGTTGTTGTTACATTGTAATCTTCATGTACTGTTGTTTACAGTATTATTATTATTGTACAATTTTACATCTAAATAAAAGTAGTAACTGTATACATTATGAAAACTGCTGTTACCCTAGCAAGGTTAAGATCCATTCATGGCATTTACTAATGTTTTAAAGGGGGACCTTTGTTGTTGAGTTTAAATCTAATGACCACTAGATGGCACTATTATCAGTTTTCACCTTGGCCACTTTGCATGCCTTGTATGATTTCTCTCAACTGTTACTTTGTTTCTTTTCTCTTGAATTTTGAAAGTCTGACATTAAAGATTTTGCTTTGTTTCTAAGATGGCCTTCTGAAGCTCTGCATTTGGTCAAAGTTCACCAGCACTGCTAGTCAGAATAAGTGACGTGGCAAACAACCTGCAATCAAATTTTCTATGTCTAATTTGACTATCAAACTGGAAGTCAAAACAAGTAGAGTTATCCAAAAAAATGTGTGTGAAGAGGACTGGTTAAGTTAAATTATAAAGTTCTTTAACTTAAAGTATCAATAGCCTTTTGTGATTGATTTTACACATTAATGTAGTCAGCATTCCCATTTTACATTCTTTTTTTTTTATTTCTTTTTTTTACATGATTGTGTGGGAGGGCGGCTAGGGGTGTATTTAAATGTATCTGACAAAAACAGTACATGTGGTTCAATTTGCAGCTGTCTTGGATTTCCTCTTTCCAAATTTTAAATCTCTTTAAGGTGGCATCCTAAAATCATTGTTACCTTTACTGAAAACCCTTTGCCAGACAGAAGATTTTCTTTTTGACTGTCTTTGTATTATCTGAAATAAAAGCATGTTCAGCTTAACTTTTAACTAGGCTAATTGATTTAAATGAGTGGAAATGAAGGGCATAACATAAAGCTGGCATAACATGAAACTAAAAACGAGTGACACTTGTTCAGCTGACAAAACAGCTTTCTAAAATAGCTACTTTCAACAGACATAAAAAAGTTTTGAAATTTGAGGTTTGAAAATGTGATCTTAAAGCTTTATGAATTACATGCCATTGTAAAAATTCTATCCCTCACGGTCTCATTTTAAAATGTAAATTTGTAAAATCATGTAAAATTCAATATGGAATATTATTGACATAAGGCTGTACTGCAGATTCTTATATGCAGCACTGACTTTTCACAATCCAAAATAAGAATCCAGTGGATAAAACGAAGTTCTGCATTACACATTATTTATTGTGATAAGCCATTTCATTCGAAAACTCCTAAAACACTTTTAAACTATAATGGCTAAGAGCAGACAATTTCATTGAAAAAATTTAAGTTATGGAATCTTTAGCATCTCTCAAAAATGTCACTGGTGATTGACAGGTGACCGACTGGAGAATTAAAATGACCTCAAGTAGGCAGGCAGATGAATGGATTCATCATCTTTTGGTCACACCGTTAAAGCAATTACAGACATAATGAGGAGGATATAATGTGCACACACACGTTCACAAATGACACAATGGTTGTCTCTATAGAGAACAGACCAAGGAGAAGATCTTTGATTGAGCTGCTGTCTCTCATTAGCAGGTTGGCCAGTCAACTGTCAGCCCTAATATTTAAAATGCACCATGTCCAATCCATGCTATTAGACATTATACAGTCCCTCTTCATTTTTATGTTTACTGCATTGCTCAAGGACATTATTCTTGCCTTCAGCTTTGAGCACAAGAAAGGCATATTTAAAAACATTTCTTGGTAAAAAAAAAAAAAAAAGTGTGTTTTAGCAGTTTTAAAAATCAGATGTCTGTGTACATCTCTGCCAGGCTTTATGCTGTTATTTGCAGTGTAGTTTTAGAATGATTAACTCATGTAAAGTTGCTGCCTTAAATTTTTTTTAAGTACAATCAACTTGGATGTTTAAGCCATTTTAACTTAAAATACATTAAATTGAATTGAAAAAGGAAATCAATATTGTATAACATAAAAAAAGGCAAAAATTGCTTAAACTTTTACATTGAGTTAAAGCAATGTAAAAACATGTTTTCATAACTTATAACTTATTATATACTGACATTAAGAGAACATATTCAGTTTACCGTACTCAAAAAATTATGCTCTTTGATGCTTTTTGATGCTCTTCATTTGATTTAAAATATTTATTTTGATTTAGCACAATTTAATCAAATGTGATTGTTTAATGTAAGTGATTTGAAAAGGTTACTCTTTGACTTAACTTAAAGCAGCACTAGGTAGGTTTTGCTCTCGGGGTCCCCCTACAGTTGGGAAACAGTATTGTCCTCTACTACTGTCATAAACTCATCAGGGGATGCATCCTGCATCAGGGGATGCATCGCACGTGCATTTGTTGACATGACACATGCGCGAGAATATGACGTAGCGCCGGCGTTCGGGAATCCATGAAATGCACACTTTAGTCCCATTTTGAGCACTACGCCGAGACCTAAAGCACGATCAATGTATAATTGAACAGCTTAGATACGGCGCGTCTTCCTCTGCTTGTAAACACATCTCCTCGCTTCTGGGTTATGTGTCCGAACGCCGGATCTGCGTAATATTCTCGCGCATGCGTCGTGGTGCTTCGTGAGTTCCCGGCAGAGGCCAAAGTTCGTGTTGAATAAAGTCGTTATTTAGATTTTCTTTTGCGCACAAAAGCTATTGTCGTCGCTTTGTAAAATGATTGTAGAGCCACTGTAGTGAGATGGACTTTGTAACAACGTTTTTAGTGCCTTTTATTGGTCTTGTGAGTGTGAATGTACTGAATCCCTATGGAGGGCTTGCTGAGGCCTTTCTCAGCCATCAGCTTTCAACAAAAATATCTTCATTTGTGTTCCGAAGATCAACGGAGGTCTTACGGGTGTTGAACGACATGAGGGTGAGTAATTAATGACATAATTTTCATTTTTGGGTGAACTAACCCTTTAAGGAAGTGGGGGTGATGGTGGAAGTGACGTATATGCCGTAAAGCAGTCGAATTTTGTAGTTCTTTTTTTTCTCGGGTTACTACCCGAAACCCGAAGTTTAAAAGTATGATTAAAAACGATACAGACCCCGTCAGGCTATGGCAGACGTGCCATTCAACCTATTGTAAGTCAATGTATCATCACAAGAGTCTTGAAAATCTATTATGAAGGTTGAAAAGTTACCTAGTGCTGCTTTAATTTTTTCATTTTGAAATAATGTTTCAATCAAGTAACCCAATCAAACAGGACTTTCATTTCCCATCATGCTTTGCAAAGGGGCTGATTTGGGAGAGTAAATGTTGAAATAAAGTGTTATCTTAAACATTTTTTTTATCAAGATGAGAAAATGGAGAGACTTGTTCGTGTTTAATGTTCTATTATGTTTAAAAGTTTCTGTCATGTTAGTGTTTTGGGGGGTTACCATTGTGGTGAAGTGTAGAGCTCTTTAATAAAGCAATCACTATGGTAATTCTCTCGATGAAACCAGTATTACTTAGACCAGGGGGTTTTCAAATTTCCCCAGAAAATTTCAGAGAGTAAAAATACAAAGCAAAAATGGATAAAATCTATACACTGTAAAAATCAGGTCTCCAATTGAAAATGCTCTAGTGACTGATCACATCTAAATTTTTTAGTTGGCCAAATTGAATTTCTGTTAATTAAATTGCATCAATTCAGATGTGATCACTAGAACATTTCCAATTGGAGACCTGAATTTTTTTTTTTACAGTGTACCAAACATTCTAACTGTTAAATTTCTAAATGTTTCTCTCATTTCTTTCCAGAATTGTATGTTTTCTTTGTATCTTTCTAGTGAGTTTTTCTCACTATAGTCCCCTTTATCTCGCTCACTGGGGTTGTAAGGCAGTATTCTTAACACATAAGCTGCTTACATTTATTGTGAAAGTTGCTAATACAAATAATGTTTAATTGAAAATGTTCTTCTTCAAGTTTATACATCCAACATTAAGTATAGTCAATTTAAGTTTGGAAACAATATGTTGTATTTATTTATTTATTTATTTATTTATCTACAGTTTTTTCATACATAAAAATATATATATGGTTTTTGGAGGTCCCTCATAAAAGGTTCATCATATTTGGGGGTCCTTGGCATCACAACGTTTGCAAACTCCTGACTTAGAAACCAACATTGAACATCAAATGTGTATATGTGTAAAAATGTGTAAACATATATGTTATTATAACTGTACAAGATTAAACAGGAAGCATCAATTATAGGATTGTCTGAATAATACAATTGAAACTAAAACCATTTATTTATCACTTGCATTTTTCCCTCAGCAGTGGAAACAACTTAATACTCTGTTATTTATAGTCATTTTATTTGTGTACATTAAAAATGACTACAAAATGTCAAGCTTTTGAAAACTAAAGAAAACAGGATGCACTTTTCTCTCTCCGTCTCCTTGAACATCTTTCTGGCTCACGTGCACAAAAATGAACCAAAACACAGCGAATACTTGACTCACAGACTGACATGAGAAATCTATCAATAGAAACCTTTAAGTGCCTACTTATGTATTTATAATCTATTATTAGATTATTTGACGTTAAATGCATTATATAGGCTGTCACATTTACAAAAGCCAAAATGACATTCTTTTTATTTTTAATGGTTTAATATAATTTAATATTTTTAAATTCCCATTTTTTCCTTTTAGGTTCACGGTTTCAGTACGGTTCAGTATTTGCTATGTTCAGGGAAAAAAGGACTACTGTCAAATAAAAATAAAGAAAAATAATAAGAACACATAATTTATCTTGTTTATCTTTTTATTAAACTTTTATTTACCTTTTTTCTTTAAAAACAGACGCCAGGTGGTCAGAATGGGCAGTAACATCTCATCATCACTGACTCTCAACACTGGAGCCCCTCAGGGCTGTGTTCTCAGCCCACTCCTGTACTCCTTGTACACACATGACTGTGTGGCAACCCACAGCTCCAACACCATCATCAAGTTTGCTGACGATACGACGGTGGTAGGTCTCATCACTGACAATGATGAAACGGCCTACAGAGAGGAAGTGCACACTCTGACACGGTGGTGTCAGGAGCACAACCTCTCCCTCAACGTCAGCAAGACCAAGGAGCTGGTGGTCGACTTCAGGAGGAATGAGAGAGAACACCGCCCCATCACCATCAATGGAGCACCGGTGGAGAGAGTCAGCAGCTTCAAGTTCCTCTGTGTCCACATCACAGAGGAACTCTCATGGTCCGTCCACACCGAGGCCGCTGTGAAGAAGGCTCATCAGCGCCTTTTCTTCCTGCGACGGCTGAGGAGGTTTGGAATGAACCGCCACATCATCACACGCTTCTACACCTGCACCATAGAGAGTCTGCTGACTGGCTGCATCACCACCTGGTACGGCAACAGTACCGCCCGCAGCCGCAAAGCCCTGCAAAGGGTAGTGCGCACGGCCAGCTGCATCATCGGAGGTGAGCTTCCCTCCCTCCAGGACATTTACGCCAGGCGTTGTGTGAAGAGAGCTCAGAGGATCATCAGAGACTCTAGCCACCCGAACCATGGGCTGCTCTCACTGCTGCCATCAGGCAGACGGTACCGCAGCATCAGAACACGCACCAGCCGACTCCAGAACAGCTTCTTCCCACAAGCAATCAGACTCCTTAACTCCTGATCCGTCAGGATCATAACACACACTGGACAGAATATCACTCAGCACAACCCACTGTAGATACACACACATTATATACACATTTATTTATCATATAGCATCTATTGTACATCGGATTTCTATTTGTGAACATATTGTATACTGTACATTGTATATTACTATAGCTTAATGTATACTGTTATTGTTTAATGTATGTTTAGTGTATATTGTTTAAAGTATATGTATATTGTATGTATGTGTATATTGTTTAAAGCTGTGAGAACTACACTCACATTGTGTAAATTATTTATTGTTTATTGTAGTGTATACTGTGCTGTGCGCATCAGATGTGTAATCTGTTGTTGCTTAAATGTTGTACATGTCATGTCATGACTGCTATGTTTGCTCGGACTGCACCTAAGAATTTCACCTACTGTTGCACTTGTGCATATGGTAGAGTGTCAATAAAGTGATTTGATTTGATTTAAATACAAACAGCAGCACCGCAAATAAATTCTATTGAGCAAAGATACTAATAAAATAAACTATGCTTTTCAGGTACTGTCACAGTTCTATGAGAGAGGACTCAAATGCAGGAATGAGTGATCAGGGGTTTATTGACAAACAGCTGACAAGACAAGAAATGGTGAGGAGGTGAACAGTCCAAACAATAGGCAGGTTAGGAGTACAAACACAGGCAGGAAGAGCAGCCACAATAACTAACTCCAGAAGGTGGTAGACTGCAGTCTAAGAAGAAAAGGTTCAAAAATGAACCTTTTGAGGTTCCTGGAAATTGCAACTGTGGGGGAACCTTAAAGGTTCATTTTTGAACCTTTTGGAAAAGGTTCTAATTGGAACCTTTACTTAAAGGTGCATTAATGAACCGCATGGGTTCCATTTTGAACCTTTTTAGACACGCTTTTAGCATGCATGCATGTTTGTTGTTGTTATTATTATTATTATTATTATTATTATTATTATTATACATTACTTTAATCTCATTTCACAACACATACCAAACATATTATTCGCCATTAAATATTTATTTTATATAGGCATATACAATTTTTAGCACTGGATACAAAGTACAAACAAAGACTTATTAAAACTAATATAGAATATTCTTTCATTAAAAAAAATAAATTAAAAAAATAACTGAATGGACCTGAATATTCACAGTATTTAGGGGAAAAAATACAACCCATTTCATGTATTTACATGCATTTACACACCCACACACTTTTGGTTATATATGTATATATATTCAGAAAATATTAATGCTTACAACAACCCATTCCATGTATTTATATATTCCAATATATATATATATTCAGTCAAACAAAAAAATGGCCATTTTAATCACGGTGGGTGGTATTTTGGTTTCTGCGTTATGCCACATTAAAAAACTTTTCAACAAATGTCAGGGTGTTTCTCATCTTTGCAGCATACTCAATGTTGAAGATGAAGTGTATTGCCATTAAAAAAACAAGAGCCATGGTCAGATCATCCACTTCACAGACCTTCTCCCCTTCCACCCAAGACACCTCCCTTTATGTACAGCACAGGGTTGGGTGTACAGGATTCCTAAACATGGAGAGCAGTTCTGACAGAGCAGTATGAGACCAGAGGATACCAGCGATGTCCAGGCAGGAATCTTAGGGCAATGCAGTCAGGTCTTATCAGGAAACTCACCAAGCTTGCAGCTAGGCAAGGAGAGCAAGCTGCCAGGGAAGCTCTACTTGCAGGACAGGAACTAGAGACACAGAAAACAAGACAAGACCGAAAGGTAGCACAAACACTTAGCAAAGCTAGCATAACACACATATACAACTTATAACGAACCAGTAACCACATGAGGAAAATAACACAATTTATTAAGGGAGCAGAAAACATGAGGAACAGGTGAACACACTCAGACAAACAAGGAGCAGAGAACATGAGGAACAGGTGAATACACTCAGACAAACAAGGAGCAGAAAACATGAGGAACAGGTGAACACACTCGGACAAACAAGGAGCAGAAAACATGAGGAACAGGTGAACACACTCGGACAAACAAGGAGCAGAAAACATGAGGAACAGGTGAACACACTCGGACAAACAAGGAGCAGAAAACATGAGGAACAGGTGAACACACTCAGACAAACAAGGAGCAGAAAACATGAGGAACAGGTGAACACACTCGGACAAACAAGGAGCAGAAAACATGAGGAACAGGTGAACACACTCGGACAAACAAGGAGCAGAAAACATGAGGAACAGGTGAACACACTCGGACAAACAAGGAGCAGAAAACATGAGGAACAGGTGAACACACTCGGACAAACAAGGAGCAGAAAACATGAGGAAAGGGTGAGCACACTCAGACAAACAAGGAGCAGAAAACATGAGGAACAGGTGAACACACTCGGACAAACAAGGAGCAGAAAACATGAGGAAAGGGTGAGCACACTCAGACAAACAAGGAGCAGAAAACATGAGGAAAGGGTGAGCACACTCAGACAAGGAACAGGTGAGCACACAATCAGTTAATCAATGAGGACTAGACAAGAGGTGTGTTCGACATCGGGGAGGAGCTGCAAATAGAGACGTGAAGTCGGACACTTTCTGCATCCCATAGTGACACTCGCGCTGTGTTTGCATACTTTATCACAGCTGAAGTGAAATAAATGCAATATTTGGCAATGCACAGAGGTTTCAGAGACATTATTGTCATGTAATACTTTATGCACTGCTTAATACAGCGTGTAGAATAAAGTTCAACATATAAGCCTACACTATCAATGAAGTGGCGTCTACGTTTTTAATCAGTTTATTTTGATAAACATGACAATATAACATTGCGACTACATGAAAGGAGGTTTTACTGTTATAAAAAAACAGATTTGTGTGCATTAGTGGAGCTGAAGGTTTTAGAATAAACACGAAACACATGTGAACGCTGTCATGCGGTGAATCTGGCCAATCGTGGAACAGCTGTGTCAGAGTCTGTGCAGCCTTGTGGAGCCGCTCTGTAACTGCACCGGCTGTATTAGCCGACTGCTCTCGAATCGCTCTCGCGGCACTTTGTTGACATACGTCACTGTCACGTGGCATCGGTGCTGCCTCAAGTCGGACAAAATTTCTAACCGGCATGCACTGCTTCAAGTCAGCCGCCGATCGGTCTGCACATCGCTGGGTGAAGTCGAACTAAGGACTAAACAAGAGGGCGTGGTAACAGGAAACAAGGAGGCAGGACACAGGGAGCACATGGCAAACACAAACCAAGACAGAGCCATGTGTTCATGCACAACACAAACAATGACAATGACAAAACATACAAAGCTGTCAGAGGAGAACCCTGACAGGTACGTCTAACATTAGTATTCAGGTACAGAAATTTATCAAATGTAAAATAACATTGCATATTTGAGTGTATAAATTAAAGATTAATCCTATTAAACTTACAAAAGCTATTCAATCGAGAGCAGTGAGCGATGTCCTTGTCTTTTGTTGTTTGACATTAAAGGTCCCGTTCTTCGTGATCCCACTGTTCAAACTTTAGTTAGTGTGTAATGTTGCTGTTAGAGCATAAATAATACCTGTAAAATTATAAAGCTCAAAGTTCAATGCCAAGCGAGATATTTTATTTAACAGAAGTTCCCTTTCAAAGCCTACAGCGAATGGCCGGTTTGGCCGTTCCTTAATTAATTACGTCAGTCAGTAGGACAGTAGAACAGACTAACCTCCGCCCACAAGAATACGTGAAAAAGGGGGAGTGGTCTTGTTGCTGTCCCACGTGGAGAAGAGGACGGTCGCGTGGAGAAAAGGAAGTGTTGCGTTTGAGTGTGTTTGTCGCCATGTCGTCGAGACGCTGTTATTTTCATCCCGGAGAAAAAAACACTTTGTTTGGCTTTCCCAGGGACGCTGTAGAGATCATTAAGCGCGCATATATCTCCCGTTAAGAGGCGTGACCTTTCCATGCAAGTTACATCACAACACGGGACCCGTGCCACGTTCGCTAAGCTGCGGTCAAATCACAACACGGGAACCGCTGGCACAATCAGAACTCGTTACGTATTTCTGAAGGAGGGACTTCATAGAATAAAGGAAGTCATCAGCCATTTTTAGGAGAGTGAAAACAGCGGTATACAGATAAGTAAAGTGTGTGAAAAATACTGTGTTTTTTTGCACGCGAAACATGAACACATGTTATATTGCACACTGTAAACACAATCAAAGCTTCAAAAAAACACGAAGAACGGGACCTTTAAACAGACAGCAGTAAAGGATACTGCCCCTTTAAGACCTAATGCACGGATATGCGTCGTCTTTCTCGACTGTATAAAGTTTACTTAAGGCATATACAGAATACTCATCAAGATGGACATGTTGACATACTTTTTGTGTGAGTTTGTCCGTTCAAGAGCAAGACTTGAAAGAGAACTCAATATTTGCACGCTGTGAGACGCGTGCGCGCTTTCTGATGAGTGCACAGAGTCAAATGTTCTCAAAGCCACGACTTCTCAATCATGTCTTCTGGCACTACACCCGGGTGATGAAGGCGAAAATGACTGGTCATATTCGAACACCCGGCTGCACTCGCATGCATTAAAACAAAGTTTACAAAGAGAGAATTATTTGAAAAAAATAGAAAATATATATATTTGAAGGACTTTTACACGGCACCCCTGCTCTCGTCAGACGGCACCCCAGTTGGGAAACACTGGAATAGATTATCAGGTAGTGGTTGGCTATGCAACTAGCACTAACATTAGGCCTACAGCAACAAAAAAAAAGCTTTTCAAATAAACCCTTTCTTTTTGAAGAACTGGGTTAGTAATTGTCAGGCCGTTTTCTCTCTTCCCTTTGTAGCCTCTGTAATGTGATTATTTCCAATAATCAGAGTAAGGACTTAATCGCAGTAAGATGTTAATGACGTGCAATTTTCATTATTCTGATTATTCACTGATCACCAATGCACAGCACAAATGATGAACTCACATACGGTAGGTGTGTTGGCTTTAATATAGGCCTAATTATGTCAAATGCAAAACACATTTCTATGGACAGATCTGATTTTTTTTTTGGTGATGTCTAAAAATGTTTTCAACCTTTAATATACCACATTACATTTATGTTGTGCAATGATGTCAACCTGAACTCAGTTCCTTCATCACCCCAAAATGTTAGGCATTCTTTATACCGCTATGCTGCTTACAATCTTTTTTGCCATGTTTACGGATCTGCACATATGTAATCCATGCCAAGTCAAAAGCACATTCACACTTTGGAATAGATGGGATTGAAGTGTTTACCTGTTTATTGCACTGTGATTATAGCTGAATTACATCAATTTGATTGAATTATTGTGTTTAAATGAGGTTATTGCGTTTTGAATTTTATCGCAAAATATCTCACATTTATGGGGTTGCAAAACCATATACTGCATATGAACTGTGTATAAAAATACTTTTAGTAAATCATTCATTGTGCTTGACAGTTGACAGTGTGCATTTTGGGCTTTTCTGTCCCTTCTTCAAAATGAGGCTGATTCATTATCTCCCCCAGGAAAGATGTTTCTCGTGTCCCCTGTTGCCCCTTAAATCAGCCTGGCCACCACTACACCCACCCAGTCCAGCCAGCCTGACACACTCATAATGATGATGAAGTGGGCCTCACACATTTCTATGTGTGTGCAAAAGAATACCCAACAGAGAATGAATGTGAGAGGGGAAGATACACACCGTAACAGTCAAACATTTGGACACACCTAACTGAATGCTGTCATATTTCATAAACCTGTGTGCATGTATAACCTGTGAGTTCTGCATGCATGTGTGTGCAGTCGATTTTTATCAATACTTCAACGTAGGGCAACGTCAATAAGCATATCCTGCATGTGTGTGTAATTTCCTTTCAAATGAAAGTGATACAAAAGCACACATTTCAGCATTACTGTCTGGTTACGGTTTGAGACAGAAGAACTTGCCTTTGCAATTAACGGTATAGTGCAACAACCAAATCAACAAAAAAACAATAATTTATGTATAAATTATACAAAAACATACAAACAAAACGAAAAAATAACAATAGGTAGGCTAAATGTTTATTTCTCCCTAATAAAACACCCAATTCAACTTATTAGCTCTTTAGTGGAGACATAGAAGATCTGAAATGGACTTCAAAGATCAGGATTAGGAGTCACTAAGCATTATACATGCAGTATTATTCAATGTGTTGACGTTATTTCCACTGAAACACGAAGACATATTGAACAGCTCCTTTTCTTTTTTAAATAGCCATAGCGCTTCTTTTATAACACAGTTTGGCCAGAGCCGCTGAGCTGGGTAGAGTCGTAGTTTCCTCCTTGTTGCTGGCGGGGCCGGGACGCTGTAGATTCTAGAAAGCATTTGATTGGACAGAAAATCTGATGAAAAGCTGAAGTGCAGAGTCATCAAAATCACCGATCCATATTGTCGGAAGTGAGAAACTGTATGTTTTGAAAGCTCATTGTTTTGGAGCACACCAGCTTAGATAAAATACTAACATATTCATACTAAAAGCCCAAAAAAAAACCCCTTCAATTTTGATTTCATAAGGACTTTAAACCTGGCCCAAGATCCATACATTTTATAGGTCTCCCTGACGTCCCCAGTTCAGTTCATGGAGCTCTCTGCTAACTAGCTGACGATTTGAATCAGGTGTGTTAAATATGGGAGACATACAAAACGTGAAGTGGGTTATCAGGATTAAGATATCTCTCTCTCTCTCTCTCTCTCTCTCTCTCTCTCTCTCTCTCTCTCTCTCTCTCTCTCTCTCTCTCTCTCTCTCTCTCTCTCTCTCTCTCTCTCTCTCTCTCTCTCTCTCTCTCTCTCTCTCTCTCTCTCTCTCTCTTCCTCTCCAACCCTAATTAAACACAAGCTAATCAAGGTCTTCAGGATTACTAAAATTACAGGCAGGTGAGTGTTTTTTTCAGGGTTGGAGCTAAACTCTGCAATTTAGTCAAAATAAAACGCACACTTTGTGGATGTTTGATTAAAGTGTTTACATACCTGTTGCAAAGGTATTATTATGTTATGACTTGACCAACCATAAGCCATAGCCACAATGACATATTACTTAATAATTTAGTTAATAGTCATGTGCCTCAACAAGTAAAGTCATAGCATAATGATACCTTTGCAAATCGTTAGCTAATGATTAATTAAAGCAGACAACTGGAAGTTGAAATGCATGGTTTGACCCATTGTGGTAATTAACACATTCATTTGCATTATTACTTAATATAATATGTTATTAGGGAATTAATACACGTCATATTTAATTAATAGCAATTCATATATTACCATCTTATTTATCAGATTTGTTAATTCAACATCAAACGGGAAGAGCACTGAGATCAACAACTCAAAATTTACTTAAAATTCCGAGGACCAAGTATACATGTATATTTCTGGAATTTTGATGGGGGCGGCACCCCAGCGCCCTCTATTGACCAGTCGTCACTGCTTAATATATTAATCATATAGAATCTTAATTTTTTGCTGATTCAGTAATCATTAATAAATGGTTTAGTTCTTCATGAGTCATACATTAACTCATGATTATCTCTACATTAGTTAAGCGTGAATTAATGCATATTAGTGCACACTGCACCCGTATTGTAAAGTGTTACCGATTTTAAAATAAATATGGTGGGTAACAAGATTAATTTGAAAGCGAGGGTTTACAGATCACAATGCAAGCAGGAGAAGCCTCATGTTACGGTCGTCACGATCACAGATGACAACATCCAGGATCAACACTGTTCTTGTACCACAGGGTAAGATTCAATTAATTTACATTTAACCAGTTTAATATGGAGAGGCACTGAACTAACTTCTCTTATGTGTTTTTGACCTACACTGTTCATGACGTGAGAACAGTTATTTAGGCTTGTACTTTAGCATGGACTCACTAACTTTAATTTAATTGAGAGTATGACATGGCAATCAGAAAATGAAAGTTTTCATCTTCATTGGAATTGGGGTTGAATCCTTAGGGAACCAGGTTACTGCACCCACATCATTGGATTAACACACCATGTGAATTAAATAAATTCCATTTTCCATCCTCTCAGGAAACGTGGAATCAGTGTTACAAGTACCCCAGGCATCGTTTTACCATTTAGCATAAACACCATCAAAGCGATGAGAGCTTCGGATCTTCTAATGTTTCTCTATGGCGCTGAAACCTAAAGATATCCGAGTTCCGGTCCCCGTGCAAATGATACTCAAATGCCATTGGCTCGAGGGGAGGGGCTTACCGATAGGTCAATAGACTATTTTTCACATTTCCGGGTTTCTCAGAGCAGAAGTCGTCAAGTAAAGTCAACTTTATTTATATAGCTCTTTTTACAATGCTGATTGTTTCAAAGCAGCTTCACAGTGTTAAACCGGAAAATAATGCAACAGAATTTGATTTGGCTGTTCAGCCGCTCTGGAGAAAACGGTGATGTCATCTAGCGCATTTCAATTATCATACAGTGACATTGTGGTCAGATCAGTAATTTAGTTGATGTATTTAATTTACTTTAGTAATTACATTTATTTAGATATTTAGTTGAAAATTTAGTGTCCCCAACTGAGCAACCCAAGCCAAAG
This sequence comes from Romanogobio albipinnatus, assembly GCA_023566225.1. Lineage (NCBI taxonomy): Eukaryota > Metazoa > Chordata > Actinopteri > Cypriniformes > Gobionidae > Romanogobio > Romanogobio albipinnatus. The sequence goes on along the minus strand of CM042260.1, from coordinate 18,963,429 downwards.
GCGACAATGGCAAGGAACCAAAACCCCATCAGGTGGCCTAATGGAGAAAAATAAACCTTGGGAGAAACCAGGCTCAGTCGGGGTGCCAGTTCTCCTCTGGCCAATTAACAAACAGTGTATGATTATTATTCTGACAACTTTACAGGTCAGAGGTCATATTAGATCAAAATATTAGGAAGATCGGAGTCAGCACGCCGGAGACGGGTTTGTTGATGATGACATGTCAGTTAATCAATTATAAAATAGGAATATTCGGAAGATCGTAGTCATCACGCTGGAGACGGGTTCATTGAGGATGACATGTCGATTAAACAATTATAAAATAGGAATATTCGGAAGATTAGAGTCATCACGCTGGAGACGGGATTATTGAGGATGACATGTCGATTAAACAATTACAAAATAGGAATATTCTGAAGATCAGAGTCATCACGCTGGAGACGGGATTATTGAGGATGACATGTCGATTAAACAATTATAAAATAGGAATATTCTGAAGATCGGAGTCATCACGCTGGAGATGGGTTTATTGAGGATGACATGTCGATTAAACAATTATAAAATAGGAATATTCTGAAGATCAGAGTCATCACGCCGGAGACGGGTTTGTTGAGGATGACATGTCGATTAAACAATTATAAAATAGGAATATTCGGAAGATTAGAGTCATCACGCTGGAGACGGGATTATTGAGGATGACATGTCGATTAAACAATTATAAAATAGGAATATTCTGAAGATCGGAGTCATCACGCTGGAGATGGGTTTATTGAGGATGACATGTCGATTAAACAATTACAAAATAGGAATATTCTGAAGATCAGAGTCATCACGCCGGAGACGGGTTTGTTGAGGATGACATGTCGATTAAACAATTATAAAATAGGAATATTCTGAAGATCAGAGTCATCACGCCGGAGACGGGTTTGTTGAGGATGACATGTCGATTAAACAATTATAAAATAGGAATATTCTGAAGATCGTAGTCATCACGCTGGAGACGGGTTCATTGAGGATGACATGTCGATTAAACAATTACAAAATAGGAATATTCTGAAGATCGTAGTCATCACGCTGGAGATGGGTTTATTGAGGATGACATGTCGATTAAACAATTACAAAATAGGAATATTCTGAAGATCGTAGTCATCACGCTGGAGACGGGATTATTGAGGATGACATGTCGATTAAACAATTATAAAATAGGAATATTCTGAAGATCGTAGTCATCACGCTGGAGACGGGATTATTGAGGATGACATGTCGATTAAACAATTATAAAATAGGAATATTCTGAAGATCAGAGTCATCACGCCGGAGACGGGTTTGTTGAGGATGACATGTTGATTAAACAATTATAAAATAGGAATATTCGGAAGCTCGGAGTCATCACGCTGGAGATGGGTTTATTGAGGATGACATGTCGATTAAACAATTATAAAATAGGAATATTCTGAACATCGGAGTCATCACACTGGAGACGGGTTCATTGAGGATGACATGTCGATTAAACAATTATAAAATAGGAATATTCGGAAGATTAGAGTCATCACGCTGGAGACGGGTTTATTGAGGATGACATGTCGATTAAACAATTATAAAATAGGAATATTCTGAAGATCAGAGTCATCACGCCGGAGACGGGTTTGTTGAGGATGACATGTCGATTAAACAATTATAAAATAGGAATATTCGGAAGCTCGGAGTCATCACGCTGGAGATGGGTTTATTGAGGATGACATGTCGATTAAACAATTATAAAATAGGAATATTCTGACCATCGGAGTCATCACACTGGAGACGGGTTCATTGAGGATGACATGTCGATTAAACAATTATAAAATAGGAATATTCGGAAGATTAGAGTCATCACGCTGGAGACGGGATTATTGAGGATGACATGTCGATTAAACAATTATAAAATAGGAATATTCGGAAGATTAGAGTCATCACGCTGACGGGATTATTGAGGATGACATGTCGATTAAACAATTATAAAATAGGAATATTCGGAAGATCGGAGTCATCACGTCGGAGGTGGGTTAATTGAGGATGACATGTCGATTAAACAATTACAAAATAGGAATATTCGGAAGATCGGAGTCATCACGTCGGAGACGGGTTTATTGAGGTCATAGTAAACTTTTATAGCGGCGAATGAGAGTATTAAATATATTTTTTTGTGTCCCCATTTGCTCAAATAGCAAAATAAAAAATCCACAATAGTGATTTCACAACTTTCAAAAAGAGGGAAACAATATAGTGATATTGATAACGGCAGTGAATAGAGAGAAAGATGTTATTTTTTACCATCACTCCCATAGACACTGTATTAGAAACACCCTCACAACAGTGGTAGCTAACTTGTTTTTTTAAAATTGAATGCAAAAGTAATATAATACAAAGTATTAGTGTTAAAAAAATGAAAATAAAAATAGAAAAACACTTTGCAGGATTTTTGATAATGATGACCGTTAAAACGCATCATCACAGTCTGTGAAAAAGGGTCTATTGCATTAATTTGATTGAAGTATTGTGTTTAAATTAGGTAAAATTAGTCCGTCCGTATATCTATTGTATTGCTCCAGACTTCTATCTAGTGCAGGTTCTCAACAGAACTCTGGCCCGAGAGTTTTGCTCCAACCCAAATCAAACACAACACAAGTCTTCAAGATTAGGACTACTAGAACGTTGCAGGTTGGTGAGTTTATTCAAGGTTGGAGGTAAACTGCAGGAGAGCCAGAGATGAGAACCCTTGCTCTTACGTGTATAATATCTGAGCGCGGGACCCATTGAAGCTCTGCTCTAGTTTGACTCAGGAGTCCATTCCGTAGTTTATCGCTGCCCGGCTCTCTTCTCAGCGCAGCTGATGCTGCAGCAGTACTGTGTGTGCAGACGGTGAAGCGCGCGCGGTAGTGAGAGGAATCGGCAGTAGGGGGACGTCCTATCCACCGCAACCCGGGCTTTAATTCCGTTCACACTGCGAGACCCCAACAGAGTCCACCGCTGAGATCCACGCATTCTCCACCGTTACGGATTTAATGCTTTTACCTGGCTGTTTTCCCAAAAAACTGTGTTTATCCGCGCCGTGAAACTCTCGAGGTAAGGAGCGTGCACATAATTGACAGCTTAGTTTCATGCAATTGTTGGACGCTGTGCGTGCTTTTGCTTGGCTCGCTTGGACGCAGGCTACTGCAAAGATGATTTCCAGCCTACTGTAGATTAAAACATATGTCAGTGGTGTCATTGTGTGTTATTGTCTCATCTCTCGCTGTTTTATCTGGTGGAATCGGTTTAATTCTCAACATGTCACTGCAATCGATCCTACGGCTGCGGGGAATTTGGACCGCACTCAAGTGACCATAAGGAGCGTCAGTGAACTGTTGACTGTGAGACTGTTTAAGTCTGACCGTTGAATTTGATATGTAGAACGAGAATGGGTGTCCTATTAAACCCACAGATTGACTTTAAATTGTTTTATACGTTTAGGCTTTTGGAGCGTCAAGATATGGACATGGAAAGGGAGAAGTTATTCATCAAATTAATCGCACTAATCAAATACGAGTGCACAAGCATAACACGTCATAGTAGTAAATAAATCGTCATGTTTTGACAACATGAACTGTATCATACTCAGGCAATTATGACGTCACGTAGCGTTGCGTTATAGTGCGTAAATGCACTTAGCCGCGTGGAAATGTGCATGTGAATGTACATATAACTAACTCTTTCATATCATACTAACACTCACTTTGGAGCAACACAACCCGTAAAGCAATGTTTGTAATTACAGGAACATTATTAGGCACAACTTATAATAAAAACACGTTAATTGCAAGTTACATTGCCATAAACAGTAACAAAATACATAGACATTTGACATAATTTTTTTTATTATCAAAAAGTAAGAATATAATTTCAGTAAACACATATATTTAACAAGACTATATGCCTATGTGTAATTTTACAGTAGAATATTGGTGAAATTAACAAGCAAGTAAGCTATTTTTTCCCCAAAAAAATCTTTTGCTAAAAAAACAAACAACAAAAACAATAAGGAAATGGCACTGAATAGGGGGCCCCTAAACATCCATTCGCACAAGTATACCATACGTGATTTGTTCTTACATGAAATGATGTGGAATGAGATTTTGAAAAGATGTTGATTTAGTAGTAGATTTTTATCTTTTAGGTTTTATGGGGTCATATTTCCTGTTACTATGTGTATCCACAGTATATAGATGGTTGTGCGTTGTAATCGAAAATGGAAGTGAATAGGAAGTGAATGAATAAGATATGTGACAGATTTTCTAAAAGTCCCACATTAGGCACAGGCACACATGCATTTGTTTTATCATGGTGCAGACTTTCCATTGACTTATGTTGTTTTTTAACGTGATGATATTTTTTTATATCCTAACCCTAAGCATAACCCTCACAAAAAACAATAATTCCTCAAACGAATATTCCTCATTGGCTGCTCCTTTACAGGTTCCATTTACATTTAGAACAGTCCTTTTATTCAGAGCTGTGTGTGTATTTGTGTATGAGACCCCCACAGACCGCTGCAAGTGCTTCATTCCTACGTTGCTTGCATCTATAGCTGCCAGGCTGACCGTCACACCTTCTCTCCTCATCTCTTCATCTGTCAGCTAACACACGCATTGATCAAATTCTTCCACTCTTTATAGCCATGTTTTTTTTTTTTAAGTGAGTGGTAATATGGTGGCCAGTCCAGCTTCATAGAATGCACGGTATGTAATCGTAATCAAATGTATAAATGGCCATCTGCACTCTATCTTGACTAACTTTTTTCCCCTTCATAAATGTGCATTTTTGGGTCGTGTGTGTTTATTTGTGATGTGCACACACACATGCACACTCAAGCATACCACACACAGAGATTCTTGACTCTGGATGCTGCAGGGAATTCAAATGGACCAATGAAGTTCTCAGAAAACTAGATGTTTCATATTTTAAATCCTTTATTTTTAACCTAAGAGCTACAGTATGTACCATCTATCTATCTATCTATCTATCTATCTATCTATCTATCTATCTATCTATCTATCTATCTATCTATCTATCTATCTATCTATCTATCTATCTATCTATCTATCTATCTATCTATCTATCTATCTATCTATCTATCTATCTATCTATCTATCTATCTATCTATCTATCTATCTATCTATCTATCTATCTATGGAGTGGTTGCTCAACTGGCTGCCTGCAGACACGGTCATCAATAATAAATGTTTTTCTGATTTGTCCATCTCTGTGTGACACATGGCAGTAATGAGACTGTCTAAATAATAAAACAAACTTGCAGGAGATTTTTTTTCACATGCATTTTCAAATGAGTGTGTGAATGAGAGTAAGAAATACTGCCTGTTATACTATCACGTTACACAAAATAGTTTTAGAAAGCCTAAATATTAAACATTCATAAGGAAGGAGTGTTCAAAAGATCAATTATTATAATAACACCTTACATTGTGTTTCATTTGTAGATCTTTATGCTTGTGTGTTACTGTCAAAAAGAGTACTTTTATGGGTGCTGCCCTTGTATTGAATAATCGTAACTGTATGTGTGTAGTCCTGTACCTTGTATTGTTCTTCATCTTCACATTGCCTGCAGCTACACTGATAGCTGTTACTGTACTTTAGTCTCCGCGTAGCCCCTGCCTCAGGGCAGATCTCATACGATCTCCTCTCCGCTGTAGTGTGCACTTCAAATCAGATGTCAAGCCCTTTATCAGTTGTGTGTACTTCAAGCCTATTGGGTGGTAAATTCGTGCCCTTTCAGCACAGTCTCACATCAGAAGTGTAGAGCCCTTTATCACAGATGAGAAATACATTTTAGTCCATAGGAGCCTGCAGCTAAACTCTGGAGCTTGACACTGGCAGCCATGACCCTCTCCCACATTCCCAGATACTTTTTTATTTTTTCCTTCAGCGTTCTCTTCTGCTGCTTCTGGAGCGGAGGAGAGGAGCTGCCCAAGGGAGGCCATCTGAGCAGCCATCAGGCTCTTATTTCAGAATGATGGAGGAGAATTTAGAAAAGGTGGAATAAAGGACAAGTGTGGCTTTGAATGCTGAGACCAGGAATTCAAATGTAAATTAAAATGCCTTTTTGGAACGATGACATAAAATAATTGAGATTAAAGAAGAGGAATGAAATATATTGGTCAGTATGTGATGCAGAAAAATTAAAATTGAGGGGAGACTGGGGGGCCCCAGACCGCTATTGTCAGGGTTCTGTCACTTCGGTCTAGTTTACTCTTGGTTTGTGACAGAGCCCTGACACTCCTGTATTGTTTGTCTTGTGTGAGCGCACAGCTTTGAGCATGCTCAAGCTGCGTGCTCTTCTGTCCTTGTGTTTTGTGTGCGGTGCGTGGTGTTCGGATCCCAGCACTTCGGTCTAGTTTGGGTTTCAGTTTTGTGTTGGGATTCGGACATTCATGCTCCGTGTGTTTGTTTTGTCATGTGAGCGTGTGCTCTTCTGTCTGTGTGTTCTGTGTAGCACACGGTTCATGTTTACATCGGCCGTGTGCTTTCATGTTTTGTCTTATGTTGTGTAGCACGTGGTTGGTGTTTTTTCACTGGCTACGTGCTACGTCATGTTGTCATGTTTTGTGTGAACATGCAGCTGATGAGTTCTCATTAGTTGCATGTTCATGTCATGTTTGGTGTGAGCACATGTCTTGTTAAGTGTTTCTTTGTGCCATGTGCTCGTGTCCATTGTCTAACCCCGCCCACCTTGTTTCCTGATTATTGGTTCATTTGCCCCACCTGTCTTCCCTCGTTACCCTCCTTTGTTTGTTCCCTATTTAATATCCTTGTGTTTGCAGTCCAGTGCTGAATCGTCGTCGTATGTACCTCCTGTTTCCCTGCTCCCTTCAAGTCAAGTCAAGTCAAGTCAAGCCAAGAAAAGTCAAGTCAAGTCTGTTTTTCCCCCTCGGGGTAGTTTTGTTTTGTCTTGTTTTTTGTTTTATTATTATCATTAAAGAGCCCATTCCTCTGCATCTCTGAGTCCTCGCTCCTTTCCCTTCACCTACCCTGACAGAACGATTCAGCCAAAAAGGAGGACTCAGCAGACAATGGGCATCTTCCTTTTTCCTTCTCCCACCACTGTACCTTCCAACCGCCAGCTGTTGGTCCAGCATGTAAATGCCCATTACATCCGTCAGCAGGGGACTGACGTGAGAGACTTTGCGTGTGACTTCCTCATAGAAGTGGACCACCTGGCGTACAGTGAGGCTGAGATTAAGGAGGTATTTAACATCTGTCTTGATCAACCTCTCAGCCTGTGGGAGATGGAGAAGCTGGGGAGTCTTTGTTTTTGGGACTTCGTTTACCATGTTTTCCATCTTGGGGAGCCTGAACCTCCACCTCAAGCGGAGTCCCATCCCACTGACTGTTCCCCTCTTCCATCGGCAGTCAGTGGAAGCCCCAGCCCTCCGATGATCCGGAAACGGAGTAGGAGGAGGAAGAACCGGCCCGCCTCATCTGTCTCCTATCCAGTCGGGGAAACACACCCTGAAGATTTGCCCTGGTCAGGTGTGACCAGCTGCAGCTCCCCCAGAGGCGGTCGAAGAGGCTGCAGCACCCCCAGAGGCGGCCATCAGCGCTGCAGCTCCCCCAGAGGCGGCCGAAGAGGCTGCAGCACCCCCAGAGGCGCCCATCCACACTGCAGCTCCCCCAGAGACAGCCGTAGAGGCTGCAGCACCCCCAGAGGCGCCCATCCACACTGCAGCTCCCCCAGAGACGGCCGTAGAGGCTGCAGCACCCCCAGAGGCGCCCATCCACACTGCAGCACCCCCAGAGGCGCCCGTAGAGGCTGCAGCACCCCCAGAAGCGCCCGTAGAGGCTGCAGCTCCCCCAGAGACGGCCGAAGAGGCTGCAGATTCCCCGGAGGCGGTAAGCACCCGACCACCGCCTCGTTCTCGGAGGAGGAGGAGAAAGAAGGCTTCCTCCACCCTACATGGCCTGGAGGCCATCCCAGAGCCTGCTGCTGGCCCAGAGACGCCCCCCAGATGTCTTGCCCTGCCCGAGCCACCCAGGCGTCTTGCCCTGCCCGCGCCACCCAGGCGTCTTGCCCTGCCCGCGCCACCCAGGCGTCTTGCCCTGCCCGCGCCACCCAGGCGTCTTGCCCTGCCCGCGCCACCCAGGCGTCTTGCCCTGCCCGCGCCACCCAGGCGTCTTGCGCTGCCCGCGCCACCCATTCGCTTTGCCCTGCCAGCCACAGCCCCTGACCCGAGGCCGGTGAGGTCTCCGGCCCCTGATCAATGTCTGGTAATGACTCTGTCTCCCGTCCTGTGTCCTGTCCTGCCTCCGGCTCCTGTCCTGATTTCTGTGAGGGTCCCAGTCAGCCATCCAGACCCGCCAGAGCCCGCCTGGCCCGTCCGTCTGGCACCACCCTGGCCTTCAGCCAGGACTCCTGACCTGCCGGAGCCTGCCTGGTCCATCCCTCCAGCACCACCCTGGCCTTCAGCCAGGACTCCTGACCCGCTGGAGCCCGCCTGGTCCATCCCTCCGGCACCGCCTTGGTCCTCTGCCAGGACTCCAGATCTGCAGGAGCCACCCTGCCCTGTCCCTCCGGTCCTGCCCTGGCCCTCTGCCAGGACTCCAGATGCACTGGAGCCCGCCTGGACTGTCCCTCCGGCACCACCCTGGTCTGTCCCTCCAGCTCCGCCCTGGTCTTCTGCTGGGGTTCCAGGCCCGCCTGAGCCTCCCTGGCTCAACCCTCCCGTCCCTCCCTGGTCCACGCTGGAGACTTCCTGGACTGTCCTGCTGGCTCTGACTTGGCTCCCCTCCCTCCCTCCCCTCTTTGTCTCTGTGTTTTGATTTTCCTGTCTTGTGTTTGGTCTGTGTATCTGTCTTGTTATCTTGTTCCTGTCTTGTTTTGGTGTCCCTCGTTAGGGACGCCAGGTGGCGTCCCTTTTGATGGGGGGTAGTGTCAGGGTTCTGTCACTTCGGTCTAGTTTACTCTTGGTTTGTGACAGAGCCCTGACACTCCTGTATTGTTTGTCTTGTGTGAGCGCACAGCTTTGAGCATGCTCAAGCTGCGTGCTCTTCTGTCCTTGTTTTGTGTGCGGTGCGTGGTGTTCGGATCCCAGCACTTCGGTCTAGTTTGGGTTTCAGTTTTGTGTTGGGATTCGGACATTCATGCTCCGTGTGTTTGTTTTGTCATGTGAGCGTGTGCTCTTCTGTCTGTGTGTTCTGTGTAGCACACGGTTCATGTTTACATCGGCCGTGTGCTTTCATGTTTTGTCTTATGTTGTGTAGCACGTGGTTGGTGTTTTTTCACTGGCTACGTGCTACGTCATGTTGTCATGTTTTGTGTGAACATGCAGCTGATGAGTTCTCATTAGTTGCATGTTCATGTCATGTTTGGTGTGAGCACATGTCTTGTTAAGTGTTTCTTTGTGCCATGTGCTCGTGTCCATTGTCTAACCCCGCCCACCTTGTTTCCTGATTATTGGTTCATTTGCCCCACCTGTCTTCCCTCGTTACCCTCCTTTGTTTGTTCCCTATTTAATATCCTTGTGTTTGCAGTCCAGTGCTGAATCGTCGTCGTATGTACCTCCTGTTTCCCTGCTCCCTTCAAGTCAAGTCAAGCCAAGAAAAGTCAAGTCAAGTCTGTTTTTCCCCCTCGGGGTAGTTTTGTTTTGTCTTGTTTTTTGTTTTATTATTATCATTAAAGAGCCCATTCCTCTGCATCTCTGAGTCCTCGCTCCTTTCCCTTCACCTACCCTGACAGCTATAGGATCCAAAAAACTGAATTGGGGGGATCCAATTTGTTTACTTTATTGCCATTACGTAATAAATTGGATTAGTGAAACTTTTCATTGGTTTAAAAAGTGTTTTTCGTTGGAAAATTTTAAAGTGCTGGGGACAAAGAAATATATATATATATATAAATGTGCCAAAACAGCTCTTTAGCTCCACCCACTCCTATGAAGGAATTGAAAGTCTGCCCCTAATAGTCACCTAAACGTTAGTCGACAAGAAAAGGCTTAATCGACCAAATTTTAATTAGTCAATTAGTCACAGAAAAGAAACTCCACAGGAATTGCCGAAATCATGCAGTCCATGAGAGACGGATCATTAAAATGACTGTGGTAATTATGTTGGGCAGGACATCTAAATCCATCATCAAACATGGCTTCTCACATGCAAGTAGTAGCTTCACCACTGGCAAAATGGGTTTTCAATAAAACTTGGCTGCTTATACAGTAGAAAAGTGAATTTAACGATTATGCTTACAAATAGTGCCTTGCTTTAGTAAATACTTATTAGAAATGTTTTAGTCATAATGGTGTTGACTTGTATTGTTCCTGGGTGCAATAATTCAAAGAGTAAACATTTAGAGGGAGTGAGTGAATTGCACTTTCCAGTGAAGGATCAAGCACGTCGTAGGCAGTGCTAAAGGTTGCAAAGAATTGTAAATCGTTCTGTCAGTTCCGTTCAAACCCCAAAGCAAAACATTGTCACATACAGGTATGAAAGCTGTTGTATAGTTTTCCATTTTTACCATAATGCTGTTTAAAGACTAAAGAGTAAACATTGACTGTCGGGAGTAGGTTAGTTTCATTGTGTTCTAGTTTGGTTTTGTTCTGTCCATGTTCTCTGGAATTTCCTGTCATTGCTACACTCTAAAAAAAAAAGGTTCTATATGGCACCAAAAATGGTTCTTCGTCGTAATCATAGAGGAACCACTTTTGGTGCTATATAGCACTATATCTTAACATGTTATGTATATGTAGCGGTGCTATATAGCACCTTAGTTAGCGGTGCTATATAGCACCTTAGTCAAAGAACCAGTGAAGAACCGCTGAAGAACCGCTGAAGAACCACTGAAGCACCAAAATTGGTGCTATATAGCACTAAAAAAGGTTCCCCTATGATTACGAGCCAAGAACCATTTTTGGTGCCATATAGAACCTTTTTTTTTTAGAGTGTAGTTTCCATGGTTGTTAATGTGTTACACACCTGTTCCCTGTTGTGTTGGGGGGGGCAGCAGCAGCAACTACTACAGCAGGACGTCTCTATGTGGTGTGTACTGTCTGTAACTGTATATATTTGCTTAGCGGCCTGTCATGCGCAAGTTTTACAACATTTGTGTGTGTTTACTCATGGTTTCTGAGGACATAAACCAGGTTTATAAGGAATTAAAGTTAGCAGTAGCAACCGGAACGGTTTTGCACGTCATGTTGTTTACTTAAGGTGCACTAGCGCCGATAGCTAACAACACAAAGACACTTGAAGCAGTTTTACTCACCGCCTTCTTCCAACGCACGACTGTAAAACTTAATCGCTGGGACCACTCCATCTTTCAGCATTAGACGAGCTACAAATCCGGAGTTGAACCGGGCCTTGTTTATAAAACGATCATTGCCGAAATGCAGGGAACAAACAAAAACACTTGTACAACCTCGTTTCTGCTTCGGAAAAACAAACTCCATCCACTGTCCCATTAACGCTTGGTTCTTAGGGAAGCTGTACAGGGTTGTCTTGCCCTGACAACCAAAAACACACTTCTTTGGTGACATTGTTGATTTCGTGAAGTTCCCTAAAGCCGAGCAAAGCACGTTAATGGGCGTGCATTTGCTCTCTCGTTCTGGTCGCGTGCACGCGTGCACGCGTGCCCTTCCGGGAGAAGAGCCCGTACACCCAGTACAAGGACATTCCGCCCTTGCTGATGTCAGATAGACCCATACTCGAAAAAAACCTGTGAGAAACCGGAAGGAGTATTTTTGCCACAGTAATACTCCTTGAAACGTCCAACTTTTTTTTTTAAAGCTTTGTCCATGTTTAGCATGGGAATCCAAGTCTTTAACAGTGTAAAAAACGAAGTATGCATGAACAGCATTTCACCCCCGACCCCCCCCCAAATGAACTTCCCTTGTATATTTAAGCCCTGAGTTTTCCTTAGTTCATTGTCTAGTGTCTAGTCTAGTGTCTAGTTTGCCTTCACTGATGTTTAGTAAGTTAGGGTAGGCAATTTTTGGCGCTGCTAGCAATAGCAAGCTAGCTTTGAAAGCATAAAATCCCATCCACCTTTCAGAGTGTTTCTAATGCCACGCCTTCTTCAAAACACATGAACACAAGGTGAGATATTGCAAAGTGTCACGAGACAAGGGACTGCGTTAAACTACCTCATGTCACGCTGACTCTCGCACATAATAATAATGAACATAAACATGTTAAAGAGCACTGACTTGTACTACCTGCTGCAGATTCATTTCAGCGTTGATAGTGTTGCCATTAAAACGCATAAAAATAATGTCACAAAACCGAGTATAACACATCTTTCAAATTACAGTAGTTATTGTAATAAGTACCGCACCCGACCAACGTTTTCAACTAACCCGCCCGCAACTCGGGCTGCTAAAAAAAAGAAAATATTGTACCCGACCCGCTTCCTGACCCGCATTTTTTAAAAGTAGTAAATGCTCATCGTAGCGTCATTGGGCCATTGAGAAAATGTTTCAGGCCCTGACGTGGTGCGCTCAGAGGTGCAGCGGCGAGAGCAGGCGGTTCTTGAGGCGGCCCATCATTTTCCATTTCAGCTGTCTAGATGCATATTATTGATGAACGCAATGTTTATGTTTCGACCCTGCTTGAAGAATTCATCAGCGGGTTAGTCAACTGAGAGAAGGCCCACTTTTGGAAAAGTGTGAAAGCCCTTAGGAGCGCAAACTGTTCTTTTTCTGAATGCTGTATGATATAGCCTAGTGTTATGTAATAAAGGCTTGATTTATTCATTTATTTTGTTTCATTTGCTTAACAATTAAGATGCTGCATGTGTTTATCCAGTCTAATCGAAGTGTGCGTCTCTCCCCTGACTTTCCCAACAAAAATCCCACCCCCTCTCAGAAAATACATAAAACTGACTTTAAGTGAAGTGACATGTGGCCAAGTATGGTGACCCATACTTGGAATTTATGCTCTGCATTTAACCCATCCAAGTGCACACACACAGTAGTGAACACACACCCGGAGCAGTTGGCAGCCATATTGCTGCGGCGCCCGGGGAGCAATTGGGGGTTCGGTGCCTTGCTCAAGGGTCACCTCAGTCGTGGTATTGAGGGTGGAGGAGAGCGCTGGTATTCACTCCCCCCACCAAAAATTCCTGCCGGACCTGAGACTCGAACCCACAACCTTTGGGTTGCAAGTCCGACTCTCTAACCATTAGGCCACGACTGCCAAAATATACAACATTTACTATATGCTATATGTGCTATATATATATAGGGGAGCGCGGGGCACAACATAAGGCGGGGTTAGTTGTGACACACATGGTTTAAAACTTTCCACACATGCCAGGATGATGAAACTTAGTGTATTTACTAGATGCCATATCAACATACATTATTTAGAGAAAAAATTGTGCCAAAATTAAAAAATCTTTGGAAGATATCACTGAACATTTATTTAACCATAGCAAAAGTAAATGTCTTCTTTATTTTTCATCTCTGTTTTTTTGTGTTTATTTAAAATAAGACAAATCTGATATTACTTTAATCTTATATCTGTTATTTAACAGTTGAGATCGTTCTTGAATGCTGATCTAACCAGCAGAAGACACGAGCCGGAGTTAAATCCTAGTGCGCAGATGGGCCATGTTGTCACACTGCGTTACAATGAGCCCCTATTAGAACTACGCTATTATATTCTATACTTTTATGAATTCTTTTGAGAAATCATGAGAAAAAGGTGAATAAGGACTGAGCATCAATGTTCAGAAATGATTAATTATTATTGTTTTTCCACTATGCTGTATAGCTGTGCTTTGCAGTGTGTTTGTTGTCAAACTCAAATTTGTTTATATTTTTAATGATTAAAAAAATGCCATTGTTTTATTTAAAAAAAGTTAATAAATGTATTTTATTGACAAAATATTTTAGTTTGTCTTGGATATTTTTTTGATTATATCAGGTAACATTTTAAGTTGTCATTTGGTCATGTTATAATGTGCCCCTAACATGTTACAATGTACCCCACCTATAGGGCATGTTGTCACATTTCACTTCCATTCTTTCGGGGTAAATCAAGAAAAAAAGTATACACTGTATTAATGAAACAAAACCACATAGGCTTTATTGTACTAGATATGTGGGAAATTAATGTGGGAAAAAAATAAATACTCTGAACCCCAAGTGGATTTACACAAACTGAGAAAGCCAAAAAGCGTTAGGTTGTGCCCCGCTCTCCCCTACATATAATTACATTTAGACCACTTAACTTAGTGATTGCTATCACGATACGAAGAGACTTTCAACCAGCATAGCAAAAAATGTTTCTGGAACAAATCCCCTACCCTGCCTTTAAAAGTTAGTTTGATCGCCGCAGCTCACCGTACCGGAACACAGGACCTAGACAAGATTTGTAAGACGAAAATAAAATGGATTTTATTTTACTCACCCGCTATCTGGACTGGTCGCTCTGTCTTTTTTCAAAAAAGCCTCTACAAGCGGTTCAAGGCACGCCTGTCTGTGAACAGTCCTCTGTGTGTGTTTTATTCATCTTCATTTGTCAGCATCACTGAGCATACAGTACATCCTTTAAGCAGGCCAGGGGTTATATTTATCATGTGTGGAGCGTTGTGTGTAAGGGAATGTAAACAGACAGTAATAACCCAGAGAAGACAGAAATGCACTGCCATCAGTTCACTTCAGTGGACTCACTAGGTGCTAATGAATGTGATTTTACACACAGACATGTGACTATAAGGCAGCCTTCTTTGAGATTCTCTGCCATGACTTGGCACTGTCAGCCTCACCTCACAGGCCTGATCTGTCGCTACCGCAACACATAAACAATCAAACAGCAAGAGAGAGTGAGAGAGTGACTTAAAAATGAAAAAAAAAAAAAAAAATGACAGGGAACGGTATAAAGTTTGCAAGTTAAAAATAAGAGGGAGAGAGAAAGACAGAGAGAGTGCAAAGACATGTTTATTTAGTGTCAGAGATTTTTTTCTTCTGCCAAAAAAAGATACAGTCTGTTGCCCAGAGACTTCCTGAATAACAGTGGGTTTTTTAATGCTACCTCATTGCTTTAAGGCTGAACCACACTAAAAGATTTTTAATATCTTATCAGATTTTCAAAATGTGAGAGACCACAAACATGATGATAAAAAATCATAGATTTAACAGTTTTATTCCTATAGTGTGTGGTGTCGTGATTTGAGATCAGTGCGGCCCTGATGTTCTTCAGAGCAGATTCAGTCACTCTTAACACATATCACACCACAGGAAAATCTAATAAGATAATTTGCAGAACCATCAAGATAATCAGGACTTTACCTGGGATTGTTGGAAGGGGAGAATTGGGCCCACATTCGGCCTGATTATCTTGTAGTGTGTGGATGCCTTAAAGGGTTAGTTCACCCAAAAATGAAAATTCTGTCATTAATTATTCACCCTCATGTCGTTCCAAACCCATAAGACCTTCGTTCATCTTCGGAACACGAATTAAGATATTTTTGATGAAATCAGAGAGCTTTCTGACCCCTCCATAGACAGCTAAATAATTAACACTTTCAAGGCCGAGAAAGGTGATAAAGACATTGTTAAAATAGTCCATGTGACTCCAGGCGTTCCACCAACCTTAATTTTAATGAAGCGACGAGAATACTTTTTGTGCACAAAATACAAACAAAATGACTTTATTCAACAATTTTTTCTAGCTTGTGTCAGACTCTTATGCTGTTGACATAGTGTAAACACTACAGCGCTTTCAGAACGCCAGCTTACCATTGGCCGACGCTGTTCACGTGAGCACCACGACGCCTGTGCACGAGTCGTTCTGCCGTAGAACTTGGAAACACTGAACTGTTTTATGGACTATTTTAACAATGTTTTTACTACCTTTCTGGGCCTTGAAATGAAATTGCTGTCTATGAAGGGGTCAGAAAGCTCTCGGATTTCATCAAAAATATCTTGATGAACGAAGGTGTCAGGAACGGTTGGGAGAAAAGGAAACGAGGACTCAATTGCAGGAAGAATATGGTGGTTTTATTAAATAACAAAATAAAACAAACACAAACAAAACACCCACGAGGGGGGAAAACCAAACTTGACATTAACTAAACACAAGGAGCAGGGAAATGCAGCATTACAGGGAACAGAAGACAACGATCTAGCGATCTAGTTGACATACGTCATTGTCACGTGGCGTCAGCGCTGCATCAAGTCGGACAAAATTTCTAACCGGCATGCACTGCTTCAAGTCAGCCGCCGATCGGTCTGCGCATCACCTTTTACATGGACTCTGATGACGACACAGCTGTTCCACGATTGGCCAGATTCACCGCATGACAGCGATCACGCATGTTTCGTGTTTATTCTAAAACTTTCAGCTCCACTAATGCGTACAAATCTGTTTTTTATAACAGTAAAACCTCCTTTCATGCAGTCGCGATGTTATGTTGTCATGTTTATCAAAATAAAATTGATAAAAAATGTAGACCCCACTTCATTGATAGTGTAGGATTATATGTTGAACTTTATTCTTGTACAAACACACGCTGTATTAAGCAGTACATAAAGTATTACATGACAATAATGTCTCTGAAACATCGGTGTATTGCCAAATATTGCATTTATTTCACTTCAGCTGATAAAGTATGCAAACACAGCTTTAAAGGGTTAGTTCACCCAAAAATAAAAAATAATGTAATTTATTACTCACCTATAAGACCTCCGTTCATCTTCGGAACGATTTCAAAACACTGCTTCATGAAGCTTCAAACCGTTATGAATCAGTATATCGAGCACCAAAACCGTGAGCTTCATCAAGCAGTGTTTTGAAATCGGAACGGCATGAGGGTGAGGAATAAATTACATTATTTCATTTTTGGGTGAACTAACCCTTTAAAGGATTAATTCAGCCCGAAAAAATAAAATATATATAGTATATATTTATACACAGAGCATATCTTCTCCATGAAATTAAAATGATTAGGGAGCTTTCATAGTCCATATGACTGTATTGTGATATATAAATCTTCTGAAGTCATACCATAGCTTTGTTTGAGGAATAGATCAAAATTGAAGTCACAAATTTTTGCATGAGCTATCTTTATATGAGCATGCATGTGTCAGATGGTTTATAGATATGGTTTATCTCCAGTGCTATCATAAAAGTAACCATGTTTTAATTGAGTTATGAATATGATTTTGCTGTTTAAACTGAATGCGATGAGATAAAAAAAAAGACAATATGCTGCAATATAATGAAAAACACATTGTTGAAACAGTGAGTTTGATGAAGATTGGAGCTAAACTCGAACTCGATTTACTGTAGTTACATTATTGTAAGGGTTGGTAGGGTTGGGGTAGGTGTAGACGTTAACAAAACACAATCTGATAAGCAGCAAATTTAATTTATTGTTATTTTATCCTGAGATTTTGCCTCACTTCCGGCTGTTGCTGTATCCTTTCTATAGCCGATGAGAGCTTTAGGCTACAACCTGTCTGAGAGTTGCCACCATGGCTAATGATAAAAATGTGTTTCAGTGCCGGAAAATAGGAAAGTATTCCAAACGTAATCAAATGTAATCAGTTACATTAGTTTAATAAAATAATTGAAAAGTTACTCTATACTTATTACATTTTAAATAGGGTAACTTGTAATCCGTAACCTATTACATTTCTAAAGTAACCTTCCCAACCATTGTTGGGAGTAACGAATTACAAAAGTAATGTATTACAGTAACGTCTTACTTTTTCTTGTAACACAGTAGTGTAAGGCATTACTAATACATTTTCAGTAATTTTTTACTCGGTACATGTTCAGTAATGCTTGCGTTACAACACACTTTTAGCCCAAAATTTAATTGTTCAAAAAAACTAAACAAAAACCCGAGAGACATTACTGAATGAAAATTGCAAGTAAGTTATTACCTGTTCGTGGTCAGTCAATAGCTGCTTCTGATATATTATAGCGATTTATTTCATTCATCTCCCTCTTGCTGGTGTACCTTTGTATTGTGTGACATACATAGTCCATTGAAGGCGTGTTTAAGGCAGGTTTTACAGGAGTGCCGCACACGAGGCATGATTTCGGCCTCTGTGCTCGCGCTGGCCAGTGGAAAAGCGGCTAATGGGTGAAGATGGCAGAAGAAGACTGTACATTCGTGAGATGGACGTATGTGAATTACTTTAAGTTTGTCAGAGATAAGGACAAGAAGAAAGTAATAGTCAAATGCAACCTTTGTCTAAAACCGAAAGAACTATCCACGTCGCGATTGTGATTCTGTCATCCTTTCTTAAATTGTCTTGAGCCTTCACTTTGCCAATTATATGCTATATTTTTCTACATTATGCCACCTGTTGGGGGCACTAAATATTCAAATAAATGTTCAACTAAATTACTGATCTGCCCGTATTGTCACTATAATTGAAATGAGCTGGATAACATCACCGTTTTCTACAGAGCGGCTGTACAGCTGAATCAAATTCTGTTGCATTATTTTCCTGTTTAACTCTGTGAAGCTGCTTTGATACAATTTGCATTGAAAAAGCACTATATAGATAAAGTTGACTTAACTATTGTTAGTAGCCTGGATAGCCCAGTCATTATGCTACATCATATAGCCTTCTACAGCATGTAAAATGCTCTGTAGTACATTTTGTCATTTTAGAATGTTAAGTTCTACTTCTGTAGTTATTTTGGTGAAAGTAACAAAAAAAAAAAAGGAGAAATGTAAATCATTACAATTCTGAGACAGTAATATTATAAGGTAAAGAATTACTTTTAAATAACGGTAACAAGTAATCTATAATGTAATACAGTTTGGAAGTGACTTGCACAACACTGTTCCCAACACTGTTCATATGGCAACAAGTAGTTAAATATGCATATTTGCCAGAGTTTGCATAATGTTCTCATTTCCCATTATATATTTATGCACAAAGATATCAATGAAGGATCTGAAATACTTGAAATTGTACGATGTGGAGAATTATCTTTATTAACCCCCCGGAGCCGTGTGGATTACTTTTATAATGGATGGATGCACTTTTTTGGGCTTCAAATTTGGGCGGCTATTTACTGCCATTATAATGCTTTGAATTAGCCAGGACATTTTTTAATATAACTGATTGTATTCGTCTGAAAGAAGAATGTCATAAACAACTAGGATGGCTTGAGTGTGAGTAAATCATGGGGTGATTTTCATTTTTGGGTGAACTATCCCTTTAACTTAGCCTGACAAGCCAGACCCACATCAAGATGTTGGGTCTGGGAATACACCATTGGCAGGGCTCAATCCGAGGGGCGGGATAAATGGTTGTCTTTCAAATTCCCTCTGCACACATTAGGATAGTGCTACAACCAACCAGAGCAATGACTTCAGTGCCGTTCTTTGTTCTTTTCTCAAAGAAAAGTGATTTAAGACTCTCCAAGTCTTCCAGAGTCGCGGCCAAAGCTGATTCAAAAGACCGCTGTTCGCCAGCTTCTTTGTTTACGAGTAGCATGCGGAACCGCGGCAACTCTGCTGTTATGTTAAGCACGCCCACCAACTCCATACACGATGTGATTGGCCTGAACAGAGTTTGGTTTTTCCAGCTCGCAAGCCAACGGAGAGTTGCTAGACTACCCTGGCTGCAAATTAGATTTGCCGCTAGGGTGCGTCTAAATTTCTAGGCTACCTTTAACTATTACATTGTGTAAAGCATTGCTGTTACTCATATAGATGTGGCATCATACAGCATGATTTGAGTGGACCCAGTTACCTCACACAGCCAAAGAAAATGTGCAGTAACCAGTGGTCTCCAATGCAAATTATTATTCAATCAGGGGAAAGAAGGAAGTGACAGCATGTTAAAGATGACATACAGATGCTGATGAGCCAAAAAGTTATTTCAGTCCAGCTGAACAGTCAGCAGTGTCTGCTCGCCTCAGCTCAGCTCTTGTGTGTGTATAAGAGAGGATGTATTTTGTAAGTTGCACATTGATGTTCATTTGCATCTTCGAAAATTGGTGCCGCTGTCTTGATGCTGCTTTGTGGGTCAATGTCGTGTAAAACACTTGAGGTGTTTTTCTCTGCAGGAAGTGGGAACGTACATTTATGAAATAGGAACGTTGAATAATTGATGAAGTGGAGGTGCTCTTCCCTGACTCGTTCTGCTGTAGTTCTGCGAGACCTGCAGGCCTTTAATGCATTTAACTCTAGAGAGACACATGACAACAGATTTTGTTACGGGTAAAGCTGGACATAAAACAAAAATCTCTTGCATTGTCCTATTTTTAAGCATTTTTGTATCAGAATCATTTGTGAAGAATGATCCACACACACACACCAGAGGCAAGATTCACAATTGGGCTACATTTAAGTTGTTGCTGCGGGTTGTTATTCCCACCTCACCCAGAATGAACAACTTTGTCACTCCAAAGCCCCCAAAAATTGGGCAGCACATGGACAGTGTGTGCGATACAGAGTGGAACGCAGAAAATGAAGTATACCCATTTTACTCACCCCCATCTCATCCAAGGTGTTCGTGTCTTTCTTTCTTCAGTTGAAAATTAAGTAGAAATTAAGTTTTTGAGGAAAACATTCCAGGATTTTTCTCCACGTAATGGACTTCAATGGCAACCAAAATGTTGAAGGTCCAAATCAATGCAGTTTCAAAGGGCTTCGAATGGCTTCAGAGGCTCTGGAGGATCCCAGGTCTTATCTAGCGAAACGATCTGCCATTTAAAAAAATAAAAAAAAGATTATACTTTTTACCCTAAATTGCTCATCTTGCGCTGCTCTGCGGCTCGCCATGAATTGCATAATAACGTTGGAAAGGTCACACTAGACGTAGGCGGAAGTACCGCCCCAAGCGAACATGCGAGGACTTATACAAATGCTCTTTACCAAAAAACACTCCATCTTCAACTTCAAAATCGTCCAACATCGTTGTTTTTCCTTTTTTTGCTAAAGGACATTGTATTAGTCTTGACATGTGCGCTTTGTAAACATGGGGGCAGTACTTCTGACCTTTCCGACGTGATTACATAATCACTGGCACATCGCAGAACAGCGCAAGGAGAGCAATTTAGGTTAAGAAGTATGTAAATGACCAATCGTTTCGCTAGATAAGACCCTATTCCTTGTCTGGGATCGAGCAGAGCCTCTGAAGCCCTTTGAAACTGCATTGATTTGGACCTTCAACATTTTGGTTGCCATTGAAGTCTATGATGTGGAGAAAAATCCTGGAATGTTTCCCTCCGAAAACTAAATTTATTTTTCGACTGAAGAAAGAAAGACATGAACATCTTGGATTAGATGGGGGTGAGTAAAATATCAGGACATTTTCATTTTGAAGTGAACTAATCCTTTAAAAGTGCACTATGCAGGATTTCCCCCAAAAAATAAAGTATAGACTCGCACAAATAGAATCCCTCACAGTCATATGCTCCAATAGAATTGTGTGGAAATGTTTGTGTCTACAGAGACATTGTCCTGTGCCTGTATTTTCTCATTGTATTCTTCTAACGCTGTGCTCTGGGATGTTTCTTGGCTGCAACCTTTGGCCACAGGGTGTGACGTCTGTGTCTAAAGCTTGGGAAGCTTTGCTAAATTGTCATGTCTCTCGACACTAAAACAATTTGCTAATGTTGCTATTGACTTATTGACTACTATCTGTAACTCGACTGATTACTAGGCATTGTAATTACATTTTTTTTCAAATGACATAATTATTAGATTAGATTATATTAGATTAGATTCAACTTTATTGTCATTACACAAGTACAAGGCAACGAAATGCAGTAAATGCAGATATGATTATTGTTTATTAGCAAGCTAGACTAAAAATGGCTAACCTCGCTGGAAAAGTACAGCCTGTCGTCTAATTATTAAGGTTACTGTTAGTTCATATACACACACAAATAATGGCATTTATGCATGATAAACATGATATTTGAAAAAATACTTGCAAAACACCACATCACTCATCTTCCTGCAGGTAGTCCGCTCTTGAGTCACTGTCTCATGTGATGCTGCTGCAGGTTGGGCTGCGTGTGTTCTGGAAACTGATATGATGTCAGGAACAGGGGGCGTGGCTTCTGGCTTGAGTCCGCTAGAATATCTAACCACACCCTTACCCTATCCACAACTCTATCCTTCCACCCCATTAGACGTCTAGAGAGGTGGACCTAGACGTCATTTGACTCTGCAGTGAGCACCACTTTGAAAAAGGACACCTTTAAAAATCATCTCTACATAAACAAGTCAAATAGGGGCCTTGCTATTAATTTTATATTTATTTACAACATCATTTTCAGCAACATTGAGCACATATGAGAGACGTCAAGTACTAAACTCCCATCAAGCCAGCCCTGATGAATATAGTGTGCATGCTTATTATGATTATTATGGTAATCAACAGGCAGCACAAAAAGATGGACTTTGAGCTGTTTTCGGAAAAAACACCATACAATCAGATAACACCAGAGCCTGTCATTGACTGTCATTTTGTTTTCAAAAGAAAATATTTAAGAATATCTTTCAAGAATTGCACTAGGATCATTCTTATAAATGTCTTAGAATTTGTCTTAAGAAATGTCTTAATTTGTTGTAAAAAGATTTTCATGAATCTGACTCCTGCACAACGTATGCTGCCTTCACGTGCTATCGGCATTATTGTAAATAATAGTTTCCTAGTTAAATAAAATGACATGAATGCCCTCTCAAGTCAAAATTTTAATGGGATGAGCTCAGAAGTGGGAAGTAGGAAATTTCCAATAGCACGTGAAGGCAGTGTTAATTGGGCTGCAGTGGCTCAGTGGTTCATGTAGGTTGTCTACAAGCTGGAAGGTTGGGGGTTCGATCCCCGGTTCCACCTGAACAAGTGCCGAGATGGTTGAAATGGTTGTGCATGAAAATCCCAGAAACTGAGCAGATTGTAAAATACTCAGACCGGCCCGTCTGGCACCAACAACCATGCCACAACCATTTCTAGGGTTTACAAAGAATGGTGTGAAAAGGGAAAAACATCCAGTATGCAGCAGTCCTGTGGGCGAAAATGCCTTGTTGATGCTAGAGGTCAGAGGAGAATGGGCCGACTGATTCAAGCTGATAGAAGAGCAACTTTGACTGAAATAACCACTCGTTACAACCGAGGTATGCAGCAAAGCATTTGTGAAGCCACAAAACGCACAACCTTGAGGCGGATGGGCTACAACAGCAGAAGACCCCACCTGGTACCACTCATCTCCACTACAAATAGGAAAAAGAGGCTACAATTTGCACGAGCTCATGAAAATTGGACAGGTGAAGACTGGAAAAATGTTGCCTGGTCTGATGAGTCTCGATTTCTGTTGAGACATTCAGATGGTAGAGTCAGAATTTGGCGTAAACAGAATGAGAACATGGATCCATCATGCCTTGTTACCACTGTGCAGGCTGGTGTTGGTGGTGTAATGGTGTGGGGGATGTTTTCTTGGCACACTTTAGGCCCCTTAGTGCCAATTGGGCATCGTTTAAATGCCACGGCCTACCTGAGCATTGTTTCTGACCATGTCCATCCCTTTATGACTACCATGTACCCATCCTCTGATGGCTACTTCCAGCAGGATAATGCACCATGTCACAAAGCTCAAATCATTTCAAACTGGTTTCTTGAACATGACAATGAGTTCACTGTACTAAAATGGCCCCCAAAGTCACCAGATCTCAACCCAATAGAGCATCTTTGGGATGTGGTGGAAAGGGAGCTTCGTGCCCTGGATGTGCATCCCACAAATCTCCATCAACTGCAAGATGCTAACTGCTTCATGAAGCTTCGGAGCGGATTCGAATCAGCGAGTCGATTCAGTGGTTTGGAGCGACAAAGTCACGTGATTTCAGCAGTTTGGTGGTTTGACACGTGATCCAAATCAGGATTCGACTCGCTGATTCGTTTCCGCACCAAAGCTTCATGCAGCAGTGTTTTGAAATCGGTTATCACTATATAAGTCGTTATTTGTTTTTTTTGGCACACAAAAAATATTCTCGTTGCTTTATACTATTAATATTATACCACTGTACTCAGATGGACTGATTTAAATATGTTTTAGTACATAATAGATCTTGAGAGTGTAAATTACATTGATGCCTATTGAGAATGAGAAGGTGACGTAATGATGTTCACTCCGCGTTGCATTTCGGGAAGGCGCCGCCATATTGGGAGGATACGCTATCCGCTGCCATGGTTATTTCGACAGTGAGACCGAGAGAACAGCTTAAGATTTGTTTTAATTTTTGCAATGTGGTGCAGTTTCTTGGGGAGAAATGGAGGAGGAAGTGAAAGGAAAGGGGCTCTATCGGGAGAGACTAAATAACACCGCCAACAGCGTTATTTAAAGAAACTGCTTGACATCAACAACATTGAGTCGTACGACCTGCCAGCTACAGAATGACGCTACCACCTCTCACACACCCTGACATCGTCAATTATCTGGTTTATGGTATCAGTGCCTACACAATGCAAGCGTTCTTAAGCTTTAAGTCATTAGAAGCTTATGAAAAATTCTGCTGCGGCTGGGTGCAAGACTTACAAACCCACAAACCTGTAAACTGCGAGAGCTCAGTTGCACTCCACTTTAATTTTTTATTTTTTTACAGTTCTAACGCTTATTATTGTAAAATAATAATAATAATAATAATACAATTGTTAAATATAATAATGTAATTGTAATATGTTCATTGTAAAAATGAAATTATTTTGTCTACTGTCATAGACTATGGGAGCTTTAGACATGCAGATCAGGTGTGATTAGGCTGAATGGCAAGCTGATGGGCAATTGCTGCAGACAAAGGGAAATTAGAAATGTAGCATGGAATGAAATGTATGTATTTTGTGTAACAGGTCACGGTATGACTTCAAATGACTTAAAGCTTCTGAACACTGATACTATAAACCAGATAATTGATGATTTCAGGGTGTGTGAGAGGAGGTAGTGTCATTATGTAGCTGGCAGGTCATACGGGTCGATGTTGTTGATGTCAAGCAGTTTCTCTAAATAACACTGTTTGGCGGTGTTATTTAGTCTCTCCCGATAGAGCCCCTTTCCTTTAACTTCCTCCTTCTCCATTTCTCCCCAAGAAACTGCACTGTATCTCAAAAATGCAAACAAATCTCAAGCTGCTCTCTCGGTCTCACTGTCGAAATAACCATGGCAACGGATAGCGTATCCTCCCAATATGGCGGCGCCTTCCCGAAATGCAACGCGGAGTGAAAACATTGTGAAGTAACTCCTCATTCTCTAAATGGCTGGGTGATAAAACGATAACGATATGTATCGCGATAGACACGTAATCGATATCAATAAAAAATGCGTTCGATAAAACGTTCAATAATTTTTTTGATTGTCTCGTGTTGGATTCATTCTTCAGTGAACAGAACCGGTGTGGAGTGATAAGTGGAAAATGAGTGCCGCAGCGAGCTAGAAAATTGTTGATAAAACAGGAAAGCAAGTCAGCTCGTCAGTATGGCAGTTTTTTGGATTTTATAAGTCTGACCGTAGTCAGACCAATGTCGTATGCAAATTATGCAAGACTGTCTTGTTTATACTTTCATCGGGCTCCGCGGCGCGGGCCTCCGCTGACAGCGCGAGTGCCTCGTTCATTTGGGGAGGTGTTTATACTTAACACGCTCGCCGTTGTGCTATTATTGGGTTTGGCTGAATCCGAAATCGCCCCCTAAACCCTCAATCACTATTCCCTACTTTAGTCCACTGATACAGTTCACTTGAAGGAGTGAATGAAAACAAGTGAGTGAATTCGGACAGCCGCTGTGTGCATATCAGTTGTACACTCGTTATTGCGGTGCAAAGTGGGATAGAATGAGTGCACTCAATAACGTCCACTATGGTTTTGGACACCACTACAAATGGCTGTCCCCTCAAATACCCTATTTAAGGGTATAGGGGGCGATTTCGGATTCAGCCTTTGAAACTACATGGAGAGTTAATGTTACTCTGCATCAGTGCCTTATGACAAAGCATCTAAACGTTAACAGTTACAAAGAAATAACGGAGGCACTGCACCTTAATGTTAAGAGATAATTGTTAAGTGTTCATTGTGATTTTAGACTTGTGTTGAAATTTTAATTGAGGGTTTTCCATGGTTGTGTTGACATTTCTGCCTTTTTAACTGAGGGGATTATAATCAGGGGACGTTTTAAATAAAAATGTTTAAATGTAAAAAAAATGTTTTCCTAGTCCTTATTTTAAATAGGTCATTAAAAAATATCAATAATTATCGATATCGACCGATATGAAACACTTATATCGTGATACAGTTTTCAGCCATATCACCCAGCCCTACTTCGGATTTCAACAAAAATATCTTAATTTGTGTTCTGAAGATGAACTGAGGTTTTACGGGGTGTGAAACGGCATGAGGGTGAGTAATAAATTACATTATTTAAATTTTTGGGTGAACTAACCTTTTAAAATTGGGACTGAGATGGGTCTTGTGCATGTTGCCCACTTGGGTCCCACCTAGTGGCAGGTGCAATCATGAAATCCATCTGGGCAATTAACATGGGACCATTATGGAGCCCGTGGACAATCCTATATGGGGCCCATATTTCAGCCCATTTCATACTAATATAGGCCCCACTACAAATGTTGGCTGGGTTCCTTGTTGTTTATATTGCTTAATATAACCTAATCATCACCATATATCTTTTATTATCTAATATTGCCTATCACATTAATCGCTATCGCTAGCACAACGCGTTAGCATTTCGCTAGCCTTTTAACTTGTCATTCGTGCTTGCCGTCTCCCTTCAACGCAGACCTGAATGTCAGCAGAGACCATTTCACCCCTGTGAAGGCCTTGTCAACACGACAGCCATTGGCACAGATCCTCAGCAAAGACCATGAGAACCAGACAGGTCCTCTGCACTGACCCCATGGCCAGCTTCGGCTCCATACCGCCGTGATGAATCCGATCTTCAAGCAGAAGGAACTGATTGAAATATTTTGAATGATACGAAACCACAATCTGACTTCTGACTTGTGAATGTGATGCGGCCTGAATCAATCAAAACATGTTCATTTGTTGGCCTGAGGAGAACTGGACTCCTGACTGAGCCTGGTTTATCCCATGGTTTTATCTCCATTCTGTCACCTGATGGAGTTTGAGTTCCTTGCCACCGTCGCCTCTGGCTTGGTAATTTTAGTATGAATAAGTTTGAAATCTTCTTGTATAGCTTATCTATTAACATGGCACAATTTTCTTGGCAACAGCACAGTATTTTTTTAAGTGGAATGGAGTCCTATGTAAAATTAAAAACACAGCGTTCAAGTTCAAAGAAGTTCAAAAAATGCATCTTTAGACCTTGCGTTTCGTTTCATTCCACTGACCTGCGTCTCGTATTTTTAACAGCAACGCATTCTTTGTGAACTGGCCCTTACATTGTAGCAATGACTTTCGGCTGTGTGAGATGGAGTTGTTATCTTTTAATGCCCCTTACTCTTCAGTTTGGTTTCATGAGGTCTGTCATCTCATTTTCCTGACATTCTCTGTTTTGCATTATAATATTCGTGCAACACACACACACACACATGCGCACGCACGCACACACACACACACACACACACTCCGTCTAAAGCACAGAGATTTGTGTAAGCGGTCGTTAGCAAGGATAATCTGCACTAGACAAGCTGTAAGAGGAGGGGAAGTGGCAGTGTGTGTGCATGTTGCTGGAACAGATCTGTCACACACACCCTGCCACTTCCCCTCCTCTTACAGATATTTTATACGCAAACATACACTGTAAATAATTACAATCTGTTCAGGACAGATCAAATACGTGATATATGGGTATGCAAATACAGTGTTAAATTGGTTCCTGTGGCTCAACTGGCAGCACACAGTGGTTTAAATCTTAGGAAGCACATAATAAATATATGGGCACTGGATGCTCTATAAGTCTTGCTGGATAAAAGCCTACACTTATTTTTTTATCATTATTAATTATATTTATTTTCTGAAGAAAATGTATCTCTAGCATGTTGTCAGGACATTGCTCTGTGGTTGTTGAGTGCTGTTTTTCTTTTAGTATTTTATTTAGCTGCGTAAAATAAATAATATAATGTAGTAATACTATAATTTATATATATAATAAATAATAGGACCATATAATAGATCTTAGGACCAAGATGGCGGCGCGAGTAGATCGCGAGGCTCAGCGTCTCTCCAGATTCTGCAATTTTGCGGTATTTTTCTTGCTCATCTCGGGTCTGTTCGTACAGAACAGTTGTGCCTTTACATCGTACACCCGCGCTGAGCTTTTGGATATTGGTTTGCGAATTTCCGACAGTTTTATGGACAATCTTCAACTCCTTCCTGAGATCGCTAGGACGCCCGAGGCGATGCGCGTAACCCGGCCGGGCGGAAGTGCACGCAGAAGGCGGCGTGATCGTAAACAAAGGCGGGGGAAGCGTGGAGGATTGCGGGCTAAGCTAACGCGTTCTCCTCATCGGCTCTCTTTACCCAGCATTTTCCTTGCTAATGTACGATCGCTAGTGAACAAAATGGAGGAGATTCGACTCAGCATCACACACAGTAAGAAACTTTTGAACTGTAACGTCCTAATCTTCACTGAAACCTGGTTAAACAGCGGAATACCGGACACCGCTATTGAGTTAGCGGGACGCCACACACTCCGGGCAGATAGAACATTAGATGGCTCCGGGAAGACCAGAGGGGGTGGATTGTGCATTTATATTAACAAAGCTTGGTGCACAAACTCTGCTATTGTTGGGAGTCATTGTTCAGCTAACCTGGAGTTTCTCATGGTTAAATGTAGACCGTTTTATCTACCGCGGGAGTTCACTTCCACCATTATTACTGCTGCTTATATTCCACCCGATGCTGATGCCAAGCTTGCTATGAAAGAACTTCACGCAGCCATCAGTAAACAACAGACTGATCACCCTGAAGCTGCGTTTATTGTTGCAGGTGACTTTAATCACTCAAACTTAAAGTCAGTACTACCCAAGTTTCACCAGCATGTTTCTTGCCACACCAGAGGAAACAAAACCTTAGACCATGTTTACACAAACATGGCTGGAGCTTACGTTGCAACACCCCTCCCCCACCTGGGACAGTCAGACCACATCTCTTTGTTCCTCAGCCCCAAATATGCACCCCTCATCAACCG
Organism: Romanogobio albipinnatus; assembly: GCA_023566225.1. Classification (NCBI taxonomy): domain Eukaryota; kingdom Metazoa; phylum Chordata; class Actinopteri; order Cypriniformes; family Gobionidae; genus Romanogobio; species Romanogobio albipinnatus. Next base: position 18,934,270 of record CM042260.1, on the reverse strand, counting down.
TGTGAAGCCATCAGTGAAGACAATCAAGGTGTGGCCTGCGGGGGCAGACTCCACACTCCAGGAAAGGTTTCTAAACACAGACTGGAGTATGTTTGCTTCTCAAGCCACCAGTGGCGCTCACACGGACATTGACTCCTACACCTCCTCAGTATTGGATCATATCAATACCACCATTGACAGTGTTACAACCCAGAAACAGATCACCACATACCCAAATCAGAAGCCTTGGATGAACAGGGAAGTACGACTCCTGCTGAAGTTACGCAATACTGCCTTCAGATCAGGAGATGCACAAGCCTACAGCGCATCCAGAGCAAACCTGAAGAGGGGCATCAAAAAGGCCAAGCACTGCTACAAGCTAAAGATAGAGGGACACTTTTCCAACTCTGACCCTCGACGCATGTGGCAGGGCATTCAGGCCATCAGTGATTATAAACCCACCCACTCCACCCCCACAGCCACTGATGTCAACTTCCTGAACGAGCTAAATTACTTTTATGCTCGTTTTGAAAGAGACAACAGAGAAACTGCCACCAAGCTCAAACCCTCAGCTGACCACCCACCAATCACACTCTCCTCTACAGATGTCTGCAAGGCACTGAGCCGGATCAGCGCGCACAAGGCTGCTGGACCAGACAACATCCCTGGTCGTGTTCTCAGGGCATGTGCCGAGCAGCTCGCTGGGGTTTTTACAGACATTTTCAACCTGTCTCTCGCCCAAGCAGCTGTACCATCATGCTTTAAACGCACTTCCATTGTGCCAGTGCCGAAACACTCCAGCCCGAGGTGCCCTAATGACTACCGCCCTGTAGCACTCACACCCATCATTATGAAGTGCTTTGAGCGGCTGGTCCTGGAACACCTAAAAGACTCTATACCATCCACATTGGACTCACACCAGTTTGCCTATCGCAGCAATAGGAGCACAGAGGATGCAGTTTCCATGGCACTGCACTCTGTGCTCACCCATCTGGACAGTAAAAACACCTATGCACGCATGCTGTTTGTTGACTTCAGCTCAGCATTCAACACTGTCATCCCATCCAAGTTAATTGCCAAACTTGGAGACCTGGGCATCAACACTTCAATGTGTAACTGGATTTTGGACTTCCTAACTGACAGACCACAGAATGTTCGATCAGGATCCACCTGCTCCACGTCCATCACACTCAACACTGGTGTACCACAGGGCTGTGTGCTAAGTCCGTTTCTCTACTCCCTCTTCACCTCCGACTGCAAGCCTGTGTATGGAACTAATTCCATCGTCAAGTTTGCGGACGACACTACGGTGATTGGGCTCATCAGCAACAACGATGAGACTGCCTACAGGGAGGAGATCCAGCACCTGGCCACATGGTGCACTGATAATAACCTGCTCCTCAACACCACCAAAACGAAGGAGCTCATCGTGGACTTCAGGAAGGAGTCAAGAGGCACACACGACACCATCCACATCAATGGAATGGCTGTTGAGCGTGTCTCCAGTTTCAAGTTCCTGGGGATCCACATCTCGGCGGACATGTCGTGGACGACCAACACCTCCAGCCTGGTCAAGAAGGCTCACCAGCGCCTCTTCTTCCTGAGGACACTGAGGAAGAATCAGCTCTCCTCGGCTATCCTGGTGAACTTCTACCGCTGCGCAATAGAAAGCATCCTGACCAACTGTGTGGCAGTATGGTATGGGAGCTGCTCTGTTGCGGAGCGCAAGGCACTGCAGCGGGTGGTGAAAACTGCCCAGCGCATCACAGGGACTCCACTGCCTGCCATCGAGCACATCCAGAGGAAACGCTGTCTGCATCGAGCTCGCAGCATCCTCAAGGACTCCTCTCACCCAGCCCACAGACTGTTTTCTCTCCTGCCCTCCGGCAGGCGTTTCAGGATCCTCCGGACCAGGACCAGCAGACTAAAGAACTGTTTTTTCCCCAGAGCTGTCTCTTTACTGAACTCAAACCCCCGTTGATCCACTTCCCTCATAAACTGCTAACTCTCCTACCTCACATCTACATTCACTTTGTTATTTGCACTACTGACTGTTTATTACAGTAACAACTGTTTACTTATGCATTTTGCACCACCATATCTTAACTGGAATATGCTCATTTGCACTGCCGACTGTATTTACAGTAACCATGTTTACATTTGCATTTTGCACCGTACTTCTAACTGCAATATGCAACCACTTTCCACTGCACTTTTACACTTTCTTTCGGATAGCTCTGTCCATAATTTATTGCACTACCTTAATCCACTGCTATATTCCTCATATTAGCCTAACATATTATTGTATACCTCTATCTGTAAAATTCTGTTCAAAGTAATAGCCATCTGTATATTATATTCATAGTACATATTCACCTGTACATTCTGTTTACATTCTGTTTATAGTAATAACCATCTGTATATTTATATTTATTCACTGTATATATTCATCTGTAAATTCAGTTCTGTTTATAGTAATAACCATCTCTCTACTTATACATATTTATATATATATTCAGTACATTTTTATGCCCTGCACTTACGCAACCATTGTATATATCCTGCACTTGCTGCTATTGCACTTCTGGTTAGACCTAAACTGCATTTCGTTGCCTTGTACTTGTACTTGTGTAATGACAATAAAGTTGAATCTAATCTAATCTAATCTAATAAATAAATAAATAATATATACTTTTTCCATATAATAATTTTTTCTTTTTTAAACTTAATTGCATAATAATGTAATATTGCAAACAATATATTTTCTTATACTTTAGGATATCATGCTAATATTTTTTTTTCTCAGACAGAATAAAATGGTCTTTATACATAAAAATATACAGCTGCCACATAATGGGGTCATCATTTTTAGGCAATCTTGGTTTCAATAAGTTTGAAATCTTCTGGTATAGCTTATATATTAACCCTCTAGGCGCCACGGTCGAGTTTACTCGACAAGATGCGGCACTGAATAAAACGGCCGATTTTGTCAAATAGGGTGTCAAATTTCGTTTGACCTCCCATCCACTAGATGGCAGACATGTCATACTTCATCCCTGACTCAAAAAAACATCATGCTTCTATACAAAATCTTCGAGCAAGAGCGCATTGAGTCTGTGCGAACAAACGCGGAGCTGGTGTGTGCGTGAGCCACTTTATCAGAGCAATATTGTCAATGTCAGCGAGTATTTGCATTAGATTATTATTATTTTCTAATGGCATCAATAAAGCTTACCCGCAATGAAGTGTTGGGTCTTCTATTCGCGGACCCTGATTCTGAAGGGGAATATCTGATGACGGTGATTCTGAAACTGAAAGTTTAGCCCTACACCAAGCACAAACGGTGAATCCTTTGCCCAATGTAGATGGTCATTTGCCCAATGTCAGTGGTGGGAACACAGTGGTGTTTCACGGGTTTCGGAGTGTTCATTGTGAAGTTAGCAAGCGTGTTACACCGGCTTCACACCGCACGCGCTTTTGCGTTGGCCGGGCAGTGGTGCGGATGGAGAGCGCGAGCCGCGCGCGGCCGTTTTGCATTCACACTGGCAGCGGTTGTCTCATTCCCGCGGCTCGTGTATTGCCCGCGGCTCGTGTATTGCAAATACAGTTAGTGGGCAACGTGGAGGCAGGGTGTGGACTCACAATGACAAAAACAGTAGTCCGAACTGTGCACTCGGTGGGCGCGCGTGCGTCTGTCTCTCGTCTTGTCTCGTCATCTCACTCATGATCTCTGCCTTGCCGTGGCGAGTGATCTTTTTAACTAAATAGGTCTTGTCTACTTGTGTTTGTGTGTCATATGAATAATATACATGTGCCCCATACATGGAATCAGAGAGCCTACTGTATGTAGTAAATGGAAAGTCTCTACAGCAAAAGGCCAACCGCTACATGCATTCGGTTTGTTTCTACCATTTATTAGTAACGATTTACACAGTTTGTTTACTATTTACCTGAGCATTCAGTATTGTGCAATATAGCATACAGAAGGTGAGTGACATTTTTGGGGGAAAGAAGTGCTGCATTTATTTAAACATGTGACTTTTCATGAAAATTCTATAATCCAGGGTGACCACCACCATATGACGTCATAATATGCTAATTAGATGGGACAATGTAATCCCTACATAAACTTTGGGTCATCCTTAATATTTCTCTAATTTACAGAAAGTCTCTATCTTTTATCACTGTTAAGATATAGCCTTTTGAAATTAAGATGTCAAAATCAAACGTTTTAGGAAAAAACATCTGGCGCCTAAAGGGTTAAAATGGCACTTACAAAAAAATGCATTTTATTTCTGGAAAAAATCCTTTGATGACGCAAATATCGTCATTTTGCGTCATCTGAGGATTTTTTGGCCAGAGGCTATAGACTACAGCCAGTAGAAGGAGCTAGTTCTGCATGTTTTCAACCCGCCTATAGGGGAGGGATCTCACTCACAGAATGTAAATGCGCACGGCCACTCGGATCGGGCATTCATAACGGAGCTGGGGGGCAAATTAAGTGTTTCAACTTTTCAATGAATTTCTATGAAAGTTAGGCATTGTCTGAAAATGCGCCAGACTGGACACACTCTGTGAATGACTGCCGCGCTTACTTCAGCTCTGCTCAGCTCTTCGCTCTCGTGATGAATGAAATCTGACTCCTGCTGCGTCTGTGCCATGACTTTCGTTCGGCTCACTCGCGCTTTATTGAAAAGACACGTTCAGTTTTGAATTGTAGTGTCTGTTCTCTAAATGAACAAAATTATTTTATTACTATGAAAATCAAAACAACGGTGGAGGCGGTGTCAAAGTGGGCAAGTAATAACCAGTAGCTAGGGATGCACGATATATCGGCAACATATCGTTATCGGCCGATAAATGATTATTTTTGATGTTATCGTTATCGGTCCGATAAGAAAATTTGACCGATATAGTCAAGCCGATAGATAATTTATTATTTCCTTCAGCTGAGACAGACGCGCTGTCCACCATGATGGGTTTTGAATTGCTCTAAATATGATTGGAATCACTTAGAAAAGGAAAATACAGTTATGTGCAACATGTGCAGCGCAAGTCTAACATATAATCTACATAAAATGATAATGAGAATACGTCTGTAAAAGAACGTTGTGTTTCAGCGCGTTTGTTGAGGGAAGAGCGCACCCACAGAGTTGCACCTTCATTACAAGCACAGTCAAGTTCGCTTGTACATTCAAACCTTTTGTGCCATTATAAGTTGTAATATTATATTTATTATGCTGTATATATAATCTCATATAGGATGCGCTTGGTTGAGTTAATTAACGATGCAGTAAAGCACTTCATTGTACCGGTCTTTAGCTTCAGCGCGCGCATTTCAAACAGAAATGCACAGCATTCATAACTACTGGGACTGTCCTATACATAACACTGTAATGAGAATATTTTTGTTATAAAAAGTTGTGAATTCTCTGGGTTTAGTTGTTGTGTTTCAGCGGGCTGTTGTGGGAAGCGTCCACAACGCATTCTGACCAGCACAGTCAAGTTCGCTTGTGCATTCGCGTCATTTTAAGCATATGTAAGTCGTAATATTACGTTTTTGTAGTATAAACATCTATATAGGATGCGTTTCGTTCATAAGTCAATAACTCGCAGTGCTTCATTGTACCGGTGATCATCTTCAGTTTCAGCACGCGCTCTCAAACAGGGAAGAGCATCCGCAGGAGTTATAAGCCTTCACCTATGCGTGATTTTGTGCTAATATAAGTTGTCATATTATATTTATTTTGTATAAATATCCAATTGTTCTCATATATGATGCGTTTAGTTGTTAATTAACCTTCTAAGTGCTTCAGTTTACGGTTATTCGTTCATTCTCTCCAGCTTCAGCGTGTGCTCTCAAACAGCAACATTATTTAATAGACTAGACTAACATTAAAGATGTTTACTATTACTGTAATATTAAACATATTTTTTTCAAAAACACAGAAGCGTTATTTTGAATAACTAGCACTTTTATTGTTCTCTTATCATTTCCATCAACAATATGGTTTGATTAACCATTTCCTTATTGTCTGTGTGGAGGTTATTTTTTATGCACTTGCATTCTGATTTTTTATTATGCAGCCTCAGTAATGCTGTTCAATAACTTGTTTGCATTATTTAGGTATATTATTTTAATTTTTTTAAGGCAATAGAATTTTTGGTAACATTTTACAAATAAGATCTCATTTGTTAATGCATTAACTAACACGAACAAACAGAGAACAATAACCTTTGTTAATGTTAGTAATAAAATGTTTGTGTTTATTAACAGTCCATTCACAGTGCATTACCTAATGTTAACAGACACAACTTTGGATCTGAAAATGTTGAGATTAACATGCACTAAGATTAATAAATCCTGTTGAAGTATTGTTCATTCATTGTTGGTTAACTAATGCTAACAAAATTAAACCTTATTGTAAAGTGTTACCATTTTTTTTTTAATAAAGTAAGTTGGCCATAGGAGTGTAACATTAATTTGAAAAGGTAAGGAATCTTACACTGGTTCAAATAGGCTACTGTACTATATAGGTTTGATTTATGTTGAAGTGTTTGGGACATGGCTTTAAATGGTGAGCCTTTTGTTTTTGTAACCAGGCTCTCAAAGTTTATTAAAATTTGTATTCAGATTTATCGGCCAATATATCGGCTATCGGCTTTCAAATATAAAGAATTATCGGTTATCGGTATCGGCCAAAATGTTCATATCGGTGCATCCCTACCAGTAGCCGTGGCTTTGGGAGTGGCCTCGTTGAGCAGTGAAGTAAGTGCATTCTGGGAGTTGTTGTCTTTCATCCACATGAGACAAAAATAAAGGTTCTGTCTTCTCTCAGTCTACAGGGAGTGCAGAATTATTAGGCAAATGAGTATTTTGACCACATCATCCTCGTTATGCATGTTGTTTTACTCCAAGCTGTATAGGCTGGAAAGCCTACTACCAATTAAGCATATTAGGTGATGTGCATCTCTGTAATGAGAAGGGGTGTGGTCTAATGACATCAACACCCTATATCAGGTGTGCATAATTATTAGGCAACTTCCTTTCCTTTGGCAAAATGGGTCAAAAGAAGGACTTGACAGGCTCAGAAAAGTCAAAAATAGTGAGATATATTGCAGAGGGATGCAGCAGTCTTAAAATAGCCAAGCTTCTGAAGCGTGATCATCGAACAACCAAGCGTTTCATTCAAAATAGTCAACAGGGTCCCAAGAAGCGTGTGGAAAAACCAAGGCGCAAAATAACTGCCCGTGAACTGAGAAAAGTCAAGCGTGCAGCTGCCAAGATGCCACTTGCCACCAGTTTGGCCATATTTCAGAGCTGCAACATCACTGGAGTGCCCAAAAGCACAAGGTGTGCAATAAAAAGACATGGCCAAGGTAAGAAAGGCAGAAAGTCGACCACCACTGAACAAGACACACAAGCTGAAACGTCAAGACTGGGCCAAGAAATATCTCAAGACTGATTTTTCTAAGGTTTTATGGACTGATGAAATGAGAGTGAGTCTTGATGGGCCAGATGGATGGGCCCGTGGCTGGATTGGTAAAGGGCAGAGAGCTCCAGTCCGACTCAGACGCCAGCAAGGTGGAGGTGGAGTACTGGTTTGGGTTGGTATCATCAAAGATGAGCTTGTGGGGCCTTTTCGGGTTGAGGATGGAGTCAAGCTCAACTCCCAGTCCTACTGCCAGTTTCTGGAAGACACCTTCTTCAAGCAGTGGTACAGGAAGAAGTCTGCATCCTTCAAGAAAAACATGATTTTCATGCAGGACAATGCTCCATCACACGCGTCCAAGTACTCCACAGCGTGGCTGGCAAGAAAGGGTATAAAAGAAGAAAATCTAATGATATGGCCTCCTTGTTCACCTGATCTGAACCCCATTGAGAACCTGTGGTCCATCATCAAATGTGCGATTTACAAGGAGGGAAAACAGTACACCTCTCTGAACAGTGTCTGGGAGGCTGTGGTTGCTGCTGCACGCAATGTTGATGGTGAACAGATCAAAACACTGACAGAATCCATGGATGGCAGGCTTTTGAGTGTCCTTGCAAATAAAGGTGGCTATATTGGTCACTGATTTGTTTTTGTTTGGTTTTTGAATGTCAGAAATGTATATTTGTGAATGTTGAGATGTTATATTGGTTTCACTGGTAAAAATAAATAATTGAAATGGGTATAAATTTGTTTTTTGTTAAGTTGCCTAATAATTATGCACAGTAATAGTCACCTGCACACACAGATATCCCTCTAAAATAGCTAAAACTAAAAACCACTTCCAAAAATATTCAGCTTTGATATTAATGAGTTTTTTGTGTTCATTGACAACATGGTTGTTGTTTAATTATTAATGTTGTAAAATTAATCCTCAAAAATACAACTTGCCTAATAATTCTGCACTCCCTGTAGAAGGCACCAAATTCAAAAATAATTTCACATTTCTACTACATAAATGACCCAGTTTAAATAGACATTCATCTTCCCAGCACTGAAGTACCCCTTTAATATGTTTTTGTTACGAGCAATATCTAGATGCATAAAAGCAACATGGCTTGTGTGGCTTTAGTGCAGTTACCCAGCTGTGGAACAGAGAGATACTTTGTACCCGATACAGATAAAGGAATTGTGTAACCTCATGCTGTGATGTTTATAAGAACCCTGTCTCCCCACGCCCTATCTTTCCATCCCTTTCTCTATCCTCTATTTTTCTCAGAATTCCCTTGAGAAGAAATAAAATTGACTTTGTTACTGATAGACTTGGTCTGTTGGTCAGAGAGAAAGAGAGTGAAGAAAGAAAGAGACAAAGAGAGAAAGTCAGCAGCATAAGACAGTAGCAGAGAGCAAGCTTAAATTGAAAGTTCAGCCAAAAATATGAAAATTCTGTCATCAGTCACTCACCCTCATGTACTATTTCAGTCTGCTTTTGTATGAGATTTAAGTTAGCATTTTTTTAAATCAATATTGAAAATACACAGATTAGCCAAAACATTATGACCACTATGCCTAATGTGCTGTTGGTCCTTCTTGTGCTGCCAAAACAGTACGACAAACCGAGGCATGGACTCTACCAGACCCCTGAAGGTGTCCTGCATTTTAGCAGCAGATCCTTCAAGTCTTGAAGGTTGCGAAATGGATCCGTCGTGGATTGAACTTGTTGGTCCAACACATCCCACAGATGCTCAAATCTATTGAGATCTGGGGAAGTTGGAGGCCAGGGCAAAATCTTGAACTCTACATCATGTCCCTCATCTATTCCTGAACGTGTGCAGTGTGGCAGGGTGCATTATCCTGCTGAAAAAGGCCACTTCTACCAGGGAACACCATTTTCAATAAAAAGGTGTACCTGGTCTGCAACAATGTTTAGGTAGGTGGCACGTGTCAAATTTACGTCCACATGAATGGCTGGACCCAGGGTTTCCCAGCAGAACATTGACCAGAGCATCACACTCCCTTGTCGTAGTCCCACAGTGCATCCTGGTGCCATCACATCCCCAGGTAAACAGCGCACATGTACATGGCCGTCCATGTGATGTACAAGGAAAAGGGACTCACCAGACCAGGCAACCTTCTTCCACTGCTTCAGGGTCCAGTTCTAACGCTCACGTGCCCATTGTAGGCGCTTCCGATGGTGGACAGGGGTCATCATAGACACTCTGATTAGTCTGCGGCTACGCTTCCCCATACATGTTGTGACACGTTCTTCCCATAAGCATCATTCCAATTTTGTTGACTTGTGCCACAGTAGACCTTCTGTTGGCTTGGACCAGACGGGATAGCTGTTTTGTGGATTGTCTCACCACTGCTGACTGGGAGCAACCCACAGCCTTGTCGTTTCAGAGATACTCTGACCCAGTCACCCTGCCATAACAATTTAACCCATGTCAGAGTCACTTAGATCTTTATTCCTGCCCATTTATCCTACATCCAACACATTGATTACGATAAACTGATTGTTGGCTTCCCATCTAATCTACTCAGAGCATATGCTGCGTTCCAGGCAGGTTTTTGACCCTGTAAGTTACGACTTCAAACCATGACTCATGACTTTGTAGCGTTCCAGGCAAAGTCACACCAAACTGCCTGAGCGGTAGCTATATGTAAACAAAGAATGGCGAACCGTACGGGGCTTATGCTCATTTACAATCATTTCTATCGCCAAAGTTTCTTACTCCTTGCTTATTTGATGGAAACGGAGGGGAAAAAACGGCGCATAAGGCAAGAGAAGCTATTATACCTTTTATTTTGCGTTATTTGTTTATTTGGAAATGTATTTGGTGTATTTCACCAATGTATTTCATTTATTCTTGCACTCAATGGCCTGAAAACTAGCTAACACTAGAAAAGCTGCTGATAATGCATAACATTTGCGGATAAATAACGTTAGAGCAATACCTTATATTTGGTTTTTAATGTACGACTTTCATAAACACCACGTCCATAAGGGCTGCCATTGAAGCTTCACGGGCTATGTGATGTCAGAGCTCGTAACTGGGAGTACATCGATCTAGTACGAGTTCACGGGTGGGAAGTCACGGGTTTGACTGCTGTTCCAGTGCACTTTCACGGGTAGGTTGGAAAAACACGGGTTACGGGTTGCCTGGAACGCGGCATTAATATATGGCCTTGTTAGGAGATGATCAATAATATTCATTTCACCTGGATAATGTTTTGGCTCATCAGTCTATATCGAATGATATTGGATATTTAATTGTTCTTGCTCATTTCCCCTATTTTTACATTAAGATTACCTTTGCCGTCATCTAACGCTCACTTAAACTTTATCTTTAAAAACACTAGTAATTTAACAACACTGTTAAATGTAACCTTTATATCTGAATATCCATTTTTCATAATGTACATTATAATGTTGTGATTCAAATTCACTTGAAGCATTTAAAATGATTCATTTTAGTGTTTAATCATTAATTTATTTAGACAAAATGGTGAACATTTTTAACTTTGGCCATTTACTGGTTATTACCTGTAACATAAAATGTCTAAATGTCATCATCTAACATCTGTAGGGTTTGTGTTTTGTCGCTACAGGCATTCAGAACCTCTTTGATTTACAATCCCACACAGATGAAGCTCTAATGCCGGCATTCATTCCCCAGCAGTGGATAGCAGGACAAACGGCTTTTAGAGCTGATATTTTAAAAGGTCTATCCATCCGTCTGACACAGACAATGAATATAAATGTTGAGCATTTCTGTTACCCATGCCACAGTCAGAATAAAGTGAAGAGAGAGTGCCGTTATAGACAGCATTTGTTAAAGAAACGTTTCATGTGGATGGAAGACAGCATGCAATAAAAATGTTAAGGAGGGAGTGGATGAGAGGTGCTGATGTAGATGTAACAAACTCACTACATATTTGTGGCTCTCAGACATGCTGGGTTCCTAAGAGTCTTGACAAATTTAATTTTGTAGCCTGCAGAACACGCGTAAATGTGCACGCATGCACACACACATATATGCACGCAAATGGTAAGCATACTGACATTTACATGGACTATTCTAGCAGTTGACTGTTCTCACAGCATTCACATGGAACCGGCTAAATCAAGCATTACCAGAGAGAGAAAGCGAACAACGACTTTTAATGTAGAAAGAGTTTGTCATTATTCCTAGATTAAGTTCTTGTGAACGTTTAATGAGTCGATTAATTAATTCACACATCTCTTCATCACGGAACCTGTTAGTGGGTGGGATATATTAGGCAGCAAGTGAACACTGCAGCTCTTGTGGAGTGTTTCCGGTCTGCAATGGTCAGTATCTATCAAAAGTGGTCCAAGGAATGAACAGTGGTGAACCGGCGACAGGGTCATGGGCGGCCAAAGCTCATTGATGCACATGGGGAGTGAAGGCTGGTCAAATCAAATGGCCGATCAAACAGACAAGCTACTGTACTGCAGATTCTGATTGAAAGGATATACACAGAATACACAGTGCATCGCAGTTTGTTGCATATGGGGCTGCTTAGCCACAGACCAGTCAATGTGTCCATGCTAACCCCTGTCCAACGCCAAAAGCACCAACAGTGGGCACATGAGCATCAGAACTGGACCGTGGAGCAATGGAAGAAGGTGGCCTGGTCTCAGGTTTTCTTTTACATCACGTGGATGGCCGTGTGATGATCCATGTGGATGTTACTTTGACACGTACCGCCTACCTAAGCATCGTTGCAGACCATGTACACCCTTTCATGGAAACGGTATTCCCTGGTGGCTGTGGCCTCTTTCAGCAGGATAATGCACTGATCCATGGAGACCCCACCTCGCAACTTACAGGACTTAAAGGATATATAACATGTGTTCATGTTTCGCGTGTAAAAAAAACACAGTATTTTTCACACAATTTACTTATCTGTATACCTCTGTTTTCACTGTCCTAAAAACAGGTTGATGAGTTCCTTGTTCTATGAAGTCCCTCCTTCAGAAATGCGTAACGAGTTCTGATTGTGCCAGCGGTTCCCGTGTTGGGATTTGACAGCAGCTTAGCGAACGTGTCACGGTTCCTGTGTTGTGATTCGACAGCAGCTTAGCGCACGTGGAAAGGTCACGCCTCTTAACGGGGTGATGTATGCGCTCAATGATCTCTACAGCGTCCCTGGGAAAGCCAAACAAAGGTGATTTGACTCCGGGATGAAAATAACAGCGTCTCGACGACATGGCGACAAACACACTCAAACGCAACACTTCCTTTTCTCCACGCGACACGTCCTCTTCTCCACGTGGGACAGCAACAAGACCACACCCCCTTTTTTCGCGTATTCTTGTGGGCGGAGGTTAGTCTGTTCTACTGTTCTACTGACGTCATTTATGAAGGAAGTACCAGGATGTAGTCCAAGCCAGCCGTTCGCTGTAGGCTTTGAAAGGGAACTTCTGTTAAATAAAATATCTCGCTTGGCATTGAACTTTGAGCTTTATAATTTTACAGGTATTATTTATGCTCTAACAGCAACATTACACACTAACTAAAGTTTGAACAGTGGGATCACGAAGAACGGGACCTTTAATGTAACTGCACAATCCACCGCCTCTGGTCTTACCGGAGCCATGTAACGTTCTATCCGCCCGGAGTGTGTGGCGTCCCGCTAGCTCAATAGCGGTGTCCGGTATTCCGTTGTTTAACCAGGTTTCCGTGAAGATTAGGACGTTACACGTTACTAATTACTAATAAGTTACTAATATACTAATATACATATATTAGTGGTGGGCCGTTATCTGCGTTAACGTGCTGCGTTAACGCGAGACTCTTATCGGGCGATAAAAAAAATATCGCCGTTAATCTATTCTCAAAGTTGGGTTGGGAGCTGGGTCTATACTACGCAAGCTATGATGACTTTCACCTTGATATTTTAGCATGGATGTATACCTAGCCGAATTGCACTGTAGGGCTGAGAGAACGAGTCTTCGAACCTGTGTGTATGCCTACTAGTGTTGTCAAAAATATCCATATTTCGCTATCTATTGATACTGAAATATCTGAAACGATACGATACTCATTTTCTACAGTATCGATATCAGCTGCGCTCTCCTTTCCTTTCCTCTCTGACCGACAGCGAGTGACACGCACCCGCCTCCTCTCATTCAGTCCGGTTAATCCTCTGAACATTGCGAACGGGTGTTCTGCTGGACTTTTGTTAGTATTGGTGTGACCGGTCTGAATTTCGCGCAGGGTTGCACATAATGTTAATTCTACTAATTCCCGCAGATTTCGCGCTCACATCTGAAGCGCACACACACATACCGTAATAAAGCCACCTCTGACATACAAGTGCAAAAATTTGCTCCTTTTTCCAGCTTATTAATGGTCAAATACACTCAAAAATGTCTCAATGCCCATCTTGGTGAGTTTTAACGTAAACACAGTTATAACCAGCTCACAGGAACAGTGTTTGGATATGCGTGCGTCAGGTCTTAAAGGGACAGAAGTTATTTATTATTCAAACTTCAAAAAGACAAACGATCAATTACGAGCACACATATTCTGAATGCCTTCGGCAGAATTCAAATGAGCCATTTAATCTAGATTTAAAAAAATAATCTGTGCCCACCACTAATATATATATATATATAAACTGTATATGTATATATACTGTATATGTATGTATATGTGTTGAAAAACAATTATCAACCTTCATTCTGACCCTCTGAAATTCTTCAGCTTCAGTCTTCAGCTTGTCAGTAAATGGCCACTGTTGATTGTCTTACTTCATTGCATAGGAAACTGTATCAGCATCCACTCAGTATTGAACGCGAGTAAGTGTTGTGAAAACATTATCCATTTACTTTCCATTATGCATTATGTCATTTACTGACAATGCTTTATGAAATCATTTACTTATGGTTTGCAATGAAACTGCTGTCAGATCCAATATAGCTGACTGCTTAATCTTTCAACAAAAGCTTTTTTGCGAACTCTCCATTACACTGTGCCTCGTTTGCAAAACAAAATGCTCTGAACAAACATATCATTTTCATTCGCGATCCGGGATGCCATTAGAACAAACCATCCACGTGTTTCTGATGCCGGGGTCCTTTTAAAGTCTGTACAGAGACGCAAACAAACATTAAAGCAAATGCTCTTTTGCTCTTCCGATTGTCCTGTTGTTGACAGACTCAAGTGCGTGGACTGTCACAATTGAATGGGTCTGTATAGATCTTACATCTGTGTATACTGTAACCAACCAGTGTAGACAGCGTCAGTGATTATAACGAGTTCTATTTGCTTTTGACACGACGCAACACTCACATCCAGTATCCACTGTTTTACTATGACACTTCTGGCACTTCTGGTTTGGGGAAGTTCCACTCTAAAAGACTGAAACAAATAATTTCAAACCATAAAGTTGCACTACAAATAATCCCTATCAGTTGGTTTGACTGGGTGAGCTGTAAAATTTCCTTCATGTTCAGACTTTAAGAGAATAACGTAATGTGACGTGGTATAACAACAGGCTTATAGTAAGAGCTCTTTTCAGCCACTGCATTCTTTTCTTCCTGATTCGATTATTTTTTATTCTGCTGTAACAGTATGAAAAAGGACAACACATCTTGCGCATTTGTGGTCTGTTCTCCTATTTTAATTTATGATTTATCCCATAAATTCACTGGAATGCACTAAGAATCTCTCGTTTTTCTCCCTAAATCCTCACGTTTGTTTTCACATGGATGATTTAAAATTTAATAGTCATCCTTTTCAACTGGAATGTTTCTAAATCAGGTATAGCTATGTTCCAGTTAATGAACATTTTTGGCAACATGTTACAAACATAAATTACTACAGTGATATTTAACATGTCCAAACTAATCAGGGGTTATTCGTGGTCTGTTGTAGTAATTTGTAAATGCTTTTACACGTTTAAATGTCCTTTTAATGGTTGAAGGGTGAGTAGAATAATGTCTCATTCTACCCAATTTATTTTAAAATGCTTATTATTGCGTTCATAGACAAACCTCTTACTGGTTGTTTACAGTTTTACAGAAGTTACTCCTATAATTCGTGCAAAGTGTCATGAGGGGTAGGAAAAAGGTGGAGGCAAGTGTCAGTCGTTAAGCGACTGCTGGTGCCATGATGTATAACTATTATTCAATGTCTTTCTATGGAAGCAGGCATATATATGCCAGTGTGACGTCACAAATCCCACATAATGAGATATTTTAATTAAATAAATGTGTTGTTTATAATGAGAAGGATGTTTTAAATGATGAAACTTGCAGGATGTTTTGTACAAAGACCTCTTACAGTATATGTCAAAAGATTTGATTTTTCATGTCATGACCCCTATAATAATGTTGCCCAAATATGATGATCCCATTACAAAAAAGCTGTATATTTGAATGTACACTCACCTAAAGGATTATTAGGAACACCTGTTCAATTTCTCATTAATGCAATTATCTAATCAACCAATCACATGGCAGGTGTGGTCCTGGTCAAGACAATCTCCTGAACTCCAAACTGAATGTCAGAATGGGAAAGAAAGGAGATTTAAGCAATTTTGAGCGTAGCATGGTTGTTGGTGCCAGACGGGCCGGTCTGAGTATTTCACAATCTGCTCAGTTACTGGGATTTTCATGCACAACCATTTCTAAGGTTTACAAAGAATGGTGTGAAAAGGGAAAAACATCCAGTATGTGGCAGTCCTGTGGGCGAAAATGCCTTGTTGATGCTAGAGGTCAGAGGAGAATGGGCAGACTGATTCACGCTGATAGAAGAGCAACTTTGACTGAAATAACCACTCGTTACAACCGAGGTATGCAGCAAAGCATTTGTGAAGCCACAACACGCACAACCTTGAGGCGGATGGGCTACAACAGCAGAAGACCCCACCGGGTACCACTCATCTCCACTACAAATAGGAAAAAGAGGCTACAATTTGCACAAGCTCACCAAAATTGGACAGTTGAAGACTGGAAAAATGTTGCCTGGTCTGATGAGTCTCGATTTCTGTTGAGACATTCAGATGGTAGAGTCAGAATTTGGCGTAAACAGAATGAGAACATGGATCCATCATGCCTTGTTACCACTGTGCAGGCTGGTGGTGGTGGTGTAATAGTGTGGGGGATGTTTTCTTGGCACACTTTAGGCCCCTTAGTGCCAATTGGGCATTGTTTAAATGCCACGGCCTACCTGAGCATTGTTTCTGACCATGCCCATCCCTTTATGACCACCATGTACCCATCGTGCCCTGGATGTGCATCCCACAAATCTCCATCAACTGCAAGATGCTATCCTATCAATATGGGCCAACATTTCTAAAGAATGCTTTCAGCACCTTGTTGAATCAATGCCACGTAGAATTAAGTAATTAAGTATTATAAGTAAATATAGGCCTATTGTTTTGAATTAGCTAAATAAAATGAGCTTTTATATTGCACTACAGCTAATATAAATGATTAAAATACTGTCTTTAAATATAAAGATTCACACAAATACATATGTTCCAAAAGAGTGATAAAAAATCTAGAAATATATAGTATTTATATATAGTATTTTTTCTTTAAAAGGGTGGTAAAACACAATCTTTCGAAAGCTTGATTGTGTTTGTGGGGTGCACTGTAACGTGTTCATGCTTCGTTTTTAAAAAATTGCATTATTTTTCATATATTTTACCTTTATTCTACACTGCTCTGTCCCTCCTTGTAAAAACGGTCTGATAGTTTCCGGGTTGTATGAAGCCAGTCCCTCAAAAATAGACAATGGGCTCAGATTGGTTAGCTGGCCCAGTGTGTTGTGATTCGCTAACCGCCTAGTGCACGTTTGTCGGAAACGTCACACCCCTTACCTTTACCGGTAGCCTGTGCTTTGGGTAGTATTAGAAACAATGGCGTCAATAAAACCATACCAATTTGAGCCCGAATCGGACCCAGACAATTTTAGTGAAGATGATTGAGCAGAACCTGCTCAGTCCTCGAAGGGATTTTTTGCGTAAAGACTACGGATCTATCGCTACTGAATGGCACTGTTACTTTTGTATTTTTAGAACGATTATAGCCAAATATCTGTCGCAAGAACGAACACTAAACATTGGCTTTACTATAGTATCCAAATCAAACACAGAACCATGTTTAGCATGCCTGTAGATAAACAATACATAAAAGCTCTAATCAAAGAATAATTTACACTAATTTAATGAGCATTTAACAAACTGGTTTGCAGAGCCAAACAGCGTTGTCATTTGTTTACTTCCTTGCTACAACGTACAATTAACAACACAAACTATTACAGGAAAACACATCGACAAAAATAAATCATACTTACAGGTTGTGTCCTGTAAACAGCTTCTGTTTTTAAATCCATCTTTCAGGACAAGCCATTGTGCGAATCCTGCATTGAACTCGCAAAGATTGTGGAAGCTTTCCTCCGTGAAATGTGCAGCACAGAGAGCGAGATTTGGGTAATAATTATGAGGGACCAAGTTAAAAATAAATTTTAACCATTGATTCCTAACTCCCCCGTCCCTAGGTAGGCTGAACAAAGTGGACCTGCAATCCGGATGACAATAACAGCGTTTCATCGGCATTGCGGCAACAACATTCCAGCCTACTAACTATACCGTAACAACTCTTCCCCACAGCAATAAAAAATGACCGCGCCCCCCCTTATTTAATATTCTCGGAGGAGGGGTTTATGTAAATATTGGGACTGGTGATGTCAGCAACCCTGGAGGAATGTGTAGTAGTCCCTAGCGGCCGTTTGCTGTAGTCCTTAGAAATTGAAACTTTGAATGTTGTAACTTTGCAGATGTTGTTTATGCTCAAACAGCAACATTACACACTAGCTAAAGTTAGAAAAGTGAAATCGTGATTTACCACCCCTTTAAAAAAAACTATGCTTTTTTTCTACAGTTAAAAACTTTGGTTATCTTTTCACTTTTTCCCTGTTAAAATTATCTGAGAATCCCTGGTGGTCCACGGAACCCACCTCAATGGGTGTTTGATTTTGTGAATGTGTAGGTGTGTGTGTGTAATTGTGCTGACATTTACTTACTTCCTGTTTGCTGAGGATTACCTACAGCGCTGTCAATTTGGCAGTAGCTCTGTCACTCTCTCTCTCTCTCTCTCTCTCTCTCTCTCTCTCTCTCTCTCTCTCTCTCTCTCTCTCTCTCTCTCTCTCTCTCTCTCTCTCTCTCTATCTATCTAACTCACTCTCTCTCTCTCTCTCACTCACACTCACACAAACAAATTCTCACACCAATGGGGTTTAGTTTTATTTTTTTGCTAACAAATGTTTCACCCTCAAAGATGAGTGTTAACATATGCCATGGGAATGTGTAAACACAACTTCTTGTGGTGCCAAACACCAAATTACTTAAATCTGTTGAATTTGACAGCCTATTTCCGACTTGTGTGGGAGAAAAATAAAAGCCAGAGTCTTCAAAACTGTCTGGCCACACACGCTTGGTTACATCCCAACACAAGATCTGCTTTTCCTAAAGGAAATACAAGACTTTGCAAGGCAGCAAAAGAACAGTGTTAAAATTTTCAAATAAATGCTGTTTTTTTACTTTATATTCAACAAAAAATCCTGGAAAAACTGTATCACAGTTTCCACAAAAATATTAAGTGGCACAACTGTTTTCTGCTTGATAATAATGTGAAATGTTTCTCTGAACTAAATCAGCATATTAGAATGATTTCTGAAGGATCATGTGACAATAAAGACTGGAGAAAATTCATTTTTGCATTACAGTAATAAATTACATTTTAAAATATATTTAAAAATCTTACAGACTCCAAAATTCTGAATGGTAATGTACAAAATAAGACCAATCACAATTCAGTGTCTAAATATTATGCTGACATCATTGTGTTGGGTTTTTGTTCCACACTGCACTCTCCTAGTCTGACTCTTGACCATCCTCCTCTTTCTCTGGCAATATTACAAAGCAATAATGTGTTAATTCAAAAACAGGGCATTAGGGACCGATCAGTCTGTGCTTATGAGTGCCTGTGTGCCAACGTGATGTAAGAGGTCAAATTCCAGAGCTTTATTGAACAGCACTCCAGAGGAAACGACACAAACTGGAAAATGATTGGGAAGCTGGATGAAGATGAATGATTAGAAACAGATGGAAGGAGACAATGCAGAGAAGTAGAGAGTGATTGAATGGCACTCAGGTGAAAAACAGATTTATAGTGGTTTGAAAGTTTAATGTAAATGTCTGTCATGTCCTTCTCCCCGAATGTCATCTCTCTCCTCCTCAAGAGTTTCGTTGTCTCCATTTCCTGCGAAAAAAGAAGTTATTTATTGTGCATGTGTGCGTTTCATCAATGGTCTCTGTGTCTTATAATAAGGTGGTAACAGATTTAGCCAATCAGCAGACTGTATTATATCTACGACAGCCAGAGCACAGGGGGGACTTGTGTCTGACAGATGGCTGCGGTGTGTGTGTGTGCGCATGTATGTTCACACTTTGTATGTGTCGCTGGATGAAATGTTGCAGCTTTATGTGTGTATGTGAGCATATGCTTATTTGTTTGGATTTACACACATGGATGTATCTTTTTGTGTCTTATCTAGCAGACGTGCATGTTATGTGTGCGTGTGTTGGCTGCAGCTCCAGAAATGCCAGGTGGTCAATGTGTAAAGGCTATATCACAGTGTGTTTTTCAGAGCAGCCGTTGACCACCCTGCTCTTCACACAGCCCAGCAGGTCAGTGCCTCTGCCCTCTGCACACACCAGCCAGTCAACAAACCGCAAATGCATGATGAAACTGAGTTAATTCTGAAGCCACTCTGGACTACAATACAGTTGTGACCAAAAGGCTGTTTACACAGGATGCATTCTTGTGTTCATATGTGCTGTTGTAATTCTATGTAAACATGTACAAGATTGACTTCTTTGTTGGGATGCATCTTGCTGCCATTAGATGCCATATTAAGTTAAACCCAGTTCTGTCATGACAAGTGTTTGGGATGGTAATGGATATGACAATATTGACATGTTTGATCTTGGTGGAATAGATCTACTATGGCTGCTGCTGTCATTGCTGTTGCTGCAGAGCAAGTACAGGACTTGCTACTGCTAATACATACACACCACGCTGCTGTGAGCAAGTAAGGCATGCTGCTGCTGTACAATATAGCATACATAGATCTATATGCAACTGGTCCAACTTTACCTGCTCCGAGCGGGATTCGAACCTGAGTCTCTGGCGTGGAAGGGGAGGGGGGGGGGGGGCGCTAACAAGGGCGATGAAGAGCGCAGCCTCTATCGCAACTCTTGAGGCCAGGGGAATGAGGTTTACATGCACAGCTCTTACTGGCCTACGTCCGTTACACTCACCCCCTAAACCTCAACCGGCCCAACTCGACCTGCTCTGAGGGATTCGAACCGGGGTCTCTGGCGTGGGAGGCGGGTGCGTTAACAAGGGCGATGAAGACCGCAGCCTCTAGCGCAACTCTTGAGGCCAGGGGAGTGAGGTTCACATGCACAGCTCTTATTAGCCTACATCTGTTAAACTCACCCCCCTAAACCTCAACCGGCCCAACTCGACCCGCTCCGAGTGGGATTCGAACCAGAGTCTCTGGTGTGGGAGACGGGTGCGTTAACAAGGGCGATGAAGAGCGCAGCCTCTAGCGCAACTCTTACGGCCAGGGGAGTGAGGTTTACATGCACCGCTCTTACTGGCCTATATCCGTTATACTCACCCCCCTAAACCTCAATCAGCCCAACTCAACCTGCTCTGAGGGATTCAAACCGGGGTCTCTGGCGTGGGAGGCGGGTGCGTTAACAAGGGTGATGAAGACCACAGCCTCTAGCGCAACTCTTGAAGCCAGGGGAGTGAGGTTCACATGCACAGCTCTTACTAGCCTACATCCGTTAAACTCACCCCCCTAAACCTCAACCGGCCCAACTCGACCTGCTCCGAGTGGGATTCGAACCAGAGTCTCTGGTGTGGGAGACGGGTGCGTTAACAAGGGCGATGAAGAGCGCAGCCTCTAGCGCAACTCTTACGGCCAGGGGAGTGAGGTTTACATGCACTGCTCTTACTGGCCTACATCCGTTATACTCACCCCCCTAAACCTCAATCAGCCCAACTTGACCTGCTCTGAGGGATTCAAACCGGGGTCTCTGGCGTGGGAGGTGGGTGCGTTAACAAGGGTGATGAAGACCGCAGCCTCTAGCGCAACTCTTGAAGCCAGGGGAGTGAGGTTCACATGCACAGCTCTTACTAGCCTACATCCGTTAAACTCACCCCCCTAAACCTCAACCGGCCCAACTCGACCCGCTCCGAGTGGGATTCGAACCAGAGTCTCTGGTGTGGGAGATGGGTGCGTTAACAAGGGCGATGAAGAGCGCAGCCTCTAGCGCAACTCTTACGGCCAGGGGAGTGAGGTTTACATGCACCGCTCTTACTGGCCTACGTCTATTATACTCACCCCCCTAAACCTCAATCAGCCCAACTCGACCTGCTCCGAGCGGGATTCGAACCGGGGTCTCTGGCGTGGGAGGCGGGTGCGTTAACAAGGGCGATGAAGACCGCAGCCTCTAGCGCAACTCTTGAAGCCAGGGGAGTGAGGTTTACATGCACCGCTCTTACTGGCCTACATCCGTTATACTCACCCCCCTAAACCTCAACCAGCTCAACTCGACCTGCTCCGAGCGGGATTCGAACCAGGGTCTCTGGTGTGTGAGACGGGTGCGTTAACAAGGGCGATGAAGACCGCAGCCTCTAGCGCAACTCTTACGGCCAGGGGAGTGAGGTTTACATGCACCGCTCTTACTGGCCTACGTCTATTATACTCACCCCCCTAAACCTCAATCAGCCCAACTCGACCTGCTCCGAGCGGGATTCGAACCGGGGTCTCTGGCGTGGGAGGCGGGTGCGTTAACAAGGGCGATGAAGACCGCAGCCTCTAGCGCAACTCTTGAAGCCAGGGGAGTGAGGTTTACATGCACCGCTCTTACTGGCCTACATCCGTTATACTCACCCCCCTAAACCTCAACCAGCTCAACTCGACCTGCTCCGAGCGGGATTCGAACCGGGGTCTCTGGTGTGTGAGACGGGTGCGTTAACAAGGGCGATGAAGAGCACAGCCTCTAGCGTCAATCGCTAGTGTGCCTCTTGAGGCCAGGGGAGTGAAGTTTACACGCACAGCTCTTACTGGCTATGTCCGTTACACTTACCCCCCTAAACCTCACTCCCATCTGGTTCACGGCACCAATTGCAACCGGCCCAACTTGACCTGCTCCGAGTGTGATTCGAACCGGGGTCTCTGGCGTGGAAGGCAGGCGCACTAGCAAGGACGCTAAAGACCGCAGCTTCTAGCGTCAGTCGCTATTGCGTGTCTTGAGGCCAGGGCAGTGAGGTTTACATGCGCAGCTCTTACTGGCCAATGTCCGTTACAAATACATGTACATGCTGGGGAAGGTGAGGGGTCTATGAAAGCGCACTGCAACAGGAAATGCTGATTGAGTATTTACATTTTAAGCATTTTAAGCAATTTCATTGGCTACTAATACAGCAGGAACCAATCAGCTGTACTCTATAGAGAATGATTGCAAGCAGATTGAGTTAAGTAGGAGGAAGAGTGGAGAATCTAGAGTTTCATAACTGAACTTTAAAAATGTGCACCAACTTTACTTGTAATCTTGTTTTGTAATGTTTAAATAAAGGGAAAATAAATCTATTTAGATTAGATTAGATTAGATTCAACTTTATTGTCATTACACAAGTACAAGTACAAGGCAACGAAATGCAGTTTAGGTCTAACCAGAAGTGCAATAGCAGCAAGTGCAGGATATACAGTGGTTGCGTAAGTGCAGGACATAAAAATTTACTGAATATATATACATATGTATAAGTAGAGAGATGGTTATTACTATAAACAGAACTGAATTTACAGATTAATATATACAGTGAATAAATATACAGATGGCTATTACTATAAACAGAATTTACAGGTGATTATGTACTATGAATATAATATACAGATGGCTATTACTTTGAACAGAATTTTTACAGATAGAGGTATACAATAATATGTTAGGCAAGATGAGGAATATAGCAGTGGATTAAGTTAGTGCAATAAATTATGGACAGAGCTATCCGAAAGAAAGTGTAAAAGTGCAGTGGAAAGTGGTTGCATATTACAGTTAGAAGTACGGTGCAAAATGCAAATGTAAACATTGGTACTGTAAATACAGTCGGCAGTGCAAATGAGCATATTCCAGTTAAGATATGGTGGTGCAAAATGCATAAGTAAACAGTTGTTACTGTAATAAACAGTCGGTAGTGCAAATAACAAAGTGAATGTAGATGTGAGGTCGGAGAGTTTGCAGTTTATGAGGGAAGTGGATCAACGGTGGTTTGAGTTCAGTAAAGAGACAGCTCTGGGGAAAAAAACTGTTCTTAAGTCTGCTGGTCCTGGTCCGGAGGATCCTGAAAAACCTGCCGGAGGGCAGGAGAGAAAACAGTCTGTGGGCTGGGTGAGAGGAGTCCTTGAGGATGCCACGAGCTCGGTGCAGACAGCATTTCCTCTGGAGTCCCTGTGATGCGCTGGGCAGTTTTCACCACCCGCTGCAGTGCCTTGCGCTCCGCAACAGAGCAGCTCCCATACCATACTGCCACACAGTTGGTCAGGATGCTTTCTATTGCGCAGCGGTAGAAGTTCACCAGGATAGCCGAGAAGAGCTGATTCTTCCTCAGTGTCCTCAGGAAGAAGAGGCGCTGGTGAGCCTTCTTGACCAGGCTGGAGGTGTTGGTCGTCCACGACATGTCCGCCGAGATGTGGATCCCCAGTAACTTGAAACTGGAGACACGCTCAACAGCCATTCCATTGATGTGGATGGTGTCGTGTGTGCCTCTTGACTCCTTCCTGAAGTCCACGATGAGCTCCTTCGTTTTGGTGGTGTTGAGGAGCAGGTTATTATCAGTGCACCATGTGGCCAGGTGCTGGATCTCCTCCCTGTAGGCAGTCTCATCGTTGTTGCTGATGAGACCAATCACCGTAGTGTCGTCCGCAAACTTGACGATGGAATTAGATCCATACACAGGCTTGCAGTCGGAGGTGAAACGGACTTAGCACACAGCCCTGTGGTACACCAGTGTTGAGTGTGATGGACGTGGAGCAGGTGAATCCTGATCGAACATTCTGGGGTCTGTCAGTTAGGAAGTCCAAAATCCAGTTACACATTGAAGTGTTGATGCCCAGGTCTCCAAGTTTAGCAATTAACTTGGATGGGATGACAGTGTTGAATGCTGAGCTGAAGTCAACAAACAGCATGCGTGCATAAGTGTTTTTACTGTCCAGATGGGTGAGCACAGAGTGCAGTGCCATGGAAACGGCATCCTCTGTGCTCCTATTGCTGCGGTAGGCAAACTGGTGTGAGTCCAATGTGGATGGTATAGAGTCTTTTAGGTGTTCCAGGACCAGCCGCTCAAAGCACTTCATAACGATGGGTGTGAGTGCTACAGGGCGGTAGTCATTAGGGCACCTCGGGCTGGAGTGTTTCGGCACTGGCACAATGGAAGTGCGTTTAAAGCATGATGGTACAGCTGCTTGGGCAAGAGACAGGTTGAAAATGTCTGTAAAAACCCCAGCGAGCTGCTCCGCACATGCCCTGAGCAGCTTTACCCTTGGGGTAAAGATTTGATCCGTTTTTTTTTGTGTGTGATTTGTCTGTTCAGACCATTGCATAACAAAGCAAACTGAATGAATGAATGTGTGGGTGGCACTTATGTAAAATCAAAAAATCCCGTTATGCGGAACACAATGCTTTTCATGGAGAAGAAAGGAAGTCAAATTTAAAGTATTTACATGTTTTCAAACAGCCATTCATATTTTTGTATTCACAGTGTTTATTACAGTTTATAATGTTTAACACCAAATACAAGAGTGCAGAGACGAGAGCCGTTTCCTCTGATATTCACTGTCGCTCAGCAAAATATTCTGTTTGTGAGCGCCACCAAGTTCTAGTTTTATGTAACATTAGGCACTCTGGGCAATATCGAGTCCTATGATTTACGCTATGCGGAACATGCTGACGGAATTGCAGAATCCAGTCTTAAAAATGGACTGTATAACACAGAAAAATCAAAAGTAGGGCTGTACAAATCACGATGTTGACTATGTTTATGAATATTAAACTGCAAAAGTCTAAAGTCTGCTATTTATGTACACTGTTTTGCAAATTTATATGCAAGTGGTATCAGTAGGATTTCAGTTAAATAAGCATTCAGATTTTAGTTTTTCAAAGATAGTGTTTGTTTTATTTTTCATAACTTTTTAGTATCAAGACAGGTTTGTTAAATAGTTTGCCAGGTCTTCTTAGGTAAATCAAACACCTATTTAAAGTGGTTGTTCCACATTGTTAAGTCACAGTTCTCATGCAATTGGAAGAATGAGCTTTCTAAAGATGAAAAGCATGAAATAGCTAAATGTCTTGCAAAAGGCATGAAAACAACTAATATTTTGAGAAAACTGAATAGAGATTTTCGAACTGTCAGAAGTAAGTGACAGAAGAACTTGTTCAGATAAAAGCTTATTAAGGAAAGTTTCTATCAAACAAATTAATTGTATTAAAAAGGGCAGCTATAAAAAAAGCCACTGTGTTAATTTTAGTACCTTAGAGTAGTAATACTTGCCCTTAAGGTGCTACTATGAACTTCTACGAACTTCTTGTACCATTGTTTTTTCTGTGAGTATGTGGTTGCTAGGGCAATGGTTTTCAAACCTGTCCTGGAGGCACCCCAGCCCTGCACATTTTATGTGTCTCCCTCATTTATCACACCTGATTCAACTCATCAGCTTGTAAGTAGAGACAGCAATAACTAAATTGGGTGTGTTTGATAAGGGAGACATGCGCTGCGTCCCAATTCGCATACTATCCGTACTAAATAGTATTCAAAAAAATAATTAGTATGTCCCAAATCGTAGTATGTTGAAAATAGTATTCCAAAGATTCCCGGATGGTCTACTATTTCCGAAGTGCAGATCGATGCGCACTCTAACGGCTGATATTGCCCACAACCCATTGCGAGATGGATGAGGATTCGATTAGAACTACAAACACGGATAAAAAGTGTTTAAAAAAACTACAAACATGGCGGTTATGCGAGTCCGACGGTTAAGTAGAGAGGGTTAGAAGGAGCTATTATCAGTATTTAACCAGACGAAAAGATATTTATTCAATATTATCCACATTATATTTCACCTGCAGCAGCATTGTGAACTTTTGTAATGATTATTTGGCCATTAACTTTCAAATGCATCATTATATTTAAACTGCAAACACATGAGAGGAGTCTCTGCATTAAAGACCCACGAATGCCAGATCAACGTGCTACTACATTTCTCTCCGATACGGTAGGAAATTAAATTGAATGTGGAGGATTTGAACTGTGGGCGATGATTGACAATCCGCAACGTTTACATGGACAGCAGTAATCTAATGATTGACCTTATTCTGAATAAGACATATTCTGATTAAGGTGTTTACATGAGTTGCCTTTAGAATATTCGGCTCATGTTCCCGTTTTACATGTTATAGAACATACAGGGAGTGCAGAATTATTAGGCAAATGAGTATTTTGACCACATCATCCTCGTTATGCATGTTGTCTTACTCCAAGCTGTATAGGCTGGAAAGCCTACTACCAATTAAGCATATTAGGTGATGTGCATCTCTGTAATGAGAAGGGGTGTGGTCTAATGACATCAACACCCTATATCAGGTGTGCATAATTATTAGGCAACTTCCTTTCCTTTGGCAAAATGGGTCAAAAGAAGGACTTGACAGGCTCAGAGAAGTCAAAAATAGTGAGATATATTGCAGAGGGATGCAGCAGTCTTAAAATAGCCAAGCTTCTGAAGCGTAATCATCGAACAATCAAGTGTTTCATTCAAAATAGTCAACAGGGTCGCAAGAAGCGTGTGGAAAAACCAAGGCGCAAAATAACTGCCCGTGAACTGAGAAAAGTCAAGCGTGCAGCTGCCAAGATGCCACTTGCCACCAGTTTGGCCATATTTCAGAGCTGCAACATCACTGGAGTGCCCAAAAGCACAAGGTGTGCAATACTCAGAGACATGGCCAAGGTAAGAAAGGCAGAAAGTCGACCACCACTGAACAAGACACACAAGCTGAAACGTCAAGACTGGGCCAAGAAATATCTCAAGACTGATTTTTCTAAGGTTTTATGGACTGATGAAATGAGAGTGAGTCTTGATGGGCCAGATGGATGGGCCCGTGGCTGGATTGGTAAAGGGCAGAGAGCTCCAGTCCGACTCAGACGCCAGCAAGGTGGAGGTGGAGTACTGGTTTGGGCTGGTATCATCAAAGATGAGCTTGTGGGGCCTTTTCGGGTTGAGGATGGAGTCAAGCTCAACTCCCAGTCCTACTGCCAGTTTCTGGAAGACACCTTCTTCAAGCAGTGGTACAGGAAGAAGTCTGCATCCTTCAAGAAAAACATGATTTTCATGCAGGACAATGCTCCATCACACGCGTCCAAGTACTCCACAGCGTGGCTGGCAAGAAAGGGTATAAAAGAAGAAAATCTAATGATATGGCCTCCTTGTTCACCTGATCTGAACCCCATTGAGAACCTGTGGTCCATCATCAAATGTGCGATTTACAAGGAGGGAAAACAGTACACCTCTCTGAACAGTGTCTGGGAGGCTGTGGTTGCTGCTGCACGCAATGTTGATGGTGAACAGATCAAAACACTGACAGAATCCATGGATGGCAGGCTTTTGAGTGTCCTTGCAAAGAAAGGTGGCTATATTGGTCACTGATTTGTTTTTGTTTGGTTTTTGAATGTCAGAAATGTATATTTGTGAATGTTGAGATGTTATTTTGGTTTCACTGGTAAAAATAAATAATTGAAATGGGTATAAATTTGTTTTTTGTTAAGTTGCCTAATAATTATGCACAGTAATAGTCACCTGCACACACAGATATCCCCCTAAAATAGCTAAAACTAAAAACCACTTCCAAAAATATTCAGCTTTGATATTAATGAGTTTTTTGTGTTCATTGACAACATGGTTGTTGTTTAATTATTAATGTTGTAAAATTAATCCTCAAAAATACAACTTGCCTAATAATTCTGCACTCCCTGTAGCTCGATTAATGGCATGCCATTACATCCCCATGCCACGCTACGCTGTCTGACGTCTAATCATAGCATGACTTTCGTGGGTCTGTTCAAATTAATGGGCTCAGGCAACCCGCTGTAACTTTACCTGCGGGTGTCGCTGTTGGACAGTGTGACTTTATAAAAACGAGTGATTTTTATACTTTTTAATGTTATAAAAATAATATATATATATATATATATATATATATATATATATATATATATATATATATATATATATATATATATATATATATATATATATATATATATATATATATATATATATATATATATATATATATATATATATACACACGTTGTTTTATTTTTGTAATATTATATATTGTGTCTTTTAGTTTTTTTTAAGAGACACTGCCCATCTTGCCTCCTTCTTGACAGCCTACATTTAGAATAATAGCTTTGATTAATGATGAAAATTAAGGTTTCAAAATCGTGATTGTTTGGATTGTTTTTTCTGCCGTCGAGCCACAGGTGTTCACTGAATGACCATATTTCTCGTGAGCCTAGAGGTTCCCGACCGCTGTTGTAAGCAGACAATTATGAATCTGGGATTACAGATATGAACTTATTGTATTTTACTTTTTACAATGAGCAGAATTACTACAACACAAAGAAAAAAATATAGAGGAGGCCATGTCAGAATGAGCAGTCGAAAGTAGCGCTATGATTGGACGTCGGACAGCGTAGCGTGGCATGGGGACGTAATGGCGTGCCATTAATCGAGCTATGTTCTATAACATGTAAAACGGGAACATGAGCCGAATATTCTAAAGGCAACTCATGTAAACACCTTAATCAGAATATTGATTATTCAGAATAAGGTCAATAATTAGATTACTGCAGTCCATGTAAACGTAGTCACTGACAGGGCAGTTTAAACGGTGACGGGATGCACATAACAAAGCGACAGAGTCCGTTAAAGATGACGAAGTAGTATGTCCCAAAGCTTGCATACTCTTCTGCTACACACTCAAAAGTATGTACTTTTTCTTCACAAAAAGATTACATACTTCTAGGTCGTAGTATAAGTAGGCGAATTGGGACGCAGCAATACAAAATGTGCAGGGCTCAGGTACCTCCAGGATAGGTTTGAAAACCACCAGGTGGTTGCTAGGGGGTTCTGGTGGGTTACTGGCTCGAGTCATAAAAGCCCACCTCCGAGTCTCTGATATTCCTTTTTCAATGTCGGCCGGTGAGATTTTATATTTAAGACTAATTATTTATCTCACTACAAAAGGAACACCGAGTGCTGCTCAGGGACTTCCGAGAACACTTTTGAGTGATCTATTGAATCGTTTCTGAACAAAAATGAGTCAGACTTCTACTTATCTATGTTTAGGAAACTGCTTCACTGCTGAACTGATTAATATTTTATAATGAGGCAGATTAAAGAGAGGAGTTGAGAATTTACTGGAGAAACTCTTTTTTTGTTCTTTGAAGCTTTAACAATCACACACACACGCACGCACGCACGCACGCACGCACACACACACGTATTCATTCATTATGAGGACATTCCATAGGCATAATGAGTTTTATACTGTACAAACTGCATATTCTATACCTAAACCCATCTGAGAAAACGGTTTGCATTTTTACATAAAAAAACAAAACAAAACAATTTTGTATGATTTATAAGATGTTTTCCTCATGGGGACCAAAAATAAGCCCACACAAGGTCAAAAATGACTGTTATTACTATCCTTGTTGGTCCCCATAACATTGTGTTTACCAGGTATACACACACACACACACACCAGATGACATTTCCCTCTACAGATCTGTCTCTGACACACTGACATGGACAACAAATAACCTATAATCCCCTGGATGCCAACTCCAAATGTCACTTATCAGATGAGTGAAATTCAATTTCATTATAATATATAAAACATGAGCAGAAATTGAATCATCAAATTCTTTACAGTTATCCAATTTGCCATTTGTTTAATGAGGGCCTGTGGATTACCATTTCCTTTTTTGTCTGTTTTGTTTTTTTCCATAAGAATGAATTATTATTACATTCTGTTTAAATGTAGACAGCATATTGCAGACAAAAGGCATGAGATCAGCATATACACATATTCACCGTATGTCTGTATCTGTTTTCAATCAGCACCACGGACAGCGACAAACTGCATATTTTACAGCGCATCCTGATTCCAAAAGTGAAAATGCTTCTATTTTGCATTTTTCACTCATCCACAGTCATGTAGCACATCCAAAAAAAAATTTATTCTTCTGCAAAATGCATTCTTTTTTAACTGCTAGAGAGCCAAAAGTTACATTAAACATGCAACATTACATTAAAGTGTACCTTTAAATATTTACAGTTTTATTTAAAATTGTAGCATTTCTTTGTTTTAAATTATTCAAAGTCCTAGAAAATGCAGTTAATTTCCAGGTTTAAATCATCTTTTCAGTGTGGTCTCTTTTGGCCCCGGCTGTATGTGAGGAAATCATTTGGCGTGAGTGATTAATCGACATTGACAAGATTCATTGCCGGAGGATCATGATCTGATCACACACACTCTCAGAATATCCTCAGAGACTGCGAGAGTGCGAGTTGACAGATCGGACGTGGCTGTCATCCCACTGTCCTCAGCGACTCCTTTTATGTATGTATACAAGATACGATCAAGCTATTGTCTGTTTCTCTTTTTGAACCAATTGTAGTGTGGGCTACATTACGCATGGATCTAGGTTATGCAAAATCTCACTGCAGATGTTGGCAATGGTGATTCAGGTAGAGCCTTTGTTGGCTGTGTGTTGATGACAAAACGTTTGTGTATGCGTACAGTTGACTATGTGTGTGTGTGGAGGGTCATATTCATGTCACATGCAAATCACATGCAAATTCCTGCAGAGTGAAGTCAATGCGTAAACCATTTCTTTCTCTCTCTTTTTATTGCATCCTCACGTCTAAAAACTGCATTGCAAACTTGTTAACATTTTCCTATTGTCTGCATATATTCTATTATATTATCATTTTAATTATATATCACAATTATTAATTTCATTTCTGCTCCCCTGAGGTCTATTTTAGTCTGTGGTTTTTTTTACAGGTACACTTTTTATTATTAAAAAAAAATTCAGTTAATTTATTGTTTACAAGACAATGTTATAAATGTTCATTATTGTTTACTATGAAAATGTAGGCATATTATTTGCTATTAACATATATATTTAAAAATGATTATATACATTTTATTGCGATATAAAAATGCGACAATATGTATCGTTGATGTAAATTATATAATTCACAATATAGTTCATTTTAGTGCTGCCACTAACAACTATTTTTATATAGATTAATCTATCGACTAATTTATCACAATAATTTCCAACAATTTTACTTAAAAACATTTAACTTGCAACGTTGGCCTTCAGTAGTGTACTATAAAAAAAAGTATAAATGTAAACAAGCCCTTGACAAAATGTAAAACTAAAAGAGTAAAAATGTAAAAAGGAACAAATTTGTAAACCAACATAACTAAAAAAGAGAATATCAGCAAATACTTTTTATATAGAATAGTGTTGTCATGTCACGATACCAAAATTATGACTTTGATACGATACCAGAGTCCGATACCATGGCAAAAAACTGTAAAAGTAATTGAATAATATGACAGAACTTACTATTCATTGTTTTATCATTGTTTTAGGGTTAAAACTCACTTGGCCGGCATGTTCCTGCCCTGCCCTGCTTCACACAGAATATTAGGTCCGGCCCTTTAAGAGAGAGCTGCACGGACCAAATTCATTGTAACACCCGATTTCTCATTCAATTCTGTATACGTTCACTAAAGACATATCCGACTGCGTTTAGCAGAATACTCACCAGGACGAGCATTTTTACTTTTTTTCCCCCATTCAAACCCAATGATCCGTGAAACTTGTGTCGCGATCTGTCTGAGTGAAAAGCGGCTGCGTGCGCTTCAGGTCAGAGTCCACGCGCGGGCCAGTCCCGGCCGTGCCGCACTTTTCTGTTGCGTTCTTTTTCCTGAGCTTCGTGACTGTTCTGCTTCCATAGACCTTTCTCACAACTTCCGTATTTGCGACCGGAAATACGCAATTGTCGTGATAATCTTCTTCCTCCCCGGGCAGGGCTACAGGTAAACAAATGACGCAAGCAACGAGCAAGTGTGATTGTAGCTTACCGGGCTGTTCTTGTTATTCCCAAAAGCAGCCATATCTGTCGTTTCATTCCTTCCCTGTTGATGGTGGAGTTTGACGGAAATGGATTCAGGCGATCCTGCGGGATGAAGGACCAAACTTCCCTGCTCATGTCCTAACTTACAAGCCTTTCAACGCAAATGCATATAACGCACCTCTGTGGGGAAATATAAAACGATTTCTTTTTTAAACTAATAGATATCATCTTGGTCAAGGAAGACGTCATGTAACGCTGGTTCTTTATAGCTACGTAATATGAGACTTATTTAAATTGTTCATTTCCATCAAATGTAATTATTTGGCAAATCCATTAGCGAAGTTGTGTAGACTCGCTGATCCATTTTCTCTTGCTCGGGTATGCTTTTCTGATGTGTTGGCGCTTGACAGGAACTTCGGATCCGCAACGATTACGTATTTCCGTTTTTTGTGAGAAAGGTCTATTGTTTAGTGAATCGTGGAAGTAGAGCTCAAACACTCGTCCTCACTCCTGCTGTCACACATCGACGCAGATTAAAAAATACTGCTCTTATTAGAGTGCTGTCATTTTAAAGTAACGTTACCGGTACTAATACAATTTCATATCGTACCCAACTTACCCAGTCGACTAAAAATATTGACGTCGACTAATTAACAGCATCGACGCAGTCGATTGTATCGACCAATCGCGACAGGCCTACACTGTATTTATAAGGTATAATACACTCAAAAATCTAAATTCTGTCATGGTATAGCCTACTCACCTGTCGTTTCAAACCTATAATATTTTCATTTAACTTCAAAGGAAGATATTTTCAAGAAACCAGAGAAAGATTTCTGCATGATTCAGAATGACACACGGAAGTCCAAATGCTTGCGTGACGTGCGAAAACATCATGAGAGTGAGTAGGCCCAAATGCAGAACTAACCATTTACAGTTTGGGAATAGTAATTTTTCTCGCTTTCTTGCGATTAGAACTGTGCTTGATTGCAATGATCATCTGAAGCGCACACGGTGCCGGAATGACACTCCTCAAAGTGAAAGCGCAAACATTTAAATCACCATATCCCATTTAGTTTTAGTAGTATGATAATTCAAAGCATTTTAGATGGTTTATTCTTATATGTATAGTGCATTAATAGCAGGAGAGGTGGAACGTAGCGAGCACCGGGAGAGTTTCAGTGACACGACTACATTAAACTACTATATATAATGTATAGCAGGGGTATCCAACCCTGGTCCTGGAGGGCTACCACCCTGCAGATTTTAGCATCAACCTGAATCAAACACCTGAACCAGCTAATCATGGTGTTCAGGGCTGCTTGATAATTACAGACAGGTGTGCTGGAGCAGGGTTGGAACTGAAATCTGTTGATAATCATGGTTGTGCGTTTGAGTGTGGGCAATCCAATCCATCCTCTCCATTGACTTTGTATTTTGCGTGAAGCGGCCTCCTTGACATTTCTGGCTTGTAACAAAAAACAGAACAATGTCTAAAAGCGTCTATGTGACAGGGTGTACAGAAAACAAGCTAAAAAAAAAAACAGAACTACGTTTTTGTAAGCTGTCGACCCAAAAAAATGAGCGTTTAAGGAGACAAAAGTGGATATGGCAATAAGACGAGAAGCATCAGCAGGAAGAATGGGTCAATTGTGGGATCCTGACTTTATGAAATCTTACAATTTAAAATATTTTATATTTAATGTGATACATTTTAAAATGTAATTTATACCTGTGATTGTAAAGCTGAATTTTTGGCAGCCATTTCTCTAGAAAATAGTAATTGTAGAAGTTTTTCACAATATTAGCTACTATTTTTACTGCCGCCTTGGTAAGCATATTTCTTTCAAAAACATTAATACATTTTAATTATTCCAAGCTTTTAACGGATAGTGTATTTTAAAAATATTTTTTATATTTTATTTATTGAGATTAATCAGAATGAAATATATTTCAATATATTAATAGCTGTAGTCATTGTATCTTTCATCAAATTAGCTTTAGTTTAGCTTAGTTTAGTTTTTTGCTTTGGTTCAATAAATTATGTTTTTGGAATCTCAAAAAAGGAAAATTTGATTTTATTAATACTATGTCTCCTTTAAGTAATTAATGAAACATCAAGATGTGTTAGGAGCCGAAAGATGCAGGCCAGAGCGCAGACTGATGGCATTTTCTCTACAGCTGCTGACACACTGACTGTAGCTTTGAGTGACAGTTATGACTCAGTACCTCCGAGTGCACTTTTTTCCCCCATCTGTTATTATTTACTAGTTTACTTTCAGAGAAAAGTTACCCCTCAGGCAATCATGAAAAACATATGAGCCTTCAGATACACAAATGCACACACACGCTCATACCCACGCAGCAACTGTTAAAGAGATAATCGCATCAGTCTCCTTACATTTCCTCTCTGTATAAGTCGATCCAACATCAATGATTCAATTAGAGAGAGAGAGAGAGAGAGAGAGTAAGATGCTAAAAGTAATATCATGTAAGCGACACCTATGGCAGCAGGCTGTAGGCTCAGACAGCGTGATTGTTGCCTATGCAGCCGGCCTGCAGTGTCAGAAAGTGAGGTTTCAGTGCAACCGTCCCAGCACAATTGACACACTTGGAATGGATTAACGAACAGCAGTTAATCCATTTTGTAATCTTGTTTATAAAGAAGGGGTGTATGCAGGGCGCTGAGCTGTAAACCAGCGGGAGACATTTTCAGGTCAGCGTCTTTTGCTGATAAGTGACTCTTTCGATGTTCAGTATTTGCACGAGCACTGCTGCTTTACCCAGAATCTTCAGCATGTGGGGACCTGCTGAATGGGAAGCTTTGGAGCTGATTCTGTTTTTAATATCCTGTCTGGGATAAAGGCTGATTTTTTTTTTTTATATTCCTTCATTATTTTCTCAATTCTATTTTTATAGTGTCATCTCTTCTATCTGCAGTAGCGGTTCCTGACCGTAAATTTAAGATTCGATGTCCAGACTAGAGAATAAAGATGTGTGGAGAGGACCAGCTTGCCACATTTCAAACCTCCTAAAGAGAAACCCCTGACAATAATCCCATTCCTCTACTCCTTGTAGAATGGGCTCTGATGGCTAGGTGCGAAGGAAGGTCACGTGCCTCATAAGTCACCGAGATAGCCTCTACTATTCATTTGCTTGCTCGTCCTGTCTGGGGGAACCAAAGCACACCAATAGCTGGTCTAGCTTTATTCCACTGAGTTGAACCGTGGACGTAACAACTGAGGGCCCAAACTGGGCAAAGCAATTAAAGGGGGGGGGGGGGGGGGGTGAAACACTCAGTTTTAGTCAATCTCATGTCAATCTTGAGTGCCTATAGAGTAGTATTGCATAATCTTATAGATTTCATATCTCCGAAGTTTTATTATATTTTATCTTTAGTTTTATTATATTTATAAAAGTAAGATACGCTGTACCGAGTCTTTCCGGAAAAAAACGAGCGGCTGGGGCCGTATCGTGTGGGCGGAGCTAAAGAATCACGAGCGCGTGCAGCTATTGCGTTGAGAGCTGAAAGCTGTGGCATCCTTAAACGTGGAAAAAACGGTATCCTAAATAAACCATGGAGATCAATCGGATTTAGCCATTCATATATGATCCAGAATCAGATCTAAAGGCTGAAATTGAACAGGTGAAGCAACAACGACTACAGCAGGACGTCTCAATGGTATGTACTGTAAAACTTATATAATGTTAACCTTACCTGCTTATAGCGGTTTGTCATGCGTGAGTTTTGCAACATTTGTGTGTGTTTACTCATGGTTTATGAGGACAGGGTCGTTTCTAGCCATTCTGACACCCTAGGCGAAATTCTTATTGGTGCCCCCAGTCCAATTTTAAAAAGCAACATTGGTATTACTGGTATTAATTAACAAATACATACATACCAAATTATATTTGTATATATTTGTTAATAAGGATTCAAATGAATAGCCAGATGCCTGTATAGCCCTAGGCCTATAATATATAGCCTATATTTGTGCAGTTGCTAAGAAATTGTTCTCAGACATAACTACATAATTATTATGTGTTATTAGTACATTTCACATGAAAGTAATAAGAATAAATACTGATTCAGTGTGGTTTTTGTTACTCACTGATGCGTGAACTTCCCCTTTAAATAACGCAACACTTTGCCCTCTGTGTGTACGACACTGCTTGCATTAAGCGCTATTAGAACTGAATGAATCGATTCAGCATTCAACACCATCCGTAAAGATACGTTAAATTCGTCAACGTGATTTAATAAAGGATGTATTCATGTTGTGAATTTGCACATTTTATTATACCGTTTTTAAATTGGCCGCTAAAGTTTTATATGGGACAATTACAAAACACACTGATTCTTTTAACAATGCATTGGTGCAAAAACCTTTTGGAGGTGCAATTAAGAGAAGAAAGCTTTATAGAGTCAAAATATAACTGCACACTCACTTCATCATGAAATGCTGAAGTAAGTGTGCAGTTATATTTTGCCTCTAACATACACACTGAGCAATGCTATCTGCCCATTCACAGCGTGATTTCTAGACTGCCACAAATACTGCCCTAACAAAATACAGATTTGTAGGCCTACCTGTTATTTTAATTGGCCTTTAGTTTAAATTTAGCTTTATTTTATGGTTAAAAAAAGTGTTACCTTGCCAAAGCATTGACCCAGTTCATTGATCTAATGGTGTGTTGAGCGCTCGAAAACGCGAACTTTTTTGACAGTAGCCTACTCTGATCTGATGGCATATAGGAAACGTCAGATTGTGAGTTCTCTGATCCAATAGTGTGGGGGAACTAGTGGGGGCGGCAATAACATTTTAGGGTGCTTATTGGCGCCCCCCTACTGATGGCGCTCTAGGCGACCGCCTAGTTTGCCTATGCCTAAAAACGGCCCTGTATTAGGACATAATTCGATTTATGGACTATTGTATGCGATTTAATGTTAGCAGTAGCAAGCGGAACGGTTTTGCAAGTCAGACTATTGCGTGTTTACATAGACAAACAATGGATTAGTAGTGCATTTGAATGAACGAGTCGATAGCTAACAACACAAAGACATTTGAAGCAGTTTTACTCACCGCCTGCTTCCAACCTTAATCGCTGGAACCACTCCATCTTTCAACATTAGACGAGCTACAAATCCGGAGTTGAACTGGGCCTTGTTTATAAAACGATCGTCGCCGAAATGCAGGGGTCCCATTAACGCTGGGTTCTTTGGGAAGCTGTACAGGGTTGTCTTGGGTTGTCCCAGACAACCAAAAACACACATCTTTGGTGACATTGTTGATTTCGTGACGTCCTGTGACTGCAGCGCAGCCGGCTTTCCTAAAGCCGAGCACAGCGCTATAATGGGCAGGCATTTGCTCTCTCGTTCTAGTTGCGCGCGCGCCCTTCCGGGAGAAGAGCCCGTATGGCCCGTACAAGGACATTCCGCCCTAGCTCACGTCAGATGGACCCGTACTAAAAAAAACTTATGGGAAATCGGAAGGAGTATTTTTGGTACAGAAATACTCCATCAAACGTCCAACTTTTCTTTTTTTTTTTTTTTTTACTTTGTCCATGTTTAGGATGGGAATCCAAGTCTTTAACAGTGTAAAAATCTCAGTATGCATAAAACAGCATTTCAATATTTAAAATATAAATATAATTATTATTTTACTGTTATATTTTTTCTTAAATGCTCTATTTACATTTTTTAATAATGAATGTTATTGTAATAGTAATATTTCTTATTTTTTATATAGCAATAATAATAATAATCATAATAATTATTACTAGTCATCGTATTAATATATAAACACAAAATGTTATATACACACTTTTCATTTGATAAAAAAAAAAAGGTCAATGGTTTGTACTAGTTTATACTAGTAGTCCATTATGTTAAAACGCCTTTGTTATCAGATGGCTACATATAAAAAAAAAAATGCCATGCCTTCGTCAGGACGAGCAACACAACAAGCTCAGCAACAGATGAAAGCAGGATCATTCATTACAGTAAGCCATCTGATTAGTTAACTGTTGTTATGTGACCAACATCTCTTTACAGCATTTAACATCCACCAATACATAACATTTTTAAGTGGTGACACAAAATGTTTGTTAAATTGGTGAATTGAACATACACATTCTTACACCCTTTTTGCTATTGAAGTTTAAGGGATATTTCGAATATCGCAATGATTTGAATACCCTTTTAATCTGGCTATTAGGTTTCTGAAAGTGCCTATTAGTATCACATTTCTATGACAGAGATTTTATTTTATATTGTCTGAAAAATCACTAAATTAATTTGTTGGGCAGTGCTTTCTAAAAGCCTAGTTATTTAATAAAACATGATGTCAGGTGACTCATAGATGTTGCATACTGAATCATATGAGCGCGCACACACACAAACACTCTAACCTTTCCCCTCATGATCTTCAGTAATCAGCATGCTTAAGGTCAGATTAAAGGTCACGGTGACGTCTCTTCCAGCTTCACACACACTTCTGAAGGATTGCTTTAAATGTGCTAAAATATTTATCAGCAATATACACAGATTTGTTTTCAATCGTTTGAAGATTCAACAAAACAACTTGCATACAAATATCAGCAATCATTTGATGAAGAATATTTAATCATCCATCATGAGGCAGGATGTCGTTGGTGCATAATCCTGTCATCGGGATGAGATATGGCAATTACTTTAATAAATATGGACGGCTTAACCTCATAAGAATGTCACATAGATGAGCTGCCCGCTGGGATATGGGCTAAGAGACCACCAGTGTGTTTGAAATGCCATTACTGACCGGTTTTGATTGACAGTTCAGTTCCCTTTCGTTCAGTCACTACGACGTACGTTTTGCTTAGAAGCCTATCATCTTTGAGCACTTAGAAAACACCCAATTGTGTCACGTGATCCTGAGACCCCGGCCTGGATATGTGCTCAAGGTTCCCACCACTCCGTTCAAAGACCAGGTGGTGAACCTGCAAGCGCTGCCCATGGAGGGGGCAGACCCAGCCTTGGCATTGCTCTGTCCAGTATGCGCCCTTCACGCTTATGTAGACAGGACGCAATGTTTCAGGACCTCAGACCAGCTCTTTGTCTGTTATGGTGGAGAGCGGAAGGGAAGAGCTCTCTCAAAGCAAAGGCTGTCTCACTGGATAGTGGACACCATTGTTTTGGCTTACCAGCAGCGGGGTCGACCATGTCCCCTTGGGGTTAGGGCACACTCCACTAGAAGTGCATTTGTGAAGTCAGGCACTGATGTTGGACGAGAAGGCCTGGCTCACAGTCTCCGCTCTAATTCATCCCAAAGGTGTTCTATCGGGTTAAGGTCAGGACTCTGTGCAGGCCAGTCAAGTTCCTCCACACCAAACTTGCTCATCCATGTCTTTATAAACCTTGCTTTGTACACTGGTGTGCAGTCATATTGGAACAGGAAGGGCCCATCCCCAAACTGTTCCCACAAAGTTGGGAGGATGAAATTGTCCAAAATGTCTTGGTATGCTGAAGCATTAAGAGTTTCTTTCACTGGAACTAAGGGGCCATGCCCAACCCCTGAAAAACAACCCCACACCATAATCCCCCCTCCACCAAATTTTACACTTGGCACAATGCAGTAAGGCAAGTACAGTTCTCATGGCAACCACCAAACCCAGGCTCGTCCATCGGATTGCTAGACAGAGAAGCGTGATTCGTCACTCCCGAGAACACGTCTCCACTGCTCTAGAGTCCAGTGGCGGTGTACTTTACACCATTGCATCCAACGCTTTGCATTGCACTTGGTGATGTATGGCTTGGATGCAGTTGCTCAGCCATGGAAACCCATTCCATGAAGCTCTCTACGCACTGTTCTTGAGCTTGAATTCACTGAGCGACCCATTCTTTCACAAATGTTTATAGAAGCAGTCTGCATGCCTAGGTGCTTGATTTTATACACCTTTGGCCATGGAAGTGATTGGAACACTCGAATCTCAATGATTTGGTGGGGTGTCCCAATACTTTTGGCAATATAATGTATAAACTCGCAATTCTTAGAAAAAAAATCAGAATTGTAAGTAAAAGAAGTCGCAATTACCTTTTTTTAGTTTTTTATTCAGTGTCGGAAACAAGCTTCCATAGCTTTTACAAACGAGGAGGTCCCAAAAGGAGGTGTTTTGTCCTAGCTAACTTATGGGGTTGTCCACAAAATATGGTTAAAGGGGTCATGAACTTGCTTTTTAATTTTTGTATACTGTTGTCTGAGGTCAACTTATGACATTCGCGTGGTTTTTACATTCAAAACATAATGAATATGTAATGGGCATCTACCCTGATTTTGAGCCTCTCTCATGGAACACTCGGTTTTTATGGCCGTGCCACACTTAAGACTTGGAAGTAAATGCCCACTGCTATGATTGGATAAGCTTTGCATATTATAATGTACACGTGAGTAATTTTTTTGAAAGCGTGTGGGAAAACGGCAACCGGAATGAATCGCCCACAGGGCTCGCAAAATGTCTTTATCAAACAAACACAATGATTTATCTCTCATCCACCCGCAATTAATTGGAATGTTATTTTTTATTACTTGGCCCGCCCGATAGGTGAATATAACCGCAAACCGTGCATTACTAACAGACACACGCTCGCACAAGCCTCACTGCAGAGTCAGACAGTCAAGAGAGTGAACAACGCACATCAAGAGAGGAATGTTATTTCACTATTTAAGACGTTTTCACTATTTAACGTTTTGGTAGCCCGTCTGGAAAACACATAGCCCCGGGATGTTGGGATTTGCAAGCCCTGGCCCATATACTGTACCCACTGCGCAATGTGACGTCGTAGTGACGTCCTTTCTAAGTAATTTTTGGACGTCCAATTTCGGTCCACTGAAGGGGTTGTTTTGTAATGCCAGGCGACGTCTTTTTTTTCGACGTCTCCGGTACGTCAAATGTTGACGTCCGTGGGACCTCCGTATATGGGCTATTTATAGTCAAAATGTGGTCGTTTGTGGACGTCTTTTCAACATCATATTTAGACGTCGTTTTTATGCAACTTCTATAACTGTAGTCATGTTTCAAGAGGGTGGAGGACATGTTTTCTGTACCATGTATTACATTTCCTGTAGCTTTGTTTCAGTAGCTAGTTTCGACAGGAAATGCATTGCATCTTTTTATGCGTCTCCAGCATAGACCGCAAGGTCTTCAGTTGTTGCTGAGACAATCAAACTGAGTTTTTGGGAAATTATCTGGAACATATGCCACCTTCTGAAATGGGACTAGATTACTTTTCAAAAAACTCCATTTGATTGTCTAAGCAGCAGGTGATAAATGGAGACGCATACATAGGTGTAATGCATTTCCAGCTCAAACTAGCTGCTGAAACAAAGCTACAGGGAAATGAACTGGCACAGAAAACATGTCCTTCACCCTCTGGAAACATGGGACCACATACATACAACACTAGTTATACAAATAAGTCACAATTCAATATAGCCATTTCTTTATTTCCATCTTTATTTAAAAAAAATCAGGGCATAGTAAATCCTCCGCCTCCAAGTCTTTGTGGTGCATGCTTGAGGTGCTCAGACACATTGAATTTGATGTAGTCCTCAGTGGCTGCAGAATCAAATTTCATGATCCCTTCTGCAAAAGAAAAAGACAAATGATTTAAATATATGCAACAGCAATCTGCAGTCATACAGGAAGTCAGTCACAATGGAAGACTTCAGCATTAATTTGACTTCAAAACGACTCAAAGCAGTTTGGAACTGTTTTTCTTCGCGGAAGCTTTGCGTGAGAGCTAATAAAATATTTAAACTCAAGACAATTTTTTGTGTCTAATTTACTTGAGACAAGTATTGTTAGCCGTGTAATAAGCAGGATAATGTACATCCAGCCGGTTATCGCCGCAGAATA
Organism: Romanogobio albipinnatus; assembly: GCA_023566225.1. Lineage (NCBI taxonomy): Eukaryota > Metazoa > Chordata > Actinopteri > Cypriniformes > Gobionidae > Romanogobio > Romanogobio albipinnatus. The sequence goes on along the minus strand of CM042260.1, from coordinate 18,891,633 downwards.
AAGCCCTTAAGTGGCAAGATCCCTCCGCTTTGTGTCGGGTCGTGATCACTCTGTCTGGGTTTACTCTGCGATAACCGGCTGGATGTACATTATTCCTTACTAAACACTCAGCAAAATATTGTCTAATTATCGTTATTGAGAAAAACACAGAAAATCAAGATATTTTTTGTCAATATCGCACACATGCGTTTTATAGTGCACGTGACAAGTTTGCCGCTCAAAAAGTCAAGCTAGCTAACAGCTTTCGACATGGTCTCTCTCCGTGACCATTCGTGGCTATAATCACAGCAGGTTTGTGAAGACATGATGCTAAACTACCTACCACACGTACACATGGACATAAAAATCACTAAGCTGACCAAACTTACCTTCAACTTAGAGAAGAAAAAATGGACTCACCAGCGAAAGCGATGCAGGCTGAATGTGCCGTCTTGCTTGCACGCAGAATCGCGCCAAATGCCTGGTGTGTGGCCTCGGGCCAATCAGAACAGCGTACTGGTTGGGTTATGATGATGTGCTACCCCAGCCAATCAGAGTGACGTTGACTGTTTTTTGACTCAATTTGAAATCCAAACTATATTAAATCCTTTCAAAAGGTCCAGTTATATTAGAACATTTGTAATTGTAAAGAGTAGCTTTTATTCAAAATAATTTTGCACAAGGAGATGAAAGATGAGTACCGCGTTTATTATGCTAATGTTTAAATAGCTTCAGCATTTCATTTAACCCCTCTCATGTGTATTTATTGCAAAAAACGAGTTCAGAACATGAATCTTGAGTGTTTTAGCTTTCAAGTATTAATCATGTTGATAACAACAATGTTGATATTTGTAAATAAAACATTATATATAATGTAAATGTTCTTGCACCTGTCATAGACGTCCAAATGACGGCCAAAAAAATTACCCAGTTCAAGGTCAAAAGTTGAACGTCAAATTGACGTCCAAGTTGGGTCATGGTTGGACGTCAAAATAGTGGACCTAGTTTGGACGTCGAATAGATGTCCAGAATTGGTCATGGACCGACGGACCCAATATAGACATGATCTGCACGTCTATCCGACGTCCAATGTTTAGTGGGTATGTCCGAGTCTGATCACGAATCGCAGCACAATGAACCAACAACACCACAAATAAAGGATTCTCCAGCCTGTGACAGCGTGTTAAGTTATGTTCAGTTAGACACGTACACATAATCTATAGATTTCAAACGATCTGTAACAATGCAATACCATCACATATATATATATATAAAAAAATGTTTTACTCACATATGTGTGTTGCTTCATTCATTCATGTAATCTCATCCTGTCTGCAAATCCAGTCTCTTGTTTACAAACGAATCTGTGGTGAAATGAAGGAACAAACCCGTAATGTCTTCCCCACGTGAGCTGGATATTCATTAAAAATAAAGTTCATCCATGCATTCATAATATTGGTATCCGAATGAAGCTTATGCAGCATGTTTATTGCTTGGAAGTTCGATCCGGTTTAGCTCCACGTAGGCCTATATTATTTATCTATAACATGTCAGGCACGAGTTGGTGGGCAGGGCTACAGAATCAGGCATTCGTCTTCTTTGGTTAAGGCGGTGTTTCACCACACTCTGATGTCGCAGAGAGGCACATTCCCAGATCAAGCGTTTGCTGGGTCTGGTGTCAATAAAAGCTTTTCTTTGACTAACAAGGAAGTTTTCAGCTCTGAAACTTACAGGATATTCTTATATTACCATACACAACACTGCAGCTTACTGTGGATGTATGCATACTTGTATTGTCCGTGCGCTATTTTCCATTCTCCCTCTGGCTGATCCTCTTCCATCCCTTGTTCTCCTGTTTTTGATGTTGGTTCATCTTCTCTCTGGCTAATCAACTAAAATGAAACCTTTATTAACCTGCCATTCTCTGGCCTCATGTTATTTTAACTATATATAAGTACACTCCTAAGACACACACACACTATCTGTCACAATTCACCAGTGTGAGTGCCCATGAGAACCACCTGAGGGCACTCCACTTCAGACTGTCACTCCACCCCGGACTTGTCACTTCATCATAAACTACATTACCCATAATCCTTTGCCCGGACTCATCTTCACTCATTGTTTGCACCTGTGTCACATTACCCCATTACCCCAGCCTATATAAACCATGTTCACTCTGTCTATCATTGCTAAGTCTTGTTTTGTTATTAACTGCATTTCTGAGCGTTTCCCTGTTTTCATGTCTCTGGTTTTGGATTTCTTGCCTGTTCTGTGGATTACCCGTTTGCCTGTCTCTCCTGCTTTGTTTGCCTGTTTGGACTGCTTGCCTGTGTATGACCTGTTGCCTGTTTTTGACTACGATTGTGGATTCCCCCTTACAAATAAAGCTGCATTTGGATTCTCAACCTTCTGACTCGGAGCAGTTCGTAACAGAAGACTTAGCCACTATGAATCCAGCAGCACAGTTAATGCGTCTCCGTCAGGGAGATCGCCCCATCGAGGACTATGTAGAGGACTTCATTGAGCTGGCCCATTGGACTTCAATGGACGAGGTGTGCCTCATGATATTTTTCAGAGGAGGACTATCTGAGCCACTCAGTTCTAACATGCCTTTGCACGATCCTAATTGCTCTCTAAAAAACTACATTGATATTGCATTGCAACTGAGCGGTTCTGCTTTTACAGTGGGTATAATGGAGAAGGATAGTGACATACCCACTGCATCTGCTATGCATGTGTCTTCGGACGACATGGCCACCAGTCCAGTCGGGCCTGCAATTCACGTCACTTCTGCCGATCCAGAGACAGAGCTTCACGTCACTTCTGCCGATCCAGAGACAGAGCTTCACGTCACTTCTGCCGATCCAGAGACAGAGCTTCACGTCACGTCTGCCGATCCAGAGACAGTGCTTCACGTCACGTCTGCCGATCCAGAGACAGTGCTTCACGTCACGTCTGCCGATCCAGAGACAGTGCTTCACGTCACGTCTGCCGATCCAGAGACTGAGCTTCACGTCACGTCTGCTGATCCAGAGACAGAGCTTCACGTCACGTCTGCCCGTCAAGAGTCTCGTCCCGCCGAGCCTGAATCTGTTCCTCTTCCTCTTCCCGTGTCTGTGTTTTCGGACAAGATGGCCGACTCCACGCCTGTGTCTCTTGACAAGATGGCTTCCGGCGAGCCAGTGTCTCCGTACAAGATGGCCGCCGCCGAGCCAGTGTCTCTGTACAAGATGGCTCCGGCCACTGACCAGCGTCCAGAGACGGCTCCCGCCACAGACCTGCGTCCAGAGACGGCTCCCGCCACAGACCTGCGTCCAGAGACGGCTCCCGCCACAGACCTGCGTCCAGAGACGGCTCCCGCCACTGACCTGCGTCCAGAGACGGCTCCCGCCACTGACCTGCGTCCAGAGACGGCTCCAGCCACTGACCAGCGTCCAGAGACGGCTCCCGCCACAGACCTGCGTCCAGAGACGGCTCCCGCCACAGACCTGCGTCCAGAGACGGCTCCCGCCACAGACCTGCGTCCAGAGACGGCTCCCGCCACAGACCTGCGTCCAGAGACGGCTCCCGCCACTGACCAGCGTCCAGTGAGGGCTCCGGCCCGTGTCCCGAGTCCAGTGAGGGCTCCGGCCCGTGTCCCGAGTCCAGTGAGGGCTCCGGCCCGTGTCCCGAGTCCAGTGAGGGCTCCGGCCCGTGTCCCGAGTCCAGTGAGGGCTCCGGCCCGTGTCCCGAGTCCAGTGAGGGCTCCGGCCCGTGTCCCGAGTCCAGTGAGGGCTCCGGCCCGTGTCCCGAGTCCAGTGAGGGCTCCGGGCCGTGTCCCGAGTCCAGTGAGGGCTCCGGCCCGTGTCCCGGGTCCAGTCACGAGTCCAGAGAGGGCTCCGCCTCCAGTCACGAGTCCAGAGAGGGCTCCGCCTCCAGTCACGAGTCCAGAGAGGGCTCCGCCTCCAGTCACGAGTCCAGAGAGGGCTCCGCCTCCAGTCACGAGTCCAGAGAGGGCTCCGCCTCCAGTCACGAGTCCAGAGAGGGCTCCGCCTCCAGTCACGAGTCCAGAGAGGGCTCCGCCTCCAGTCACGAGTCCAGAGAGGGCTCCGCCTCCAGTCACGAGTCCAGAGAGGGCTCCGCCTCCAGTCACGAGTCCAGAGAGGGCTCCGCCTCCAGTCACGAGTCCAGAGAGGACTCTTACCGGGCCACCTGCTCAGCCTGCACCGTCGTGGGGGTCTCCAAGACCGTCTGCACTGCTGTGGTGTTCGTCTGCTCCGCCGTGGGGGTCTTCAACCTCACCTGCACTGCTGTGGTGGTCGTCTGCTCCGCCGTGGAGGTCTCCAAGACCGTCTGCGCTGCTGTGGTGGTCGTCTGCTCCGCCGTGGAGGTCTCCAAGACCGTCTGCGCTGCTGTGGTGGTCGTCTGCTCCGCCGTGGGGGTCTCCAAGACCGCTTGTGCTGCTGTGGTGGTCGTCTGCTCCGCCGTGGGGGTCTCCAAGACCGCTTGTGCTGCTGTGGTGGTCGTCTGCTCCGCCGTGGGGGTCTTCAACCTTGTCTGCACTGCTGTGGTGGTCGTCTGCCAAGCCGTGGGGGTCTTCAACCTCGTCTGTGCTGTGGTGGTCGTCTGCTCCACCCTGGCTGCCTGCGCCACCCTTGTCATCTGTCTGGCCTGCACCACCCTGGTCATCTGTTCAGCCTGCTCCTTCCTGGTCTTCTGCTCGGTCTCCAGGCCCTCTTCCGCTCCATGGGCCTGGCCCTCCATCCCACCCCCTGGTCCGCCTCCGCTCCACCTCCCTCCGGTATTATTATTATAGGAGTGTCTGGAAGCCACTCCTTAGGAGGGGGGCTATGTCACAATTCACCAGTGTGAGTGCCCATGAGAACCACCTGAGGGCACTCCACTTCAGACTGTCACTCCACCCCGGACTTGTCACTTCATCATAAACTACATTACCCATAATCCTTTGCCCGGACTCACCTTCACTCATTGTTTGCACCTGTGTCACATTACCCCATTACCCCAGCCTATATAAACCATGTTCACTCTGTCTATCATTGCTAAGTCTTGTTTTGTTATTAACTGCATTTCTGAGCGTTTCCCTGTTTTCATGTCTCTGGTTTTGGATTTCTTGCCTGTTCTGTGGATTACCCGTTTGCCTGTCTCTCCTGCTTTGTTTGCCTGTTTGGACTGCTTGCCTGTGTATGACCTGTTGCCTGTTTTTGACTACGATTGTGGATTCCCCCTTACAAATAAAGCTGCATTTGGATTCTCAACCTTCTGACTCGGAGCAGTTCGTAACACTATCTTACTCTTAATTTTTAAGTGAGAAAGTTCACACGTGTCTCCTTGAACTCGTCTGTGTGCACTCCGAATGGAGTCAGTTAAGTGAATAATGAGTGACTGTGTAGACTGGAGTGATCTCTTTAAAAGATATATTGGTATTTATGGGTGATCTTCTAGTGGGGAAACTAGAAGGCTCTGGGAAGAAGTGGTTTATATAATGGAGATCCTAATTGGAGCTTTTATATGGATCTCTAAAAGTGTAAACTTAGTCTTGATAAGCATGCAAAATCAACAATATTCAGCCCAATGGCATAATTGTAGGTGTGATAATGCTTTTATTCAGCATCATTTACTCTAGTCTTCATTGTCACATGACCCTTCAGAAATCATTCTAATGTGTCAATTTGCTGCTTTTTAAATTATTTTATTTATTATTATGTTGAAAACAGTTGTGTACATTCTTTTCCCCAGGATATTTTGATGAATAGAAAGTACAAAAGAACAGTATTTATCTGAAATAGAAAGCTTTTGTAACATAGGTCAATATTCAAAAGTTTGGGGTCAGTAAGATTTTTTTTTTTTTTGAAAGAAAGAAATGATCAAAATGATATATTCTTTTATTCAGCAAGGCTGCATTAAATTGGTGTAGAGTGACAGAAAATACATTTTTAATGTTACAAAAGATTCTATTTCAAATAAATGCTGTTCTTTTGAACTTTCTATTCATCAAATAACCCTGAAAAAATTGTACACAACTGTTTTCAGCATATTAAAATGATTTCTGAAGGATCATGTGACTAAATGCTGGAGTAATGATGCTGAAAATTCAGCTTTGTATCACAGGAATAACAAATTACATTTTAAAATATATTCAAATAGCAAACATTTAAAGTCATTTAAATTTGTTATTATATATATATATATATATATATATATATATATATATATATATATATATATATATATATATATATATATATATATATATAATGTATGTGTGTGTGTGTGTTTGTTGTTTTAAACACCCAATGATGCAACTTAGACGCACACATACTCATAAACATTGACTTCTGGACCCCATGTGGATGATGTGAGTTTGAATTTTGTTTGCAATATTTCTCACCCTCCTTTCTTCTACTATGATTCTTCTATGCTCTATATACTATGCAAACAAACGTGTTCATTTTCGCTTGCTCTTTATCGCTTTATATACTCTCTCATTCACTCATGTATTATAACATGATGCACACAGAATTTGCATCCTGTGTGTGTGTGTGTGTGTGTGTGTGTGTGTGTGTGTAGCCACACCTCATTTTCATGCTGTGGATGTGCAAACGTCATGCTGATGTGGCCTGAATTAACATTAGTGTGCTTCATCCCTAAAGTTCCTAAACAACAGTGGCATACCCTCGTGTGTCTCTGTGTGTAGATGTGTGTCTGTGTTTGCCCATGCACACCAGAGAAGCCATATGTGAGTGATGACAGTGAGTATGTGCGTGCATGTGTTTAGAGAGTGCGAGGCAGTGGATCATGAACAGTGGAGTGTGTTTTCTGAATGTTAATGTCTGTATATTAAACTGTATGTGAACAGAATACAATTAGCGTTGGCGCAGAACTGCTGTGATCAGTTTGTTTGAGTGCGTGTTTTGTTTGTGAGTAAGCATCTGTCTGTATTTTTGTTGGCTCTGTGTCCCATGGCATTATTTTGCAGTTAAGACACTGGCTCAACAGATGCCTCTCTTTGAAATTTTAGGGAAGGTATGTTTGTTTTTATTGGTTTAAATTTAGTTTCGGAGGTCTCCCTTCAACAGGTTTACCTGCATCAAAGGTTAGCCAGTTAGCCGGAGACCTACACAAGATAAAACACAAAACTACATATTTTGAACACCTGGTAGAAAATATATAAATCAATAATAATATCATACAGGTTGTGATTTTGAGGAGCATATAGCATAAATAAAGTGGGTACAGTACCATCTTTAATGGATGGTAATGAAAGTGGTAATATTTAGACCTCAGAGATTTGAGAAACAATCGTCAAAAGGTTATAGGCCTACTGCTGTTGTATCGCTGTGGTAATTTTAACCACTGAATCTTCACATCCTCATCCTCCAGAATTTGGTTTTGCAACGCAGAAACAGTGCCTTCTTATCATTCTTAACACAAGTCAGCTACAGTGTTTGTGGGCAGGTCAAAGTAGACGTTCGCGGGCAGCCAATGAAGACCATAGGTGGGCATTATGCAAATTTGTTATATTGTTAAGTATGTAAGTTACGGAAGTAAGACTGGAACAATTTTTGAGAGACAATAACTTTATTTAACTTTGATAACCTTTTACATTCACAAACAGCTATATTACACACTGCATGAAAGTTAATATCTGAAAAAGCATAACGGGGCACTGTAATATGTAGGCATCAATACTTAACATTTTCACGTGCAAAACGTACATTTTTGTACGTTTGGATAGATGCTTAAACATACAATATGGATGTTTTGACAACATTGAAATGTACATATTATTATGTATTTACAGCTAAAGAAAAGTAAAATAGATAAAAATCTTTTATATTACAAAGATATTTGTATCTTTACCATTTAATAGATTAATTGTAGATCCCATTAACCCTATCCCCAAAACCAAACGTAGCCATTTTATAAAGAATATAAAAAGACAATATAAAACAGAATGGACATAAATGTGTAGGGAAATGACACTTTTAGTAACAATATAGCATTACACATATATTTTGAGCCTCTAATCCAAATCCTCACTACCATTAAACCTACCTATAACTATTTCTTAAAAATATGTATGGCTTGCTCATAAAGGGTAACAATATCTGGAAGCTAGCGAATCAAAAATGGCTGGGAAAGAGACTCAACCTGCTTCCAGGATAAAGTGCAAGTGATTCCTGGGAGGTTTAATGAGGATGGAGTGCCATAGCTGTCAGGGAAGAATACGGATTCAGATGCAGGAAACAGAAAAGTTTATTTATGAGCTCAGAAATGGACAGGGAAAAATATCAAGAACAAAAAACTGAAAAAATCCAAATCAAATGTCCACAGGTCCGGTGAGCTCCCTTAAACAGGGACAGTTCCCAACGTCATCAACGACGCAATACAGGAGTGCTACAGAGTCCTCAGATGAGCGCGGTGGGCGCAGTGAGCGTGCAGAGTGTAATTCCCCGGAGAGAGCGGTGAGCGCGCTGAGGGAATGGAGAGAAGAATCCGAGTCTCCACAGAGAGAGGATCACCTGGGCTGGTAGCAAAGGAATAAAGGTCTGGCGGACGAGAGGGAATAGAACAAAAATATATAAATAAAAAACGAGAAAACAAACAGCACTTAGGAGACTGGGAAAGCAGGACACGGCAAGACTTGACAAATAACAAGAGACGGTCACGAGCAAAGGCGTTGCGCAACATACAACAACGGTCGGACAAACAAGTGAGAAAGAGAGGATCTTATATAGGGGAGAATAATGAGGGGAAATTAGCAACAGGTGTAAACGGTGAACACAAATGAGAATAGGGATAACGAGTGGGAGGGGAAACACCACAAAGTCAGCGGAACACCTGACAAACTTGTCAACCCAGACCATGTGCACAAGAAAACAAAGCACGCAAGACACGGAGACACAAAAGACAAAACAAGATTAGACCAAAGTCATTACAGTACCCCCCCCCCCAGAAACGCCACCTGGCGCATCTGAGAGGGGCTCACCTCGTCGCCGACGGAAGTCCCTAATCAGAGTCTGGTCCAGAATATCCCGAGCCGGGATCCAACACCTCTCCTCCGGACCGTAACCCTCCCAGTCCACCAAATACTGGAAACCCCGACCACGGCGTCTAACGTCCAAAAGCTTTCTCACAGTGTACACTGGAGAACCATCCACTAGACGAGGAGGGGGGGGGTGGTGGGGAAGAAACAGGATTAAGAGGGGACCAAAACACAGGTTTAACCCTGGACACATGAAAAACAGGGTGAACCCGACCAAGAGTGTGAGGAAGCTTGAGCCGCACTGCCACCGGACTCAGGACCTTGATGATGCGATATGGCCCAATGAACTTGGGAGCCAGCTTACGAGAAGACCCCCGGAGAGACAAGTCCTTGGTGGATAGCCATACCTTCTGACCGCAAACATACTGGGGAGCCGGAGTCCGGTGACGGTCGGCTGCCGCTTTGGTCCGTCTGGAAGCCCGGGCCAAGGCCTCCTTAGCCCTTCTCCAGGTGCGACGACACCGACGAACAAAGGCTAAGGCAGACGGAACCGCGGCTTCGGGTTCCTGTGCAGGGAAAAGAGGTGGTTGATAACCCACTGAACATAGAAAGGGAGACATACCCGTAGACGCTACCGGCAGGGAGTTGTGGGAATATTCAACCCACGGTAGCTGCTGACTCCAGGAGCTCGGATTACTTGAGGTCAGGCAGCGGAGAGCTCGCTCGAGTTCCTGGTTGGCTCGCTTGGCCTGCCCGTTGGTCTGGGGGTGAAAACCTGAAGACAGACTCGTTGAGGCCCCGATCTGTCTACAGAACTCTTTCCAAAACCGAGAGACAAATTGGGGTCCTCTGTCGGAGACCACATCCACCGGAAGACCATGGATCCGGAAGACGTGGTCCACCACCACCTGCGCTGTCTCTTTGGCAGAAGGGAGCTTGGGTAAGGGGATAAAATGGGCCGCCTTGGAGAAGCGATCCACCACCGTCAGGATCACGGTGTTACCTCTCGATGGGGGGAGACCGGTGACAAAATCAAGGGCCAGGTGTGACCAAGGACGAGAAGGAATGGGCAAAGGCTGTAACAGACCAACAGGAGGATGGTTAGACGTCTTATTACGAGCGCATACCGAGCAAGCCAACACAAACTGCCTGACATCTTGGACCATGGACGGCCACCAAAATCGCTGACGGATGGTAGCCAGCGACCTCCGAACCCCCGGATGACAGGCGACTCTGGACTCATGCCCCCACCGGAGGACCTCAGGACGCAGCGCAACCGGCACAAACAACCGACCCCCTGGACACCCCCCCGGGACCTCATCCCCCCGCACGGCCTCCCTCACCCGTCGCTCGACATCCCAGGAAAGGGACCCCACCACCACCTCCTTGGAGAGAATGGTTTCGGGTGTCAACTCTCCCCCAGGACCCTCGAAGAGACGAGAGAGGGCATCAGGCTTAACGTTCTTGGAGCCTGGCCGATACGAGAGGGAAAAGTTAAATCGCCCAAAGAAGAGTGCCCAGCGAGCCTGGCGAGCATTCAACCTCTTGGCTGAACGGACATACTCTAAATTCTTGTGATCCGTCCAGACCAAGAAGGGCTCCGCTGCTCCCTCCAACCAGTGGCGCCACTCCCCCAGAGCCAGCCTGACCGCCAGCAGCTCCCTGTTACCTATGTCATAATTTTGCTCAGCAGGACTCAAACGGTGAGAGTAGAAGGCACAAGGGTGCACCTTCCCATCTCTGGAAAACCGCTGAGACAGGACCGCGCCTACCCCGACATCAGAGGCATCCACCTCAACAATGAATTGCCGTTCAGGATCTGGAAGACAGAGAACAGGAGCAGAGATGAAACGGGACTTAAGAACATCAAAGGCCCCCTGGGCCTGGGAATTCCATCTGAACGGTACCTTAGGTGAGGTGAGTGCAGTTAAGGGTGCAGCGACCAGGCTAAAGTTCCGGATGAATCGCCTATAAAAGTTGGCAAACCCCAGGAACCGCTGCAGAGCCTTCCGAGAGTCAGGGGTTGGCCACTCGGCCACGGCCCTTACCTTAGCGGGATCGGCCTTAATTCCCTCCGTTGAAATTATATGCCCCAAGAACGAAACAGACTTAACATGAAACACGCACTTCTCCGCCTTGACATAGAGCTGGTTCTCTAGTAGCCGTTGTAACACCTGACGAACGTGTTGAGTGTGTACCTGCAAGGAGGGAGAGAAGATAAGAATATCATCAAGGTACACAAAGACAAATCGATTTACCATATCCCTCAACACGTCGTTCACCAGGGCCTGGAAGACAGCTGGGGCGTTGGTGAGCCCAAATGGTAGAACCCGGTATTCAAAGTGTCCCGTTGGGGTGTTGAAGGCTGTCTTCCACTCATCCCCCTCGCGGATACGGATCAAATGGTAGGCATTACGGAGGTCTAGTTTGGTAAAGACCTTAGCTCCCTGCAACAACTCAAAAGCTGATGACATCAAAGGCAGAGGATACCTGTTTCTTATGGTGATGTCATTGAGACCCCTGTAGTCGATACAGGGTCGCAGGGAGCCATCCTTCTTCTTAACGAAGAAGAACCCAGCCCCAGCGGGTGAGGAAGAGGGACGGATGAGGCCGGCATTTAAGGACTCCTGAATATACTTGTCCATGGCCTCTCTCTCAGGACCAGACAGCGAGTACAGACGGCCCTTGGGCGGAGAAGTGCCTGGGAGAAGCTCAATGGCACAGTCATACGGCCGATGAGGAGGTAAGGATGTGGCTCGGGACTTACTGAAGACCCGACAAAGATCACGGTACTCCGCCGGGACCCCGGAGAGATCTGCCTCCTCGACCTGAAAAACAGAAGACACAGAACCAGGAGACAAGGCAGCACCCAAACATGACGCAAGACAAGACTGACTCCAAGATAACACAGAATTCCCTGACCAATCCACGTGAGGGCTGTGCTGCACCAGCCACGGGTGCCCTAAGACAATGGGGGCACTCGGGGAATTTAGGAGGTACAGTTCAATTACCTCACGGTGATTGCCTGAGACAATAACACTTATGGAAGGTGTGGAATGGGTGATAGAGGTAATGAGGAGGCCATTAAGGGAACGGACAGAGATAGGAGAGGAAAGGGGAATGGCAGGAATACCCCACAACGCTGCAACAGAGACATCCAGGAAGTTGCCTTCGGCACCTGAGTCAATCAAGGCTGAACAGGAGTGGACAGTGTCCTTATATTGAACAGAGACATTCAGCAGAGTACGTGAGATGGGGGAGTTGAAACCAGGAGTAGCGCCCACCAGGATTCCCCGGATTACTGATGGGCTCTGGCTTTTAAAGGACACAGAATAGCCCGATGGCCCGGCTTCCCGCAGTACAGGCAAAGGCCCCGAGCCAAACGATCCTGCTTCTCCTTCGGAGTGAGACGAAGACGCCCCACTTGCATGGGCTCAGGATCTACTGAAGGAGGAGGAAATGAAGAAACAGCACCAGACGCACCCTCATCCAGAGTCCGAAACGGTTGAGCTGTCCACCGCTGGCGTCGACGTTGGAGACGCCCCTCCACTCGAAGTGCCAGCTCTACAAGGGCGTCAAAATCGTGAGGCAGCTCGTGAGTGACGATCTCGTCCAGGATGTCACCGTCCAGTCCCTCTCGAAACCTGGCCCGTAATGCTGCCTCATTCCAATCACAAGCAGCTGCCAGAGTTCTGAAGTGGATTGAATACTCTGTAACAGAACGTCTGCCCTGACTCAACCGCACCAACTGGGAAGCCGCCTCATCGCCCTGAGCAGAGCGGTCAAACAGCTTTAACATCTCGGCTCTGAAGTCCTCAAATGTGGAACAGAAAGGGGCACGAGCATCCCACACGGCTGTAGCCCAGTCACGGGCCCTTCCCTTCAGGAGGGTGATAACGAACGCTACCTGGGACTCCTCAGTCGCATAGCGGCGGGGCTGGAGAGCGAACACCAGAGAACACTGTGACAAGAAAGCCCGACACGAATTGGGGTCACCATCATAGGGCGGCGGACTATTGGCATGAGGTTCCGGCTCAGCATGAGGCAGAGAATGGCCGTACGCAGCAGCTGACCTGCCGGTCATGGCCTCCCGCTGGAGCTCTTGTAACTGGAAACTGAGATCAGCTACCTGAGCTGACAGACACTCAACCTCCCGTGAAGTGGCTGTTAACTGGCTGGAATGCTGTCCCAGAAGAATGCCCTGTTGACTGACTGCAGTTCTGACCTGATCCGCACCTGCTGAATCCATCTTTGGGTCCGACCGTTCTGTCAGGGAAGAATACGGATTCAGATGCAGGAAACAGAAAAGTTTATTTATGAGCTCAGAAATGGACAGGGAAAAATATCAAGAACAAAAAACTGAAAAAATCCAAATCAAATGTCCACAGGTCCGGTGAGCTCCCTTAAACAGGGACAGTTCCCAATGTCATCAACGACGCAATACAGGAGTGCTACAGAGTCCTCAGATGAGCGCGGTGGGCGCAGTGAGCGTGCAGAGTGTAATTCCCCGGAGAGAGCGGTGAGCGCGCTGAGGGAATGGAGAGAAGAATCCGAGTCTCCACAGAGAGAGGATCACCTGGGCTGGTAGCAAAGGAATAAAGGTCTGACGGACGAGAGGGAATAGAACAAAAATATATAAATAAAAAACGAGAAAACAAACAGCACTTAGGAGACTGGGAAAGCAGGACACGGCAAGACTTGACAAATAACAAGAGACGGTCACGAGCAAAGGCGTTGCGCAACATACAACAACGGTCGGACAAACAAGTGAGAAAGAGAGGATCTTATATAGGGGAGAATAATGAGGGGAAATTAGCAACAGGTGTAAACGGTGAACACAAATGAGAATAGGGATAACGAGTGGGAGGGGAAACACCACAAAGTCAGCGGAACACCTGACAAACTTGTCAACCCAGACCATGTGCACAAGAAAACAAAGCACGCAAGACACGGAGACACAAAAGACAAAACAAGATTAGACCAAAGTCATTACAATAGCAGCTTCCACATCCTACCTCAACCAAAAAACCCACCAACTACAGACCCGGACACTAGCAATGAGTTGCCTGGTGTTGCCATATTACCTCCAGAATCAAGGCTGGAGGGGACAGAAGAGGGAATGTGACACCAGAGAAGGAAAATGCCCACCTCCTCTTCTGTACTGCTCACACTCATTGAACACCTCAATTAGAGGGGCAACCGATGACACAACGTCAGATAAAGAAGTGGGACGTGAGAAACGGAATACCCCATCTTCTTAATCTAAGCTGCCTGCGTGAGAATACAGAAAGAGCACATTGCTTCAACTTCCAATTCCACAATATTGGGGAGACATACAGTGAGGAAAGTAAGTATTTGAACACCCTGCTATTTTGCAAGTTCTCCCACTTAGAAATCATGGAGGGGGTCTGAAATTGTCATCGTAGGTGCATGTCCACTGTGAGAGACATAATATTAAAAAAAAGTTTTAAACTATTTATTTGTATGATACAGCTGCAAATAAGTATTTGAACACCTGAGAAAATCAGTGTTAATATTTGGTACAGTAGCCTTTGTTTGCAATTACAGAGGTCAAACGTTTCCTGTAGTTTTTCACCAGGTTTGCACACACTGCAGGAGGGATTTTGGCCCACTCCTCCGCACAGATCTTCTCTAGATCAGTCAGGTTTCTGGCCTGTTGCTGAGAAACACAGAGTTTGAGCTCCCTCCAAAGATTCTCTATTGGGTTTAGGTCTGGAGACTGGCTAGGCCACGCCAGAACCTTGATATGCTTCTTACAGAGCCACTCCTTGGTTATCCTGGCTGTGTGCTTCGGGTCATTGTCATGTTGGAAGACCCAGCCTCGACCCATCTTCATTGCTCTAACTGAGGGAAGGAGGTTGTTCCCCAAAATCTCCCAATACATGGCCCCGGTCATCCTCTCCTTAATACAGTGCAGTCCCCCTGTCCCATATGCAGAAAAACACCCCAAAGCATGATGCTACCACCCCCATGCTTCACAGTAGGGATGGTGTTCTTGGGATGGTACTCATCATTCTTCTTCCTCCAAACACGTTTAGTGGAATTATGACCAAAAAGTTCTATTTTGGTCTCATCTGACTACATGACTTTCTCCCATGACTCCTCTGAATCATCCAAATGGTCATTGGCAAACCTAAGACGGGCCTTGACATGTGCTAGTTTAAGCAGGGGAACCTTCCGTGCCATGCATGATTTCAAACCATGACGTCTTAGTGTATTACCAACAGTAACCTTGGAAACGGTGGTCCCAGCTCTTTTCAGGTCATAGACCAGCTCCTCCCGTGTAGTTCTGGGCTGATTTCTCACCTTTCTTAGGATCATTGAGACCCCACGAGGTGAGATCTTGCATGGAGCTTGACAGTTTCAAGCTTCCATTTTCTAATGATTGCTCCAAAAGTGGACCTTTCTTCACCAAGCTGCTTGGCAATTTCCCCGTAGCCCTTTCCAGCCTTGTGGAGGTATACAATTTTGTTTCTAGTGTCTTTGGACAGCTCTTTGGTCTTGGCCATGTTAGTAGTTTGATTTTTTACTGATTGTATGGGGTGGACAGGTGTCTTTATGCAGCTAACAACCTCAAAAAGGTGCATCTAATTTAGGATAATAAATGGAGTGGAGGTGGACATTTTAAAGGCAGACTAAAGCCCTATTCGGACAGGATTCGTTTTACATGGGGAGGTGGGGGTAAAGTAATTTTACCTCAGGACGTCTGTAATGTGAATGGCCAATTCGCACGGGATAAGACATCTCAGTAAAACTAGCAGTGGGAGGGGTAACTCGTTTTACGCACCACCGTAACCTCCTTGTCGTCATGTGCGTATGACGTTGCTTCCTGTTTTCACGTGAGCAATATTTATATACCAGTGTGTTTGTGTGTGTGTGTGTGTGTGTGTGTGTGTGTGTGTGTGTGTGTGTGTGTGTATATATATATACAGGGAGTGCAGAATTATTAGGCAAATGAGTATTTTGACCACATCATCCTCGTTATGCATGTTGTCTTACTCCAAGCTGTATAGGCTGGAAAGCCTACTACCAATTAAGCATATTAGGTGATGTGCATCTCTGTAATGAGAAGGGGTGTGGTCTAATGACATCAACACCCTATATCAGGTGTGCATAATTATTAGGCAACTTCCTTTCCTTTGGCAAAATGGGTCAAAAGAAGGACTTGACAGGCTCAGAAAAGTCAAAAATAGTGAGATATATTGCAGAGGGATGCAGCAGTCTTAAAATAGCCAAGCTTCTGAAGCGTGATCATCGAACAATCAAGCGTTTCATTCAAAATAGTCAACAGGGTCGCAAGAAGCGTGTGGAAAAACCAAGGCGCAAAATAACTGCCCGTGAACTGAGAAAAGTCAAGCGTGCAGCTGCCAAGATGCCACTTGCCACCAGTTTGGCCATATTTCAGAGCTGCAACATCACTGGAGTGCCCAAAAGCACAAGGTGTGCAATACTCAGAGACATGGCCAAGGTAAGAAAGGCAGAAAGTCGACCACCACTGAACAAGACACACAAGCTGAAACGTCAAGACTGGGCCAAGAAATATCTCAAGACTGATTTTTCTAAGGTTTTATGGACTGATGAAATGA
Organism: Romanogobio albipinnatus; assembly: GCA_023566225.1. Taxonomy (NCBI): domain Eukaryota; kingdom Metazoa; phylum Chordata; class Actinopteri; order Cypriniformes; family Gobionidae; genus Romanogobio; species Romanogobio albipinnatus. Next base: position 18,875,058 of record CM042260.1, on the reverse strand, counting down.
GAGTGAGTCTTGATGGGCCAGATGGATGGGCCCGTGGCTGGATTGGTAAAGGGCAGAGAGCTCCAGTCCGACTCAGACGCCAGCAAGGTGGAGGTGGAGTACTGGTTTGGGCTGGTATCATCAAAGATGAGCTTGTGGGGCCTTTTCGGGTTGAGGATGGAGTCAAGCTCAACTCCCAGTCCTACTGCCAGTTTCTGGAAGACACCTTCTTCAAGCAGTGGTACAGGAAGAAGTCTGCATCCTTCAAGAAAAACATGATTTTCATGCAGGACAATGCTCCATCACACGCGTCCAAGTACTCCACAGCGTGGCTGGCAAGAAAGGGTATAAAAGAAGAAAATCTAATGATATGGCCTCCTTGTTCACCTGATCTGAACCCCATTGAGAACCTGTGGTCCATCATCAAATGTGTGATTTACAAGGAGGGAAAACAGTACACCTCTCTGAACAGTGTCTGGGAGGCTGTGGTTGCTGCTGCACGCAATGTTGATGGTGAACAGATCAAAACACTGACAGAATCCATGGATGGCAGGCTTTTGAGTGTCCTTGCAAAGAAAGGTGGCTATATTGGTCACTGATTTGTTTTTGTTTGGTTTTTGAATGTCAGAAATGTATATTTGTGAATGTTGAGATGTTATATTGGTTTCACTGGTAAAAATAAATAATTGAAATGGGTATAAATTTGTTTTTTGTTAAGTTGCCGAATAATGTATAATAATGTATGCACAGTAATAGTCACCTGCACACACAGATATCCCCCTAAAATAGCTAAAACTAAAAACCACTTCCAAAAATATTCAGCTTTGATATTAATGAGTTTTTTGTGTTCATTGACAACATGGTTGTTGTTTAATTATTAATGTTGTAAAATTAATCCTCAAAAATACAACTTGCCTAATAATTCTGCACTCCCTGTATATATATATATATATATATATATATATATATATATATATATATAAACAGTTAGGTCCAATCTAACGATTCTGTTTGGATTCTTGTGTTGGTAATAGACTTACCTAGAGCTAAAAGAAGTGTTGTGCCTCTAATAAGTGCTTTCGATCTTCTTTTTGCTATAAATGGTATGTGGGAAATACTGGAGGTTTACCACAGAGTTGTCCCACCCAGTGCCGCCGCTACCACCACGTGCATCATGCGCTGCGCGTAGGGCACCAAGTGCTCCGGGGAGCACCACAAGAAAATGCTCTTTCTACCCTCCCGCAGGTCAGCTCTGCAAAATTCGCGAACGCCGCCACTGCGGGCCTCATAAAGTGATCGCGCTTAGGGCATCAAAACGGCCAGCGGCGGGACTGGTCCCACCACCTACAACGAAACCGAGTGCTTCTTCAAGCGCTTCCATGCTTGCAAAACGCGCCAAAAACTACTTTTAAACAGGAAATTATGGAATTTTACCATACATTTTTACAGCGGGTCTATTTGAACAGGATTAGTTTTACCCAAGGTAATTTTTCCAGACCTTTTTACAGTGATTACCGAGATGGCACATTCGGACGGGACTAAAATCACCGAGAACCTCTGGTAATAATTACTTCACCCCCACCTCCCCATGTAAAACTAATCCCGTCCGAATTGGGCTTAACAGGTCTTTGAGGGTCAGAATTCTAGCTGATAGACAGGTGTTCAAATACTTATTTGCAGCTGTATCATACAAATAAATAGTTAAAAAATCATATATTGTGATTTCTGGATTTTTATTTTTAGATTATGTCTCTCACAGTGGATATGCACCTACGATGACAATTTCAGAACCCTCCATGATTTCCAAGTGGGAGAACTTGCAAAATAGCAGGGTGTTCAAATACTTATTTTCCTCACTGTAAGTTTGAGAAGTGAGACACCAGAAGCGGAATAATCCATCTTCTGAAATATGCCTAACAACCCTAGCCGTGCGAATACAGAAGAAGCACATCACTTCTATTTGCTTATTCACTCCAGTGGGAGACATTTAAGGAAGTGAGTACACAAGAAGCGGAATAGCCCATCCTTCTCATCTGCCAAAAATAATTCAGCAAAGCTCACTGCGCTGGGGAGACAACAGCCGATAAAGCGGGTATGAAAGAAGCGTATACATGACTGAAAACAGTGTTATTGACATGACAATTGAATATAGTAGAATCAAAATATTAATGATACAGTTTTAATATTGATAAATACGGATTTGTACACATTTGTACGCCGGTGGGCGAAACATCCATAGAACTGCGTTACAGGCCTATCAATTTTCCATATCAAAAGAAGAAAAACAAAATGCAGTTTTTGGGCACTTGTGATCCATATACAGCACCTGCTACAGTATTTCAATCCCTAAAAAAAACAGACTTAAAGACATTCTAAAACGCTTAACGTGAAAAACACTTTGAACTTCCTTAATGTCATGAAACGGTGTTATTAAAAGATCAAATTCAGTATACACCTTGATGATGCATACTATATACAGGCGAGCAGTTGCTAAGTGGTTGCTATGAATGTTTGTGATGGTTGCTAGGGAGTTGCTAAGTGGTTGTTAGGTGTTTGAGATGGTTGTTAAGGCATTGCTAGGGAGGACAGGGTTTTGTAAATTGTTGCTAGGGCTTTGCTAGGCAATTGAGAGGTTGTTAGATGATTACTTGCTAAGTGGTTGCTAGGGTATTGAAGATGTATATTCTAGATGGTTGCTAGGGTATTGCTAGGTGGTTGTTATGGTGTTGCTAAGTGGTCGTTAGGGTGTTTGTGACGGCTGTTAGGGCATTGCTAGGTGGATGCTGAGGTTTAGTAGATGTTGCTTGCTACGGTTTAGTGGGCTTTGCTAAGAAATTGATTGGGTAGATGATTTCTTGGGTGTTGCTAAGTGGTTGTTAGGGTGTTTGTGATGGTTGTGACATTGCTATGGTTTTGTAGATGGATACTAGGGTTTTGTAGATGTTTTCCAGGTCATTGATTGGTGGTTGTTAGGGTGCTCTAAATGGTTGCTGGGTTTTTACGATGGTTGCTAGAGAGTTGCTAATTGGTTGTTAGGTGTTTGTGATGGTTGTTAAGGCATTGCTAGGGATGTCAGGGTTGGCATCCTAGGGTTCATTGCTTGGCCATTGCTAAGTGGTTGCTAGGGTGTTGCTAAGTGGTCGTTTGGGTGTTTGTGATGGTTGTTAGGGCATTGCTAGGTCAATGTTAATGTTTTGTAGATGTTTGCTAGGCCATTGATTGGTGGTACTTAGGTTCCTATAAATGGTTGCTGGGTTTCCAAGATGGGTGCTAGGATTTTGCTAAGTGGTTGCTAGGAATTGCTGGGGTATTCTAGGACCTCTACAGTCTCTGGTCTATGAGTTTGCTTTTTCTCTTTTTTTTGCTATTTTACCAAGTGAAAATCATAAGTCTGGTAACATTTGATACATATGACACATAATTGTTGCCTTGTGCTTTTAAGTTGCCCAGCTTGGTGCCTACTAAACAAATCCACACTGGAGTCCTGAGAAAATTTCACTTGCAAATTTTTTCAGAGGCCACTTTTTGCTTACTCAACAGCGAGCTGAGCCTTTTCCAATGTACTGGGTTCTCCTGAACCTTTTGATCTACACAGACTCTTAAAATTGCTTAAATCCTGTCAGTTTTCGACCTCAGATGTCAGAATGAAGGCCAAAAGTGCATTGTGGGATGGCCGCTCTGTATTCCACATGAGCGCACAGCTGCCCAGTAGCTGTAGTACCCTGAAGACTACAATTATGAGAGAAAAAGCAATGGCATCTGAACAGCTTTTGTCCCCAGAGACCTGACGGATATTGGATTGTACTCTCCCTAAGCTGCCGCGAATGCAGGTGTTCACCTGAATCACTGACAGCTGCTGATCCATCAGGAAGGATTCCATGAGTGCTGTAATTGAGCTCATCACTTGGAGAGCTTGCGAAAACCTGAGGAAAACAGAATATATGCAGTGCCTGTAACTACTTGCTGGTTTTGGATGACCTTTATCTCTCTCTCTCTCTCTCTCTCTCTCTCTCTCTCTCTCTCTCTCTCTCTCTCTCTCTCTCTCTCTCTCTCTCTCTCTCTCTCTCTCTCTCTCTCTCTCTCTCTTTTTTTTTTCCTGTTCAACCCAGGCTGGCCTAAAATCTAAATCCAGTCCTTTTTTTGTCAATAATTCACTGCCTTTTCACGGCCATTATAATCCTCTTTTTTGAAGGGCACAGCATAGACAATCAGCAAACTTGACTGTGTATGCGTGTTCATTTGTGTCTGTGTGTGTGTGTGTGTGTGTGTGTGTGTGTGTGTGTGCGCGGTTATCGCCCATAATCCTCATGAATGCTGACTGTTCTAGATATGGGTCAGTTTGTTGCAGTCGAAGAGAAAGATGAGGTGAGAAAGAGGCAGGAACCGAAAGGGCACACATCGCATTGTAGTTGTAATAAGAGAATGTTTTATGTAGTTTACAGTGTTTCTATTGGCCCTTTTGGTCTATAAATACTCTAAAAACACTTTTCACATTCTCACTTAATTTGTCTACTAATAATATCCAACAGCTGACATACATCTATCACAGGAGAATTCTCTCATATTTGTATTTTTTCCTACAACACCACAAGCATTTTCACCACAGTGTAATTTTTTTTTTGGTGGAAATTACATTTGAAATATTTTTGGATTAGAAAGGCTCACTCCTATTAGCCTGGATGCCAGCCAAACTTAGCCCCATCCACAACATTTTAACTCGGGCAGTTCGGTCTGGACTTGATCCTTAGAGAAGTAATTATGCCCAAACAGAAACTGTTCGGACCAATGAAATTGTCAGGGCGGGCTTTAGACGATGACGGACAGATGATAAACAGTAACGTAACTATCCATGTCACCAAAGACCGCTTGGGTTGAATTTGTTCTAATCCTAAACGGAGAACTTGTTTGTGTATTCACCTTTACTATTTCTCTCATAAATGATGATGGTATTGGTCAGTACTCTGTGTATCCTTAAATTCTTTTTTTACAACACCGGTAAAGATCGTTTACACTCATCTTTTTCTTCTAACGTTACTTATTCCAGCGTGCGTTCAGACAGGGTTGCCAAGTTTTTACAACAAAACCCGCCCAATTGCTACTCAAAACTAGCCAAAAACAAGCCCAATAGCTTTCCGGGGGGGGGGGGGGGGGGGTGTTCTCTGGAAAAAAAAAGGCATTTGGGGGGTAAAATTTGTTATTTTGGCAGGGCTTCCTGCTAAAATTCGCATTCCTGGGTCTGTATATCACATAATTGGGGTCGCTTCAAACCGCGGACATGGCTACAGCAGTTGAGTTCTGTTGACATTTGACAACTAACATTATGCGTCGCTCCGTTGCTCTGATTGGTTGTAGGTCTATCCAATTGAGGTCTTTCCTGGTTCGGTTGAAACACGCCCCATAATCACAGCCCAACGAAGCAGTATCAGACTCATATTCTGACTAGAATTGAGTATGATGACGTCAGGCTACACTCCTATCTCTTTCTGAGGCTAATTTCATTGCTAGAATAGTATTTCTATCATGATAACGCTCATAATGTGTTTGGCATGATAATGGATATGACAAAGTTGATATTTTTGGTCTTAGTGGAATACATCTGCTGCTGCTATTGGTTAGTACAGGCCTTGTTTCTGCCAATACATACACGGCTGCTGTGAGCAAGTAAGACATGCTGCTGCGGTACAATATAGCATGCATGAACTACCCGTAGCGGATCTATACAGGTGGAGCTGGGGAAGGTGGATTGTTTCTGAATAAGCGCTACAACTGCTACCAGAAAATCCTGACCTGTATTTGAAGGTTAAGCAGCGAGCTCATTGGCTGCTGATACAGCAGGAACCAATCAGCTGTGCCCTATAGAGAATTATGTTATTGCAAGAATATTGAGTTAAGGACCTATCAGCCTGCCTGTACCATTTAGAGTTTCATGACAGAACAGTGGTCGTTCTCAATATGCGTTCTTGTCTGTACTTGTGTTCTTGGGACTTGTAAAATGTAATCAGACAAGTAAATGTTCCAATTCAAAGTTCACATCTAGCCAAGTACAGTTCAAATCCCCAGATGTGTTCTTGATCTGCCCCTTTTATCAAGGGTGCATCGAGAGAGGTGACTTGTGCCTACTTGAGACAGATGGGTATCCCAGAATGCATCTCGCCCCAACCAGCAAGTGTCAGTAGGGGAGGAGAAACCACGCATAATTTAAAAAATACTACTGTTATTGTGTCACAAAATGAGTTTTTAAGTTTTTCAGGTGAGAATGTAGTTGTTTAAAGCTCAAATCTGTGGTTTATTTATAAAGATAGAGCCTATTTGAAAATTTGATCTTTTGATCTTTTCGGAACTCAGTGCTCATTAACACCAGCTGGAACAGCCTTACCTCGGATAGTCCGTCTGACGTTTGCCGCTGGCTCTGATGTCTCTGTAGTGGTTAAACATGAGATATAATTTGTCTTGTGTATATCTCATGAATCTATAATTTGTTCCCTTGTCAATCATTTTAGCTGAGGGCAAAGTGAAGTTTCATAACATTATATATTTAGGCTATTTAACTTTACCATTGCAGCCCACTAGAGCATTGACTCATTTGACTGAATTGTTTGCTTTATTTCTATTGTATAGTTTCTTATACATTTTACATATACTTTTATAATGGCTATTACTGAACATTAAAACTGACATTTAACAAAAAGAGATAGGGTTGTGTTTTATGTCATATTTAATTTTATTACAGTGAAGATAATCAGAGTACATACGCACATATTGCCTGAATCGCATATTAATATGTTTAATATTTTAAAAATATAAACGAAAAGAGGCAGCTAGTGTTGTGTTCTGTGTTTTGTTATAAACATACATGCAGTGAAGATAATCAATGTATGTGTTGCCTGAACCAGATTTGTTTGGTTATTAATATGTTTAGGATTTTTTTTTTTTTATGAAAACGAACAGAGGCAGTGTGGTGTTTTATAACATTTTTTTATTGTGGCCTAAAATATACATACAGAGATAACTGGAGTAGCCAGAGCGAGCTGAGTGACTCTATCAAGTACGCTGCTATTTCATTTGCAGAATTACTGGACTTGCGTCCTCCCATTCTTAGGAGTTTGTCCTCCTGAGTCAAACTTGGCAAGTCTGAACTTTGCTAAATAAACAATGAAGACATTGTCCCAAGACAATTTCTTCATATAACTAAACAGAAAATCGTCTTTGCCAGTGGTGGAATGTAACGAAGTACAAATTCTTTGTTACTTTACTTAAGTAGCCTACATTTTTTCAGATATCTGTACTTTACTTAAGTAGAATCAATAGCATACTTTTTACTTTTACTTCCTTTCATTTTGCAGCAATTATTATACTTTCTACTCTACTACATTTCTACAACGTTCCGTTACATTTTCTGATCAGTTTCAGGGCTCGACATTAACGCTTGTCCTCTTGTAATGTTTCGCTGTTGATGCTCGTGCAGCGAGGAGAAATGGAAACAAATGAGCGCTGCTCACATAGAGAAACTCTGTCACATACTGCAGGATTGATTCATAACATATAACACAGTTAAAAACATCAAACGACCAAGAGTGTTGTTTTCCTGAATACCATCACGACTGAAAATGACAGTTCCAAACAATTAATTAACAAAAAGTCACTTACATTTTAGATGCAATATATTGACTGTTTTTGTTCTATTTAAGCAGCGAAAATATCACAGCAGAACCATAACGCACGCAACTTATAGCAACAGTGTGCTACTGAATGATTCTGCATTTGAATGAATCGGTTGAATCAAAGATTCAATCACCTGTTCATAAACGACTCAATGCTTCATTCATTACCATGGATTAATACCTGCCGCCACCTACTGGCAGTTTAGTTTCATGTTAAAACATTCTTTCCAACATTTCTTATTTGTATTCAAAAAAATATTTAAAACAATCTCATAACATTATTTAATGCAGTTGTAATTTTTCAGTGTAAATTGTTTAATTTGATTAAATTAACAGCCCTACATTGTCTTATTCTAATTTAATGTATTGATCAAATTTAAGAATATAAAAGGAAAGCTGAAGCATAGCCTATATTTAATAAGATTAAATATGGGCGGGAGGTGCCCTTTATGAAAGGTAAAAATATCATAAATATGCAGATTTAAATACATCAAAGCTGTTCACTGAACACTATAGTACACATTGCTTCAGAATACAGCCTACATTAACCCAAAACTAATTTAGTTAAAATGCCACAGCCCATAGGCTATTGTTTTTTTATTTATTTTTTATTTATTATTATTAGAATGTAGACGTTAAGATAATAAATTGTTATGCAAGTACTTTTACTTTTAATACTTTAAGTACATTTAAAACCAGGTACTTTTTATTTAAGTAGGGTTGTCATTGTGGTACTTCTACTTTTACTAAAGTAAATATATATCTGGGTATTTGTACTTTTACTTAAGTACTGAGATTCAGTTCTTCCTCCACCACTGGTCTTTGCTCATTTTCTGAATGTATCAAGTTCTTTTGGTAGAATTACATTAGTATACACTGAAGCTCAGTGTCTTGGTTTATTGTTTCTGTTGAACTGCAGAGGTTGAGTATGCTGATGCATGTTAAAGCGAACAACTCAAGCGTTCAACTTCATAGTGAAGATAACACCACAGCTCAGTAGATTTCAGATAAGACGTCTTTTTGTTTCTTGTCATGCTATCCTCATAGCACTCTCTTTTTTTCCATTCCATCTCTCTTTCTGTATGTTTTGCATAGGTCACAGCCAATTTCTCCACTCTTTTTTAATCCTTATTTTTGCATTATAATGCATAATTCATGAGGAGCTTGTGAATATGAATGAGTGTGGCAGTGTCATGGCATAAGGGTGAGTTTTTAAGCGGAGTCATAAGGGTCACTAATGCAGAGAACACCTCTTCAGACACGACTGTCTCAAACATGCCGACTGAAACGCAATCTTCACTTTTGTCTGAGGGTAATCTAAGGTTCATTCGCAATCCTCATTAAATGCACATTAATTGAAAGTGTATTAGTTTTCCTGTTCTCTCCCGGGGTCAGGATGAGGGTGTCAGTGGAAAAAAACAGATGTGGGGCTAGAGTGGTTGATGATGTGTGACAACACAACCTGTGTTGACTTTAAATTCAAAAACTTATTTTCCAAAATAAACATACCCTGAAATATATACACTTACGAAAAAGAAGTTCATTTTATGAAGTATACTTAAGTAATGTTCAAGTACAGTATAGTGGCAATCAACCCCCTTTTGTTTAAAAGAAAAAACATTTTAAACAAAAAGCTGAGAAAATATTTTTTTAAAATCATCCTTTACTTTGTGTATGTTGTAAGCTAGTTATTACATTATTGAGAGAACAGTGTTAACATAGTATTCTTACATAGCACAATGGTTTGTGGGTGATATTAGCCCAAACATCATGCACAGATGTATACCCTGAAAACCCACAGAGAGCTGAACGCCATCTGGGCACCTTTGACATACTATTTCCAACATACGATGGAACATACTACTAATCCTAATCTCACTGTCTGCCCTAGATAGTATGTAGATAGTATCTCCCCTTCTGAAAATTACTTCACAATCTCGTTTCGGCATTTCTGTAGCGCTCTTATTTATTATGTGAACTCTGCATATGTTCTCAACATATTTCCCCAGGCTTCAGGTGCAGCCTGACCTTCAATATATTTGTAAGACTTAAGCTCTATTTAGGCTGTCATGCGTTCATCTATAACCACTTTTGTGAGACACCATCAGCCACCTAGTGTGTATAATAGCCATATGCATATAAATAGGTGTTCAACTTTCTATGCATACCATGTGTTGTTGATGTTGATTGAACTTGTTGGTGGGAGCCCACAGCTTGCTGACGGGGAGGTGTGAAGCTGGAGTGGATGATGTGTCCCAGCTGAGCGTGAAATTAAAATTGCTCCAAACAGCAGGGGCAAAAAGAGAGTGAGAAAGAAAGACAGGAAGATAGACAGACAGACAGACAGACAGACAGACAGATAGATAGATAGATAGATAGATAGATAGATAGATAGATAGATAGATAGATAGATAGATAGATAGATAGATAGATAGATAGATAGATAGATAGATAGATAGATAGATAGATAGATAGATAGATAGATAGATAGATAGATAGATAGATTCAACTCTTTACAGAAAAGTGAAAATCAGAGTCTCATCTCCCATTCCCTTTAAAAGCCAGTTGCGCTTGCACCATGGTGAATTCACTATTTAGCCTATATGGCAGAGTTTGCAAGCGGAAAGACTGAACGCTTCTCCAGAGAGGAATCCTTTGTAATATTTGGCATGTTTGTGTGCTGCTGTGTGTTCCCTGTGTGTGTAATAAGCAGAGTATATGTGCGTTGTGCACCCGCCTATAGGCGCATATTACTAACGTGCCCTTTAAATAACACAAAAAATACTGCGCTATTGACCAGGTTTTTGTTGGTCAATGGTGCAGTTGTTTTCAGTTGCCTCAAAAGCCAGCAACACGCCAACAATGTGCCTGAACACACCTTGGCTGAATCTGAAATAGCCCCCTATACCCTCAAATAGGGCATTTTTTGAAGGGACAGCCATTTGTAGTGGTGGACGTTATTGAGTGCATTCATTCAATCCCACATTACACCGCGATAACGAGTTTACAGCCGATGTACACTCAACAGCTGTCCGACTTCACATACTCATTTTCATTCACACCTGTGAACTATATTAGTGGACTAACGTAGGGAATAGTGAATAAGGGTTTAGGGGGCAATTTCGGATTTAGCCCTTGTTTTCAGACCAGCACGTCCATGGGCGCGAGTGCATTTGCTATTTAAATAACATGGCACTGGATGTGAAAATGATAACTGCGCCGGGCTGAAACTAGCAAAATGCTCTTGCATTGTGCCTGGTGTCGCATTGCCCTATCATATTTAAATATTTGTATGATAGGGCCCTATGAATCAAAGTAAATGATTATCAGATGGTTGTGACAAGTGACCTATTGTTTGGAGCATTCAAAGAAACTAAAGTGGTAGGAACCACTGTGTCAGGCTGTTATTTTGAACCGATAATCAGAACAAAAAGCAGCCCTACAAATGTACTATATCCACAATCCTCTACAAGTGCTGCCAATACCTTACTTAAACCACCATCTGTTTAACTCACCCTCTATCTCACCTTGGGACCACCAAACATCCACCATGTGCAGCTGTTGTCATTCGTTGCTACATATTTATGAAATGTTGTGCATTTGAACGACCTCAGAGGTTAAGCTACATTATGAAACATCCAAATGAATCACTGAAAAATGTAATGTTTAAATTAAAAGCAAGTAATATCCCAACATATAATAAAAATGTGCAGATAATCACATTTATGTTAATTGACCACAGTTGGTTTTTATAGTTGTGCCTAATATAGTTAGTTGCTAAAGAAGCCAAAGAATCAATGCACAAAGTGACAGCCGGTGTGGAACAGTGCATGTGAGCGACAGAGACTTGATACCACCCAAAGCGTTCTGTTCCACTCTAGTTCCACTCAGGGTTTTCCATTTCACATTTCCTATCCACCTTATTTTGCATTTGTAAATTGAATGTGCAAACCTTATGGTGTCATTCACTTCTAGTTATATTTAACTATACAAAAATTGCCCGTTATGCTGCTTGATATTGCCAACTGGTATTTGTTAATGTATTATTTTAATTTATACTACAGGGCTGTTGAATGCTTGAATCTGATTGGTTGATGAACGTTTTAAGGCGTGCAATTATTTTCAGGGAAATGCACTTTGACCGCATTATAGTTCCATATCACTTTGCCAAATGATTTAAGTTATTCCTTTTGTGGACTTTTGTGGAGCAGCAAAAGAACCAAAACCCACAATGACACTGAACAAGCAAATAAATATAGTAAACAATAGGATAAAAATAACAAATTATTTCCATGCTTTTTGCCACAAAATTACATTTGATTATGTACGGAAAGCACATATTCTTTCTCCCGTTCGCTCTGCTCTCCCGCTCAAACGTACACACACAGTGCGGACACACTCGCACAGAAATGTGTTGTCAGAAGTGTACTCTGACGATTTTATCAGTAAAACTAGTTTAGCAACTTAAAAGCTACTTGGCATTTCTCACTAGCGAGGTAATAAAGGCGCTGTTCTTACAGTTTCATATTAGTAGACGCTGCTGCCGAACACTGTTGAAAGAGACACACAGACTGAGGTAATTTACATACTCACTCTCTCTCTCTCTCTCTCTCTCTCTCTCTCTCTCTCTCTCTCTAATAACTCGCTGCATTAATTACTGCATTAGTCTGCTATCAGTGGCTCAAGCCTCCTTTGCTAGTTGCAAAATAGAGTGGATAGTACGATAAAACACGGATACTCTGATCTTTAAAAAGAAAAAAGTCCATTCCTCACTCCACTTCGGCCCTGTCCCAGATGGCACACTTCATATGCATTTACGGTTTTGCGCAGTAGCTCCTCACTGCAGAACACGAGATCCAGGGGGCAGGGTTGGATCCAGATCCAGGGGATGGAGGTTTGGGGTTGGTTGGTTTAGGTTTGGGGTAGGTGTAGTCTTAGCCTACACCCATATGGCACACTTAGTCTCACGTAGCCAGATCTTCAGACTGACAGCAGAAGGTCTGGACTCCATCGCAGCTTTAATTTAGTCAAGGACCGCCCTAGAGGACGTTTGACTGACATGTAATGCAACCAATCACAGTTCGTTTTGTTCCGCGTCATGTTTAGGGGCGTGAAAATGTAAAGTCCATGTCCCTGCAATAACAGACCCACGTGCATCTACAAATTATTAATTGATGAACAATGTTCAAGTTTACAGTAACAATGGAGCTGCAAACTTCACATCATTTTGAAAATCCAGCGTTTAGTTGATCCTGGTAAGCCTTCATTGTCACTGTTGTAAAAACCACGGCGTTCTTCTTCCACAAGGGAGTTTGGAGTCGTGGCATTTGTTTGTAGGTGGACCGTTAAAAAACGCAACACACTCGTCTCGCGGACATATTCAACCAGCCAGATGACGACTTCGAAACTCCTGAAGTGTTTACAGATAAGTGTGCCATATGCATCAGACGTTCAGCCAACGGACCATGGTTGTGACATCTGAGGCTGAGACTATGGCACAATTTTTTTGAAGTCATCATCTGGTTGTTTGAATTCTACAGCATGTCCGGGAGACGTGTGTGTCATGTTCTTTAACGTTCCTCCTGGAAACCCTTGTGGAAGAAGAAAGCCGTGCCGTTTACAACTGTGACAATGAGCGATTACCAGGATCAACTAAACGCATGGTTTTTCAAAAGCTCCGTTGTGTTGCAGTAATATAGCAACGTAGTAGGAGTTGGAATCTGGATCCATCCCCGACCCCTGGATCTCATGTTCAGCAGTGAGGACCATCTCGTATTGTGGACTTACAATGGCCGCCGAATTTGTCATTTTAGGTTTCAGAAGGATGCTCGCGGACGTCCCCTTTCTTCTTGATATGCGTCCTTGATGCATACTTTTGAAGCAAGCTCCACAGCAGTCTTCTTCCCGACAGTCAATTACGTTGTGAAAATGCAGACTTGGAGGAGGCTGTGAGTTCTGTTTAGCGTGCCATTTGGGACAGGGCCTTCCACTCTGCTCACACACTCTGGTCGGGAATGCAGTGAACAATTGATTAAGCCAATCAGCTTAGAGGACAGGAAGTAACTTATATAATATCCCATATATCACTGCAGGTGGTCCCGGAATCTAAAGCTACACTTGTGCTCAGTCTGGAGCTTGAGCTCAAGCAGAGTGCCTTTCAAGGGATTCATAAAATGAAAGGTTCACACTAGTTTTTTCCTAAATGGTGTGTTCTCTCTTTTTCTGTCTGCCTATCGCTTTCATGTTTTTACCCCTCACTTCTGTCCCTGGCGAAAGCATTTGGAAGCTGAACTGTCAGTTTGTAGCTTTGATTTTCTCAGTGTGCAAGCCTAGCCCACAGACAGCCTTCTGCTGTGCTCACAAACACACACACATGAATACTACATGAATAAATAGAGCACCAAACCGCTGAAATTGCTCAAATGTTCAAAGCTACGTGAATGTATTCATGGTCGACTCAGCTGTGTGAACAGCTTTAGGTCAGTGAAAAAACGGCTTTGCTTCAATGCCTGATAGCGGAGCATGTCAAGATGTAAAAACCTTACCATCGATCTTAACATCTCATCTTTTGGTTATACTAGTAAAAGTGTAAGTGTACACAAACAGATACAGTCACACATATTTATAATAAGGTCCTTAGTACCCACAGAGAGCCTCATAAATCATGTAATTGTTATATAAATCATTGTAATGGTGTGTGTGTGCAGGGGCGTAGCAAATGTCTCAGAACTGAAGGGGACAGAATATGCACCAAAACTTGCTTATGGATTGTTATCTTATTTGTACCGACTTGTATTGTAATGAGCAAATTATGTTTTAGGCAATGAATACTGATTATAAATTATAGTAGTAATGTATATAGTTTTGTTTATAGTTACATAGTACAAATTATTTATTTATTATTACATTATATTATACCGTTCAAATGTTTGGAGTCTGTAATATTTTTTAAATGTTTGTGTCTGTCTCTTTAAGGCAAGTCATTTCACTCGGTGGCCATCTTTAAAATGCCTCTCGGGCAGCTATTTATCATGCAAGTACAGCTTCTATCTCTTTGAATGGGGAAACAAAATCAAAATCTTCATATATTGTTCTTCATATTTGAAATCACCAACAACAACAACTGCCTCATAAATTTTTTTGCTAAACACAAAAAAACCCTGAATTTTTTCAGGCTGGATCCAGCCAATGTGCATGTGTTGTCATAAGCGCGCGTCTGAGCTTGAATATTGTTAGAATTATTATTACAATTTCAAATAACTGTTTTCTAATTTAATATATTTTAAAATGCAATTTATTCCTGTGATGGCAAAGGTTTCTTTGGTGAATAGACGGTTTCAACGGCAACAACATAGACAAACGTTACTGCGCATGCGCGCTTTTGTGGCCCAAACTTAACTTCCGGTAGACATCCGCAAAGAATCAACAACAACAGAGGCTGCGTTATCTTTCTTATGAGCAAACGTCTTTCATTTAAATTGTGCAACATTATCTTAATTTACATGTTTTTATTGTTTCAGCATGTTTATTATTAATAATCTCCCATTTCTGTCTGCAATATAGGGGGGGGGGGACGCCCCCTGTTATTAATTACTCACACTCATGTCGACCCCAACCCGTAGAGAAGAAGAAAAATATCTTAATTTGTGTTCCGAAGATGAACGAAGGTCTTACAGGTTTGGAACGACATGAGGGAGAGTAATACACGGGTTTCCTGTTTACAAACATTACAGGGTGCGTGCGCATCCTGGAGGCAGAAAGACAGATCGCTGAGCTGGTCCGCTACTGCAACAACCTTAAGTATTGAAGCTTTCCTTATTGTTTGTATATAACTGCTGACTCAATAAAACGTGATTTTAGTTGGATCTGTTTGTCTGTCTTTAATTTTGCAGTGTTGCTGTGATACATGTATGAATGATCATGTCAGGCTAGTAATGTAATCAATTGATCAAACATCACAGATACAGTTATTAATAAGCACTGGCTCTGTTGGTACAATTAACCACGCAGCAACTCCTTGGCATTTTGACTTTCAGACACGCCGCTGCTAACCTACAACACGCGAGATCTCTTCTTTCTGCCTCTCGGTTGCGTGCGCAAGCAGTGATGACGTCGCCGAGAAATCCATGTATAATGACAGAATTATTTTTGGGGGTGAACTAACCCTTTAAGGACCGTGTAATGCCGTTTTCTGTACAGTGTCTTAAATAAATGCTTGCGTGCTCGCCTTCAATGCAATGCATCGGAATAACATGTTTCTTTGTTTCATAACATATAATTAATGTTGGGAAAGTTAACTTGTAGATAAAGTTCCCTATTTGAGATTGATTGTATGAATGCATCACAAAAAATCCCGTGCTATGGGTACTGCCATTAATAGAGGACAAAGCGAAAGTTGTTTTGCACTCCGTGATAAAAGCACATTTAAATATTTTGCTGGAAACATATCCGATCAGTTATCCAGATGGCGACCACTTGATGTGAACAATAATGTAAACTCGCCGTGTCCTGATTGACTGATGATGATCACGCTGATCGCATGTTAATGCCAAGTGTAAACGCAGCCAGAATAAGTTCCTCTAGAGTAGATTATTTATGATAACAAGCAAAATAAATAACAAGTAAATTGCATTAGACATACAGTATAAATTACATTAGAAGCTGCTCTCGTATGACTGGATATTTATGAAGCATTTATGGCTTTTGGTGAGTCGTTCACACTGTTTTTGCGCTGGTGTCATATTCTCTCTGCTTGATTGTTAATATTTATATCATGTTACCCAAGAATAGTATGTCAAAAATGTGTTTCTACTGAGTAGTGCGCCATACTATCCCCTTGCCAGACCGATAAACAAACACAGACCGGAAACACAGACCACAGACACAGACACAACTTCGGGCGTTCGATGAAACCGTCTATAGAAAGTTCAAAAGAACTGCATTTATTTGGAAATGTGATCTTTTGTAGCATTATACATCTTTATTGTCATTTTCAACTTATCAACTCATTGCATCCTTGCTGAATAAAAGTATTTCTTTTTTATTTTGGAAAAAAAAACCATGAAGACTCTCGTTTCCACAGATCTGTTGTGTAAAAATATTAATGTCTCAGACAACCATGTCCAGTGAAATATAATGTCTACATTCAGATCATGCACAATTGCTAGCTGAAAAAAACAACATGCACATTTCCTGATGAGAACAGCAGGGGACAAATTTTAAGTTTATCAAAGGTGTGGAGGACATGTCCCTCATACATATTTTACCTTCAAAATTACTTTTCACATGGGGTCTAATGCATTTTGTGCTCTGTTCTTCTTCTATTTTAGCGCTACAGACGTCCTGCATGGAGGACATGAGGAAAGAATTAAACACAACGAGGAAAAGGATGAGTAAAAAGAGGGAATAAATCAGGTGAGATTGTGGATGTTTCGGTCTCCTCTGATGAGTGCATTTCCCAGAGAATCAGCCATTCTTTTCATTGTCAAAATTGCTCCAGTGTACTGAAATGTTTACTCCATAGATATTCCCAGAATGCTCGGTCAAAGCCATACAACTTGCTATATTCACATACTAAAAATGTTGTCAGGTCTTCTTAGGGTTGCAAAATTCTGGGAACTTTCAAAGTTGGAAACTTTGGGAATGAATGGGAATTAATAATATAAACTGGAATTTATAGGCTAGCCTATAAAAGGGAACTTAAAGGGATAGTTCAGCCAAAAATGAAAATTATCCCATAATTGACTCACCCTCAAGCCATCCTATGTGTATATGACATTCTTCTTTCAGATGAATACAATTGGAGTTATATTAAAAAAAATGTCCTGGCTAATACAAGCATTATAATGGCAGTGAATGGCAGCCCAAAACTGCATCCATCCATTATAAAAGTAATCCCAAAGTAATCCATAAGTCTTAAAAGGACAAGTTCGAGTTTAAATGTTTGAAGACAGATAATTATGTTTTTAATCTTTTAATCTTGCATCATTTATGTTAATGAAAGTGAAACAATAATGCACACTTTTAATTAGAAGCAAAAAAATAGAGAGGAAGATTACATATCCCTCCCATTTTTTTGTTTTGTTTATTGATGTCTGTTCCTTTAATTTGTTGTGATTATTATTATTATTATTAATAATATTGTGTTATTTATATTATTTATTTTATATTAGGTTTCGTTTGTTATTTTAAGTCAACTACATTTGATAACATGAATAACAACAATACTTCTACAGCATTTATTCATATTAGTATGTTCATTTAAATGGTTATACATTTTTAATCAAGTTATTTGTTAATATTAGTTAATGCACTGTGAACTAACATGAACAACAATATTGTTCTAATTAAGATTAATTAATGAATGCTTAAATAATACTGCTCATTGTTACACTCTAAAAAATACTGGGTTAAAAACAATCCAAGTTAGGTTGAAAATGGACTAACCCAGCAATTGGGTTGTTTTAACCCAGCGATTGGGTTGTTTTAAACAAACATTTAACCCAACCGCTGGGTTAAAACGACCCATTCACTGGGTTAAAACAACCCAATTGCTGGTTTAAAACAATCCAATTGCTGGGTTAGTCCATTTTCAACCCAACTTGGGTTGTTTTTAACCCAGTATTTTTTAGAGTGTAGTTCATGTTAGCTAATGCATTTTCTTGTGTTAACAAATGGGACCGTACTGCAAAGTGTTACCATCATATTTGCTTTATTATGTTATCAATAAAATAATGCAGGACAAGGGCATATTCCATAATGACGTTCATAAAGACTTGTTAAACAGCGATGTTGTTGATAAAAACCAGCCATGTTTTAATGCGTGACCTTGTAATTGGCCCGCAGGTAATTGAGTCATCAGTGTCTCAATGTCTAATGGATCTGGTTCCTGAATTAGTAATCACGATATTGTGATTCATGGCATAGGGGAAACAGAGAGTGGAGTGAGACAAAGTTTAACCAATGAGAGTTGTTCTGAGACTCCAGCAGCTGTTTGCCTTGTTGTAAGGTGTATAATCATATATATATATATATATATATATATATATATATATATATATATATATATATATATATATATATATATATATATATATATATATATATATATATATATATATATATATATATATATATATATATATATATATATATATATATATATATATATATTGTTACTCCAGATGGTAGTCATATGTGTTCATCCACTCATCACATGTCTGATATCACACAAATATTACATCAGAAGTGATGTTGGAATATTATCAATTACAGTAATGTGTTGTACAACAATGAGGTTTCCAAGAGCAGATGTTCCTGTATCCGTTATCATTGATTTTCTAGACATTAAAAAGTGTGGGGAAGTCCTGAACTAGAACCATGATTGTGTTATAGCATGAAATTTCTTTCACTACCCCATCTGGGTACACACACACACACACACACACACACACACGCACGCGTACACACACACACACGTCTGGTTTACTGTCTTTGTGGGGATTCTCCATAGACGTAATGGTTTTTCACATTCAGAATTCTCATTCTGTATGATTTATAAGCTTGTTTCCTCATGGGGACCACAATTTGGCGAGCTTGCAGTGTTGCCTCTCCACTTATTATAAGCATTTTTAGGCTTGTTGTTTAAGCTTGGCTCATAAAGTGATCAAGTTTATGGAGTTATTAAAGTGAGCAGTTGCGGTTTGGGATATCTTGGTCTTATTTTCAGCATAAAGCATTTCCATTTATTTAGTTTTTTTATGGGCTTGTTCTTGTTCGCCGATTTGCTTGCGATCAGGCTTGTGCCGCTTTCCCTGTAATTTCTTGCACCGCACATACAGATGAGAGATACATCTCTGATACATCTCCAAGTCTTACTCCACCAAGTGCAATGCAAAGCGTTGGATGCAGTGGACGAGAGATACATCTCTGATACATCTCCAAGCCTTACTCCACCAAGTGCAATGCAAAGCGTTGGATGCAGTGGTGTAAAGTACTCCGCTACTGGACTCTAGAGCTGTGGAGACGTGTTCTCTGGAGTGATCACGCTTCTCTGTCTGGCAATTCAATGGACGAGTCTGGGTTTGGTGGTTGCCATGAGAACTGTACTTGCCTTACTGCATTGTGCCAAGTGTAAAGTATGGTGTGGGGTTGGGGTTGGGCTTGGCCCCTTAGTTCCAGTGAAAGAAACTCTTAATGCTTCAGCATACCAAGACATTTTGGACAATTTCATGCTCCCTACTTTGTGGGAACAGTTTGGGGATAGCCCCTTCCTGTTCCAACATGACTGTGCACCAGTGCACAAAGCAAGGTCTATAAAGACATGGATTAGTGAGTTTGGTGTGGAGGAACTTGACTGGCCTGCACAGAGTCCTGACCTCAACCCGATAGAACACCGTTGGGATGAATTAGAGCGGAGACTGCGAGACAAGCCTTCTCGTCCAACATCAGTGCCTGACCTCACAAACAGGCTTCTAGAAGAATGGTCAAAGATTCCCATAAACACACTCCTAAACCTTGTGGAAAGCCTTCCCAGGAGAGTTGAAGCTGTTGTAGCTGCAAAGGGTGGGCCAACTCCATATTAAACCCTACAGATTAAGAATGGGATGTGATTAAAATGTATGTGCATGTAAAGGCATGCGTCCCAAAACTTTTGGTAATATAGTCTCTCATTTGTCATCTATCATAAATTTTGTTGTGCGTCATTAACAACTAGTTGTTCAGTTTTGTTCTGTACACACTGCACAGAATTTCTGTAAATGCGGTTGTCACCTGTATTTTTCAGGAGTTAATTTGGTTGTATAATGCGGTTGTCACTCCTGTAAATTACTGAACTGTGTGTGTACAGAACAGGAATAAGCACTAAAAGGTGAACTGAAAACCGAATTTAGCTGCAGTATGTACGTGGCCTTTTGGTCCCCACGGTGACATGAGTTCCTACCGGGATAGAAAAACATGTATACACACACACACGCACACGCACACGCACACACACACACGCACAGGCTCTAGTGAAACTGAAATTTGGTGGCAGAGCAGCTGTTCTGCCAAAGGATTTGATCTGACAACTGCAGACCTAAATGTGCTGAACCTACACTGCCTCCCACACCCAGAGTCTTATTAGAGAAAGAACATCTCACATCTACCTGATGTAAGCTGAAGCACACTGAACGAGATTTTTAATTAACTGCCAACCAAAACACACACTCGCACACACACCCACCTGAGGGTTAAATTGACCCAGAATGTTTCATTCAGCATTCCAGCAAAACAAATACTGGCAGTTTGTTTGTCAATCCATTCCAAATCCTGCATGTGTTTGTTTGAGCTTTACTATCTATCTATATACAGTGAAGAAAATAAGTATTTGACACCCTGCTATTTTGCAAGTTCTCCCACTTAGAAATCATGGAGGGGTCTGAAATTGTCATCGTATGTGCATGTCCACTGTGAGAGACATAATCTAAAAAATAAATACAGAAATCACAATACTAACATGACCAAGACCAAAGAGCTGTCCAAAGACACTAGAGACAAAATTATACACCTCCACAAGGCTGGAAAGGGCTACGGGGAAATTGCCAAGCAGCTTGGTGAAAAAAGGTCCACTGTTGGAGCAATTATTAGAAAATGGAAGAAGCTAAACATGACTGTCAATCTCCCTCGGACTGGGGCTCCATGCAAGATCTCACCTCGTGGGGTCTCAATGATCCTAAGAAAGGTGAGAAATCAGCCCAGAACTACACGGGAGGAGCTGGTCAATGACCTGAAAAGAGCTGGGACCACCGTTTCCAAGGTTACTGTTGGTAATACACTAAGACGTCATGGTTTGAAATCATGCATGACACGGAAGGTTCCCCTGCTTAAACCAGCACATGTCATGGCCCGTCTTAAATTTGCCAATGACCATTTGGATGATCCAGAGGAGTCATGGGAGAAAGTCATGTGGTCAGATGAGACCAAAATATAACTTTTTGGTCATAATTCCACTAAACGTGTTTGGAGGAAGAAGAATGATGAGTACCATCCCAAGAACACCATCCCTACTGTGAAGCATGGGGGTGGTAGCATCATGCTATGGGGGTGTTTTTCTGCACATGGGACAGGGCGACTGCACTGTATTAAAGGTCCCATGGCATGGCATTTTTCTATTATGTTATAGTGTTTCCTGAGGTGTACTTATATTGTTAGTATAATTTTAACATCATAAAATGTCATAATTTAGAAATAAAAGGCATTTTTTCTATACTGCTGTTTGCCCTGTGGCTGAATGCCCTGCTTCAAGAGGCGTGTCTGCTGTGAGACTTCAGTAAAAACGCCCACTGTTGTGATTGGCTGACATCTTTGCATTTTAAATGAGCGGAGGGGGCGTGGTTTAACGAGGTCGTTTAGAACGATTCAGTCCGATTTGGTGAACTGGTTCGGTTCACTAAAAAGAACCGATTCAAAAGAATGATTCGTTCGCGAACCGGACATCACGGAGACGGAGCGATTGCTAACAAAGTTATTTATAGTAACTACTGAGTTATGAGAGCGCTGTCAGTCAGCGCGAGTTTATTGTGTTTGTATCTGAGAGTTCTGAATAAACACGAGTCCGTCTTCATCATTATTACCAACTTTGTAACACATGCAAAGTACCATTACAGCGAGTTGAACGAGTTAGTAAGTGTTGATTAAAGCAGTATTTCTAGATATGTTCCAATCATATGAAAAGCGTCAGTGACGCGCAATGAGTACACAGCGCAAACAAAGACACAACAGCAGTAATCGAATGTAATCCAGTTTATTGTGGGGAAAGCTGGCTAGCCTAGCCCGGCGACCCTCATGCTTACCCTCCTTCTGCTTAATCTCACGCCGTGTTTGGTGCCTCCGCTGTGGGCCAGATGCAGTACTGGGGGTCGGGGATGTTGAAGGCCAAGCTTCGGCGTGTGTGAGGTTTATCTCTAAAGGTGTTACTCTGCTTATGTTGAGCAGAAACGACTGTATGCACATTTAAGAACAGATAGACGCGACGAGGACGTACAAAAACACTGACTCACAAGATAGAAAACATGAAAACACCGTTCTGTCTGGAGAGAGAGAAGCCGCATTGTGTGCACGAATAATAAATAATTAGCTACACATCAGAAATTACTGATCACAGATCAGAAGGAACTGAAAAAAGACTTCTGTTTTCATTTGTACATCCAAACACTAAGAAACTGCCAGCATTCACTCGTTCACAAGTAACGTTAATGATCTCTCGCGCTTGCATGGGCGTGCCAGATTCTCTAGGCGGAGGAAAGGGAGGTAACCGTTCCTGCTTGGACGTCAAAACAGGAGACTTCAGGATTGGCTCGTCTGGCCTGTCATTTTCTCAAAGGCAGAGAGAGACAGCCAGAACTCGGGTTTACACCGATCAACATTTCTATCCACTTGGGGACAATATTCAGGCTAGGGGAACATATTAATGTTGAAAAACCTCATAAAATGAAAATTTATGCCATGGGACCTTTAAGGAGAGGATGACTGGGGCCATGTATTGCGAGATTTTGGGGAACAACCTCCTTCCCTCAGTTAGAGCATTGAAGATGGGTCGAGGCTGGGTCTTCCAACATGACAATTACCTGAAGCACACAGCCAGGATAACCAAGGAGTGGCTCTGTAAGAAGCATATCAAGGTTCTGGTGTGGCCTAGCCAGTCTCCAGACCTAAACCCAATAAAGAATCTTTGGAGGAAGCTCAAACTCTGTGTTTCTCAGCGACAGGTCAGAAACCTGACTGATCTAGAGAAGATCTGTGTGGAGGAGTGGGCCAAAATCCCTCCTGTAGTGTGTGCAAACCTGGTGAAAAACTACAGGAAACGTTTGACCTCTGTAATTGCAATCAAAGGCTACTGTACCAAATATTAACATTGATTTTCTCAGGTGTTCAAAAACTTATTTACAGCTGTATCATACAAATAAATAGTTAAAAAATCATACATTGTGATTTCTGGATTTTTTTATTTTTTTAGATTATGTCTCTCACAGTGGACATGCACCTACGATGACAATTTCAGACCCTTCCATGATTTCCAAGTGGGAGAACTTGCAAAATAGCAGGGTGTTCAAATACTTATTTTCCTCACTGTGTATATATATATATATATATATATATATATATATATATATATATATATATATATATATATATATATATATATACAGTGAGGAAAATAAGTATTTGTTGAAAATAAGTATACTTGGAAATCATGGAGGGGTCTGAAATTGTCATCGTAGGTGCATGTCCACTGTGAGAGACATAATCTAAAAAATAAAAAAAATCCAGAAATCACAATGTATGATTTTTTAACTATTTATTTGTATGATACAGCTGCAAATAAGTATTTGAACACTTGAGAAAATCAATGTTAATATTTGGTACAGTAGCCTTTGTTTGTAATTACAGAGGTCAAACGTTTCCTGTAGTTTTTCACCAGGTTTGCACACAAATTTTGGCCCACTCCTCCACACAGATCTTCTCTAGATCAGTCAGGTTTCTGGCCTGTCGCTGAGAAACACAGAGTTTGAGCTCCCTCCAAAGATTCTCTATTGGGTTTAGGTCTGGAGACTGGCTAGGCCACGCCAGAACCTTGATATGCTTCTTACAGAGCCACTCCTTGGTTATCCTGGCTGTGTGCTTCGGGTCATTGTCATGTTGGAAGACCCAGCCTCGACCCATCTTCAATGCTTTAACTGAGGGAAGGAGGTTGTTCCCCCAAATCTCGCAATACATGGCCCCGGTCATCCTCTCCTTAATACAGTGCAGTCGCCCTGTCCCATGTGCAGAAAAACACCCCCAAAGCATGATGCTACCACCCCCATGCTTCACAGTAGGGATGGTGTTCTTGGGATGGTACTCATCATTCTTCTTCCTCCAAACACGTTTAGTGGAATTATGACCAAAAAGTTATATTTTGGTCTCATCTGACCACATGACTTTCTCCCATGACTCCTCTGGATCATCCAAATGGTCATTGGCAAACTTAAGACGGGCCTTGACATGTGCTGGTTTAAGCAGGGGAACCTTCCGTGTAGTGCTGGGCGGTATACCGGTTCATACCGAATACCGGTATTAATTTTCTTTATGATATGAATTTTGATGATACCGCAATACCGGTATATGTCGCTTAAACAACGTTCGGAACGCGGCGCAGCGCGTCATTGTTTGAGAGGGGACCCATTTCATTGATGCACTGTAGTAAGAGCAGTCAGAGCACAGTTGAGATCGCATTACAGCACAGCCTATGGCTGTATCCTATACTCTCATTCACTATTCCCTACGTTATCACTTTATTTGAAGGAGTGAATGAAAACGTGCGTGAAGTCGGACAACCGTTGTGTGTACATCGGTTGTACACTCGTTATTGCGGTGCAATGGGATAGAATGAGTGCACTCAATAACGTCCACTAAGGTTTCGGACACCACTACAAAGCGCTGTGCCCTCCAAATAATGCTATATTTGAGGTTATGGGAGCGATGTCGGATTCAGCCCTTGATTATTGTTGAGAATTCAAACTACACGCGGCGCGCGAGAGAGCGCGGTTTCTGCACGGAGCGCTGCGATGAGTTTAACAACGCTCACCACATGGATCATATAGCACTGATATAGACCGGAGCGAGTGCGTTTAAAATTTTTATGGACATATTTCAAAAACTCTAGTGCTCTAGACATGAACCAGAAGTGTGTATGCGCGCATATTTCATCACGTCTTATTAAAATGAAATGTATGCACTGATTACACTGATAACCTATGTCTGATCACGAACGCGCTGACACGATGGATTATTCAAAAGACGATGTAAGTTAATAAATAAACTGACAATTCAAAGAAGAATGGGCCAAAAAGTAACTGCTTTATTCTTTCTGTGTTAAACTGATGTGTCATTCGTTCCGAGAGTCCTGTTAAATGTAATATCCTCATTTCTCTTCGTTTTGGCAGTTTGTTGTTATAGAGGGTTAGATTTTTAAAATGCTTAAGGTGCCCTCAACTTAACTTTTAATATTCAGGTGTCTGTAAGTATGATTCTAAACGTGTTGCAGGTCTGTGTTTTATTGTTTGTTGTCTCTCCACAGCATCATTTTGTTAACCTGTAGACCTATTAACTCTAGTGTGGAATTTTTCTACAATATTCACTCGTCATGACAGTAAAACAGGGCATTCTAGTCAATCTCCTGCAGTATTTCCTCTCTCAATCAGTAGAAAATGTGATTAACACCCTGTCATGCATAGGGGAAAAAATACCGTCATATACCGTGAAACCGATATAATTTAGAAAAATACCGTGATATACATTTTTGGTCATACCGCCCAGCACTACTTCCGTGTCATGCATGATTTCAAACCATGACGTCTTAGTGTATTACCAACAGTAACCTTGGAAATGGTGGTCCCAGCTCTTTTCAGGTCATTGACCAGCTCCTCCTGTGTAGTTCTGGGCTGATTTCTCACCTTTCTTAGGATCATTGAGACCCCACGAGGTGAGATCTTGCATGGAGCCCCAGGCCGAGGGAGATTGACAGTCACGTTTAGCTTCTTCCATTTTCTAATAATTGCTCCAACAGTGGACCTTTTTTCACCAAGCTGCTTGGCAATTTCCCCGTAGCCCTTTCCAGCCTTGTGGAGGTGTATAATTTTGTCTCTAGTGTCTTTGGACAGCTCTTTGGTCTTGGCCATGTTAGTAGTTGGATTCTTACTGATTGTATGGGGTGGACAGGTGTCTTTATGCAGCTAACGACCTCAAACAGGTGCATCTAATTTAGGATAATAAATGGAGTGGAGGTGGACATTTTAAAGGCAGACTAACAGGTCTTTGAGGGTCAGAATTCTAGCTGATAGACAGGTGTTCAAATACTTATTTGCAGCTATATCATACAAATAAATAGTTAAAAAGTCATATATTGTGATTTCTGGATTTTTTTTTAGATTATGTCTCTCACAGTGGACATGCACCTACGATGACAATTTCAGACCCCTCCATGATTTCCAAGTGGGAGAACTTGCAAAATAGCAGGGTGTTCAAATACTTATTTTCTTCACTGTATATAGATAGATAGTAAAGCTCAAACAAACACATGCAGGATTTGGAATGGATTGACAAACAAACTGCCAGTATTTGTTTTGCATACATACATATATACTTTGCAAATATATGCATACAGAACTCACAAAAAGTTGTCAACACTAATTGATTTTTGTGTCCGCCCACCTCTAAAATCCTGATTTATCTTCTGTAGCAACCCCAATTTTAAATTTTTTCTATAATATAAATATTAGGGCTGTCAATGTTATACAGTAATCCAATGCGATACAGTAATGCAATGCGATCAGCATAGAATGATTTTTGAAGGATCATTTGACACTGAAGATTGATATTAAAATAAAAAGCAGTTATTTAAAATTGTAATATTATTTCACAATATTGCCATTTTTACTGTATTTTAATTCAATAAATACTTTTTTATAACACAAATACACATACACACTATATGTGTGCTGTCAAACACACATACACACTAGTTATGTAAGTATAACAATGGAGGACAAGCAGCTTTGAGACACAAAGGGTTATTTTAAGATTTTTTTTGTCAGTGTGCACATCAGTAGTTCTGAGGAAGTCTCATGCTAACAGCTTCTATCAGCCTGTCTGCTGTCTATCTCTAATAGAATTGGAGACTTGCGCTGGCAGGTAGGAAGCCCAGAGAACGGGATTAGAGGATACAGGAGAAGTCACACTGTAAAGTCAGCCTCACTTCATTGTCTGAGATCAGACTAACCTTTGTTCTGCCAGGTCTTTGCTTTTACAGTCGCTATGGCAGCAGCCTAAATGCAGCAAGGGATGCTAGGATGCTGTTTTGTGAGCTGTAGCAAAAGAATCAGTGGCTTTTATTATGCGTTTAGTCACTGTTATACTGCACACAGACACACACATATAGTGTTCCAGCAATAGCTGCATGAACCCAAGCACGTCCGTCATACAATAAGGGAATACTATAAAGGAACGGAACCTCTGGTGACGCTCTGTATGAGCTGCTTCTGTATCAGGCTTTTGATTTGTGCATGATTTCCCATGATCGCAACTATTTTCTTATTTAAATAACATATCAATTATTTCTCAAACAGTATGTAAATCAAATAAGGGTATATTATTACCCGCCCTCACCTTACCTTACCCGTATATATATACCCGCCCTCAGAACCATCCAGTGCTGGTCGGACCAATCAGATTCTATGCTACAGGACTGTTTTGATCACGCGGACTGGGAGATGTTCTGGTCGGCCTCTGATGACGACATCGAGGTTTACGCTGATAGCGTAACGTGTTTCATCAGGAAGTGCGTAGATGACGTTGTTCCGACCAAAACAATTCGGCTGTACCCTAACCAGAAGCCGTGGCTAAATGGGGATGTTCGCACGGCACTCAATGCGCGGACCTTCACTTTTAACTCCGGTAACGCGGAGGAGCATAAACAAGCAAGTTATGCCCTCCGGAAAACCATCAGAGCAGCAAAACGGCAGTACAGGGACAAGATTGAAGGACAGTTCAACACCACCGACTCCAGAAGCATGTGGAGGGGAATTAACACCATCACGGACTATAAAGGGAACACAAACTCCACCGTGAACACCGCTGCCTCTCTCCCGGACGAGCTCAACACCTTCTATGCTCGCTTTGAGGGAACTAACACCGCCCTCGCGGAGAGAGCGCTCGCGGCTGAAGATGCAGAGGTTAGTGCACTCTCTGTATCTGTCGCGGATGTAACCCGATCCTTCCGGCGGGTGAACGTCCGTAAAGCTGCGGGTCCAGACGGCATTCCCGGCCGTGTGATCAGAGCGTGCGCGCACCAACTGGCTGGAGTCTTCACGGACATTTTTAACCTGCCCCTCTCCCTGTCTGTGGTCCCCACATGCTTTAAAACGTCCACTATTGTTCCTGTACCTAAGCAATCAAAAACCACCTGCTTAAACGACTGGCGTCCTGTTGCTCTGACCCCCATCATCAGCAAATGCTTTGAGAGACTAGTCAGAAACCACATCTGCTCTGTTCTCCCCCCCTCACTGGACCCACTGCAGTTTGCATACCGCACAAACCGCTCCACTGACGATGCCATTTCATCCACTATACACACTGCTCTCTCCCACCTGGAAAAGAGGAACACGTATGTGAGAATGCTGTTTGTGGACTACAGCTCAGCATTCAACACCATTGTGCCCTCCATACTTGACATGAAACTCCGGGCTCTAGGCTTAAACAGCCTGTTATGCAGCTGGATCCTGGACTTCCTGTCAAACAGACGCCAGGTGGTCAGAATGGGCAGTAACATCTCCTCATCACTGACTCTCAACACTGGAGCCCCTCAGGGCTGCGTTCTCAGCCCACTCCTGTACTCTTTGTACACACATGACTGTGTGGCAACCCACAGCTCCAACACCATCATCAAGTTTGCTGACGATACGACGGTGGTAGGTCTTATCACCGACAATGATGAAACGGCCTACAGAGAGGAGGTGCACACTCTGACACGGTGGTGTCAGGAGCACAACCTCTCCCTCAACGTCAGCAAGACCAAGGAGCTGGTGGTCGACTTCAGGAGGAATGAGAGAGAACACCGCCCCATCACCATCGATGGAGCACCGGTGGAGAGAGTCAGCAGCTTCAAGTTCCTCGGTGTCCACATCACAGAGGAACTCTCATGGTCCGTCCACTCTGAGGCCGTTGTGAAGAAGGCTCATCAGCGCCTTTTCTTCCTGCGACGGCTGAGGAGGTTTGGAATGAACCGCCACATCCTCACACGCTTCTACAGCAGCACCATAGAGAGCCTGCTGACTGGCTGCATCACCACCTGGTACGGCAACAGTACCGCCCGCAGCCGCAAGGCCCTGCAAAGGGTAGTGCGCACGGCCAGCTGCATCATCGGAGGTGAGCTTCCCTCCCTCCAGGACATTTACGCCAGGCGGTGTGTGAAGAGAGCTCAGAGGATCTTCAGAGACTCTAGCCACCCGAACCATGGGCTGCTCTCACTGCTGCCATCAGGCAGACGGTACCGCAGCATTAGAACACGCACCAGCCGACTCCAGAACAGCTTCTTCCCACAAGCAATCAGACTACTTAACTCCTGATCCATCAGGATCATAACACACTCTGGACAGAATATCACTCAGCACAACCCACTGTAGATACACACACATTATATACACATTTATTTATCATACAGCATCTATTGCACTTTGGATTTCAATTTTTCAATCTGTGAATAATATTTTATACTATACATTGTATATTATGATTACTATTATAGCGTAATGCATATTGTTTAGTGTATGTTTAGTGTATATTGTTTAAAGTATATGTATATTGTAAGTATGTGTATATTGTTTAAAGCTGTGAGAACTACACTCACATTGTGTAAATTATTTATTGTTTATTGTAGAGTTTACTGTGCTGTGAGTAATTGTGTGCGCATCAGATGTGTAATCTGATGCTGCTTTAAATGTTGTACATGTCATGTCATGACTGCTATGTTGCTCGGAACTGCACCTAAGAATTTCACCTACTGTTGCACTTGTGCATATGTAGAGTGACAAATAAAGTGATTTGATTTTGATTTTGATTTGATATTGTGTATGATATATCATTCAGTAAACTGTAACTTTGCACTCACTTTAGGCTTGTAGAAAGGTAAACTCAAACGTTGTAAGTAAATTTTAATATTTGTTATATTTATAAAGAGTCTTCAGATAGTTGTTTTTTGATTTGAGCATGTTTTAAAGGTAAGACATTTTATAAAATCTACAAAAGTAAAGAAAATAAATATGTGTTTTCAGCATGTACTGGGGATGTGTATTGGTATTTTTAACTAAAACTATTAAAAAATTGGGTAACACTTTAGAATAATAGTCATTAGTTAACATTAGTTAACATTAACTAATAATTAACTGCACTTATAAAGCATTTATTAATCTTTGTTAATGTTAATTTCAACATTTACTAATGCATTATTAAAATCTTGTTAACATTAGTTAATGCACTGTGAACTAACATGAACAAACCATGAACAGCTGTATTTATATTAACTAGCGTTAACAAAGATTAGATTAGATTAGATTCAACTTTATTGTCATTACACAAGTACAAGTACAAGGCAACGAAATGCAGTTTAGGTCTAACCAGAAGTGCAGTAGCAGCAAGTGCAGGATATACAGTGGTTGCGTAAGTGCAGGACATGGATATGTACTGAATATATATAAATATGTATAAATAGAGAGATGGTTATTACTATAAACAGAACTGAATTTACAGGTGAATATGTACAGTGAATAAATATACAGATGGCTATTACTATAAACAGAATTTACAGGTGAATATGTACTATGAATATAATATACAGATGGCTATTACTTTAAACAGAATTTTACAGATAGAGGTATACAATAATATGTTAGGCTAATATGAGGAATATAGCAGTGGATTAAGGTAGTGCAATAAATTATGGACAGAGCTATCCGAAAGAAAGTGAAAAGTGCAGTGGAAGTGGTTGCATGTTACAGTTAGAAGTACGGTGCAAAATGCAAATGTAAACAGTTGGTACTATAAATAAAGTCGGCAGTGCAAATGAGCATAATCCAGTTAAGATATGGTGGTGCAAAATGCATAAGTAAACAGTTGTTACTGTAATAAACAGTCGGTAGTGCAAATAACAAAGTGAAGGCAGATGTGAGGTCGGAGAGTTTGCAGTTTATGAGGGAGTGGATCAACGGGGGTTTGAGTTCAGTAAAGAGACAGCTCTGGGGAAAAAACTGTTCTTAAGTCTGCTGGTCCGGAGGATCCTGAAACGCCTGCCGGAGGGCAGGAGAGAAAACAGTCTGTGGGCTGGGTGAGAGGAGTCCTTGAGGATGCTGCAAGCTCGATGCAGACAGCGTTTCCTCTGGATGTGCTCGATGGCAGGTAGTGGAGTCCCTGTGATGCGCTGGGCAGTTTTCACCACCCGCTGCAGTGCCTTGCGCTCCGCAACAGAGCAGCTCCCATACCATACTGCGACACAGTTGGTCAGGATGCTTTCTATTGCGCAGTGATAGAAGTTCACCAGGATAGCCGAGGAGAGCTGATTCTTCCTCAGTGTCCTCAGGAAGAAGAGGCGCTGGTGAGCCTTCTTGACCAGGCTGGATGTGTTGGTCGTCCACGACATGTCCGCCGAGATGTGGATCCCCAGGAACTTGAAACTGGAGACACGTTCAACAGCCATTCCATTGATGTGGATGGTGTCGTGTGTGCCTCTTGACTCTTTCCTGAAGTCCACGATGAGCTCCTTCGTTTTGGTGGTGTTGAGGAGCAGGTTATTATCAGCGCACCATGTGGCCAGGTGCTGGATCTCCTCCCTGTAGGCAGTCTCATCGTTGTTGCTGATGAGACCAATCACCGTAGTGTCGTCCGCAAACTTGACGATGGAATTAGATCCATACACAGGCTTGCAGTCGGAGGTGAAGAGGGAGTAGAGAAACAGACTTTCTCAAGGCTATTAACTTGGTTGGGATGACAGTGTTGAATGCTGAGCTGAAGTCAACAAACAGCATGCGTGCATACGTGTTCTTATTGTCCAGATGGGTGAGCACAGAGTGCAGTGCCATGGAAACTGCATCCTCTGCTGCATCCTCTGTGCTCCTATTGCTGCGGTAGGCAAACTGGTGTGAGTCCAATGTGGATGGTAGAGAGTCTTTTAGATGTTCCAGGACCAGCCGCTCAAAGCACTTCATAACGATGGGTGTGAGTGCTACAGGGCGGTAGTCATTAGGGCACCTCGGGCTGGAGTGTTTCGGCACTGGCACAATGGAAGTGCGTTTAAAGCATGTTGGAACAGCTGCTTGGGCAAGAGACAGGTTGAAAATGTCTGTAAAAACCCCAGTGAGCTGCTCCGCACATGCCCTGAGAACACGTCCAGGGACGTTGTCTGGTCCAGCAGCCTTGTGCGCGCTGATCCGGCTCAGTGCCTTGCAGACATCTGTGGAGGAGAGTGTGATTGGTGGGTGGTCAGCTGAGGGTTTGAGCTTGGAGGCAGTTTCTCTGTTGTCTCTTTCAAAACGAGCATAGAAGTAATTTAGCTCGTTCAGGAAGTTGAGGAATTTAGCTCGTTCAGGCTGCGGGGGTGGACCGGGTGGGTTTGTAATCACTGATGGCCTGAATGCCCTGCCACATGCGTCGAGGGTCAGAGTTGGAAAAGTGTCCCTCTATCTTTAGCTTGTAGCAGTGCTTGGCCTTTTTGATGCCCCTCTTCAGGTTTGCTCTGGATGTGCTGTAGGCTTGTGCATCTCCTGATCTGAAGGCAGTATTGCGTGACTTCAGCAGGAGTCGCACTTCCCTGTTCATCCAAGGCTTCTGATTAGGGTATGTGGTGATCTGTTTCTGGGTTGTAACACTGTCAATGGTGGTATTGATATGATCCAATACAGAGGAGGCGTATGAGTCAATGTCCGTGTGAGCGCCACTGGTGGCCTGAGAAGCAAACATACTCCAGTCTGTGTTTAGAAACCTTTCCTGGAGTGTGGAATCTGCCCCCGCAGGCCACACCTTGATGGTCTTCACTGATGGCTTCACACGGTTGATGAGGGGTGCATATTTCGGGGTGAGAAACAAAGAGAGGTGATCTGACTGTCCCAGGTGGGGGAGGGGTGTTGCAACGTAAGCTCCAGCCATGTTTGTGTAAACATGATCTAATGTTTTGTTTCCTCTGGCGTGGCAGGAAACATGCTGGTGAAACTTGGGTAGCACTGACTTTAAGTTTGAGTGATTAAAGTCACCTGCAACAATAAACGCAGCTTCCGGGTGATCAGTCTGTTGTTTACTGATGGCTGCGTGAAGTTCTTTCATAGCAAGCTTGGCATCAGCATCCGGGGGAATATAGGCTGCAGTGATAATGGTGGAAGTGAACTCCCGCGGTAGATAAAACAGTCTACATTTAACCATGAGAAACTCAAGGTTAGCTGAACAATGACTCCCAACAATAGCAGAGTTTGTGCACCAAGCTTTGTTAATGTAAATGCACAGTCCACCACCTCTTGTTTTACCGGAACCATCTAATGTTCTATCTGCCTGGAGTGTGTGGCGTCCCGCTAGCTCAATAGTGGTGTCCGGTATTCCGCTGTTTAACCAGGTTTCCGTGAAGATTAGGACGTTACAGTTCAAAAGTTTCTTACTGTGTGTGATGCTGAGTCGAATCTCCTCCATTTTGTTCACTAGCGATCTTACATTGGAAAGGAAAATGCTGGGTAAAGAGAGCTGATTTGGAGTTAGCCTTAGCTTAGCTCGTACTCCTCCGCGCTTTCCCCGCCTTTGTTTACGATCTCTACGCCGCCTGCGTGCACTTCCGCCCGGCCGGGTAGAGTGCATAGCCTCGGGTGTCCTAGCGATCTCAGGAAGGAGTCGAAGATTGTCCATAAAACTGTCGGAAATTCGCAAACCAATATCCAAATGCTCACAACGGGTGTATGATGTAACGGCACAACTGTTCTGTACGAACAGACCCGAGATGAGCAAGATAAATACTGCAAAATTGCAGAATCTGGAGAGACGCTGAGCCTCGCGATGTACTTGCGCCGCCATCTTGGTCAATCAAAGATTAACAAATACAGTAACAAATGTACTGTTCATAGTTTATGTTAGTTAATACGTTAACTAATGTTAACTAATGACCATTATTCTAAAGTGTTACCAAAAATTGTTTTCTGCAATTGAAATAAAAATTTATTAAAATGTAAATGTTGCTTTGACACCTATAAAGAAAATAAGTTGAACTGAAGTACTAAAATTACTAAAACTAATGCTGAGATAAAAAATAATTATAGCTATTGTATATAGAAATATAAAACAATGACTAAAATGCCAAAAGAATATAACAAAATTACTAAAACTTAAAGTAAGATAAGGAAAAGAAACCCCTAAAAATATTAAAATAAAAGCTAATTAAGTGATGCCGCTGAATAATTCATAAGGTTGCTTTTTCCACTGTACACTGTATATTGTGGATATTCTCAATATTGATTTTCTGGATTAGTTATTTCAGCCTTTTCATTCAGATGGGATTTGTTTTCCCAGAGGACGTTAGAGAAATTTGTGCTTCACAGATGTACTTTGTGGTTGGTTCTAATCTCTGTGATTGAGAAATTGAATGTCTGTGATTGCTGGTATTGTATAAATGTTTTGCCCTACCTGAGCTAGTGTTTGCACACCAATCTTCTGCATGCTGCACCTTTAATATGGATGGGATCCGATGAAAAAATAAAATAAAATAAAATGAATAAGTAAACTGCTAAGACTTTTAACACTAGAGTCAGGGAAGATTTCTCTACTGATTTACGTGGGATCATAATTAATGTGAAGTTCATTTACATAAGTTTTTTTTAATAAATGAAAATGAAATATATATAATTAAAATGATCCACTACTGTAATGTCCACGTCTAGAAAACCTCTGTAATAAACACAGAGATGTTAGTCCCATCTGAATCAGCACTTGAAATCACAGACATCGGGTGATCAGAAAACTAGTCCAATTCGGATAGGGCTATAATGTCATTTTGCCCTTTGGTTCATGTGGACCAGTCAAACATAATCTAATGTAACCAAAGACATGGAATCATCAAAGGACCTGAAAACTGATCTGTGAGTATTAAACACTTTGCAGCTCACACCATTATCCAGAGTGGTTTTCTGTAGTCGGATCTCTAAAGGCCGAGCGCTGTCCATCCTGCCAGAAAACAAGATTTGGTGCTCCAGCTTTTTGATGTTAAAAGTATCATCGCTCGACTCTTTTTAAAGCGCTGTAATGTGCACTGAATCCAGCGCAGAGAGAAACAGACCCATCTGATGCACAGACTGTTCTCTGGGAACTGGGGCTGGAGTTTAGGAAGAAAGGAACAGTAGTCGGAGCTCTGCGTTCGGAATATCAATTGGTCTGGCGGGGTTAATGTTTAACACACCACTGCCAAGGAAAATTCAATTGCTTCCACAAAATGGGTGATATTTGAAAAGGAGCCTGAAGGAAGACTTCAAAGAGCACCAGCTCAGCAGTGTCTCCACGGATGCCGAGTCAATGGGAGTGAATGAGAGGGATGAAGACATGGTAATTTAGGTAGATTATTATTTTGTGTGCATGTACGTGCTTCATATTAGTTGTATTTTGCGCGGTAAAGATGTGTCGGGATCTTAGAGTGGGAAGAACGGAAGAGTAAATGATTTGCACATTGACGGCATCTGTTGAGAAGTCATTTAAATAAAATGACTAAATAAAAAATTACCATTAAGCCCAAGTTAAATGCACTTATTGGCCACTTAAATGGTTGCTTAATAATTATAATTAGCCAATATTGTATCATATGTACCACTATGCATTATTCAAATTAATGTTAATGACTTGTTTTCATGAGTCATAATAATGTGGCAGTGTTTTAGATGGCAAGGCCTCTTGGCTTTAAGCATTTCAGTCCATTAACCCACAATAATTACCTCATTTGCGAAAAAATTATTAGTTTCTTTTCTCCCCCATGTTCCAGGGTGTTATCTAGGTTATGAAATGATTATTTTCCCTGCAATGGTGGCATTTGTGCTGCACAAAAACTTTCAGGAGTCAATGCAAACAAGTTAAACTCATCAAAGTCAGCGTGTCTCTCCTAATTTGCTGTCTTGAGTTGTTTGGCAATTACAAACGCAGCTCTCCGCCGTGTTTGCAACAATGAAATTAAAATCTCATTTACCATTTTTTATAAACTCTTGATTTCACACCTCATTGCCGAGACTCGTGAAGCTCATTTGGCTAAATCGCTATTCAGCGATAAAAGCATTGTGGTGCTCCCTGATACTCTGCATTCCCTCTGCAATGCAACCTGGGAAGAGAAGGTGCCGAACTGACATCAATTATCAATTGCATGCGGTTCATTAAGGCTGTATGAGGAAATTTATTTTTCTTGGAAGAAAATGACCCTTTATTCGCTTAAATTAACGGGTTGTGTTTATCTTTGTGAGTTGTGTTTATATGTTTGTCTAAAGTAATTCATGTTTCATGGATTATAGCTTTTCAGTTTTACATAAACATTATCTCCAGATTTTGTACTAAAGGCTGTTACTAGAAGCAAGTTATCTGGTGTTCAATATAAATTCAATGTAATTACATAGACCTTCATAGCTGTCACAGCTGTTTGCACTTGTTGTCAGTCCTGTTTGATCAATTTCCCTACATGGGGCTCTTAATTAAATTTCAGCACACCAGTCAGACCCGCTTTAGGTTATACTATGATAAAATGATGCCCATGCAGTATTCGGCAACTTGGCAAAACTAATCAGCAGGTAATGAAACACAGAAAACATTTATATTTCTTTTGTTTCAAGCAGAGGTGGTGTTTCACATAGGATATGTCATGATTCCTTCTGGTCATACAGTAACATTCCCAAGTAATCATATATCTAAACAAAATGTGGAAAAAAAAATCCCCCATGCTAAAAGAATGCAATCGTAATTCTTAAAGGAACACTCCACTTTTTTGAAAATAGGCTCATTTTCCAACCCCCCCTAGAGTTAAACAGTTGAGTTTTACCATTTTCGGATCCATTCAGCCGATCGCCGGGTCTGGCGGTAGCACTTTTAGCATAGCTCAACCAGAGGTGGAAAGTAACAAATTACATTTACTCGCGTTACTGTAATTGAGTAGTTTTTCTGTGTACTTCTACTTTTTTAAGTAGTTTTAAAAATCTGTAATTTTACTTTTACTTAAGTTTGTTTTGTTTGAAGTATTGCACTTCGCTACATTTTAAACCACATTCGTTACTGAGTAAAAATAAATAATACAAAAGGGGGAAAATCGCAATCCGGAAACGACTGCATTGAATTGAAGAGTGGGAGAACGCATACGCAAAAATCACAAAAAGATGGAGACGGACGGACAAGACATACGTCAGACCCAGCTTAAAGTGAAACGCTGTTGTGAACCCCTGGATAGTGTGGAAATACTTTGGATATAGACAAAAAAATAGCCGGGTGTTGTCCTGGAGGATATCAAATTAGCAAAAAAATGTTGATGCAAAGGAGGAAACACATAGAACATGTTCGTGAACACCATCCCTCTGTGCAGATAAAGGTATGTTTATAACTTAAGGCCGAATGTTTTCTGTGATGCAGAGGGAATCCCGGAATCCAGACATGACAATTTAATTTACAGTATAACACAGATGTCACGTAAAACGCGCAAACTGATGGATGAATGAATACATCGACAGTAGATAAATCAAATCGCGACATGGTGTGTGAATATTAAAGCTCAAAATACTGCTATATGAATATATGATCTGTTTGTTCTGTCTCTGTGTGAATGAGCAGTGCCATTTCGTCTACTATAGCTTACATACTCAAGTATGCGATGCTCGTGGTGTTTAACGTCTCAAAAAACATATTTGGACATGAACATATGAACATTTCCAGAGCTGATCTGAGACCCCCTAATGGACATTTTCATCATTTTATCTGATTAAAAGCCATTATCAAATACACTCTGAAACAGATCTTCACTGAAATAGGTCCTCACTAAAACCCGTCAAAATAAACGGTTTAACTAGATGTGACTAAATTGTGACAGAAATATATTACTATTGTAGGCCTACAATAGAATACTTGTCAAAATAATAATAATAATAATAACAACAATAATAATATTACATAATTTAAACATTATTTAAGAATATCTTTTTTATTTGATTACCACCGTTTTGGTAGTTTTGTATTTGTATTAAATCATAAAAATTTCATAAGACTCTATTATTCTTAAAGTTGTTAATCCAGTTCATAATAATTTATTTAATTTAGTTCATTAGACATGTTTTATTGAAATTTTCATAAAAAACAAAACAAACAAATGGTTTCAAGTTTGTTATAATAAAGCATTTGTTCAACCAAAATAAAAAAGTTTTCATTAATTTAATGCCATTTTAACTGGTGATAATAATAACCATAATTTAATAATACAGTTTATTTATTAAATAATTAATACCGTGATACTGTGAAACTGATGTTTTCATATTGTGAAAATCTCATTCTATTACAACCCTACACGGGAGAGTCCCCCACCCCGCTGTTATCATCAGTCCTCCAAATCATCAGTCCTCGTCCTGCTCGATCTATCTGCGGCCTTTGACACGGTCAATCATCAGATTCTTCTGTCCACCCTCTCATCACTGGGCATCACAGGGACTCCGCTCCTTTGGTTTGAGTCCTATCTCACAGGTAGGTCTTTCAAGGTTGCCTGGAGAGGTGAGGAATCCCAAGCACATCCACTAACCATTGGGGTTCCCCAGGGCTCGGTGCTTGGTCCTCTCCTCTTCTCCATCTACACTATTTCATTGGGACCCATCATTCAGGCACATGGCTTCTCATACCACTGCTATGCTGATGACACTCAGCTCTACCTTTCATTTCACCCAGACGACCCCACAGTAGCTGCACGAATCTCTAGCTGTCTGGCTGACATCTCTGCATGGATGAGAAAACATCACCTGCAGCTTAACCTGGCAAAGACTGAGTTTCTCATCTTCCCCGCCAGTCCCACCATACAACATGACTTCACCATCCAGTTAGGTACATCCTTGATTTCCCCATCAAAGTCAGTCAGAAATCTTGGAGTAACATTTGATGACCAGCTGTCCTTCAGAGAACACATCTCTAAGACAGCTCGCTCATGCCGGTTTGCGCTCCACAACATCAGGAAGATTAGACCGTTCCTAACAGAGCACGCAACACAGCTTCTTGTCCAGGCCCTGGTTATTTCTAGACTTGACTACTGTAATGCGCTTCTGGTTGGACTCCCCTCTTGTGCGACCCAAACACTTCGAATGATCCAGAATGCAGCAGCACGTCTTGTCTTCAACGAGCCCAAAAGGACCCACGTCACACCTCTCTTCATCTCACTGCACTGGCTACCACTCGCTGCTCGCATCAAGTTTAAGGCGCTGACCCTTGCATACAGAGCCACCACATGCTCAGCTCCGACTTACTTTGATTCCATTCTACAAATCCACACCCCAACCAGAAGTCTTCGCTCAGCAAAGGAACGACGGCTTGTGGTACCATCACAGAGGGGGAAAAAATCCCTTTCCAGAACATTTTCATTCAACGTTCCCAGCTGGTGGAACGATCTTCCCAACACCGTCCGAAACGCAGAATCATTGACATCATTCAAAAGTCACCTTAAAACTCAGCTCTTCCGTGAGCACTTAACCTCATTAAAAAAAAAAAAAAAGTCTTTCTTCTTTCTCTCTCTTCTTCCCTCCCCTAGCCTGTACTACACTGAGCAATGTACACGGTCTCAGGATTTCAGGCTCTTATTGCACTTCTCGACTCTTCATGACCTATCGCTTCATGTTCCCCCAAGTTGTAAGTCGCTTTGGATAAAAGTGTCTGCTAAATGCATAAATGTAAATGTAAATGTTAAAAAAGTACATTTTAAATGAACTACTTTTTACTTTTACTTGAGTACATTTTTAGACAAGTACTTTTACTTCTAATTAAGTAAAATTTCATTGAAGTAATAGTACTTTTACTTGAGTAGAATATTTTGTTACTCTTTCCACCTCTGAGCTTAGCATAGATCATTGAATCTGATTAGACCGTTAGCATTTCGCTCAAAAATAATTTGTTTTGATATTTTGAAAATAGTCCCCAGCAAAATAGTCCCCTTACCTGTGTAAGCAGGTTGTCACGTTGGCTATGTTGATGGTAGTTAGCCTATTTTAAGGCGCTGTGTAATATCATTGCGCCGCTGCACTCATGGTACTGCACAAAGTTCGTTGATTATTACGCAGGAATGAGAGAATAGTTCCTAGCCATATCGGTCTAGAAAATCACAACTTTTCATTTTCCGTTGGTCTTGTACCTAAAGAGTCAAGTTTAAAATAGGAAAAATATTGAAACTCTTTGGTCATTTTTGAGCGAGATGCTAACGGTCTAATCAGATTCAATGATCTATGCTAAGCTATGCTAAAAGAGATCGGCTGAATGGATTCGAAAACGGTAAAACTCAACTGTTTAACTTAACTCTAGGGGAGTTGGGAAATGAGCCTATTTTCAAAAAAAGTGGCGTGTTCCTTTAACAATAATACAAAATCAATGCAAATTCTGAAACAGCCCTTTAAGCCTACACCGTGTCCTAACCAAACGCGACGCGAGATAAAATGTATCTTTTCCATGTTTTTGTAGCCTACTAACCAGCCACAACGGCGATTGTATGTTGTAACAACATGCAAAGTAACACAATGATAATCTCAAATGCAGATTATGTGATTTATTTAATGTAAAAAAAAAAAAAAAGTGAGTTTGAATACCATTTTTGTGACCTTTATAGACATAGCCTACTGAAAGCAACATTGAATAGGCTAATTCACCTCAGATCTTGAAAATAAATTATAGGAAACCACAATGTTCAAACTGTCAGCTCAAGGTGAACAAACAAGTGTATTCTATGATCAAAAAAGATATGTAAATAAATTTTTTTATCATGTTAAAATGGTGTAAGATTTAGGAATTTGATAATGTACTTATCCATTTCGTTCCAAACGCAAGCCTGCAGAGAGAGCCCGCCCACATGCTCTTCTGATTGGCTGTGGTTTTTGATTGATTTTGTCGTGT
Source organism: Romanogobio albipinnatus (assembly GCA_023566225.1). Classification (NCBI taxonomy): domain Eukaryota; kingdom Metazoa; phylum Chordata; class Actinopteri; order Cypriniformes; family Gobionidae; genus Romanogobio; species Romanogobio albipinnatus. The sequence continues at coordinate 18,833,740 of CM042260.1, read as the reverse complement.
CTTGGGTCGAGTCTGGTAGGGCCAGACAAAATGCTTGCTGCTGGAAATCTTTTCGCATCACGTCTGGTTAGGACACGGTGTTAGGCTATTTGACTATACTTTTCAAAGCTGAAATTTCTGCCAAAGGCCAACTCAAGCAAAAGAACTAACGAGCAGGATCATGAGCTGTTTATTTCCCTTGTTTTTTCTGAATGCCAAGGTATGCCATATGCCATACGTAAACGCCGCCCCTGGTGCACATTTGAAGAACATTTCAAATATTTTTATGTAAATATATTTGCTGTATGTATTAAAAGTAATTTTATCATCTGCTAGTAAGCTAACTCTTAGCCTAAGTTAGCTAGTTGTCCTACATTAGCTACTGACATCATTTTTTTAGGTGCGGTCACATATACCATTGTTCAATGAATTTTCGTGGGCGAAATCTGATGTCATTTCAATAGGAATTTTGTGTGAGGGTGAAAGATTTCCACCGGCAGATTTTGCACGTTGTTCGCATGGATTTATGGGTTGACTAACAGAAATCTGTTTTAAAAAGTGACTTCTGTGTGAGCTAAGCATTTTTGCAGCATTGACAATAAGCAATACAATTTCACCCAAATTTTGCTAATGTGATCAAAACTTTAGACGATGTATCCACTGTTAGTAATGTTAGTAATAATAACCACTGTTATACAACTGACTAACAAAAGCTGGCTGAAGAATGTTTTTGAACTTGGAAACTTCACAATTTTCACCTGACTTAGTTAAAATGTTGATGTATGATAGTAAATGAACTTCTGTGTTAATAATTCTGCCCAGCATGACAAAGCAACACTTTCTCCCTCGTCAACTCATTACATATTGACGCTTGGTCAGGACCCCTTCGGACTCACTTTTTAAAGCACAGGGTACCCCTTTAGCGTCATTTTTCGACATGCAGGGTACCTCACTGATTTCAATGAGAAACTTTTACCGTCATACACAGACACGTTGGGCAAAGTTATCGTCATGATGACATTATATAGTGGTTTAAAATGTGATGTGATTCTCAATTTAATCAGCCTGAATAATTTTATTTTTTTCTTTATGCTACTTAGACACGTTTGAACACGTAACCCAACCCCTCCCCTAAACCTACCCATTTGTGTATTATCTGATATAAAACACAGGATATAAGAGAGCAGACACACAATTATTCAAAAAGTACAAATATTTCAAGTGTTCCAGACGAAACGATTGATTTGTGTGAAGAAAAGACTCAAAAAGACTTTAAGATTTGATAGTGAAATTGCATTGGCTCTCGTATGTCTCGTAACCAATTGCATCATTGCGTCAGCTCAAAATGGCATTGGCTGTCATGTGTCTCATGACCGATTACGTCAGGTCTATCTTTTGAATGAGATATGACTCATTTCAGCGATTTAAAACATTAAGATCCACTCTGTTCTTCACATAAAGATATCGTATCGCTTCAGAAGACTTTTGAATGCAACACGAGTTAATACTTTTATATCGTTTTTGATCAGTTTTTGCAATAAATAGCTGTGACTGTACTTTTATTTGCCTGTTATGTGTTTTATATTGTTTAGAAGTGGGTAGGTTTAGGGTATGAGTTGGGTTAGTTGCTCCAGAATATAAAAGTATATAAAGAAATATTTATAAAATCATGCCTACTTTTACAAAGGCAAAGAATTATGTCTTGATCTGGTATGTTTCTAGACTTTTGATATAAGTGTATTGTTATGATAATATGTTCTCACCATCTGTGAGAATCATAACGCATACATTCCACCAAACACTTCTTTCACGTTATTCCTGCATTCTGATATTCATTGGAGCTTTTCATGTGCAAAGGCTTTGAATTAGAACAATTCCGCTTTGGGCATTTCAACTGCATTTCCTCTCAGGTTGGACTAGTCATGAGAATTCAAATGCATTTGCATTTTTGAACATCTGCAGCCTTCGAAAAAAAAGTTGCACCATCTACCTCTGCCTATTTATTCTTCTTCCACTCAGCCTCAGATATAAGTATGTGTTAAAGAATGAGAGCACAAGAAAGAGTGTGCGTGTATGTCTGTCAGTTTGTGTCCTTGGGTTTTTTGAGGCATTTGGATGCCATGCAGAAAGCTATAGCCGCGGGGACAGACTGAGAGGTGTACAGTACAAATGGGGTAATGATGTCACGAGAGCTGCTTTGAAACCCAACAGCCAAGGGAAACAAAAGACTATTACACCATCCTCTCTTCCTTTATTTCCTGACTCATCCCTCCATCTCTTACCTCTCCTATCCTTCATCCCTTTCTCCTTATTTTAGCTCTCGGTCTTCCTTTCTTTTGCAGAGAGGCTTGTGTCTGTAGTCATCATACAAAGGGCACAGTGGCTTTCCGAAGTGTCATAACACGTTAACAGTCCTGCCACTCAAGTTCCTCCTGCAGAGACCAAACAGAGACCAAAAGCTCTGGTTATATCACTGCAACAAAGGGACCTAATAGAAAACATATCCTTCTTTATAGCAGTGTTTCCCAATGGTGTTTGCTCCAGGAGATCTGGCGACCAAACACAATTTTCTAATATACGAAAGCTATAAAAAAATGAGAGAATGCGAGTGTGAAAGTCTCTTGGAGAATATTTATATGTTTGTTCCTCTTTTGCAGATCTGATTGTACTCACACATGACATCTAGAGCAGCTGTTTGTTCAATAGTGTTTCACGTTTGGCTTCTATTTAATCACACCACTAAATCAGCAGAAAAGCAGAGGGATTTTTTAAGCCAGACTGTGGGAAGAAATACTTCACTCAAAAATGTAAATTCTGTCTTGTGGTTGTGTCTGTCACGAGTTGTAGGAAGCCACCATGAAGGATATCACAATTCATTCCACATTTCATTTCCAACAGAAATACGTAGAAGAATCTCAGGAGAAACATGAACATTTTCTACACGTAATGTTAACAAAGCACTGACTAAGAACGGAGCAAAACAGACTTATACACAGGGATAACAAATTAGATGACAGATGAATGTAATAATTAAAACCAAGGAGAAAAACAAGCAAGGCATGACATTTCGTCGTAAACAACTGTACAACGGTAGAGGGAGGGTGGGGCTTTGGCTGAAGGCGAAGGACGAGGAAGCTGATGGAGCTCTCCTGAACAGAGCTTTAGGGCCAATCGATGGATGTGGATCTTGGCATGGTGGCGATTGCAGCGAAACCGCAGGGATGGCATCGGAAGGCTGAGGTGATGCCGCCATCTCGAGGGACCAAGGCGAAGACAGGGGCCTGGAAGAATGGGGTGACACCATTCCGGAGTGAGGACCAAGGCGGAAACGGAGGGAAGGAGGATCCTAATTAAGCTGGAGGGGTGGAGGGCTAAGGCGCAGATGAGATGAGAGAACAAGGTGAAGCCGGAGGAACGAGGGAGCCCAATGGAACCTTAGTGATGGCGGAGGCGGAGCCGAAGGACTGACTGCTCGAGGTGGAGACACGTGTCTGAAGGCTTCATAATTTCAAACTCTGAATTTCCCCCATAGGGACAATATTGATTAAAGGGGACCTATTATGCCCATTTTTACAAAATGCAATTTAAGTCTCAGGTGTCCAGAATGTGTTTCAGCTTAAAATACAATTTCTGAACAGGCTGTTTTCGTGCATGTGCCTTTAAATGCAAATGAGCTGCTGCATGCTGCCCCTTCTCCACACAGTTCCTGCCTCAATCGGATTCTCTGCCAAATACTAACAAGACATCTGCTTGTTTTTTATTATCATCTCTATCGCGACCACTCTCATGGATAGCATAGTTCTTCTTTCATCATTAAAGTTTATTATTTCCATGTGTTTTGAAGCTATATTAGGTTAAACTTCTAATGGATAATTTTCTGAGCTTCTCTTTCACATTTATTGTTGTGTTAAAACTGTCAAATACCTAACCCTACCCGTATCCCACCTAAATATCAGCAAAGGTGTTTTGCAATACAATATAAACACAGTAAGTACATTGTACTTATTTTCTGATGTAAGTACATAGTAGTTAAGGCCACCTAATATAAAGTGGGGCTATATATTATATTATATTATATTATATTATATTATATTATATTATATTATATTATATTATATTATATTATATTAATTATATTATATTATATTATATATATAATCTAAGTGGCTCGTTTTTTCACGTGCTTGCAGAGAAAGGTGTACCAAAACAAAGTTGTCATTTTTCAAGTTTTCTGGATGCACCGGGGACCCGATTATAGCACCTAAATACAGAAAAAGTCAGTGATTTTCATGATATGTCCCCTTTAAGGGTTTGGAACAACATGAGCTAACAACAAGAAAACAATGACTGAACTTTCTGGATGAAAACAAATCTAAAAATCTTTAAAGGCACCATGCAAGATTTTTGCATTAAATTATCCAAAAACCACTAGCAGTGTTATATATTTTATTCATCTGTGTAGTTATATTATCCCAATTGTTTGCAGCAATGTTTAAATCCAAAGAAATTTGTGGTACCTGTCAATGGCTTCATGTCCACGTTATCCACGGTTTCAGCTTTCTGCCATAAAAACCTTGGCAACACAGTGAGTCTCATGGAAAAAATGCAGAAGTAGTAGTTGTAGCGTTGAGCATGCCACACTGTTGTTGTTTCTAGCAAGTCACTCTGTTGTTTCACACAATTTTCACAGACCATAATTTTTCGCTATCATTTCCAGCAGGTTCTGTCGCCAAAAATAACTCCCAAGAAACGGAAACTCCAAGAGGATAAATAAAACGAGGATCAATATTGTATGGCATTTCCTAACACTGTTTAACAAGTGCGCTGCGTTACCCCATCATTTTAATTCAACAAATAAAGTGACACATATGAGTAATAATTTAGTATTGAACATTATGTTTGTTATGAAATAAAATCCTGTGATCAAAGGTAATGGTTATAAAACGATATTTTATTACCTCATCCATAAACATGATTTGTGAGTCCCGTCGTATTGATTTCCGTCGGCAGTGAAGCTGAAGAAGACAACTCGCCTCATTCCACGCTCCTTCACAGCGTCATCAAGCTACGCCTTTGTTATGGTTTTGAATATGCAATCTCTAGTGGTGAAAATTACATACTGTGCCTTTAAATCAAATTTTTCAGTTTGTAATATGATTCCTCACACACATACACACATTTAAACAACTTGATTCAAAAGCAGCTCTCTCATCAGAGTCAACTGTTAAACATTTAAAAAAGTTGACCTTTTTACCCGTATTTTTAATCTACTACTAGAGATACAATATTACCTGACACATCTGCCCTCCTTATGTCAAAAGAGCACTGGGAGTTCAGTCTATTAACCTGTTTTAAACTGGCTTGCACATCAGCAATAATGCTAAGAGACTGAGGAGCTGGTACAGAGACTTATGTCAGTCTCATCAGATTATTCACCTTTTGACCTGCACATGCTAAGCTTCTGCTAATGCTAAATCCAGACAATTGGATTTGTATTGAGTGGATTGTGGTTTTGTATTGCTTTGTTTATTTACCTCTTTTGTTTCCACCTCCCACTTCCTGTTTTTCCATTTCCATTTTCATAATTATTTTTTAGCTTTCCTGAGAATTAGGAGCTCAACTGGTTATGCAATTTCACATTAATTGAGGCTAACACATGTTAGATGTTCCCCTGCTAGGATGACGTTATGTGTCTCCTACCGTGATCTAAATGAAAAATATATCAAGATAATCTGGCACGACGCAACACCATACATCTTTTCTATTCTTATGAGCAGATGGAAATAATATGCCATTGTAAAGTAATGTGTAATTGGCTACATATACATATAACCGTTTTACAAATGTTCGGTGTATAATTTAAATGTCACCTTTTTCAGTTTTAGAAAAAACTAATTGTACAGAAAACAGTCAACAATCAACTTTATTTCCCTGTCTGAAATTCCAGAAAAGTCTGTTAGCTCTCTATCATGCTGAGAAAGTACAGAACATACAATATATTTTTTAAAAAGGCCTCATAGCTATTACTTACTCACCATGAAATCAAAATGGACTATTCTTGTTTTTATGGAATACTGCAGTAATTATTATATATGATTTATCCATGCATTATCATATTTTTGTTATTTATTTATTTATTCAAATTAACTTCCCCTCGTTTTTGTAGCAACATCTCTTCTCTGATGGCGTGTTTACTGTCGTGAGGGCGGGACCAACCTGTCACTCACATGAGATCAACCAATAGCAAAACCCCAATGATCCAGTCAATTCCCAATGGACAAAAAGTCCTGCCCTACTTTTTTTTTTCTTGTTCGAGAAGCCGTTTCACTCAGATATAAGTCACAATAGATAAAATGTATTTCATTCATGCAGACTTTAACCATTTTAGTTTTCTCTTTTGTTTATTATGTTAGATGAAGTTGCCAGAATAATAATCATACGCTGTTTGTTAATTGGCCAGAGGAGAACTGGCACCCCAACTGAGCCTGGTTTCTCCCAAGGTTTATTTTTCTCCATTAGGTCATCTGATGGGGTTTTGGTTTCCTTGCCACTGTTGCCCCTGGCCTGGCGTGCTCAGTTGGGGACACTAAATTTTTCTAAATTTTTCAACTAAATAGCCAAATAAATCTAATTATTAAACTAAATTAACCATATAAACTAAATTACTGATCTAAAGCCCACACTGTCACTGTATGATAACTGAAATGAACTGATGACATCACCGTTTTCTCCAGAATGGCTATACGGCTGAATAAAATTGTTGCATTATTTTCCTGTTTAACACTGTAAAGCTGCTTTGAAACAATCTGCATTGTCAAAAGCGCTATATAAATAAGGTTGACTTGACTTGACTTAGATCTGTGAAAACATAGAAAATTAACTGTCAGTACTCATGCATTGTTTGGGTGTGCGGTGATTAGTGTTGTAGTCATAACCACCTAATCCGAGACCAGGTCTAAACCGAGACCAATGTGTGTTGATACCAAGACAAGACCAAGTCTTTGAGGGGGGTGAGACCAAGACAAGACTAAGACCAAGGCAGACCAGCACTCGTTAAATTCATAAAGAGAAATTACTTATTCCTGACCACTTGCGGTATAGATGCTTTTAAACGTGGTCTTTAAACCCACCTTTTTAGCAGAGCTTTTGGTTGATTTGTCTCTTCTTGTTTTTAATTGTTGTCCATTTTGTTTTAATCTGTAGCACTTTTAGATTTTGATTAATATAAAGTGTGTTACAAATAAAATGTATTATTATTATTAATCAATAAATATAATTAGAATAAGACACTCTATAGAGCTGTTACCAATCAAATGAAATCAATTAACAACAAAATTCATCTTTCCACTGCAATCTGAATTGGTTAATTACAAATGCATAAATAATGTTGAGAATAATGTTTAAAAAAATATTTTATTGAATGTTTGTATAAAAGCAATATCATATTTGCAGTTAATTATATCACATGTTATATGTCCAGATCGTTTGTGCAACACTATTCATTTTGGTGACATTTTTGACACATTCCTTCATTAATTTCTGAACCAGAATTAGAAATAAGTTATTGATTGCCTCTGAATCACATGCAATAAAAAAATAAAGATTTAATAAATAAATCCGACAATGCACCGGCAATTTAGTAATATCCCAGCAGTTGTGGGCTTGACTGGTCTTGAAACAAAATCCCGAGTCCTATAAGTCTGAGACCGAGACAAGACAGAGTACAAATGTGGAATATTGATTTAATTTCAAATAATTTTACCTAACAAACTTTCATTAATATTCATTAAGAATTAAGACATTATACATCGATCAGGCATAACATTATGATCTAATATTGTGTAGGATCCCCTTTAGCTACCAAAACAGTCATGAGCTGTCGAGGCATGTGTGCTGTGGTATCTGGCACCAAAATGTTAGCAGCAAATCCTTTCAAGTCCTGTAAATTGCAAGGTGGGGCCTCCATGGGTCGGACTTGTTTGTTCAACACATCCCACAGATGCTTAATTGGATTGAGATCTGGGGAATTTGGGGGCCAAGTCAACACCTCAAACTCATTGTTGTGCTCCTCAAACCATTTGTGAGCAATTTTTGGTTTGTGGCAGGGCGCATTATCCTGCTGAAAGCGGTCACAGCCACCAGGGAATACCGTTTCCATGAAAGGGTATACATGGTCTGCAACAATGATTAGGTAGGTGGTACGTGTCAAAGTAACATCCACGTGGATGGCAGGACCCAAGGTTTCCCACCATAACACCTCACCATAGCCGGTTTGCCTTCTTCCCATAGTGCATCCTGGCACCATGTGTTCCCCAGGTAAGCCACGCACACGCACCCAGCCATCCATGTGCTACGAAAGAAAACATGATGCATCAGACTAGGCAACTTTCTTACATTGCTCTGTGGTCCAGTTCTGATGCTCACATGCCCACTGTTGTTGCTTTCGGCGGTGGACACGGGTCAGCATGGGCACCCTGACTGGTCTGCGGCTATGCAGCCCCATACACAACAAACTGCGATGCACTGTGTATTCTGACACCTTTCTATCAGAACCAGCATTAACCTCTTGAGCAATTTGAGCTACAGTACCTCGTCTATTTAATTGGACCACACGGGCCAGCCTTCGCTCACCACATGCATAAGTGAGCCTTGGCCGCCCATGACCCTGCTGCCGGTTCACCACTGTTCCTTCCTTGGACCACTTTTGATAGATACTGACCACTGCAGACCAGGAACACCCCACAAGAGCTGCAGTTTTGGAGATGCTCTGACCCAGTCGTCTAGCCATCTCTATTTGGCCCCTGTCAAACTCGCTCAAATCCTTACGCTTGCCCATTTTTCCTGCTTCTAACACATCAACTTTGAGGACAAAATGTTCACTTGCTGCCAAATATATATCCCACCCACTAACAGGTGCCGTGATGAAGAGATAATCAGTTATTCACTTCACCTGTCATTATGTTATGCCTGATCTGTGTATTACTGTAATTGAGACATCAATTGAAATATCTTTAATCTGTCCTATATTCAATCATTCATTTTTTGCTTTCAATTTATTAAAAAATGTAACGGCACATTAATCTAGCAATTTGCCACTTTTATTATTCAAAGTGACAAATACCACAAATGGCTTTACTCTAAGGCTAATAAATGTGTCAACTGCTGGTCATTCTTTGGTAGAATGAAATATAATTCACATGATGTTTCTCTGTCTTTGTCATTCACTCTGATAAGCAGTTTAAATGCAGAGATGCAAACTCATCAGAGGTGAAAAGGGTAGAGAAAACAATATTTTTTTAAACACATTACAATTTTAAACACTTTATTATTTGTTTAACTCCACATTTGTGTAGTAAAAGTAACTTAAAAGAAGATCTACATTTCTCATTTTCATTCATGGAGATAACATGGAAAATGTGCCATACTTTAGTGGCCGATTTCTTTCACCTGGTGGAAAACAAACACTCATTAGATAATTTGCCATTTCCACTCCTTTTAAGGTTTTTTTTTTTTTTTTTTTTTTCATGTGTTTTGCTTTTGGATTTCTTATAAAACATTTGTTACAACAATTTTTTGCAATTTTATTGTACTGAAGTTTGAAGTATAGCAAGAGTCACAAAGTCTCATAGATGAAGGGAATAATAATTAAAAAAAATAAAGGGGTGGTTGATTGCCCCTTTTAACAAGATGTAAAATAAGTCTCAGAGTGTGCATGTGAAGTTTTAGCTCAAAATAAATATTATAGCATGTTAAATGTGTCCGTTTTTTGAGGGTTAGCAAAAACACGCTTTTTTTGTGTGTCCATTTAAATGCAAATGAGCTGCTGCTCATTGGGGCGGAGCTTCAAGAGCTTGTGTTAGCAGCTCTGATCAGACGGAGTCAGACAATGTGTTAGCTGTGTCGGACAATGATGGAGAGACTCAAGAAGAAGTGACAATGTAGAATGATACAGGACGTTTCTGAATGTTGATGAATTTATGTAGTTGATTGAGGAGGTATTGATCATTGATCATATTCTGTCATGATAATCTATAAATTGTCAACATGGCCTCACCCCCTGTGTTGTGTGTTCCTGGGGGCAGGGTTTATCACTAACTCAGGAGGAAGCTTGTGAAGTCCCTACCAGCCGTTTGTTATAGTCCTTAAAAAGTGATTTCCTTAAAATATATAATATATCTCCCTTTGCTTTGAACTTTGAGCATTGTAACTTTGCAGATGTTGTTTATGCTCAAACAGCAACATTACACACTAACTAAAGTTTAAAAAGGGAACTCATAGTCAACCACCCCTTTGAATTACATTTTCAAATGAAAATAGCATCATGGTCGCTTTCTAAAGTATGCCTATATGAGTGTAAAGCACCTTTTCGCTGGAGGAAAACATCTGTAGATGAGTGGTGAACGCAGCAAATATTTTATAATTTGGTTAAAAAGATGGAACACATTTGGTTAAAGTCTAAAGCAACATCTGGCCATGAGTAATAGTCTGTAACGTTCATAAATGTGCATGGATAAAGAAATAATTTAAAGTAGTATGACAGAGTATGATGTACCATGATCAAAATACACAAAACCTTTATTCATTCGTAATTTATAACCATGGAAATGTCAATGATATATTGACCACTGAACTGGAAGCCTGGTCACTTTTTTCTTCTTCTTATGTTTTATTTATAAGAAATGTATGATAGACCTTCCTTTGAACTCTCTAAACCCTCTAATACCAGAGGTGATTTTCCACATTTTATCTTTTCATCTTGTTTTGCTTATTTTGGTCTTTTTATGTATTGAGGTGTATTCTGATTGGATGCCCAAAGGCTATGCTGTACATGTTCATTAGTGTTCTGAGGAAAATTGTGTTGTTCTTCAGAAAAATATGCCATTTGTGGTGTGAAATGCGTGGTCTGTAGCAGGTTTAGCATGTCATATGCAGTGTTTAGACTGTTGTGTATATTCTGTTGGGTGAAGTTTGTGTTGTGTCGGTCCCCTCGGCTGTATCTCTGCTTCACTAGTCAGTTTGATCCTGATGGTTTCCGTCAGCCCCATCAGCAGCCTGTTATTGCACTCTCAGCCAACTGTACATATCACCCACAAGACATTTCTAACACACATGCAAACAGAGATCTCACAAACACATGCTGACACACACAAACACACACATCCAAAACGATGACCGGACGTCCTCATTTATAATTCATAGTGGTCCAAATCATAGCATGTTGCCATCTTTCCACAAAATGCCAATAATAGAATGTCCTCGTCGGAGACTCTTTCCCGCATGAAGCTCCTGCCATTCCCTATTAACCATGTTACTGAAATGGCAACTTGCATTTTCACACTAAGAATCACTTTCTCACCAACTCCTCATGAGTTCACAAGCAATGCGCTCTCTGTTGGGTGAGGCGATGGGGGGGAAAGGCTTGTTGCCATGGTGAGGAGAAAAACGACCACGTTCAATTTCCCCCGTGAGATTATTTATAGTTGTCTTTATTGGGCTTTATTGAAAGGGAAAAAAAGATAGGGAGAGAAAATTGCTCACTGGACGGAACAATATGTTGTTATGGTACAAACGGATGGGAGGTCACAGGATTCAAAATGGAAGGGCGCTTTTATTTAGTCACAGAACCAATTAGCGAGCAACCCAATTTTTTGTCCGGGCTTAATGTGGTTTACACCTCCACGCTTGTTTATGTGCATGCAATTTTTTTGGTAGTGTTTCGTAATAGGTTGTTTATGCCTGAGAAAAGGATTTTTCTTTTGAGTTCAGTCTGGACTGCCGTAATTATTTTTCATTTAGAGCTTAGAAAAATGTTCTTACATTTTTCAGTCCATGCATGTTTCAGCATGTTCACAAATCTATTTTTGCACAAACTTAATGACTGTGAGCAACATAATTCTTATCTAGACACATAATGCCATATTTAGATTAATATTAATATTCATGAGTCTGATGGATGCACAAAGTAAAAATCTAACATTTGAAATAAAAAAGTAAGGGGTTGGTCAAATTTGATTAAAAAAACAGTAAAAACATTAATAATATGAAATCTTATTACAATTGACATAACAGTTCCCTTTCAGTCGGTCACGTTCGTACCGACGAATTGGGATCACTTCTGGGAGCCCCTATCAGCTTCGAGCTATTTAGAACCGGCCAATGAACAATTGGCGTGCAAGATTTGCATCTCGCGCTCCGCCCCGCGCCGCGGGTATAAACAGGAAGCGAAAGCGAATGCACGCTGTCATTCCCTTCGGAGCTAGAGGGGTAGAGAACTCATCATTGAGTATTCAGCTGCTATCAGAAAGCAAGAGTTATTGAGAAGAACGGAGATCGGGGATCAACGCGTGTTGGAGAGACGGCACACTTCAGTGCTCACTGCTGCTCTGGAAAAGAGAAAAACTGCTGTTTTCACAGCAACATGTCGGTTCGTGAGGGCGTTTTTCCTTGAGTACAGGCACTGGCTGCACTAAACCCTGTGCGCTGTCGCGTTTTCCCCCTGAGTACTTCAGCACAAGAGCCTCACAAAAAGAGTACACGGGTGACGCCGCTTCTTTTTCAAGATGTCATTCCACCCGTGCGTTTCTAGATGCGGTCGTTCCCTGGCGCCTGCTGACGGTCACAATCGCTGTCTCACGTGTTTGGGCAAACAGCACGCTGAGGCAGCGTTTGTGGATAGTTCATGTTCCCACTGCGGGAACATGACTATCTCGGAACTAAGATCGAGACTCAACTACATTCGGGAAGGCGGAGTCCCCTTACCCATCCCACGATCTAGTGCTATTCCTAACCAGAATAGACCTACTTCTTCGGATGGCCAGGGTGATCTGAGGATTACGTTTAGGGCACACCCGCCAAGTCAATCTCTGCAGGCCCCTATTCCCTCAGTTTCGCAACCGGTAGAGCTCCCGGGAGAAGTCGCTGGTCCCTCCCACGGGCGGCCAGCGGTGACTTTCGGAGCTCCGGCAGATGAGCAGATGTCGATCGCTGCATCGGAGGGGGAGTTTCAGTCCTCGGAGGATGAGGGTTCAGCTGGGCTACCTCCCTCTGGGAGAGTCGCTTCGGCTGTACCGGACCCCGAGATGACTACTCCACCGTGTCCCGAACCCTCTAGGTTGGACGATTGGTTCCTCGGGGAGGGTCGCGCTGGTTCTCAGCGTCCCGCCCCAACACCATTCTTCCCGGAGGTGCATGAGGAGCTCACAAGGTCGTGGACAGCACCTTTTTCTTTTTCACGGCCGAGTGACTCCTCCCCCCTCATTACCCTCGACGGCGGACCAGCTAAGGGGTACGCGGGGATCCCGCCAGTGGAGCGCGCCGTCGCGATGCAACTGTGTCCGGCGACCGCCTCTAACTGGCATGGTGACCCGCGTTTCCCTTCCCGAGCCTGTAAGTTCCTCCTCCACCTCTGCCCGCGCCAAGGCACCGCAGCAGCCTTCCACCAGCTGACGCCATGGGGCCGGCCGTGGTAAGGATGTCCAGCCCACTCAGGCCGCTGCCAAGCCAGGTGGCAAGCGTTGTCGCAAGCGACCCTGAGACGGGCCGCCCAGAGATGAAGGAAACTGCTCTTCGGGAGATGGCTGCAGCACCACTCCCTCCCCCGGAGGAGGGCCGGGGGAGAATCTTTTGTTCCTGTTTGATTTCTGTTCCGCCGCTGGCCCCAGCGCCAGCGGTACCCAAAACTTCAGTAAAAGAGCAGTTTCCAATATCTCTGGGTGCCAAGAGAGCACGCTTGGCGGTGGTCGACGCTCCCATGCCTCGCCACCCTCAGGTACCTCTCCCTTCGCCAGCAGGGGACGCCGGCTGTGGGGACGCACTCAAGCGGCCTTCCCACACTCGCACGTCCCCTCCGCGGATGCAGGTAAGTGTTGCACAGCACACTCAGATCCCGCTTCGGGCCGCTCCCATGCCGTCCGAGCCGGATCCCTGCGTTCCGCCTCGCTGCCCCGCTGCGGGTACGTCTGTGGTGCCGCTGATCCCCCTGGTTCGGAGTCTGGGAGCCTGGCTAGCGCTTCCCAGCCTGTCTCGGTGGCTCCTCCGTACCATCAGACTCGGCTATGCGATTCAGTTCGCTCAGCGTCCCCCCAAGTTCAGAGGCGTTCATTTCACGACAGTAGTGGAGGCGAATGCCCCCGTGCTCAGGAGGCGAATGCCCCCTTCGTCCTACTGGCGAAGGATGCAATAGAGCTGGTCCCTCCAGCCGATATGAGGTCCGGGTTCTACAGCCCGTACTTCATTGTACCCAAGAAAGGCGGCGGGTTACGGCCGATCTTGGATCTGTGGTTCTTGAACCGGTCCCTTCACAGGCTGCCGTTCAGAATGCTAATGCAGAAACGCATCTTCAGGTGCATCCGTCCACAAGATTGGTTTGCAGCGATCGACCTGACGGACGAGTACTTTCATGTCTTGATTCTCTCTCGACACCGGCCCTTTCTGCGCTTCGCGTTCGAGGGACGGGCATATCAGTACCGCGTCTTACCCTTCGGCCTGTCCCTGTTGCCCCGCGTCTTTACGAAGGTTGCGGAGGCGGCCATTGCTCCCATGAGAGAGCATGGTGTTCGCATTCTCAACTACCTCGACGACTGGCTGATCCTTGCCCAGTCGCGAGAGCAGTTGTGCGAACACAGGGGCAGGGTGCTCAGTCAACTCAGCCAGTTGAGACTTCGGGTCAACTGTGAGAAGAGCAAACTCTGTCCTACACAGAGGATCTCTTTTCTCGGTATGGAGATAGACTCGGCCTCACAGAGGAGCGTGTCCAGTCAGTGTTGAACTGCCTGAATTCGTTCAGAGGCAGGACAGCAGGACAACTGAAACATTTTCAGAGGCTCCTGGGGCATATGGCATATGGCATCCGCAGCCGCAGTAACGCCGTTGGGATTGCTTCATATGAGACCGCTTCAACGCTGGCTACACGACCGAGTCCCGAGATGGGCGTGGCACAGCGGATCCCTCCGCGTCCAAGTGACTCCGAGGTGCCACCAAACGTTCAGCCCGTGGTCAGACCCTTCGTTTCTACGGATGGGAGTTCCCCTAGAACAAGTGTCCAGGCACTCTGTTGTCTCCACAGATGCCTCATCCACGGGCTGGGATGCCACGTACAACGGGCTTGCAGTTTCGGGTCTGTGGACAGGGCCTCAACTGCAATGGCATATCAATTGCCTCGAGTTGTTAGCAGTTCGTCTTGCACTCATCCGCTTCAAAGTTCCACTCAGAGGCAAGCACGTTCTGGTCGGTACGGACAACACTGCGGCCGTAGCGTACATCAACAAACAGGGTGGTCTACGCTCCCGTCGCATGTCACAACTCGCCCACCATCTCCTCTTATGGAGTCAGAAGCATCTGAGGTCGCTTCGTGCCATTCACATTCCGGGCCTGCTCAGTCTTGCAGCCGACGAGCTCTCACGACAGCCAGTGCTCCCAGGAGAGTGGCGAATCCATCCCCAGGCGGTCCAGCTGATCTGGAGTCGTTTCGGGGCCACACAGGTAGACCTGTTTGCCTCCCCAGAGACGACCCACTGCCAGTGGTTCTATTCCTTGACCGAGGGGACCCTCGGGTCGGATGCCCTGGCACACAGCTGGCCCCGGGGCCAATGGCAAAATGAAAAAATCTTTGGAAGATATTACTGAACATTTATTAACCATAGCAAAAGTTAATTTCTTACTTAAAGCTGCACTATGTAACTTTTCCGTCCACTAGAGGTCGCCTCAAAACAAAGGCATTGTTTGATGACGCCAAGTTTGAGCGCAGAATTTTGGGACATGTGGTCTTCACCTCACAGCCGGTGGAAAAGAATCGGGATAGGACTCGCGCAGAAATCATGCTCATGGATGTGATTATTAACGTTACTGTAGTATGAAGCAGGAGCAATTGTTGATAAGAAGAGCACAACACGAGCCTCGCGAGCAGCGGGACCTTTATTATGGCATAGTCGCCGGCTGGACTTTTATTATGCCACAGTCACCGGCGCCATTTCCGCTTTTACGGCCATGAGTATGAGGTAATGCAGCTCTGTTTATCATATAAGATACATCTGAGTGTGTTTAAAATGATGTTATGACGTTACAATCCTTGATTTCCCCATCAAAGTCAGTCAGAAATCTTGGAGTTACATTTGATGACCAGCTGTCCTTCAGAGAACACATTTCGAAGACAGCTCGCTCATGCCGGTTTGCGCTCCACAACATCAGGAAGATTAGACCGTTCCTAACAGAGCACGCAATACAGCTTCTGGTCCGGGCCCTAGTTATTTCTAGACTTGACTACTGCAATGCGCTTCTGGTTGGACTCCCCTCTTGTGCGACCCAAACACTTCGAATGATCCAGAATGCAGCAGCACGTCTTGTCTTCAACGAGCCCAAAAGGACCCACGTCACACCTCTCTTCATCTCCCTGCACTGGCTACCACTCGCTGCTCGCATCAAGTTTAAGGCGCTGACGCTTGCATACAGAGCCACCACGCGCTCAGCTCCTGCTTACTTTGACTCCATTCTACAAAACCACACCCCCACCAGAAGCCTTCGCTCAGCAAAGGAACGACGGCTTGTGGTACCATCACAGAAGGGGAAAAAATCCCTTTCCAGAACATTCTCATTCAACGTTCCCAGCTGGTGGAACGATCTTCCCAACGCCATCCGAAACGCAGAATCATTGACATAATTCAAAAGCCAACTTAAAACTCAGCTCTTCCGCGAGCACTTAACCTCATAAAAAATAAATAAATAAAAAAAAACTTTCCTTTCCTCATTCTCTTCCTTTTCCCCTCCCTACTCTAGCCTGTACTACACTGAGCAATGTACACGGTCTCAGGATTTCAGGCTCTTATTGCGCTTCTCGACTCTTCATGACCAATCGCTTCATGTTTCCCCAAGTTGTAAGTCGCTTTGGATAAAAGCGGCTACTAAATGCATAAATGTAAATAAATGTAAATGTACTGCGTTCGCTCTGCGGCTGCTATGACACTTGTTGCACACTGCAGTGAGAGTAAAGCGTTTAGTGGTGGCGAAATTAAGCTTCATGAAGCTTTGAAGCTTTCCAGCCAAATGTGTTGAAAAGTGGTTCATTTCTTGAGACTTCAAATCAAATCAAATCAAATCACTTTATTGTCACTCTACCATATGCACAAGTGCAACAGTAGGTGAAATTCTTAGGTGCAGTTCCGAGCAACATAGCAGTCATGACATGACATATACAACATTTAAGCAACAACAGATTACACATCTGATGCGCACACAATTACTCACAGCACAATATACACTACAATAAACAATAAATAATTTACACAATGTGAGTGTAGTTCTCACAGCTTTAAACAATATACACATACTTACAATATACATATACTTAAAACAATATACACTAAACATACATTAAACAATAACAGTATACATTAAGCTATAGTAATAATATACAATGTACAGTATACAATATGTTCACAAATTGAAGTCCAAAGTGCAATAGATGCTGTATGATAAATAAATGTGTATATAATGTGTGTGTATCTACAGTGGGTTGTGCTGAGTGATATTCTGTCCAGTGTGTGTTATGATCCTGATGGATCAAGAGTTAAGTAGTCTGATTGCTTGTGGGAAGAAGCTGTTCTGGAGTCGGCTGGTGCGTGTTCTGATGCTGCGGTACCGTCTGCCTGATGGCAGCAGTGAGAGCAGCCCATGGTTCGGGTGGCTAGAGTCTCTGATGATCCTCTGAGCTCTCTTCACACACCGCCTGGCGTAAATGTCCTGGAGGGAGGGAAGCTCACCTCCGATGATGCAGCTGGCCGTGCGCACTACCCTTTGCAGGGCCTTGCGGTTGCGGGCGGTACTGTTGCCGTACCAGGTGGTGATGCAGCCAGTCAGCAGAATGCAACTTCGAATGCACACTAGAGACACCTGCTGGTCAATGCAAAAATGGTGCTTAAAAATTGTCAGGACTGTGACAGTGCCAATATGTGCTCACAAAGGCTTGATATATTAACATAAATAACATAATAATTAACATAATTTTGTAACTGGGGAGTGCTTTTGTTGAACAGAGGGAAATGGAGTTCTTTAGATTGGATAAAACAAAGTGAAATTGATTAAGGTTGAGAGAGGGCAGTGGAAGTGCTTGTAGTTTGACACGTCAAATAGTCGAAGCATCCCGCCAAAAGTGAACCCTTTCTCGAAGCGCTGCACTCAAACGAGGCTTCGAACGTCATCAGTGACATCGCTTGACTGAAACAATACAAGCCTTGATACAGAGCTCCGATGGGAAGTGCCTGACGTTCTCATAGACAGTAAAAGAAATGGACACAGCGACCCCATAGACTTCAATGGAGAAAAGTGAAGTCAATTAGAAGCACTCACTTCCTGATGGCTGAGTGTACTGCACAGCCTCAGACTGGGCTTGATGGCGTCGATGTGATGTGAGCAACCTGTCTGACAGTTGTAAGTCTTCTAATTATTTTGTCATAGGACTTTATGCCTCCACGTCCCCCTGATTGCCTCATAGGCAGTAAAAGATTGCCTGCGAGCTTCTCCTCCTGTCTATACGGGTCTATACAGTAATTTCTCTACTGTGCGACATTGAATAACGTGGTTATGACGCAATCGTTAGCGTTAGCCTATTTTTACAAAAACGGTTTCTACGGGGCAGTAGTGTAAGATACAAGGTAATGGAGCCTTTTATACATTGTCGTGTTTCTTTAGAAATAAACAGTGAACCAATTGAGTCTTTAAACGCCTCAGATGTAAAGTTATTCGCTGTCAAAGTGACGTCAAAATGAATTGGAGTCAATGGAATGCTAACAGCAGGTGATGGCTTGGTTAGCAATGGCTGCCCCTATGGAAAGTACGCTTTCCGGGTGCTGGATTACCCTCTTCGACGTTCTCAACACACGCGTTGAAGCCTCGGGATGTGTCTCAATCAGCTCCTTCGTTCAGTAGTCAGGGCACTGATCAGGGATATATAACACTGACCTAGTGGTTTTTGGATATTTTACTGAATTGTTTTTACATAGTGCACCTTTAAGTTTATTTTTCATCTCTGTTTTTTTGTGTTTATTTAAAATAAGACAAATCGGATATTATTTTAATCTTATATTGTTTATTTAACAGTTGAGATCGTTCTGTAATGCTGATCTAACCAGCAGAAGACACAAGTTTAAATCCCAGTTGCGCAGATGGGGCATGTTGTCACACATCGTTACAGTGAGCCCCTATTAGAAATGTGATATTATGTTCTATACTTTTATGAATTCTTTTGAGAAACCACGAGAAAAGGGTGAATAATGACTGGGAGTCAGTGTTCAGCAATTATTCATTATTATTGTTTTTCACTATGCTGTATAGCTTTATTTAGCAATGAGTTTGTTGTCAAACTCAAACTTTTTATATTTTTAATTATTAAAAAATTCAATTTTTTTATTTTAAAAAGTGAATAATTGTATTTATTGACAAAATATTTTAGATTGTCTTTGATATCATGTTTCATTTTAAGAATTTGGTCATGTTACAATGTGCCCCTAACATGTAACAATGTACTACACCTATGGGGCATGTTGTCACAGAGTAAATCAAGAAAAAAGTATACACTGTATTAATGAAACTAAACCACATAGTTGTACTAGACGTGTGAAATGAATAAATACCTAAGCATTCTTTAATAAAATAAATACCTAAGCGTTAGGTTGTGCCCGGCTCTCCCCTATTCATTAATAAATGGTCAATAAAAGCAAGTTGAGGGGTCCTATATGCCGTAAATAGCCTGAAAAGCTAATAGACACACACAAAATGTTGCTTTTCATTTCATTAAGCTTGTCCCATGATCATCATCTGTTTGTGTTGCTCAAGTTCAGTTGCGGTTGTTAGTCTTCACGAGTAAGGACTGTTACTCGGAAATCATTTAGCTCTGCTAAAATCTGACATAGTGATTACTGAGCACTTCTTCGCACACATCCTCCTCTCTCTGTCTTTGTGTCTCTTCCTCTTGTGTTTGTTTTCTTTGATCAAACAGATCTGCAGAAATAAATCTTTCATAGAGTGTGTGTGACTCAAAGAGTGACGTGGTGCCGCTCTCATTAATGACAGCCAGCGTAATTAGTTTGGCCCAGAGAGAGAAACTCTTGGCTGTCGTTTCATCTGTCAGCATAGTTTGATTGTTTCAAAGTGCACTTCAATGAAACCAGAATAGAGAGAGGAAGATGAGAGGGAGGAACGAAAAAGGGCCAGCTAAAGAAAGATGGAAAGGTTTCATTGAAACAAGATTTTTACATTTTCCAGAACAATTCATGTGAATATTTGCCTTTGCTAAATTTGCTGCCACAATCCTGTGTGGTTGCTATGCTGTTATGAGTAGTTGCTATGTCTGCCCATGCTAAATTTGCTGCCACAATTTTACACAGTTTTTGGGGCGTTTAAGATGTCCTGGGTGGTTGCTAGGGCATTGCTAAAAGGTTGCTAATCTGTTTTGGGCTGTGTTTCCCAAAAACATCATAAGCCCAGTTCACAAAACTCATTGTCACTAATGTTCTCTATGATCTACTTAGGCTTACAATGCTTTTGGGGAACATAGCTGTGTGTTGTTGTTAGGTTTGCCCACTCAAAAGCCACATAACAAAGCTTCCACAATGCTATGTGGTTGTGAGGGTTTTCTGATAGTTGCTAGGGTGTTGCAAAATGCTAGGGCATTTTGTATAGTTACTAGAGCTTTGTTATGTGGTTGCTAGAGTGGTTATAACGATGTTGATATGTGGTTGCGGGTGATCTGGGTGATTAATAGAGCATTATTATGTGGTTGCCAGGGTGTTCTGATAGTTGCTAGGGTGCTGCTAGGACATTTTAAGTAGTTACTAGAGCTTTGTTATGTGGTTCCTAGAGTGGTTATAACGGTGTTGCAATGTTGTTGTGATGGTGATCTGGGTGATTAATAGAGCATTATGATGTGGTTGCTAGGGTGTTCTGATAGTTGCTAGGGTGTTGCTAGGACATTTTGAGTAGTTAATAGAGCTTTGTTATGTGGTTCCTAGAGTGGTTATAACGGTGTTGCTATGTGGTTGTGAGGGTGATCTGGGTGATTAATAGAGCAATATGATGTGGTTGCCAGGGTGTTCTGATAGTTGCTAGGGTGTTGCTATGTGGTTACTATGGTGTTCCAGGCAGTTACTAGGTTGTTGTTATGTGGTTGCTAGGGTGTTCTGTTAGTTACTGGAGCTTTGTTATGTGGTTGCTATGGTGCCCTGGTTGAAACTAGAGTGTTATGTAGTTGCTGGGGTGTTCTCTGCAGTTACTTGGGTGTAACTAGGGTGTTCTGGGTAGTTACTAAAGTGTTGTTGTGAGGGTATTCTGGGTAATTACTAAAGTGTTGTTATGTGGCTGTGAGGGTATTCTGGGTGATTAATAGAGCATTGTTATTTGGTTGCTAGGGTGTTCTGATAGTTGCTAGGGAGTTGATATGTAGTTGCTAGGGCAATTTGTGTAGTTAGCTAGAACATTGTTATGTGGTTGCTGGCATGTTCTCTGTGGTTGTAACAGTGTTGCTGTGTAGTTGTGAGGGTGTTCTGGGTGAATACTAGAGCATTGGGATGTGGTTGCTAGGGTGCTCTGATAATTGCTAGGGTGTTGCTATGTGGTTGATAGGGTATTTTGAGTAGTTACTAGAACATTGTTATGTGGTTGCTCGCGTGTTCTCATGGTTGTAACAGTGTTGCTGTGTAGTTGTGAGGGTGTTCTGGGTGAATACTAGAGCATTTGGGATGTGGTTGCTAGGGTGCTCTGATAATTGCTAGGGTGTTGCTATGTGGTTGCTAGGGCAATTTGTGTAGTTAGCTAGAACATTGTTATGTGGTTGCTGGCGTGTTCTCGGTGGTTGTAACAGTGTTACTGTGTTGTTGTGAGGGTGATCTGGGTGATTAATAGAGCATTATTATGTGGTTGCTAGGGCGTTCTGATAGTTGCTAGGGTGTTGCTTACTGATTATTATGCGGTATTCTGGGTAGTTACAAGACTGGTTTTATGTGGTTGTGAGGGTGTTCTGGATAGTTAGAGCATTGTTATGTGCTTTCTGTGGTGTTCTGATGGTTACAAGGATGTTGCTATGTGGTTGCTAGGGTGTTCCAGGCAGTTACTAGGTTGTTGCCATGTGGTTTCTATGGTGCCTTGGTGGGTAACTAGAGTGTTATGTAGTTGCTGGGATGTTCTCTGCAGTTACTAGGTTGTTACTAGGGTTAGTTACTAGGTTGTCTGGGTAGCTACCAGAATGTTGTTATGTGGTTGCTATTGTGTTCTGGGTAATTGCTAAAGTGTTCTTATGTGGTTGCTATGCTGTTCTAGGTAATTACTAAAGTGTCATGTGGCTGTGAGGGTGTTCCGGGTGGTTACTAGAGTGTTATGTGGTTGCTAGGGTGTTCTGGTAGTGTTTGGGTATTCTAGATGGTTGTTTACTATCCTAATTAAAAATAGCTCATACCCAAATCTCTTTCTCATCTCTAGATATAGCTCAGACTCCTCCTTCTATGTACATGTGATTTTTTATTTTATTATCCAGCTGGTGAAAATCTTTAGTCTGATGGCTTAAAATATCCGAAAATCTCTCCTCAACAGGCCGCATAATTTGAGGCATCATTCATACCCATAGCATAAGTGATGCAGGGTGAGTTATGAGAAGAAGTTTAATATTTAATGTTAATGGTTTGTTGACATCCCTAACCCTAAGTATGACCTTGCCTTAAAAAAAACACCACTCATAAATTTGAGTATGAACAATAATTGCAATTATTAGAGAGTGAAGAAGAATGTAGTCTGGACGAGGAAGTGAGCAGGATGAATTGTGAAGCTCTAGTGAGAGTATAGTGCAGTAGAAAGTACAAGATGAGCATCTTTATTTATGGATTTCCACTCAGTCTAATTTATAGCAAGTTCCACTAGGATGCATCTGAAAGGCTTCAGGGGGCAATGAATGAGCTCAGCCTTACACAACAACTCATATATGAGCTATTATGAGGCTGTATCAAGCACACACACTCACACTTAAACACACACATGCACACAGAAGGACACAATTAAACATTTGGTGGTCTTTATTCAATATTTCTCATTATGCTCGTGTACATTTAAACGTGGTCCTATACGCTTCTCAAAAAAGCTAACATTTCACTTGAATATAGTGCATAATAAGTTTTGGTCTGTCTGAATACTCGATTCTGATCGAGGGAAAGATGTGCAATAAAATCGTTTAATGCACAGGTAGTTCCAAGTCAGTTGAATCACCGTTCTTTATTCATTTTCACTGAAGCGTGCATGCACATACGGAGCACACAGAGAGCGGAGATCACGCTGCACAATCAAAGAGACATTCTGGAGCACAAGTCAAGTCACCTTTATTTATATAACGCTTTTTATGACGCCGATTGTTTCAAAGCAGCTTCACAGTGTTAAACATGAAAATAATGCAACAGAGTTTGATTCGGCTGTACAGCCGCTCTGGAAAAAAACGGTGATGTCATCCAGCTCATTTAAATTATAATGTGACAATGCGGGCAGATCAGAAATGTAATTGAAAATGTATTTGAATATTTAGTTGCGTATTTAGTGTCCCCAACTGAGCAAGCCAAGCCAAAGGCGACAGTGGCAAGGAACCAAAACCCCATCAGGTGCACTCAAAAAAATAATTTGTTGAATTTACAAAAAGTGGTTCCACACAACTATATTGAGTCATTTTTACAAATAACAATTTAGTTATATGAACACAAGAAAGTCAAGTAAAGCTGACAAAATTTATTTTAGTAAATACAAACCATTTGAATTTGTCACTGTTGCATAATATTTATATGTGCAGATTACTTTAGCCTGACGTCGTCATACTCAATTCTAGTCAGAATATGAGTCTGATACTGCTCCGTTAGGCTGTGATTATGGGGCGTGTTTCAACCGAACCAGGAAAGACCTCAATTGGATAGACCTACAACCAATCAGAGCAATGGAGCGACGCATAACGTTAGTTGTCAAATGTCAACAGAACTCAACTGCACTGTGTTGCCAAGTCTGCGGGTTGAAGTGACCCCAATTATTTACATTTATGCATTTGGCAGACGCTTTTATCCAAAGCGACTTACATTGCATTCAAGGTACACATTTTACATTTTGTCAGTTCTTGCTTTCCCTGGGAATCGAACCCATGACCTTGGCGTTGCTAGCGCCATGCTCTACTGTTTGAGCTACAGGAAAGCTCAAAGGAGCTACAGGAGCTACAGGAAAGCAATAATGTGATATACAGACCCAGGAATGCAAATTTTAGCAGGCAGCCGTGCCAAAATAACACATATTTTACCCCCCAAATGCCTTTTTTCTGGAGAACACCCCCGGAAAGCTATTGGGCTTGTTTTTGGCTAGTTTTGAGTAGCAATCGGGATTGGGCGGGTTTTGTTGTAAAAACTTGGCAACCCTGTCTGACCGCACGCTGGAATAAGTTACGTTAGAAGAAAAAGATGAGTGTAAACGATCTTTGCCAGTGTTGTAAAAAAAGAATTTAAGGATACACAGAGTACTGACCAATACCATCGTCATTTCTGAGAGAAATAGTAAAGGTGAATGCATATACGAACAAGTTCTCCGTTTAGGATTAGAGCAAATTCAACCCAAGCAAGCGCCTTTGATGATGTGGATGATTACGTCACTGTTTATCATCTGTCCATCATCGTCTAAAGCCCGCCCTGACAATTTAATTGGTCCGAACAGTTTCTGTTTGGGCATAATTACTTCTCTACGGATCAAGTCCAGACCGAACTGCCCGAGTTAAAATGTTGTGGGTGGGGCTAAGTTCGGCTGGCATCCAGGCTACGATTACTTAATAATGTTATGTTAAATTTATAAAAGTTTATTATTTTAAGTGAAAACATGTATTGACTTAATTTACCTTATTAAATCAACTACTTGCTCTACAAATGTCAGTGGAAAACTATTAAATATAACAAAAAACATATTTTTAGAAACAAAATTCAAAAATAACTTAATTGAGAACAGGAAGTCCATCCAATAAATGAGTGCATGAGTGGCCACAGCCTAAACACAGGCACCACTCGTCTGCATAATGGTAACCACAAAATTACAGAAACTCCTCTAAATGTCCAACATAACTGCACATAACACTAACATAAACTAACAACGTCTTTCCCTTTACTGAAAAAGATAAAATAACACTTTAATCCCTAAATGTACTCTCCTAATGCAGTCCCTTGCAAAGCATGCTGGGAACTACAGATCCACTGCCCAGTTTGTTCGTTTCACTCAGCAATGTTAAGTTGACCGAACAAACACTTAAGTAAAGCTGACAATATTAATTTTTAGTAGAAACAACTCAGTAAATATAAGTAAATTTAGTTACATGAGTTTTTTAAGTAATGTGATCAAGGATGAGTTGAGTGCAACTAACAACAGTGAAAGTTCATTTTTTTGAGTGTGGCATAATGGTGAAAAATAAACTTTGGGAGAAACCAGGCTCAGTCGGGGTGCCAGTTCTCCTCTGGCCACAGAAATTTCAGTGTAAAAAAATACCGCCTTGGTTTTACTCAAAGAAATTTAGGCGACTATTTGCATCAGACTTCTAAAGTATTTAGAAGTCCAGATAGACTTTACACGTCTTCAACATGCACCCTTAAGTGATTTCAACAAAATTTTCCTTGTAAACACAACTCAAATACTTTTTGTAGCAGAAACATAATTCAATAAGCGTCAATAAAACTAGACGTAAAAAGAACTCGAGTGAAAACACTTTCATGCGACATGCATTAGTTCTATTTCATTATATGTAATAAGTCGGTATAATTGCTCATTGAGTTAAATGGTAACTTCAGTGATTTAGCATTAAGCTTTGTATTTAAACTGGGTCATTTATGCAGTAGAAATGTGAAATTATTTTTGAATTTGGTGCCTTCTAGACTGAGAAAAGACAGAAAATGTATTTTTGTCTCATGTGGATGAAAAACAACAACTCCCAGAATGCACTTGCTTCGCTGCCCAACGAGGCCACTCCGTACACCGTCGTTTTGATCTTCATAGTAATACAATAATTTTGTTCAGTTAGAGAATAAACACTACACTTAAAAACTGAACGTGTCTTTTCAATAAAGTGTGAGTGAGCCGAACGAAAGTCACGGCACAGACGCAGCAGTGTCAGATTTCATTCGAGCTGAGCAGAACTGAGGTAACGTTAAGCGCCAGTCTGGCACATTTTCAGATTGCATATGGAAGCTAAACTATCACAAGAATTCATTGAAATGTTGAAACACTGCACCGGGTTATGATTGTCCGTGCGGCCATCTGTGTCTTACATTCTGTGAGTGAGATCCCTCCCCTATGTGCGGGTTGATAACATGCGGAACAGCTCCATCTAGTAGCTGTAGTCTTTAGCCCAGGGGTCTCAAACTTGCGGCCCGCAGGATGATATTTTGTGGCCCCCTTCTTGACATCAAAGTTTAGTGTTAATGCGGCCCGCACATTGCTCTGAAAAGTACCTTTTTGCTGAATCGTTGCGTGTGCAGCGCTTGCCGCGCTTCCTTTGTGTGTGTGTGTGTGTGTGTGAGAGAGAGTTGGCTCACCCCTCCCTCGTGCAGTATAATTGGTTGACACCGCGTGATTGACAGGAACAGACGAACGAAGCTGATCAGACAGTTGAAACGAATGTGGTCTAACATCTAACTCGTCAATGTCAAAATGATTGAGATGGCCAATCAAATCAAAGTAGGCGGGGTTTAGGTTCTCTTTTTGCACACTGCACAGTCTTCACACACAGACGAGCGCGTCAATCTATCGCTTAATGCCGTTGCTGAGAGAGACGCTATTCTTTCCGGTGAAATCACAAAACAAAATGCAAACGTGTCCATGGTATTAATATACAATCATTGATGAACATCTTTGATCTTAATGAAGAAAAACTACACGAGAGCAGATTAGAACCCGGAACCTTTGACACGGTTGACAAAAATTCTACCACCAGACCACTAGAGAATTCAAAAGTTAATTATGGATCTATGTATTTATTCACTCACTCATGCAAAGAATATCGGGACTAATAATATATTTGACGCAAATTAATGCAAATATTGTTTACAAATAGTCCCAAAAAGATTATTTCCCAACTAGAATTAGACCTAGAATTTTGCTCACTGTTCTGTTTGACCTGGTTACGGCCTTGCTGTGAATTAGTCTATTATTTAAAATAATATTAAAATCATTAATTATTTCATATTAAATTATTTAATTTCTATAGGCTATATTTAGTTCAAATTCAGAGGAACAGTTCATGTTCAGAAGAAACATTCATGTTGAAGAACTGTTAATAATAAAGACTGAGAAGATTGGATCAGTTATGCTACTTTTTATGTGGAATACTTGATGCGGCCCAGCCTGACCCAGAGTCTACCTCCAGCGGCCCCCAGGTAAAATGAGTTTGAGACCCCTGCTTTAGCCACTGGCCAAAAAATCCTCAGATAATGCCAAATGACGATATTTGCGTCATCTGGGGATTTTTTCCAGAAATAAAATGCATAATTCTCTCGTCTCAGGGGTATATGAGGGTTACCCTTTAAGCATTTAATATAAGCATTTCAGGCTCCACTCGTCACCACAACGGTAATCCTCAAAACTCCAACATGACAAAACCTTTTCTAAATCTCAACTTAATAGAACATTAAACAATAATAACAAGCCTTCTGCTGTATTTATCTTGCTTAAAAATTCAAAATTTTCTCTTCCAATTAAATCCCATGCAAAGCATACTGCGAACTATAAATCCCCTTACCCCTAGTAAGTAGATAGTACACTATAAAATTAAGTTGTGACAAAATTAAAAGCAGCAAACACCCTCGTTTTAAGTGAGTGCTTCCATTTCAGCAGCCAACCTAAAAAAAATCCACAACTTTCCAAACAAGGAAATAAATAAAGACAAGATTACAGCAAGAATGTAGCAAGAATGTAGCAGATGTGTCAAAAGCGAGAAACGCTGTTAAAAAATGATACCATAAAATATGAAATATAAGAAAAATTGCTAGATTTATGTTGCAATATGGAAAAATATGTTGTCAGTGTGTGAAAAGGATTCATTGCATCAGCCAAATCCAGCGATAAATATTTTAAGTAAATGTAACTTAAAATGTTGGAAATGTACATGTCTACAAAGCCTTGTCTAGATTACTCAGGATAAGAAGTGTGATATATAATTATACAAAATATGTTTTTGCTACAAATCCAAATAAAGTGAGCTACTCAAATTATCAAGAAACAAAGATTTCTTTCTAAACATTTTTATTTAGTTACTAGAGTAACTTTTTAGTAATAAAATGGCTACACTACTGAAACGCTACATTATATTTCTCAGCAACGAGGGGGTAACATTGCTGGTTTTGAAGTAATTAAACTCACAGATGCCTTCGTTGTTAATGTAGAGAGAGATGCTGAACAGACGCCCTGTCAAGATTATTGACAGGGCAGTTTAAACGGTGACAGAATGCACGTAACTAAGCGACAGAGCTGTCCGTTAAAGATGAAGTATGTCCCAAACATAGACTGTTAAAAAAATATGGACGTAGTGTCCATGACGTCACCCATAAGATTCTGAAGAGCAGTTTTTGTAAAGTAGGGTCAAGGGCGTAAATTTCATCTAACAGTTGGGGGGGACGATAAACATGAAATTTCTCAAGAGCAATTTTTGAAGGGGACACAAATAATACAGCTAAAATCGTACTTGTAAGGATATGTGTACCACAAAAAAAAAATAAACATAAAATAAATTGCACTTTTTAGTGCACTGAAAAATGATAATTTTGGTGCACTGAAAAATGATGTCCGTTTTTCCTTTCTCTGTCATTTTATCTGACCAACAACACAAAGTTGTTTAAATATGAGTAAGGTTCCACATGCAGTCATATTATAATTATTAAATTATCTTGCATCCTCCACATAGTATTTTATAATATGATATTCTTTAGATCAGGGGTTTTCAAACTGGGGTCCGGGGACCCCCAGGGGTCCTCCAGAAGGTTCTAAGGGGTCCCCAGAAATTTTCAGAGAATAAAAAGACAAAGCAAAAATTGATAAAGTGTGCCGAATATTCGAACGGTTTCATTTCTAAATGTTTCTCTCCTTTCTTGCCGTATACATTCCAGAATTGTATATGTTTGCTTAGAGAGTTTTTCTCACTAGTCCCCTTTATCTCGCTCTCTGGGGTTGTAAGACAGTTTTCTTAACACAGTACGTAAGCTGCTTACATTTATTGCGAAAGGTGCTTATACAAATGATTTTGAATTGAAAATGTTCTTCTTCGGGTTTATACATCCAACATTAATAGCCAATTTAAGTTGGGAAACAATATGTTGTATTTATAATATCACACTTACTATTTATCTAACAGTGTAAATGTTTTTTCGTACATAAAGATAGATGGATTTTAGGAAGGGGGTCCTTCATAAAGGTTCATCATATTTGGGGGTCCTTGGCATCATAAAGTTTGAAAACCCCTGATTTAGATATTCAACTGCAGCAAGCCCTCTGATCTGCCACTTATTATCATATTGAGCAAAACCCAACACAGATCTGGCGCATATAGCCTACTTTAGGTTTACAATTAGCGCCAATTTGGGGGCTGGTTGCTTGAATTTTGGGTTAATTTGCATATTATTCTTAACGAAAAACACAACAACAAAACAGTACAATGACACACTCCCTTAAATAGGCGCTTTTACATTTCGCTTTGAAACCAAATCTTCCGTGATCATCTTGTCTGTCAGCTGTTTGCTCTAGTGATGAATGAAATCTGACTCTCGTTCGGCTCGTGCTGTATTGAGCAGACACGTTCAGTTTTTAATTGTTGTGTCTGTTCTCTAACTGAACAAAATTATTTTATTACTATAAAAATGAAAACAACGGTGGCCCGGGCGGTGCCGCGGTGGGCAAGTGATGTTAACAGTGTTTTGCCTAATCTGTATTAAAGAGAAAAGAGTCACTTCATCTGATGTTTAAAGTGAATAAAATGGCATTGACAGCTTACTGGAGTTTCACAACTGCTGTCTGAAGAGCTTTGTTCTCTCCCCAAACTTGTGTGGTAGTTTTTTTTACGGTCTATGAGTAACGTTAGGTGAGGTGCGCGGTGGATCAAACCACTGTGGGGCAAGGGGGATGCATTTTTTGTCCTGTTTGCTTTTGTATTGTTTTACTACTTACACATTTATTTTAAGTATATATCATTATATTATTTACAATACTCAGCATGGTTTTTAGGGGGGGACAGGACCCCCCAATCTGAGGGCTGTCCCCCCCTAAAAACCATGCTGAGTATTGTGATTTACCCCCCCGTGATTTACACCCCTGAGTAGGGTCAAGCTGGCCGTTGCCATCTTGGCAGCGCGTCACTCCCGGATAACAGAAAATGGGCAAAGAGGCGGGACGTAGGTGGAGCTGAGGTGATGTGATGACTAACAGACAGCAGACAAACGGCAATCCACCTGTCACTCAAAGTGGCCACGCCCTTAATTATGCAGAACTTTAAGGCTTTATATAATGTAAACGAATGAGTTCACCCCAAAAATTCACTCCACTCACAGTTGTCATGAAGGGCAAAATTAGATATATAGACCAAAACCACAATTTGTACCAGGCTGTAAACATGTTTTTTTCTGCTGTAAAGTTGGGCATTTTAACATGGTGCTCAACGAGATTTTGCTCCCTTCTGGAGCCTGTCCCTAGTGGCCATTCGATGAATTGCAGTTTAAGTCACTTCGTATTGGCTTCAAGAGAAACTCAGTATGCTTGGTCCCTAAGGTTGCTTACTCTTCACTCAAAAGTACGTAAAGAGTATATACTTTTTAGACGTAGTATAGGCGAATTGAGACGCACACCGCCTCCACGACTTAATCTAAAAAAAAATTCCCCCGCAAATTTTCTGTAAAAAACAGTCCATATTTTATCACCGCCATTTTTTTCTTGCCGGTCATCCACAATGTTTATTTACTCTAAAGTCACGTTTGATGCGAGAGATTTTGCGAGATTTCTCGTGTTCACAGACGGGACTCTTATCTTATACGATTAAAAAAAAATATTGTGTGGCCCAGCCTTTACTGGAAATCTGAAAGATCTTTTCTTTGGCTGTGTGTGTGTTCCTACCTCAACTAAGAAGTGCAGACGAATTAAACTACACACTTTCTTTTTTCTTTTATTTTCAGAGTTATATCTGCCTCACTAAGAAGAGAGAAAGCAGAGAAATCTAGTTCCTCTGGGAAAAGACATAAACATTAAGCTATTTTTCAGCCAAGACTACAGCATTTGAACACACTCACTGGCAGCTCATGCATTAATATAATGCATGCCATGACATCAACTATGAAGATTTAATCAGAAACACAGGCGCTATAGTTTATTAATCAGTCTCATGAAATAATCATACACTTTACATTTGTTTCAGCTCTCCCATCAATCGGTTGAACTTGAGCTCATTGATTTGCATATTTCATCAAAACAAAAAGTTGCTTGGAAATTAGTGTATTTATTTGGATGTGTGTGTGCTAACTTTGTCTTGCAAGATGTTATCAAAGAAAGGAATAGAAGGAGGGTGAAAAAATGTATTATTCTGTTTTCTTCTTGCTGTTCTTACAAAGAGAGAGATGTAGTAATAAGGCAAGATATTTACTCTATGCTAGCTACAATTTATTTCACACACACATAGACAATGTCAGGCAGGAGTCACCACACAGCATAAGGAGTGAAGTGAAAGTGTGTAAATGAGATTTATTAGAAGATAAGAGTTTTAATAGTCTTTGTATGCGTGTTTATCATGACTGCGTGGGTGAATGCCTCTTCCTTTAATGCACATTTCAGAATGTGTGTGTGTGACTTAGCATGCTTTTTCACAGCCATTACTCCAGGCTTTAATGCCACATGATCCTTCAGAAATCATTCTAATATGCTGATTTGGTTTGTCAACTACACATCATGGTCTGTTTCATACAGTAAATAAATAAATAAATAAAAATGTGTGAAAGCTAATGTTATAATCATGGGTGAAGCTAAACACACTTTAGCCATGATATAGAACATACTGAATGCTCTTGTACTGTATAAAGCCCATCTCGCTGGAAGTCATTGATCTCAGTACAGTCATTGATCTTTTGGTAAATGCTCTTAATGAATTCACAGCCTCACAAATGACTTCAAGCATGAACAACTGATTTCTCATTTTGACACAGTAAACAGGATATAGCTGAATAAACAGCAAAATGCGTCAGTCCTTTTCTTTCAGTCTTAATCTGTCTTTGGCTATATCTTTCGCTCCTCTGATCTGTCTTTCTCAGAGGCAAGCCTGGAGAGGTTTTTCACATGCTAATGTTGGTGTTCTAACATCACTACTGCATTTACTGTTCTGTCTTAAAGGAGTGTTCACACTAATGTAACGACAAATCATAATTTTGAATGAGTATTAGTGATTTTGGAGTTCAAATTTTTGTTTTCATACACTCTCAGAAAAAAAGGTACAGTGGAGGTACAATTTTGTTCCTAGGGGAACAAAACATATAACTGTACATTTAAAGGTACCCAATTGGTCCTTAGTGTACAATTATACCATTGTTTTCTTCTACTTAGAGCAGGGGTAGGCAAGTTCAGTCCTAGAGAGTCGCTGTCCTGCAGAGTTTGGCTCCAACCCTGAAAGACATCTATAGAAGCTCCTATTGAGAATTAACAGAGGTTTAGATGTTGATGTTTTAAATATTTTATATTTTAAATACACCATTATGGCGATCAGTGTTTCCTTTAGTTGGGCAGTTTGACTCTTGGCTTTTTATGTAAGTTTGTGGTTTTTGTTACAGTGATAAAACACATAATCTGTTCAAATCAAAATAAGCCATAAACAAAAATGATCACGAAGAAAAACATTTCACTAAACTCATCACTGACTAAAATTGGTTATAAATAATATTCACCAACAATACTTTCTTGCCACAGATCAGACATTCTGAATTCTGATTTTTAAATACATTCTAGGGGGGAAGTTTAGACGCACACAGATATCAAGAATCAGCATATAAATCTCAACAATGGTGACATAATTAATGCTGCAATGCATGCTGGGAGCCATTAGTTTTATACTGTGGTGGCTTAGTAGGGTTGGAGCTAAACTCTGCAGCACATCAGCTCTCTAGGACGAACTTGCCTACCCCTGACTTAGAGGTACAAAAATGTACCCTTAAGGGTACCACCCCAGTGACGGCCACTTGTACCTTTAAAAGGTACTTTTTTTTTCTTTTTTTTTTTGAAAGAGGTCTCTTATGCTCACCAAGGCAGCCTTTATTATTTTTTTTTGTTTGCTGTATTCTTGAATAATACAAAGTTCAAAAGATCAGCATTTATTTCAAATATAAATATTTTGTAGCAATTTAAATTCAATGTGTTCATGCTATTTAAAAGTGTTAATTTATTTAAAAAATAATAAGCTGTAATCTTACTGACCCCAAACTTTTGAGTGGTGGTGTAGAATTATGGGTATGGGTCAAAATAGTCAACTCACTGTAAAAAACAAACAAAAATGATTTATGATTCTTTTCATGATTTGTTATCACAATTTTTTTTCTTTTGTCAACTCAACTTAGATAATTTATGTGGTTCAGTTAAAATAAAATGTTTACTTTCTGTTGATTAAACCAATCTCCTTCATTGTATTAACCCACATTTTTTATTTCAATGAACTCAAAAATTTAAAGCAACCAGGTTACTTACTTTTTTAAGTTAAACCAACAATATTTTTTTACAGTGTAGTTGTCAACTGGTTAGTCGATTAATCTTATATATTTTTTCAATATTAGTGCATTTGCTGTATTTAGCATGCTAACAGTGTGATTGGTCTTTAAAGTCTTCCCTTCTAAAGCAATACACATTCAGACAGACATTTTTGGCCATTCTGTCAAATTTTTTGGGTCGCACCAAGTTAAGGCAGCATGTCAAGTGAAAAAATACTCCAATTTTTAAAAATTTGTCTTGAGAGTCGTGTTCTGTTCCAGTCTAGTGCCTCATTCTAGCTGTTTATGAACTCCAGAACACATCTTATGTTCTTGATCGGGGTCATGTGACTCCAACACCAATCGTCCAGTTGAGACAGATTAGTCTACTATTCATTCAGGCAACCAACTACATCCCTTGTGAGTTATGGTGGTCTGGATGTAACATCACACCCTGAATTGTTAAAAATGTTTTTTCAGTCCTCTATAGTGGACACAATGTAGTTTAAAATATGAACTGATGATTAAATGTATATTGTTTTTCTTTCTCCCTCTCTGTTTTTGTTTCTCTCTCCTTTTGTTCCTCTTGTTTTTCATTATTTCACATAATATGTTCGTCCTCTACGTTACTTTCTGGCCCTCTTGCCTCTTTGTCCATCTGTCTTTCTGCAGTAGGCACAGTGTGTGTGGATGAGGCTGTGAGAGGGTGAGCGTATCAGGATGACGATGAAAGGCTTGTCCTCCAGCCGTAGCCACCACCACACACTCACACACTGCGACCCGTCCTACGAGTCTTTGACCCTCCGCCACGACCGACGGCCTTATGTCCTCAACCCATCCCACACGACTGACCAGGGCTTCTACGGGTGCCAGTCTGATCTGGCCAGCAGCACATTTCCACGCCGACATCACGGCTCACATCATGAATTTAAAGGTGAATGTGCCATTGTGCCCTATGTGGGACCGGGGGGCATAGCTGGGGGAACTGGGGGTGGGTGTGGCCCTTGTGGCTCGGCTGCTAGCCCCTCGTCCCTGCTTGAGAAGTTTGACCAGCAGCAACCAGTGAGGAAGGATGGGTATCACACGTTGCAATACAAACAGACGGCGGCGCTGGAGCACCAGCGAAGCGACAGTCCTGGGCGAATACGCCACCTCGTACACTCTGTCCAAAAGCTATTCACCAAATCCCATTCCCTGGAAGGTCCAGGTCAGCGCAGCCTCAACGGCAATGACCCCGCCATCCCAGCCGATGCAATGGCTACGGCTGCATCCCACCCAAACGTTTCCTCAATGACTGTAGGCACCCTACACAAGCCATCTAGCAACAAGCGGGGAAAGAGCAAGGAACGCAGTCGCTCCGAGCCCAAACCTCGTGCACGGACGCCTGGGTCGGGTTACTGGAGCTCAGACAACACTCTGGATAGAGAGATCTGCCTCTATCACCAGCATCAACCCTCTGGAGTCATGACCATGGGTCGCCATCCGGACAAATCCCAGTCCCACTACTTCTTGGGACAGAGTTACAACACCCTAGGAGGGGGACGCTCATCCCTGAAGACCTCACGCAGCAACAACGACATCGGAAGTTGTTCCACATGCTACAACCCCACAGGAGGCGCTCTGACTTTCGGAGGCCCGACAGTCGACCAGGCTGGGCCGCTCGTCAAGAAGAGCTCCTGGTCCAGCACGCTAACAGTGAGCAGGGCCCGAGAGGTCTACCAGAAGGCCACGGTCAATATCGATAAAGCCCTAGTCAAAGCACAGACCTGCCAGCAGGGACGAACCTGCCAGTTTTTACAGGTAGGAGAGAGATTACTCTTCCCTTCATCACCATGACCATCATTGCCATCAGTGTCATTAGGTCTGTTTCCACACCTAGGCCCTATTTTAACGATCTGAAAGCGCAAGTAACTTTGTGGGCGGGTCTCGGCGCTGTTGCTATTTTCCCGGCGGGATAAATGGCTCTTGCGCCCGGCGCAAATCTAAAATGGGTTGGTCTGAAGTAGCTTCATTATTCATAGGTGTGGTTTGGGCGTAACGTGAATAAACCAATCAGAGCGTCATCCAACATTCCCTTTAAAAGCAGGTGCACAAGTTCCATTATGGATTGCTATTATTGGCGTATTTACCAGGCGCACGCCAGGAGCGGTTCACAGCCGAGGAGACTGATGTGCTTGTAAGAGCAGTGAAAGACAGAGAAGTTGTGTTGTATGGGGATGGGAGAAACCCACCCAAAATAGCGTTGGTTAAATAAATAATTAGCCTGAATAATTTGTAAGCTAGATTTATGCCTATTTTTTCACATCTTCGTGGCACACCACAATGATTTCCGTCATCTCATGTGTTAATATTTTTTTAGTGTAACAATTTATGATTTGCAAAAATAACTGTTGCATCTGTGTAGATTACATGAGCAAAGTGTATGCGCGTTGTGCACGCTATGGTCAAGCATGCGCCCTTAAAATAGCATAATGAACAACGCGCAACGCGCCACTGACTTTAGACTAGGTTTTTTCTGGTCAGTGGCGCAATTGTTTAATGGAACAGCAAAATATCACCAGGGATTGTTTGCGCCGGAACACGCCTCCTTTTTTTGCGCTGAACCGCCCAGGGAGCGCAAGTTCATTCACTAGTTTAGCGACGTGCTTCTGTGGAGGGAAAAGCGCGCTTTGCGCGGGTGCAAAATAGGAATGACACATGCGTCGGTGTACAAAGTCAATTGCGCTGGGTGCAAGATAGGGCCCCTAATGTGTTTGTGCTGAGGATGACATGTGTGCCATGTGCATTTGGTTTCTTGGTGTGACATCTCTTCATCTTTCTTTTTGTCTTGTGCTTCAGCTCTCTCCACGTTTCCCATCTATCAGCGCATGATCTTTATGCTGTGTTTGCATGTTTGTGAAGAGTGGACATATTGCATGCATGTGCACGTTTTGTCTGGTCATGTTAGGGGGCTGTTCACAAAGGATGCATTCTTGCGGTCTGTCCGTTTTGTAATTGTTTTTCTTTGATAACGTGCATTTTGATGGATATTGCTAGGTTTTAAATTTGTCTATGGAAATCTATAAATTTTTCTATGCTGGATTGCAATATGCCTCATAGGTTTTTAGTTTTTCTATGACAAAGTTCTAGAGAGATGTCATTGACCATTGAGATGTGTCTTGCTGTTTTCGCATGAAAAGTGCTTAACAGACTTCTAATAGTACTTCTAATATTTTTTATGAAAACGTGCTAAATGGTCGTGTTTGACCACTGTAACTGATTATGCTGTTTTTAGTCATATTTATATTAAAAGTGTGCTAGAGAGATGTATTTGACCTTTGCAAACTTAATTGTTTTACTATGAAAACCTGCTAGATGGCATCATGCCCATTACAATGCATCTCACTGGTGTGACATGTCTTATGTCATGAACACATGGCGCATCTAACGATACCTGCATTCTGTTTTGTCCATTAGACCTTTGTCTAGCGGCCCCTTATAATGTCAATGTGTTTGAATGTCTTAACATATGCTCAGGACTGACCTGCTGTGTGTTAGCGGCACTGTGACAGATTAAAATGAACTCCGAGACCACGGCTTGTGCTGTGTTTTCTTTGGTGTGGACTAAGGCTGTGTGAA
Organism: Romanogobio albipinnatus; assembly: GCA_023566225.1. NCBI lineage: Eukaryota > Metazoa > Chordata > Actinopteri > Cypriniformes > Gobionidae > Romanogobio > Romanogobio albipinnatus. The sequence continues at coordinate 18,796,418 of CM042260.1, read as the reverse complement.
AGAGAGATCATAAACAAATAAATGAAGGATAACTGAGAAAAAAATTCTGCCCGCAGCCCTGGAGATCAGCGAATGTTTGTGTGAAGATTAAGAGGAAAAAAAAGGATTTTGTGTTTGTCCTTCTGCTATCGCTCTGAGTCTTATTTGTTCCCTATGTGGCACAGAAATTGAGTCACAGGAAAAAGAAAGTGACGGAGAAAGCAGAAAAGGAAAGAGGAGAGCAGTGGAAAAGAGAGTTCATGTTTGGAAACATTACTATTAATAGTAATTATTTAATGTTTTTGAAAGAAGTGTCTTATGCTTATCAAGCCTGCATTTATTTGATCAAAAATACTGGAAAAAAACCACAGTAATATTGTGAAATATTATTATGATGTAAAGCTGCATTTTCATCAGCCATTACTCACATGTCACATGATCCTTCAGAAATCATTCTAATGATGAATTGATACTCAGTTGTTATCGGTGTTGGAAACAGTTGTGCTGCTTAATATTTTTGGAACCTTTGATACTTTTTTCAGGATTCATTGATGCATAAAAAGTTTAAAAGAACATAATTTATTCAAAATATAAATCTTTTATAACATAAATCTTAACCGTCACTTTTTATCAAAACACATCTTCAAAAAAAGAAAGAAACAAACACTGACCCCAAACTTTTGAACAGTATATTGTAACAGTATAACAGTATATTGTTACAAATAATCTTAAATGCTGTTCTTGTTTAATTATTTATTCATTAAAGAATCCTGAAAAAAGTATTAAAAAATATATATATATATAAAAAAAAAAATTAAGCAGCACAACTGTCATGATTCCTGTCTTGTTTTCCCCTGATCTTGTGTGGATTTGTGTTAGCCTACTTCCTGTTTTACGTCATGTTTTGTAGTGCTTTGTAGTTTTACCAAGTTAACAAGAAACACCTGGGGTAGACAAATCAGAGAACTAATCAACAAACAAAAAAACTACAAAGGACTACAAAACATGACGTGAAACAGGAAGTAACACTAGTCCACACAAAATCAGGGGAAAACAAGACAGGAATCATGACAACAACATTGATAATAACTGAGTATCAAATCAGCATATTAGAATGATTTCTGAAGGATCATGTGACACGGAAGTCTGACGTAATGATGCTGAAAATTCAGCTTTGCATCACAGAAATAAATATTTTAAAGTATACAACAAACATTATTATTAAATTGTAATAATATTTCACAATATTTCAGTTTTTTTCTGTATTTTTTATCAAATAAATGCAGCCTTCAAAAATAATACAAATAGTAATGTTTCCAAACTTTTGACTGGTTTATATATATATATATATATATGGGTGGGATATATTAGGCAGCAAGTGAAAATTTTGTTAGAAGGAAAAATGGGCAAGCGTAAGGATTTGAGCGAGTTTGACAAGGGCCAAATTGTGATGCTAGACGACTGGGTCAGAGCATCTCCAAAACTGCAGCTCTTGTGGGGTGTTCCCGGTCTGCAGTGGTCAGTATATATCAAAAGTGGTCCAAGGAAGGAACAGTGGTGAACCGGCAACAGGGTCATTTGCGGCCAAGGCTTATTGATGCACGTGGAGAGCGAAGGCTGGTCCGTGTGGTCCGATCAAACAGTCGAGCTACTGTAGCTCAAATTGCTCAAAAAGTTAATGCTGGTTCTGATTGCAAGGTGTCAGAATACACAGTGCATCGCAGTTTGTTGCGTATGGGGCTGAATAGCCGCAGACCAGTCAGGGTGCCCATGCTGACCCCTGTCCACCGCTGAAAGTGCCAACAGTGGGCACGTTAGCATCAGAACTGGACCACGGGGAAATGGAAGAAGGTGGCCTGGTCTGATGAATCACGTTGTCTTTTACATCACGTGGCTTGATATATATATTTAAGAGCTGTTTTTAATGTGTAAATCATCAAGTTATGCAAAGTTTAAATGTAATTGGATAAAAAAAGAAGTGGTTATAACAATGAAAACAGTATTACAATGCAAAATACAAGGAGCTAGAGTGAAGTATGTGTATGGGAGAAAGTCAGGGAGAGAATGAGAGATGAAGGGAGTCCGGAGAGATAGGGGAACTAAATAAAAAGGCAGAACTCCAAGGAGAACTGCCAAAGTGCCCATATCTGAGCCCCCATCTGCAGTAATGAGAGTCTGTCTGCTAATAGAGCTTGCTTGACTGTAAAGTGTGCAGACTTGCCATGGATAAATTTAGACATCTTAGTTGCCCGTATGTATCTATTGCTACTTTAAGGTCACGGTCATCCTCATTGCAAACAGTTTTCAAGCAGAGCCCATAAAAGTAGCATTCAGGTTTCCTTTTCATCTCTCTCTCTCTCTCTCTCTGCACCTTTTCCTCATTTACATCCTCTACTCTTTAAAAAAAAAGTAGAATTCCGTAGAGAGTGGATTCTTCCCCCTGGTCTGAACAATATCTCTCTTTGTGCCTCTTTCTCTTCTGTTTTCGGTGACGGAGGAAAGGTTGTTGGCTTCTCCCCTTAGTAGAGCGTGTGAAAAAGAGGGGAACGTGTGAAAGAATTGCGTTAGCATGCGACGCACATCACGCACTGAGCCTGCAGCCGGGCTCACTCACTATAGTTCTCCTTCACTGGCCACTAAAAATGGTGGAAGATTTTAAAAGAAACCGAGCCGTGCTGGATAATATGAAATGATTGTTATTCATCTCAGAGAGGTGAGAGGCTTTTGAGGTGAGGGTTTGAGAAGTGCACATTATGTGTGTTTCGTACATGAGTAGTGCAAGTGGGTGTAAAATGTTTTCAAGATCTTTTTCAGATAATGATGTTGGTTGTGTAGAAGTCAATATTGTTTTTGTAGTGGGAGCATCAGGTGTTAGTGTGTGGGTACGGGTTGTATAAGGCCGTGCATGTTATGTCAGGATACACTTTTAGCTTTTTGAGTGTATTATCTGATGAGGTTTTATGTGTTATAGAGATGATATGGGAAGAGATTGAGGAGTCATAGTCATAGCTGCGTCATCTAGTTCAGCAGGGAGGGTTTCTGGTTAATACTTTATCGCACTTTAAGCATTTGTGATGTATTAGTTAACAGTTAGTCATTCATAAAGCATTGTTTGTATGTTTTTAAAACATTGATCAGCACATCATTTATTCGTGGACAGTTGCAATGAATTATTATGCATTCATGTATAAGGTTTAGGACATGTAGCTTGTTAAACACAAATCGTTTACTAGCATTAGAAAAAAAGATTAGCAATATATTTTATATTCATTTATAAATATATTTTAAACATAAATACTTATAACTACAAATATAAATATTTTTTGCACATAAACACATACGTAGCATATCATTAGGTTACAAATCATCAGGTTTCCATCCATTTAACTTTTACAGTTTTGTATAATATTTGATTGATTGATGAATTTAGTTTTATAAATATTTTTGTTTCTTCATCAGTATTTAAAAGTGATCAGAAAAAAAGTTTTCAAGGTTAGTGGGAACCACTTAAGCTCTGGGACCATTTTTGGGATTTTTCGCCTGGATTTGGCCTACCCAAATTGAAAAGCTTCCCATACCCACATATAGTGGTCTAAATACACCATTTTGGTGTTATTTTACAGGAAACCCTTTGAAGTTACATAAAACACTGCTAAAAGTGACAAACATGTAAGTATATGTTGTCTGAGATTTTTTGGTTATAAATTCAGTTTTAAAAGTGTGTAACTGATGCCCTGTGGGCTCTAGCACCCTGCAGACAGTTTGGGCTGTTTCCACTAGATTCCAGAAAATACTGGAAAAATGAATTTTGTCTGTATCATGTTGTATGCTTGATTTATTCAAATGGATCTGAATTGAAAAAGGTTACATTCCTCCAATCAGATTCATGTGAATAAATCTTGCATACATAATCCAGACAAAAATCTTTTTTCCAGTATTTTCTAGTGGAAACAGCCCAGACAACATATACTTACATGTTTATCACTTTAAGCAGTGTTTTATGTAATTTCAAAGGGTTTGACACCAACATTTTGTATTTAGACCACTGTATGTGGGTATAGGAAGCTTTTCAATTTGGGTTGGCCAAATCCTGGCGGAAATGGTCCCAGAGTAATTTTGTGTAAATTAGTTACTTTGTGTAAAACAAATGCCAAAGTGATGCATGTCAGACAGTAGAGACTCTAAGCTTTCAAATGGTACCACATATGAGGTCAGAGCTCCTCCACAGACATTTAAAATTTTAAGTATATACTTGATGATGTAATTCCAGACCCTGTACAGCAGGGATGGGCAACTCCAGTCCTCGAGGGCCACTGTCCTGCAGAGTTTAGCTCCAACCCTAATCAAACACACCTGAACCAGCTAATCAATGTCTTCAGGATTACTAGAAGGCTACAGGCAGGTGAGTTTTATCAGGGTTGGAGCTAAACTTTGCAGGACAGTGGCCCTCGAGGACTGGAGTTGCCCATCCCTGCTGTACAGGGTCCGCAGATTTTAAGTGGTTAAAATGATTTACCGTATTTATATGCATTTATATTTATTGAAATACATATAAACCAATCATTATTGGTTCAACACTATAACAGCTGTTTTCAGAACATTTATTATCAATTAATAGTAATTTATTTGATAATACCAAATAAGTGAGATATATGCCGAGTTATCAAATATGAAAATAGTTATGAAAGTTTCAGCCACTTTACCTCTTAAAACATAAATATTCATAAATATTCCCTTGTTAACTAACTGAAATTAATTAGTTTACGTTGAAGTACTTACTAAAACTATATTTTTTAAAGGACATAGCAAAATTACTACATCTTAAACTAAAATGAAAATGAAAATGAAAACTGAAAATATAAAAATAAAGGCTAATTCAAAATATGAATAAATTCTATAATACCACCATGTTTATATACAGTATATGAACAAATTAGTCATTAAAACATAATTTGCATAAATCAATGTGCTTGTTAATGTTTGAATGATCATATTAATTCTCTATTATCTAATACATCATTAATTGCTTTATTGCTTGTTTATTAAGTGTCACAGGCAGATCAGGTGTTGTTTATGAGAAGCTAACTTTCTCTCTGTATGTGCAGGTTCCTCAGGATGAGTGGGGCGGCTTCTCGTCTGTGGGTCAGGATGATGAGATCCCATGCAGGAGGATGAGGAGCGGCAGCTACATCAAGGCTATGGCAGAGGAGGACAGTGGAGACTCAGACTGTAGTCCCAAACCTTCACCCAAAGTCCAGGCCCGGAGAGCCAGTTACCTGAAAGCCACCCAGCCTTCCCTCACCGAGATGACCACACTCAAGTGAGGAAAAGTATTAGCTTGTGCATGTTGCCGGTATGAAATCACATGGGAAATTAAATGCATGTACTCTGTATATACGTGAAGCGCGCAGGTGTGTGGGCCCACCGATCCGTCTGCAATTTCAATGAACCGTCCTTTTCTCTGGGGTCATTTTAAACATGTTATTTTACAGGCGCTCAACCCACTCCGCATCTCTAAGTGCTGTTGGGATGTGTCTCTAGAGAGGGTGCAGTCCCGTCCTTAAACCTCCCACCTCTCTGTTCACACACAAACGCATACACACACTTGGTGCAATTTCATATAAAATCCCTCCGTGTCCTGAGACTCTTACCACTACAGTGAAATCCTTTCACTCTCCCCTTTATTAAAAATTCAATAGAACAAAGTCATTTCAAAGGGAATTTTCCTGCGCCTTTAAAGTCCCTACCGACATTTTTTTTTAGTTGCGCACCGTTATATCATCCGAAAATATATAAAAAAGTATTTTTTTTAATGTAGGAACTGATATTGAGTTCTATTTATCTTATTTATGTTAAACCTCACATGTATAATAGTTGTGTACTACTATACAGTGACAACATATCCTATTTAGACTATATACAATGAAATGAGTCACTTTTATCCCACAGACTTATTCATGTGAGCAAACTGATTTGCATTATAAAGAGAATACACACAACACTTTTGGTTCTGTGTGTGTGTGTGTGTGTGAATGTGAAGCCAGAGCTAGTCCCAGTTCATAGTTGGTTCAACTGAGGAGCCTTCTAAGAACCGCTTGCTATTCCACATGCTGAGAGCCACAACAGAGCCATGTCTTAAGTCACTGTATACGTCTCATCTTTCTCAGCAACGCTAGCGAGGGTAAAACACATATTTTACCCCCAAATGTGATTTTTTTTACCGGGGAAGCCCCCCTGAAACGCGATAGGGCTTGTTTTGAGTAGCAATTGGGCGGGTTTTGTTGTGAAAACCTGGCAACCCTGGGCAGTGGGAAACACAAACACACCAGGCTTGTTCAAGATGCATTGGCGCTGCGCAGAGAGATCCACGTATGATGTTTAAAAAAACGCATGAGTGAATCAAAAGCATAAGGAGTCATATGCTCCCGCTGGACTCGTTGTCATACGGCGATCGGTCTCTGCACAGCACCGCTGCCAACAAGCCTTCCATCAACAATGCAAACGTTGCGTTACTATTGGTTCACATGGCTTTACGATCCTACATTGGCATCAAAACACAACGAAAACACAGCGAATCCAACGCATTCATGCAGTACGCCGTAATTTGTATAGATGGAGATTACAAACGAGCAGCAGCTGTTAGCTCCATTAGCTGGTATTTCAACAATGGCGGATCTCAAGTTTGAGTTGGTCTTGTTGACCCCGCCCCCAGCGCTTGACGTAATCGGTTCTTACTTCTAGCCCTGTTCTAGCCCAGCAATGTTTAGGTGCTACTTAAGAACCACTTTTTCTGGCTCGGAGCTGGGGCTTTGGGTGTGGAAACACAAAGAACCGAATTGAAACTAGGCTCTGGCTCCGATCTAGCTCTAGCACTGCCTTGGTGGAAAAGGGGTAAAAGAGCCACTCCTTGGTTATCCTGGCTGTGTGCTTCAGGTCATTGTCATGTTGGAAGACCTTCGACCCATCTTCAATGCTCTAACTGAGGGAAGGAGGTTGTTCCCCAAAATCTCGCAATACATGGCCCCAGTCATCCTCTCCTTAATACAGTGCAGTCGCCCTGTCCCATGTGCAGAAAAACACCCCCAAAGCATGATGCTACCACCCCCATGCTTCACAGTAGGGATGGTGTTCTTGGGATGGTACTCATCATTCTTCTTCCTCCAAACACGTTTAGTGGAATTATGACCAAAAAGTTATATTTTGGTCTCATCTGACCACATGACTTTCTCCCATGACTCCTCTGGATTGGTCATTGGCAAACTTAAGACGGGCCTTGACATGTGCTGGTTTAAGCAGGTGAACCTTCCGTGCCATGCATGATTTCAAACCATGACGTCTTAGTGTATTACCAACAGTAACCTTGGAAACGGTGGTCCCAGCTCTTTTCAGGTCATTGACCAGCTCCTCCCGTGTAGTTCTGGGCTGATTTCTCACCTTTCTTAGGATCATTGAGACCCCACGAGGTGAGATCTTGCATGGAGCCCCAGTCCGAGGGAGATTGACAGTCATGTTTAGCTTCTTCCATTTTCTAATGATTGCTCCAACAGTGGACCTTTTTCACCAAGCTGCTTGGCAATTTTCCCGTAGTCCTTTCCAGCCTTGTGGAGGTGTACAATTTTGTCTCTAGTGTCTTTGGACAGCTCTTTGGTCTTGGCCATGTTAGTAGTTGGATTCTTACTGATTGTATGGTGTGGACAGGTGTCTTTATGCAGCTAACGACCTCAAACAGGTGCATCTAATTTAGGATAATAAATGGAGTGGAGGTGGACATTTTAAAGGCAGACTAACAGGTCTTTGAGAGTCAGAATTGTAGCTGATAGACTTATTTGCAGCTGTATTGTACAAATAAATAGTAAAAAAATCATACATTGTGATTTGTGGATTTATTTTTTTAGATTATGTCTCTCACAGTGGACATGCACCTACGATGACAATTTCAGACCCCTCCATGATTTCCAAGTGGGAGAACTTGCAAAATAGCAGGGTGTTCAAATACTTAATACCTAACCCAACATTGAAGTGAAGTGACATGTAGCCAAGTATGGTGACCCAAACTCTGAATTTAATACATCCAAGTACACACACACACACACACACACACACACACACACACACACACACACACACACACACACACACACACACACACACACACACACACACACACACACACACACACACACAAACACACACACACACACACACATATATATATATACTCCCATACACACACATTCATGAAACTGATAAATAATACATAATAAAAGAAGTGGAAAAGTGGCACTTTCTACACTCATTAATACAGTAGTCATACACACTCATGCTCATGTGTGCTTAAACAACCGCATGTATACACCAAGAAAAAAAAATGGTGTTATGTAAGGAATATGCAACCCCTTGTGGCCTGTACTCATTATACACAGATATTTCCTTTATTTCTTCAAAACAATTCCACAGACTTGCATTAAAGCCATGAGTCATATCTACAATTTATATTTTGGAGTATTTTTTATTAGCCAATTTTTTGTCAAGAGACCAAACTTTAAAAGAAAAAGAAAAATTATGTATATATAATAAATAATTATATTTAAAATGAACTAATGTTTATAAATAGTATAATATTTATATATAAAATATAATAGTTTAAAAGCATATTAACTATATCATTTAATGAGATGAGAATACATTAACTTTGTCCTATTTTTCTCCAAAATATAAAAAATGCATCCTTCCCTCCTCACTGTACACTTCTGTGAACATCTCTACTATTTTGTAGTTTTTTCATTATTTGCTGCTGTAATTGATTTCTTCCATTGTCATCTCTTCCTCTTAATCTATTCCTGTACTTTTCCTGCATTCTTTCCTCTTTGTTTCTCTCTCTCTCTCTCTCTCTCTCTCTCTCTCTCTCTCTCTCTCTCTCTCTCTCTCTCTCTCTCTCTCTCTCTCTCTCTCTCTCTCTCTCTCTCTCTCCACATTCCTCACTCCAGTGAAGAATGACTAATGTGTGTTTTTACTTGCTGTAACTGCATACTATTTTAAGAGCCGCATCCATAATTAAGATTGACTCGACCTGGAGGGGTAGAATGTGTGTGTTCATGTTTTAATGCATTTCTGTGTTCATATTTCAAGGACCCGATCGCCCATCCTCATGTAAACAAAAGCAGTTGAATGCTTGTACTAATTGTGAGGAGTTCATGTTTACATTGGTCTCGGATATATGAAGAACACACTAACACACACATAACAAATTGGAGTTGTTTTTAGGTCAGAATTAATGAGTATGAGATCTCTGTTGGAGGAAAACCTCACCTCTCATTTCAGTCTCACCCCTCATTAAATTTTATCTTGTACACCTGTTCACGCTCTCTTTCTGTTTGCAGGATCAGTACGGAGTCCCATTCCCCCAAGCTTCAGATCCGGAGTCACAGTTACCTGCGAGCGGTGAGTGAGGTTTCAATCAACCGCAGTTTGGACAGTCTGGACCCGGCCGGTCTGCTGGCCTCGCCCAAATTTCGCTCCCGAAACGAGAGCTACATGAGGGCCATGAGCACCATCAGCCAGGTTGGTCATCGCCCCCCCTCGTTCTGTGGTGGGAATCGCCATTAAGATACTTATCTTAAACCAGTTGGAAAGAGCAACTGGTCCTGGATTAGATCCTAAAGGTGATTTCCAAACAGAACCTTCAATGTGGCCTCTTCAAGGTTTGCAGAGGGGAGGAAAAACAAGAAAAAAAATTATGTTTTTGCTCAAGCAATCAATTTTTGCTCAATCCCATAATCATCTCATGCAATCCTTTGTCATCTCTTCATCCAACCATATTCAGAATCCTAATTCGTATACTATCAGTGCTATATATAGTATGGAAGATTAGGATTAGAGCACCAAAAATCATAGTATGTTGTGAATACTGTGTTAAAGATGCCCAAGTTGGTGTGCTTTTTCAGATGATCATGAGGCTAAAGACCAAAGTATAGGCCTACTTCAGATTAATTTCTTCAATGGCTGCATCTGAAATCACATAATCTCTTGAGTTGGTACTTATTTTGAATAAGTAATTACTTCACGGCCGCTAAAAAGAATATTCTATAGTATGAATGTGTGTAGTATGAATGTAATCTGGACGTACTACATTCGCCATGTTGTCATTATCATGTGACCTACCAGCGTCAGTTGCGTCGCTTCACTGTCATTCACAAATCCTTTCCTGTGGCCTCATGGGATAGTAAAGTGTCCATCGTATGCACACTTCAGAATCTCGCCAGATGGAGTAGGTCATCCGGGTAGTTTTTGTCTACTCTTTTATGAATACTTCGGAATTCGGAGTCGGACATACTTATTTTGCCACATATTGTTTTTTGTCTACTATATAGTAGGAAAGTATGTGATTTCGGATGCAGCCAATTTCATCAGTAACTGTAATGCTACCTCCACACCACTAGGTGTCAATTAGGGATGTCAAATCACACAAATTCCCATGATCGATTGTCGTTTAAATTAACGATCAATTAATCGATTAGTCGTTGTCCTTAATACTGCAATACTGCTTATAGCCAACAGCATGACAGGTTGTGCAAATGCTGTTCAAAACGCCATGTTCCTCACCAAATGAATGAGAAGGGTTTTTAATCTAAATAAGGGGCTAGTAAAAGGAGTCGATGTGATTGATCATTTAATGAAATTACTTATTTAATAATCAAATATAACGACTAATACAACATGTCACCAACGCCACCTCAGATCTGTTATTCAGAATGTTTGGACGCGTTCTTCCTGGAACAACGCGCTGAAAACGCCAACTAGACCCAATGAATTCACAACAATTTATTAAAATAGTGTTCTCATTAATGTTATGTAATATGACAGTCCCAATCATAGTTATTATTAGCTCTGCACGCGCTGAATGAACACCGGAAAACTGGAGCACTTTGCTATAACGAGTTATTTAACTCAAAGAAACACATCCTATATGAGATTAATCAGATATATACAAAATAAACATAATATTACAAATTATATCTACACAAAATCACGCGAATACACAAGTGAACTTGAACTAAGTCACTTGCTATTCCGAATGTGTGTTTTTCATTCATGTTGCTCTTCCAGGAGGAACCCAAATAACTCACAAAGTTTTATTGCAATATTGTTCTCTTTATAATGTTATGTAATATGACAATCCCAATCTTAGTCATTATTAGTTGTGCATTGATGTTTGAGCTGCATGGACTGAAGCTGATCACCGGCACGCTTTACTACCGTTCTAATTCTTAACCAAATGCATATGAGATAAATCAGATATAGATAGGCCTACACAAAATAAACTCAATAGTACAACTTACATTTGCACAAAAGGCTTCGAATACACATGCAAACCGTCATGATTATGGTGTAAAATGGTCTCAAAAATAACTCCTCGTGTCTGCAGCATGTTTCGCGGTTGAACAGCACGCATGCGCATGACCGTGCTTAATCGATGAGCGATACGTTTTATCAGTTAAATGCATTATCTTCGATTAATTGTTAACATCCAGCATAGATCATAGTGTCAATAATAGGGCTGGGTATTGACACAAATTTCACAATTCGATTCGATTTCGATTCACAAGCTTTCAATTCGATTTTCGATTCTTTTCGATTCAATTCAATATCGATTATTTTGGATATGTATCAGATATAATACATTCTCAAGGAAAACTAATTTCTGAACTAATGTTATAAACTATGGGAGTCAGTTGATGCTACATTAGCCTACTAATATTGAAGGTAAAAATTAACTGATTTGTATACAAACACTTAAATGACACTAAATTATGTTTTTTTTATATATATAATAATAAAGTTATAATATTAACTTTACAATTACATAATCATAATTCTACTCCAATAAGTTTTTTTTTTTTTTTTTAAATATAAACATTTAAAGGGTGGCTATCAAAATAACTTGCCAGATTTATTAAATATTGAACAAAATTGACAAGGAATATCCTATGTAATGTGGTGCATATAATTAGCAAAATGCTCCTCTCGAGAATTAATTTTTCTAGCTGACTAACGAGTTTATGGACACTGGATATGATTTTTCTGACGTAACTGACGTGACATTGTTTACTTGTAAGCCATTTTACTTACATCTTTCTGCGGTTGAAACACTGATTGATCAATTCTATGTGACATGATACGGATTTCGGTAAGTTGTCCTGTATCATTAAACACACTTTCAGAAGCTCATTCGTGTTTATTTTGCGCTGTTATTGGTATTAAGGCGGAAGAGAAGATCCGTTCATGTTTGCTCCGCGCTGCTGGTTCTTGAGCTGAGCTGCGGCAAAGCAATCTCACGCCACAGCTCCAAAACGATATTTATGTTTTTGAATTTCGTTAAAAAAAATAGACTAATCGATTCTTGGGATTTAAGAATCGATATTGTTTTGTAAAAGTGAGAATCGATTAAAATCGAGAAATCAATATTTTTTACCCAGCCCTAGTCAATACTGCATATATCATTAATCGATCGTTGATTAATCGTTAACACCCAGCATAGATCATAGTGTCAATACAGCATAGATCATTAATTAGTTGTCGATTAATTGTTAACATCCAGCATAGATCATGTCAATACAGCATAGATCATTAATAGATTGTCGATTAATTATTAACATCCAGCATAGATCATAGTGTCAATGCAGCATAGTTCATTAATCGATCGTCGATTAATCGTTAACACCCAGCATTGATCATAGTGTCAATACAGCATAGATCATTAATCGATCGTCGATTAATCATTAACACCCAGCATTGATCATAGTGTCAATACAGCATAGATCATTAATCGATCGTCGATTAATCGTTAACATCCAGCATAGATCATAGTGTCAATACAGCATAGATCATTAATCGATCGTCGATTAATCGTTAACACCCAGCATAGATCATAGTGTCAATACAGCATAGATCATTAATTAGTTGTTGATTAATTATTAACATCCAGCATAGATCATGTCAATACAGCATAGATCATTAATGGATTGTCGATTAATCATTAACATCCAGCATAGATCATAGTGTCAGTACAGCATAGTTCATTAATCGATCGTCGATTAATCGTTAACACCCAGCATTGATCATAGTGTCAATACAGCATAGATCATTAATCGATTGTCGATTAATCGTTAACATCCACCATATATCATAGTGTCAATGCAGCACAGATCATTAATCGATCGTCGATTAATCGTTAACACCCAGCATAGATCATAGTGTCAATACAGCATAGATCATTAATTAGTTGTTGATTAATTGTTAACATCCAGCATAGATCATGTCAATACAGCATAGATCATTAATGGATTGTCGATTAATCATTAACATCCAGCATAGATCATAGTGTCAGTACAGCATAGTTCATTAATCGATCGTCGATTAATCGTTAACACCCAGCATTGATCATAGTGTCAATACAGCATAGATCATTAATCGATTGTCGATTAATCGTTAACATCCAGCATATATCATAGTGTCAATGCAGCACAGATCATTAATTTGTTGTCGATTAATTGTTAACATCCAGCGTAGATCATGTCAATACAGCATAGATCATTAATCGATCGTCGATTAATCGTTAACATCCAGCATAGATCATAGTGTCAATACAACATAGATCATTAATCGATTGTTGATTAATTGTTAACATTCAGCATAGATCATGTCAATACAGCATAGTTCATTAATCGATCGTCGATTAATCGTTAACATCCAGCATAGATCATAGTGTCAATACAGCATAGATCATTAATCGATTGTCGATTAATCGTTAACATCCAGCATTGATCATAGTGCCAATACAGCATAGATCATTAATCGATTGTCGATTAATCGTTAACATCCAGCATAGATCATAGTGTCAATACAGCATAGCTTATTACATACATAGATCATTATCATATCAGTGCTATTGGTCATGCTTACAGAACCATTCAAACAAAATCCCAGCATCCAAATATGCATACTTCCCTACCATCCCACATGAAAAAATACTATAGTATATTATAGTAAAATTACTCTAGTAAATACTATAGTGTTTTTGAACCGTACTATAGTAAATATACTACTGTAAATTAACAAAGTGTAGTAAATACTATAATATACTACAATATACTACAATTTACTGTAGTATCTTTACTATAGTATAGTTCAAAAACAATATAGTATTTACTAGAGTAATTTTACTGTAATTTTACTATAATATACTATAGTATTTTTTCATGTGGGATGTAGCAAGGTAGTATGTGAAAATAGTACTGTATGTCTGAATTCATAGCATTCATAAATAGTAGACAAAATGTACCCGGATGACCTACTACTTTCAGCGAGATTCTGAAGTGTGTATCCAATGGGCATTTTACTATACCGTGAGGCCATGGGAGAGGTTTTGGCAGTGAAGCATGACAACTGACGGCAAAAGTCACATGACAATGTAGTATGTCTGAATTTCATTCATACTACATACATACATAATATATATATATATATATATATATATATATATATATATATATATATATATATATATATATATATATATATATAAACATAGGTCTACCTTTTTAACAGTTGTAAAGTAAGCTCTTCATCAAATGTAGTACCTACTTAGAATGCGATTTCGATATCAGCTAATCGATATGCAACAAATGGATTTGTGGTGTCAAGACCCAATTTTATTATTTCATGGCAGCTTTTGTCTCAATACTGGGACAAAATTCAACAAGAAGTACATACTAGAAACATAATTCAAACTGAAATTAAGTACATCTACTCAATCAGAATGGGCTGTTGTAGCTAACTGGAGGAGAATAAACTAGCAACAAAATATTAGCATTGTGTGGAGATTGAATTCTCATGTTTACTGTTAGTTTAAAGACTCAAAGGTAATTTTTAAGGTGAGTTGGTGTCAGTAAAGCTATGTAAGCAATTTTAAGTAGCGTTCTTCCTTGTTAGCATGTGTAACTAAGGGATTTTCAAGGTGAGTTTTCAGGATTAGTGTCTGTTGCTATGGATTTTTAAGGTGAGTTTTCAAGATTAGCTTCTGTAGCCCTGGGATAAGGTGACGGGTAGCGTTTACAACCGAGACAATTTTAAGGTGAGTGTTCAGAGCCTGACAGCTCACTCAGACAGACAGCAGCCCTAACCTTTTAGAGATCTGTTCCTCCCAACCACGAAAAAAGACACTGCCCTCAGGCGTTTATGTGGATGTGTGTCTTTACTGCTCCCTGAGGATATATCAGTCATTTCAGTGACAAAAAGCTCAGTCAGCTCACCAAAAAAAATCATTCATTGGTGCTTCGTGTGTATACTCAATGTGTGTGTGGGCATGCAGACATGTGTTTGCGCTGCATGATGTGTGTACATACATATGTGTTGTGTGTGTAGGTGTATTTCTGTGAGGTTTTGGGAGAGTTTATTTCTTGCTAGATGATTAGCAGACCTTAGTGCCTGTCTGTCTGTAACCTCCTTTCAGCAAAGACAAGCACTCTGCTGTCCTTTCCTCCAATCACAACTCTCCCTTTAATCTTCCAGTCACAGAATGCTCCAAACAACCTGTTTCCACTTCCTTTTGAACCTAAAATCACAAGACCTTTTCCTCTAAGTTTCTGTGTAAACCCAATCGCACTTCTCCTTGCTGTCATCTCTCACACTGCTTTAGAAAAAGCACTAGCGCTGCAGCCACACCTTATATTGCTTTCACTTGCAGATTTCCTCCCCTCTGCACTCTTTTTTTCTGGTATGTTATCTGTATTAGTGTGTTTAACCTTGTTCCAGCATGGATATTAAAGGGTTAAATCTACCCTACAAGATAAATGACAGCTCAGGATTCACAATTCAAACATTTCCCCCCAGCAATTGATCTTACAGCATTAATCAACCTATTACTCGTTTTGGAATTCAAGGTGTCATGACATTTCAGGCTGAAAAGTTGATTATAAGTCACTGTAAACCCGAATAAGTTGGCAAAACTGTGGTTTAAGTTAAGAAATGAAAAGTTTAAGTAAGCAGAACTGGAAGATTTTTTATTGTGTAGCCTACTCATACATTTTAATTGAAATATTTAAGTAAGCTAATTCATACATTTAACTTAAAATTATCATGTAATCTCACTAATAAATGTTTTTAGTAGTCGAAACTTGGCTAGCTTTAACTAGCTAATTTAGTAAATGCTAACTTGCTAATTGGTAACACAATGCTTTGATAGCATTAGCATATCATAGCTCTTGCTGAATGAGTATGGCAATACTGCACATTTAACATATAACTGTTCTCAAACCAAGCTCATCGTCAAAAAAAAAAAAACATAACAAAAAGTCTTCTAAATTAGTATAACAAAACATTAAACACCGTTATCTCCTACTTATTATTCTTGCATGAAAAACATATAACACTTAATTTTAGCATTTACTTTCGAGGCTCATTGCAAAGCATGCTGGGAAATAGAAATCACAGCCCAGTTTCGGTTAAATTTAAGTTTGTCTGAATTCAAAGAAAAAAGTTCATAAAACTCAAAACAATGAAACATTTCAGATTACTTTGAAGTGTGTCAGTTTTGTGAACACAAAAAAGAAATGTCTAAATATTCATAAAAGTTAATTTGATTGAACTAATTTGTTTAAAGTTTACCCTACTCAAACCAATTATTTATTTTGAGCATTAGGGTTTACAGTGCAGCACAAATTTGTCTTAAACACACTAATACACTTTTTTTTTTATTCTTTGGGATTTTCTTTCTTGCTTTTGTATTTTTTTTTTAATTTATTTATGCTTGATATTTAAAAACATATTTCTGAAAATAAAAGATTTTCCAACACTCAAAACATTGATATGGCCTCAAATCACCATGGATTGTGAAGTGTATAATTTTACATGATATATTATACTAACATAATTATATGAATATATTTAAATTATATTAACACAATATGTATATTTTATCACTTATACATTTTATTTACATTTTTATTAAATGGTTTTGTATTCTATTGTTAATTGTTAATTACATCTAAAAACAATCATATAAATCAAACACTAAATTATTGTTTATATAAATAAATATTTTAAATGTATAAATGAATCAATCAAATTTATATTTTATGTTAAAATTATTTAGCATTTTAAAAGTGAATGAGTTTTAGGTTTGTCAAACTTCAAATTGTAATTTCCTTTTTAACCCTGGGTTAATTTAATCTTCAGTTATATCTTCAGTTCCATATTTTACACTGTTCATACATTCCCATGGTAATCATTTTAGTACTGCAATACTGGAGGTGAAAACTGCTCATTCAGACAGGCGTACTTATAATTATATATATATATATATATATATATATATATATATATATATATATATATATATATATATATATATATATATATATATATATATATATATACTACAATCTACAATTTATAATATATACTATATGCTATGATTGATCCCCTGACAGAAGGGAGAAGGAGTAATAGGACAGCATGTGGTGACGCGTTGTCTCCCCCTGTAGGTGAGCGAGGTGGAAGTGAACGGGCAGATTGAGGCTGTGTGTGAGAGTGTGTTCAGTGAAATGGAGTCTCAGGCCGTAGATGCTCTGGATCTGCCGGGATCCGGATGCTTCCGCATGAGGAGCCACAGTTACGTGCGGGCCATCGAAAAGGGCTGCTCGCAGGAGGAAGAAGAGGAGAGAGCGGCACGGCAGGCCATCACACCACCTCGAACTACAACTACTGTTAGAACCATCCAGAGCAGTACAGGTACAAGCACATTAAAACTATTATTACTGTAAAGTTTTATTAGTGGTTATAAGGACATGACATGCCACAAATTTATTTTGGTCCAGATGTTAAGTTTTTTTTAATGCAGTGCAATTCATACATATGAATGAGCTTCTTTTATGATGGACATGTTTTCAATTTCTGTATTAAAATGTATTTTTATATTTTTTGTTGGCATAAAGTAAAAAAAACGCACTGGTGGTATAACTACCTGATTTTGTCACAAAGAAAATTTATTTTAAAAATATGAAGGCATAATATTTTCTTTTTAAAATAGTAGTAATATTTGAAAAACTTGTTTTTTTCTTTCCCAAAAGACAGTGTGATTTTGGTTGACTGAAAATAATGACTGTACAGAAAATATACTATATTATTTTTTGGCATTGCTTTAGATTACAGCCCGGAAAGTACTGCGTAAGTAAACCGAATTTACAGCGTAATTTTTTGTAATTATAGTGTAACTATAAAGTACGTAGGCTATGTGTAGGTATAGTGGAACAGCATGTAAAGTTTGGGAAATAAAGGGGTAACAACCTAGCCTGACAAGCCAGACCCAAATCAAGATGTTGGGTCTGGGAACTCACCATTTGCAGGGCTCAATCTGAGGGGCGGGATAAACGGTTGTCTTTCAAATAATAGGATAGCGCTACAGCCAACCACAGTAACAAAGAAGGTGAAGCGGAGCTAGTTGATAGGTACAACTTTCGCCGTATCTGGTCGGCAAAACTCTGAACACATCTTCCTTTCTTAAGAATGACTTTCTTTGTTCTTTTCTCAAAGAAAAGCTTAACAAGTCTTCCAGAATTGCGACCAAAGCCGTTTGAAAGACCGCTGTTCGCCAGCTTCTTTGTTTACAAGTAGCATGCGGAACCACGACAACTCTGCCGTCATTATGTTAAGCACACCCACCGACTCTATACACGATGTGATTGGCCTGACCAGAGTTTGTTTTTTCCAGCTCGCAAGTCTAAGGAGAGTTGCTAGACTACCCTGGCTGCAAATTAGATTTGCTGCCACTAGTGTGCGTCTAGATTTCTAGGCTAGTAACAACCAGGAAAATGACAAATAATTATACTTTAAGTATTTTATAACTATGGGCTAATTGTTGTACTATTATGTGGTATGGATGAGAGTAAAATGCTAAACAACAGAGCAATTAATTATTTCTACAGGATACACCCGTTGTGTATCCTGTACCCTGTTTTTTTCACTACTGTCATCTGATGGTGTTTTGGTTCCTTGCCATTTTCGCCTTTAGCTTGCTCATTGTGGACTTAAATGACAATTAATATTCACAAAATATTATCAAATTAATTATATTGACACTATCAGATGAGAACACAAAACATTTTTAAACATTACTGTTATTTTTGTTTATTATTGTGAAGCTGCTTTCAAACAATCTGTAGCCTATAGTGTAAAGCACTATAAATAAATGTGATTTGACTTGGCATGATGGAGATATTCCGTGCTAAACAACATTCATTTGGGAGCAATTTAGAAAGAACATACACTACATACCTTTTTTGTAATAATACGTATCATATAATACATATAGGACAAGGTATAACTATGTGGTACATATTCTATCATTACAGAATACATGATGTAGGTTTTTGCTATGATTTTATTTAGAAATTTAAATCATGGCTACTTACCTGAGCGTTAGAAGATAATTGGTCTGGTTTCAATGGCATTGCAGTCCATCAAGGTGCAATGTAGTGGAAAATAAGCTTACCTCTTTGCAGCTATTCCCAGAAAATAAATTATAAATATAACATGATAAAACACACTTGCATTTTACTACTTATATACAGTAGCCTATAATTGATATGTTTTGATAAAAAAAAGTGCATCTGACTTAGTTTGGTCTTCCATGTTTCAAGGCGAGTAAAACTACATTAATTAATTACTGGCAAATATACCCTCTTGTTACACATAGTTACAGGTTAAGTACATCATCTGCAGGCTGTAAATTAAATTGGTGCTTGTTACCCTCTTGTTACACATAGTTACAGAATAAGTACATCATCTGCAGGCTGTAAATTAAAGTGGTGCTTGTTACCCTCTTGTTACAGGTTAAGTACATAATCTGCAGGCTGTAAATAAAAGTGGTGCTTGTTACCACCTTGTTACACATAGTTACAGGTTAACTACATAATTTGCGGACTGTAAATTAAAGTGGTGCTTGTTACCTCCTTGTTACACATAGTTACAGATTTAGTACGTCATATGCGGGCTGTAAATTAAAGTAGTGCTTGTTACCCTCTTGTTCCACATAGTTACAGGTTAACTACATCATCTGTGGGCTGTAAATTAAAGTGGTGCTTGTTACCCTCTTGTTACACATATTTACAGGGTAAGTGCAACATTAAACCATTTGAATTATGCTGGAACAGATAAACCTAACTTCAGTAAATTTATCAACAATGAACTGAATTACAAATTGTAAAAGCACAGTAAAAAAGACCTTAATTTAACTATTTAAAAAGTCTTTAACAGAACCAGAACACATTAAATACTAACAATTTTAAAATAATAAACTGTCAAAAGAACAAATAAAGAGTTCAACAAAAGAACATCAATTTGAATATTTGAAGAACAAAATAATAATGCCAAAACTTATTTTTGAGAGGCACCAAAAAACAATTTTTGTTTGCCACTTTCATTTGGTCAAATTTTGACTTCAGCTGGGGGCAGGACGAAATCAATAGCCGCATGTCGTTTGTTTAGGACTTCAAGGTTGTCCCTGAAGTATAGGGAGGTAGTGTTATATCTCCCCCCTCTGATGTAATTGTCACCTGTAATCAGAGAGAATATATATATATATATATATATATATATATATATATATATATATATATAGCACAATGTCCAAAAAATGTGATGCACTAGTACAATAATAGCTTGTTTTATGGAGTATCAGATGATAAAACATTCAGCGAGGTGCCATTTAAATGTCGGTGTAATTTAAAAATCATAAAGTTAAGGAAGCAGGAGATAATAAAGTAACTGAGGCTTATTTAATTAAATGAAGGTAGAACTCAAGGTAGACGGAGTCAAAACTAACCTTGCAAGTTCATCATATATTCAGCCAAAGCAGAAGACTTCGATTGCAACTTCAACACCATCGACTCATTGAACCATGAAAACAGGAAATTTAAGAAAATAACAAGCTTTTCATGGTTAATGACTCTTTTCCATAGCTTAATTCCTGTTTTTCGGTTTCATTCTGTCACTTTCCATCTTGTATGTGTCACATGCTTATCTGTTTGTGTTGTCATCCGGTTTCCGTGTCACATGTTCCTTTGTTCCAGTTTCCCGACACTCGTCTGTCTCCATGGTCACTGTCATCATTAGTGTAACAGATCCCACTGGAGGCAAGTTGCAGAACCCAAGTGCAGTTTTATTTGACAAGATCCCAAAACATGAAACAACGACTTGGCAAATATCAACTAACAAAAGACTTGACTTGGCTTGACTTGACTTGACTTGATCAAAAGAACAAACAAAGTAAACAAAGACTTGACTTGAGACACTCACCACAATAGGTTACACGATCACATTCAATACTAGACAAGGACCAAGGCAAACATGAGGGTTTAAATACACAAAGACTAAAGACTAGACAAGACACACCTGTGAACAATGATTGGACAATGAACCAATGACAGGACACAACACACGATGGCATGGGAATCACATGACAACCAGGAAACCTGACAGAGAACATGATAACCTAAAATATGAAACATGAACATGAAACAACACCAAAACACCCTGTGACATTTAGTTTATCTGTTCCAGCTGTGTGTCATCATCCTTGTTTGTGGTCCCTATTTAGTCCGCCTTTTCAGTCACTCCTTGTCCGGTATTGAACGTCTATGTGTAGAGTGTGTTGTATTCCTGCTTGTATTTACTCACCTAAGATTCCTTGATCATTAAAACTTTGTTTGAGAATTGTATCAGCCCGTCTTCGTCTTCCTGCCTACAGACTCCGTGACAGAATACCGGACCAAAATAACTAAGAGCATGACCAAGGATTGTCTCCTTAACATCTGACAGGGTGGTCATCTGCTGGAGTGGTATGTGGAGGAATTCCTGGAATATTCCCTCCTGGTGAGCTGGAGGGATCCTATGGTCAATGGATGTTCGGGATGGACTGGATGATGATTTATTTTTTCAACTTCTTTCTCCTGATATTTGTTATAGGTCTGTAGTAGACTTTATTAATTATGTCCTCTACCTAAATGGCTCTGATTTTGTAGTTGAGGCTGTAAATGAAGACAATTCCTATCATCCTGTCCTTATCCAAAAGCCAGTGGACGCTCCAGCTGCATACCACTTTTCTATCAAAACATATCAATTATTGGCTACTGTATATAAGAAGTAAAATGCAAGTGTGTTTTATCATGTTCTATTTATATTTTATTTTATGGGAATAGCTGGAAAGAGGTAAGCTTATTTCCCACTACATTGCACCTTGATGGACTGCAATGCCATTGAAACAGAATAGCAGACCAATTATCTATAACACAGGTAAATAGCCTTGATTTACATTTCTAAATAAAATGGTAGCAAAAATCTACATCATGTATTCTGTAATGATACGTACCACATAGTAAAAAATACCTAGTCCTATATGTATTATATGATATGTATTATTTCAAAAAAGGTATGTAGTGTATGTTCTTTTTAAATTACTCACACATTATTGTTGTTTAGCACGTAATATATCCATCATGTCAAGTCAAATCACATTTACTGTATTTATAGTGCTTTACACTATAGGCTACAGATTGTTTGAAAGTAGATTCACAATAATACACAAAAATACGAGTATCTGATAGTGTCAGAATAATTAGTTTGATAATATTTTGTGAATATTAATAGTCATTTAAGCCCCCAATGAGCAAGCTAAAGGCGAAAATGGCAAGGAACCAAAACACCATCAGATGACAGTAGTGAAAAAAAAAACGGGGGGGAAATGTGTGTATCCTGTAGTCATTTTTAATGGTTCTGTTGTTTAGCATTTTACTCTCGTCCATACATACCACGTAATAGTACATTAATTAGCTCTTAGTTATAAAATACTTACAGAATAATTATTTGTCATTTTCCTGGTTGTTACTAGACTGGGTAAACCCAGCCCGATCTGCCGGCAATTTGATTTCGCCCTGCAGCTCAGGCTAGAAACCTGTACATATTTCTATCCTGCTTCTGTTAAAAATGTACAAAGAGTCATTTGAACTTTGTCCGTGGATCACGCCTCTTGTGCAGTAGAAAATGCAGAGCAGACTCCCTAGACCAATGCTCAATCTTAAAAGTTTGAGCATGGTCTGGTGATAGTCAGACAAGGTTGTTACCCCTTTATTCACCAAACTTTACATGTTGTTCCCCTATACCTACACATACATAGAGTTACTCTATAATCACAAAGAATTACGCTGTAAATTCTGTTTACTTACGCAGTACTTTCCAGGCTGTAACCTAAAGCATTACCAATTTTTATTTTTATTTTTATCCATAGTTTGGAAGGACCCTGCATGTGTTCACAACCTGAAGTGTGAAAACTTTAGCCAAAAATGTATTTATTTATTTATTTTTATTTACTTTTATTTACACATATAGAATTAAGATTTTCTAGAACTTAACATGCATTTTTATCATTTACATTAGTTCTTACACCGATCAGGCATAACATTATGACCACTGACAGGTGAAGTGAATAACACTGATTATCTCTTCATCACGGCACCTGTTAGTGGGTGGGATATATTAGGCAGCAAGGGAACATTCTGTCCTCAAAGTTGGTGTGTTAGAAGCAGGAAAAATGGGTAAGCCTAAGGATTTGAGCTAGTTTGACAAGGGCCAAATTGTGATGGCTAGTTGACTCAGTCAGAGCATCTCCAAAACTGCAGCTCTTTTGGGGTGTTCCTGGTCTGCAGTGGTCAGTATCTATCAAAAGTGGTCCAAGGAAGGAACAGGAATAGTGGTGAACCGGCGACAGGGTCATGGGCGGCCAAGGCTCATTGATGCACGTGGGGAGCGAAGGCTGGCAAGTGTGGTGTAATTAAACAGACGAGCTACTGTAGCTCAAATTGCTCAAAAAGTTAATGCTGGTCTGTTAGAAAGGTGTCAGAATACACAGTGCATCGCAGTTTGTTGCGTATGGGGCTTAAAATTGCGATGTGCGAATTAAAAATGTGATGATTTTTTTTACAAATGAAAAGTGTGTGTGTAGGGGAGCGCGAGGCACAACCTAACGCGGGGTTAGTTGTAACGCGCATGTTTTAACCCTTTCCACACATGCCAGAATGACGAAACTTAATATATTTACTAGTTGCCATATCAACATTATTTAGAGAAAAAATAGTGCAAAAATCTCTGTTTTTTGTGTTTATTTAAAATAAGACAAATCCGATATCAGGTAACATTTTAAGCTGTTATTTGGTCATATTACATTGTGCCCCACCACATGTTACAATGTACCCCACCTACGGGGCATGTTGTCACACTTCACTTCCATTCTTTCGGGGTAAATCAAGAAAATAGTATACACTGTATTAATGAAACAAAACCACATAATTGTACTAGACATGTGTGCAATTAATGTGGGAAACAATAAATACTATGAACCCCAAGTGGATTTACACAAACTGAGAAAGTCAAAAAGCGTTATGTTGTGCCCCGCTCTCCCCTATATACGTTTTGGGCACTTATGATCCATATACAGCACCTGCTGCCATATTTCAGTCACTAAAAACAGCAAGACGTTTTTAAAACGCTTAATGTGAAAAACACTATAGGGTGAGTTGCACCAATAAGGATTAAATTAAGCAAAATTTGATGCTAATCAAGGATTTGTTGATCTGGGTTTTATTTCAAATCGAGTTGTGGCACCACTTAATTTTAAACACAGATTAATTACACAGTAAAACCATTAGAATTATAGAGCTGATCAAGCAGCACAAGTGGACGGTGAATTGACGACCGGCTAAAGAATCCTTATTTGTGCAACACACCCTTTAAAGGCCCAGTGAAGTGCCTTGAAACGTGCAGCATTACTCAATGTGTTGATGTAATTTCCCATGAAACAGCTCCATCTGTAAGCAGCCCCTCCCCTTTTTTGAAACAGCCAATAGCGTTTCGTTAATACCACAGTTTGACTAGAGCCTTTCTGTTTGATAAAGCCACAGTTTCTTCGTATTCTCTAACCGTTAATCATCATAATCTCCTCCATATCGCTTTAAAATACAGCATTCTGTGCAGAATTCAAACGGGTCCGATATGTTGTGTTGTCTGCGCCGACTCGTACCTATGATCCGCGATGCGCTCTCATGTCTCTAGTCTAGACCAGAGCCGTTGGAGTGTGTGTGTATGTGTACTGTGCTGCGGCGGTGCTCGTGAAACTAATGTGAAACCAGACTTCATTCGCCTCAACTGAAAGCATGACATGTCTGAATCGTTTCTTATCGCATGTATAGTGCGCTATGTGCCATTCACCATGTATAAAATAGTAAATGTGTGAACAAATGACCGATTTCAGAAGCAGCTTCAGCGTCTATTTATAGTGTAGGGGGCAGGACGCTTCAGATTCTAGAGAGCATTTGATTGAACGGAAGATGTGATGAGAAGATGAAGCCTGCGATGATGTCATCAAAATCTGTGATTCATTTTAACGGAAGTGAGAGACTTTTGAATGGTTATACCTCCTAAATGCGAATTTTGTCATTGTTTTGGAGCACACACTTATTCCTAACCTTAAGGCTAACATAGTCATACTAAAAGCTAAAAAAAAATCTATTTTGATTTCAGGGGGCCTTTAAGTGCCGTAATATACTAAAACAGTGATATTAAAAGATCAAATTCAGTTTACACCTTTTTGATGATGCATACCTGTCTGCATCGAGCTCGCAGCATCCTCAAGGACTCCTCCCACCCAGCCCACAGACTGTTTTCTCTCCTGCCCTCCGGCAGGCCTTTCAGGATCCTCCGGACCAGGACCAGCAGACTTAAGAACTCTTTACTGAACTCAAACCCCCGTTGATCCACTTCCCTCATAAACTGCTAACTCTCCTACCTCACATCTGCCTTCACTTTGTTATTTGCACTACCGACTGTTTATTACAGTAACAACTGTCTACTTACCATATCTTAACTGGATTATGCTCATTTGCACTGTCGACTGTATTTATAGTACCACTGTTTACATTTGCATTTTGCACCATACTTCTAACTGTAATATGCAACCACTTTCCACTGCACTTTTACACTTTCTTTCGGATAGCTCTGTCCATAATTTATTGCACTACCTTAATCCACTGCTATATTCCTCATCTTAGCCTAACATATTATTGTATACCTCGATCTGTAAAATTCTGTTGAAGTAATAGCCATCTGTATATTATACTCATAGTACACATTCACCTGTAAATTCTGTTTATAGTAATAGCCATCTGTATATTATATTCATAGTACATATTCACCTGTAAATTCTGTTTATAGTAATAGCCATCTGTATATTTATTCACTGTACATATTTACCTGTAAATTCAGTTCTGTTGCGCAACCACTGTATATCCTGCACTTGCTGCTATTGCACTTCTGGTTAGACCTAAACTGCATTTCGTTGCCTTGTACTTGTGTAATGACAATAAAGTTGAATCTAATCTAATCTAATCTAATCTAATCTAATACTATATATACAGGCGAGTAAATGAGCCAAGAATATAAACTCAATGTGTTTTCTTTATAATGGGTTTCGATGGGAAAAACATTTAATAAGAAACCTTGTGTTGCATTAATATTCTGTGTTCATCTGCTTTCCTGTACAAAGTATGCATTATCAATAAGGTGTATATTGAATTTGGTGTTTTAATATCACTGCCTTACTGGATTAATACTGACTACAAACCTGGTAAAAATGACTGGCGGGCAATGGAGGAAAGTCTTGTTTTGCCCTCCATGTGGGCGTTCCTATAAGCGTGTGTCGTCAAACTATGAATAGCTGTTGTATAAAACGATCTATTTTTAAACGACTTCAGAAATTCCATACATTCTTACTGTTATCATTGAAAAATTTACAATCTTCCCACTTTCCCTCCCTTCCAATTTTATCTTCCATCCATCCTTCACTCTCTCTGTCACTTCAACAGTATGAATAGAGAGAGCCAAGTTCTCTTCCCTCTTTCTCTCGGGTGCGGCGTGTTGTTTAATTACAGCGATTAGAGAGTCTCATTCTTTCTCCTCGTCACACTGTCATCAGGGTCGTAGTCGGCTAATTAAAAACATTTACAGACAAGTGGGACGAAGGAAAGCCAGAGAAAAAGTGAAAGAGCTGTTGAGACAAATTAGAATGAGAGAGAGGAAACATAATAGATGGAGATGTGATTTTGGGATTTGCGGAATGACTTCTGTGTAAAAAAAAAAAAGCTTCATTGTGTCCCATGTGTGTGCTTTTTTAAACTCTTATTCACCAAGCTTTAATTTCTGGTTTAAAGAGTAAATGTCAATCAGGATTAGGTAAAACATCATTGCAGGCCATTATTCACTTAAACAAGATTGTTAATCAATTAAATAAAAATTCTACAGTGGACTTTTAAAATGAGGCAGCAAAGTCTGCTCTCTAGGTTTAGGTATTTGTATTTTATGTCATGCAGTTCCCTTTCAGTCTGTCACTTCGACGTAAGTCGGTTGTACCGACGAATTGAGATCACTTCAGAGAGCCCCTATCAGCTTCGAGATTTAGAGAACGGGCCAATGGGCCATTGGCGTGCATCTCGCGCACCGCTCCGCCCCGCGCCGCGGGTATAAACAGGAAGCGAGAGCAACGCACGGACGTCATTCACTTCGGAGCCGCTGACGGTCACAATCGCTGTCTCATGTGCCTGGGCGTTCAGCACGCTGAGGCAGCATTTGTGGATAGTTTGTGTTCTCACTGCGGGAACATGACTATCTCGGCTATCGACTATCTTAGGTCGAGACTCGCCTACCTCCGGGAAGGTGGAGTCCCCCTCCCCGTACCTCGATCTAGAGCTATCCCCAGGATAGACCTAATTCGACGGATGGCCGGGGTGACCTGAGGATCACGTTCAGGGCAAACCTGCCGAGCATACCTCCGCAGGCCCCTGAACCCTCACAAGCGCCGCAGCCAGTGGTGCGTCTGGAGGAATGGGCGGCCCCATTGTCCCTCCCATGGGTGGCCGGCGGTTTCCTTCGGGGCACCCGTGGACGAGCAGATGTCGATCGCTGCATCGGAGGGTGAGTTCCAGTCCTCGGAGGATGATGATTCAGCTGTACTGCCTCCCTCTGGGAGAGTGGCTACGGATGAGTCGGACCCTGAGTTGACGGCTATGCTTTCCCAGGCCGCCGAAAAGGTCGGGCTTGCGTGGAACCCTCCACCACGTTCCGAACCTTCTAGGTTGGATGATTGGTTTCTGGGGGGGGGGGGGGGGGTTGCGCTGGTTCTCTCGTGGACAACACCCTTTAGTGCCAGAAACAGACCTGGTGGCTCCTCCCTCCTCACTACTCTTGATGGCGGGCAGGCCAAGGGGTACGAGGGGATCCCACCGGTTGAGCGGGCCGTTGCGATGCAACTGTGTCCAGCGACCGCCTCCAGCTGCGCGTTGACCCTCGTCTCCCGTCCAAGGCCTGTAGGTTTTCGTCCAGTCTGATTGTGAAAGCCTACAGGTCCTGCGGACAGGCCGCGTCCATCTTGCATGCCATGGCGCTGCTTCAGGTGCACCAAGCCCAAGCACTCATGGACATGCACAAGGGTAGGCCTGACCCAGGATGTGTTTGATGACCTCCTTCGGGTGACGAAAGTCACTGCCCGTTCCGTTGGTCAGGCGATGTCCACCTTAGTGGTCCAGGAACGACATCTCTGGCTCAAACTGGCCGACATGAGGGAGACCGACAAGAACCGGTTCCTGGACTCCCCCGTTTCATCGGCCGGGTTTTTCAGCGACACGGTCGAGAACTTCGCCCAGCAGTTCTTGGCCGCCCAGAAGCAGACGGAGGCCATCAAACACATCCTGCCCCGACAGTCCGCTGCTGCCCTGCCACCCTGCCGCCAGCCGCATCACCTCCGTCTGCCCGTCGCCGAGGACGTCCGCCTGGTCACGACCTGATAAATGGTGAGTCCTTAGGCAAGCCAGTCTGATCGTCAGGTTCCTGAGGGGGGCGAGGAGACTAAATCCGCCTTGTCCTCCCTCTATACCCTCTTGGGACTTAACTCTGGCGCTAACTGCATTGCAGAGGGCGCCCTTCGAGCCTTTGCAGTCAGCTGAGCTGAAAATCTTGTCTCTAAAGACAATACTCCTGGTTGCATTGGCCTCGGTTAAGAGGGTAGGGGACCTGCAGGCATTTTCGGTCGACGAATCGTGCCTGGAATTCGGGCCAGGTAACTCTCAGGTAACCCTGAGACCCCGGCCTGGATATGTGCCCAAGGTTCCCACTACTCCCTTTCGGGACCAGGTGGTGAGCCTGCAAGCGCTGCCCTCGGAGGAGGCAGACCCAGCCCTGGCTTTTCTCTGTCTCTGCTTTAGGACCTCAGAGCAGCTCTTCGTCTGTTATGGAGGCCAGCAGAAGGGAAAGGCTGTCTCCAAGCAGAGGATGGCCCACTGGATAGTGGATGCCATCGTCTTGGCGTATGAATCCCAAGATGTGCCCTGCCCGCTCGGGGTTAGAGCTCACTCCACCAGAGCTCACTCCATCACTAGCTTCTTCCTGGGTGCTGGCTCGTGGCGCCTCGCTGAAAGACATTTGTAGAGCTGCGGGCTGGGCGGCACCTAACACGTTCGCTAGGTTTTATAGCCTACGTGTGGAACTGGTTGCTTCTCGTGTGCTCGCTTCCCATAGTCAGCAACACTGAAGTGCCCATTCCAAGTGTCGGCTTGCTGCACCACTCCCTTCCCCATGGAACGGATACGTGCGCATATATTCTCCAGTCGAGTTCCCCAGGAAATGGCGAACCCTGTTGAGTCCTCCGCAACCCCCGGCAATCGGATGTGGCGGAGCGTCCGACGCCAGGTTTAACACTCGTATGCATTGGTGGAACTTGTGTCAGGCTGGGTTCCGTATGTTGTGACCCCTACGGTGGTCCCATATGTGTATTTTCCACGGTACAGCTCCCTACGACGAGCTCGTGTCTTTCCCTCGGCAGAGGGAAACTGCGGTGCCGAAACTACGGTGCCTGCAACAGGCCAGGGCCACCCCTGGGACTTCCGTATGTTGCACTGCTCAAGGCCAGTCCATACGTGTATTTTCCACATGGTAACTCCCTCCGGGCATGATGTGGCTTCCGCAGCGTCCTCCAGGCACGCTTTCCCAGCGTTATCCAATAAGTCTGCTGAGTGGGTCTTGCGGAACAGCAGTGTGACTTTCCCTGCGTGAATTTCCCCGCCCGCATCAGAACGGGGTCTGAGGGGCTCTCGCTGGGCGCTGGAAGTGGTAGTAACTGTGGCGTTTTCCAAAGGGATCCCAATTCGTCGGTACAACCGACGTATGTCGAAGTGACCGACTGAAAGGGAACGTCTCGGTTACGTATGGTAACCCTCGTTCCCTGAAGGAGGGAACAGAGACGTACGTCCCGTCACCACAGTTCCTTACCATCACTGCATGGCCGAGTCACTAGTTCGGCTCCTCAGTGAAAAACGTCAGTGCGTTGCTCTCGCTTCCTGTTTATACCCGGGAGTAGTGCGAGATGCAAATCTCGCACGCCATTGGCCAGTCCCTCCAGAAAAACGCGATTTTGCGATCGCGTGATTTTAACGCATAATCAGCCGAAGTCCGCATATTTATGCGGGGGCCGCATTTTTTCAAATACGCCGCACTTTCGCCGCATAAATTGATAATTTCCGCGTGCAAAATATGCGGGGCTAGCATGATTTCATAATCCCCGCATTTTTGTTGCCAAAAAAGTCATGTATATATTAGCAGAAAGTTGAAAAATGTTAGTTTACGTCACACAAGAGCCGCCATTTCCACCTATTGCCATGGGAACGTTTTGAAGTGACGTAATTACCCGACGCGAATGTCATCGAAAAGCTACAAACACCGTGGAGGAACATAGATATCGGTGAAACCATGATGAAGCACGCAAATTCCCATTTGCCAACAAAAATAACAGCAAAAGACCGCGCAAAGCAGTTTCCCGGTGTGTTGACCGATTTCAAAACACAGCATCATGAAGCGATTGAGCAATGAGTCGATTCAGCGGTTTGGATCGCCAAAGTCATGTATTTCAGCAGTTTGACACGCGATCCGAATCATGAATCGACTCGCTGATTCATAGCATCATGATGCTGTGTTTTGAAATCGGTCATCACTATATAAGTCGTTATTTAGTTTTTTTTGCGCACAATAACTATTATCGTCGCTTCATAAAGTTATTGTAGAACCACTGTAGTGAGATGGATTTTGTAACGACGTCTTTAGTACCTTTTATGGGTCTTGAGAGTGTACATTGTGCCAATGGAGGCCTTTCTGAGCCATCGTAATTCAACTAAAATATCTTCATTTGTGTTCCGAAGACGAACGGAGGTCTTACGGGTGTCCAACGACATGAGGGGACGTCATAAATTTTTGGATGAACGAACCCTTTAAGAGATTGCACTTTGTGCATTGGAAGCACTCAAATGTCTGTTTTGTATAGCTACCTCTGTAAAACAGGAAGTTATTTATTCATTTTTCAAGTTGTAGCATATTCCTTTTGTAAAGCTACAGAACTTGTTTGACTCAATGTTTTGTAAATTTGAGCCATGTGTTTATTAAGATCTTCAATAAAACAAGATGGGAACTTAAATATTCCCAGCACTTTCTGTGATGTAGTGCTTTTTTTCTCTTTTTCATCAAACCGCAGTTTTTGCAAGTTCCCGCAATTTCATTGCATAAAATTGCATAAATATCCCGCATTTTCCCGCATTTTTCATTGCCTTTTTCAAGAAAACATGCCGCATAATCAAGGATTTTTGCCCGCAACAATCACAAAAAAAAGCTGCATTTTGATTGGCCCGTTCTCTAAATCTAGAAGCTGATAGGGGCTCTCTGAAGTGATCCCAATTCATCGGTACAACCGACGTACGTCTCCGTTCCCTCCTTCAGGGAACGAGGGTTACCATACATAACCGAGACGTTTCTGGGTTATAGTCATATCAAAAAACATACACTTGGAACTATTAGCAACCAACCAATAAGGTCACACTTTACTTTAAGGTGACGTAGTTACACATTACTACATGTACTTACTGTAATAGTAACTGTAAATTATGCATAATTACAAGTAGGCTAACTAACCCTAAACCAAACCCTAACCGTAACACTATAGCAAGTACATGTAGTTAATTAATATTACTCAGTACTTATTTGAGTAAGAACAATGTAACTATGTCACCTTAAAATAAAGTGGAAATACCAATAATATTTTCAATGTTTCTATTAACACACTATATACAACTATTCAGAAGTTTGTTGTCGGAATTTTTGGTTACACTTTATTTTAAGGTGATGTAGTTACCTTATCAGGATTATTATTGTTCTTACTCAAATAAGTACTGAGTAATATTAACTAACTACGTGTACTTACTATAGAGTTACAGTTAGGGTTAGGGTTAGTTAGTTAGTTAGTTAGTTAGTTAGTTAGTTAGTTAGTTAGTTAGTTAGTTAGTTAGTTAGTTAGTTAGTTAGTTAGTTAGTTAGTTAGTTAGTTCGTTCGTTAGTTTAGTTAGTTAGTTAGTTAGTTAGTTAGTTAGTTAGTTAGTTAGTTAGTTAGTTAGTTAGTTAGTTATACATAATTTACTGTTATTACTATAGTATGTTCGTCACCTTAATATGAAGTGTTACTTTTTCTTTTTTTTTTGCTTCCTATGGAATGTTTTTGAAAGTGTATTTTGCTAACCACAGCTGTGTTTGTAAAAACAGTAATATTGTGAAATATTATTACAATTTAAAAATACATTTCTATATACACATATTTTAAAATGTAATTTATTCCTGTGATGGCAAAGCTGAATTTTCAGCACCATTACTCCAGTCTTCAATGTCACATGATCCTTCAGAAATCATTGTGGAAACTGCTTAATAGTTTTGTTGAAACCATTTACCATTTATGAATACATTTGTTGAATTTATTTAAATATAATTTTTTGTCTTTACTGTTACTTTTGATACACATAAGCCCCTTTTCCACCCAAATTATCTGGAACTATGTAATTACAGGAACGTTTTCCCCCCAGACCTGTTGCCGTCTGCATTTCCATCACAGTCTAAAAGTACCATGAAGATTAGTCCGGTGACATATAGGACTGCACACTTTCCAGTTTCCGCTGGATTTCGTCCTTCGTCTTAATAAAGCCTGAACCTTGTCGTCAACGATCTGTCGTATTTTTTAAACTCCATTGTTTATTCGAATAGCAAACAACTCTTACTGCATGCACCGCAACAGACTTTTAAAAAATGGTGGTTGAAATAAAATGCTGTGTGAACTCAACCAATCAGCATGTTCAGTGCCCAAGTCCCACCCCCAAAAGTTCCTTAAAGGTCCCGTTCTTCGTGATCCCACTGTTCAAACTTTAGTTAGTGTGTAATGTTGCTGTTAGAGCATAAATAATACCTGTAAAATTATAAAGCTCAAAGTTCAATGCCAAGCGAGATATTTTATTTAACAGAAGTTCCCTTTCAAAGCCTACAGCGAACGGCTGGCTTGGACTACATCCTGGTACTTCCTTCATAAATGACGTCAGTAGAACAGTAGCACAGACTAACCTCCGCCCACAAGACTACGTGAAAAAGGGGGCGTGGTCTTGTTGCTGTCCCACGTGGAGAAGAGGACGTGTCGCGTGGAGAAAAGGAATTGTTGCGTTTGAGTGTTTTTAGGAGAGTGAAAACAGCGGTAGACTCTAAAAAAAAAGGTTCTATATGGCACCAAAAATGGTTCTTGGCTCGTAATCATAGGGGAACCTTTTTTAGTGCTATATAGCACCAATTTTGGTGCTTTGAACAGTGGTTCTTCAGCGGTTCTTCAGAGGTTCTTCACCGGTTCTTTGACTAAGGTGCTATATATATAGCACCTCTGAAAAACCGCTGAAGAACCACTGAAGCACCAAAATTGGTGCTATATAGCACTAAAAAAGGTTCCCCTATGATTACGAGCCAAGAACCATTTTTGGTGCCATATAGAACCTTTTTTTTTTAGAGTGTATACAGATGAGTAAATTGTGTTAAAAATACTTTTTTTTTACACGCGAAACATGAACACATGTTATATTGCACACTGTAAACACAATCAAAGCTTCAAAAAAACACGAAGAACGGGACCTTTAACTTTGAAAAAGTACCTCGTGAACAGAGGCTGAGTTCACACTGCCTGATTTTAGCCCCGATTTTGCCTCGTCGACAGGTTTTGCGAAATCACAGACAAATGCCCAAAATCATAGGCAAATCTGTGCTCGTTCATGCGAGTGACAATCACGCAGTGTGAATTATCAAAGACACGATCTGAGAGAATCGCACACTCAAAAAAAAAAAGGTTCTATATGGCACCAAAAATGGTTCTTCGTCGTAATCATAGGGGAAACACTTTTGGTGCTATATAGCACCATATCTTAACATGTTCTGTATATGGTAGCGGTGCTATATAGCACCTTAGTTAGCGGTGCTATATAGCACCTTAGTCAAAGAACCGGTGAAGAACCGCTGAAGAACCACTGAAGCACCAAAATTGGTGCTATATAGCACTAAAAAAGGTTCCCCTATGATTACGAGCCAAGAACCATTTTTGGTGCCATATAGAACCTATTTTTTTTAGAGTGGAGACGAGTCGCAGACGCCCGTGATATATTTGGCATGCTAAATATCTGAACCTCTCAGTGATTCAAAATCCTGCTTTGTGAAATATATTCTGACTGAAAATTACTTCTGCGATAACCTACAGCCACTGAGAGACCAAGATACAGGGCAGCAGGAAGTTCAGGGAGGAGTTATGCACCAGAATATCAGTATTTTAATAGATATATTTACCATTATATTAAACAGAAACAAAGCACAAATTTGCTTGACCAACCGCAGCAGCAGCACATTGCAAAATTATTTATTTACCTCCCAATCTTTGCAGAACACTATCATTGTTCCCTGCGTCTCCCCAACCATTTCCTCCTACATACACTCTAAAAAAAAAAGGTTCTATATGGCACCAAAAAAGGTTCTTGGCTCGTAATCATAGGGGAACCTTTTTTAGTGCTATATAGCACCAATTTTGGTGCTTCAGTGGTTCTTCAGCGGTTCTTCAGAGGTGCTATATAGCACCTTAGTCAAAGAACCGGTGAAGAACCTCTGAAGAACCACTGAAACACCAAAATTGGTGCTATATAGCACTAAAAAAGGTTCCCCTATGATTACGAGCCAAGAACCTTTTTTGGTGCCATATAGAACCTTTTTTTTTTAGAGTGTACTCTTTTTTCTTTTTCTTCTTTTCGCTGCAAATCAGCGCACAGACAATTTGGCAAGCTTTCTGCATCTCTATATTTTTAATAACAATTCCAGTCTCGCGCCCACGTGTTCTCATGTTGTTTCCTTGTCACTTCTCGCGTGTGTTTGGTTGTGAAACGTAGTTTGCCGACGGGACAAAGCTGTCAGCGATTCTTCCTCTTGTACAGTCATGAGCCCCGTTTCCACAGAAATTACCTGGAACAATTTGTACCAGGAACTTTTTTTGATTATTTTTTTGATTAAGTTCCTATGGTGGAAATGCGGCTTTAATGTATCCTTGCTGAATAAAAGTATTAATTTCTTTTCTTTTTTTATCTTACTTATCCACAAACATTTGAATGGTATAATAAAACTTTATTATAAATGTTGCATTTTTATTTATTTATTTATTCTTTTTTTTCTTCTTTTTTTTACATTGCTTCAAAAATAATTACATATATAATACACAATTCTTTGTTTCTTTTATTTGTTACCAAAAGTTATATATTAGTTATTCATAGTTTTCTAAGCTATTTTCTATTAGTCAATAAAGACTAACAAACATGTTGTAGTGAAGGTTGCAGACATGGAGGTCTCTTTTGAGTTGTTAAAACAACGATGTACTAAAAATGTAAAAGTTTGCATTTTTTGCAGACAGACGGCAACGTTGCCTAAACAATCACATGGATCTGTGAAAACGATTCAAACGGTGTATCATCAGGCCAGTAATTGGCGAAAACTAAGAAAAAAATATGCCTATAGACTGAACACATAATACGCAGATGGCGTCTTTGTTTTCACAAATTCTCATTTTTTTTGTTTGTTCCTTGTCACTTCTCGCGTGTCTTTGGTTGTGAAACGTAGTTTGCCGACGGGACAGAGCTGTCAGCGATTCTTCCTCTTGTACAGTCATGAGCCCCGTTTCCACAGAAATTACCTGGAACAATTTGTACCAGGAACTTTTTTTACAGGAACTTTTTTTCCCCCAGACCTGCTACTGTCTGCGTTTCCACTGCAGTCTAAAGTACCGTGAAGATTAGGCAAATTAGTTTGGTGATGTGGGACTGCGCCATCTGCTCCTCCCAGTCAGCAACGGACAGTAATCATTTTTGCGCTACACTGTCTGCAACAATAACAAGTATGGAGGAGATTCAAGCAGCACTGCTTTTGCTGGTTATGTATTGGTTTACTAAAGAGGTAACGTATGTTATTATCAGCTATTACGGACATTGACCGTGAGATGGGTGAGACGAACTCGCGCCATCAATCAGAAAGAGCAAGACTGATATTTACTGAACGCAGAACGAACCTCGCAAAAGACTTTTAAAAATGCCGGTTGAAATAAAATGCTGCATGAGTTCAACCAATCAGCATGTTCAGCACCAAGTCCCACCCCCAAAAGTTCCTGAACTTTGAAAAAGTACTACCTCGGGAGCAGGGCCGTTCGGAGGGGGAAATATTTACCCAGAACTATTAAGACCCTGGTTTCTGTGGTCGAAACACACCGAGTACCACCCATAGACAGTAAAAGAAATGGATACAGCGACCCCAAAGGCTTCGAAGTCAGGTAGAAGCACTCACTTCCTGATGGCTGAGCGTACTGCGCAGTCTCAGACTGAGCTTGACGACGTAGATGTGACGTGAGCAACCTGTCTGACAGTTGTAAGTCCACTAGTAGTTGTGCAAATTGAAATCTGAATCATGTTGTTGAAATATTTTGTCCCGTTGCTTTTGGCTCTCTATGGGCTTCTCCCCATGCTTCTCCCTTGACTTTATCGGACTTTATGGCTCCACGTCCCACCGATTTCCTCATAGACAGTAAAAGATTGCCTGCGAGCTTCTCCTCCTGTCTATACGGTAATTTCTCTACTATGCGACAGAGTCGCATGGTTATGACGCAATCGTTAGCCTATTTTTTACAAAATGGCTTTTACGGGGCGATAGTGTAAGATACAAGGTAATGGTGCCTTTTATACATTGTTGTATTTCTTTAAAAAATAAACAATGGACAAATGGAGTCTTTAAACGCCTCAGATGTAAAGTTATTCGCTATCAAAGTGACGCCAAAATGAATGGGAGTCAATGGAATGCTAACAGCAGGTGATGGCTTGGTTAGCAATGGCTGCCCCTATGGAAAGTGCGCTTTCCGGGTGCTGGATTACCCCCTTGGTACCACCCCAAAGTTCCTAGTTCCTGGGGAAAGTTCTTGCGGTGGAAACGCGGCTATGCAGTGTGAAACCTGTCGCCGATTCATTGTGCAGTGGGAACACAGCAGTGACTGAATGCTAACCCAGATAGTCACGCAGTTTGAAAAGAGCAGTGATCCGACGAAAATCATGCAGTTTGAACTCGCCATTAGAGGGGAACATTTTTACCCGGAACTTAAATTAGACCCTGGTCCCTACGGTCGTAACACACAGAGTACCATCCCAAAGTCCCTAGTTCCTGGGGAAAGTTCCTATGGTGGAAATGCGGCTTTAATGTATCCTTGCTGAATAAAAGTATTAATTGCTTGGGTTTTTTTTTTAATCTTACTTATCCACAAACATTTGAATGGTATAATAAAACTTTATTATAAATGTTGCAGTTTTATTTATTTATTCTTTTTTTTTTTTTTTTTTTTTTTTACATTGCTTCAAAAATAATTACATATATAATACACATTTCTTTGTTTCTTTTATTTGTTACCAAAAGTTATATATTAGTTATTCATAGTTTTCTAAGCTATTTTCTATTAGTCAATAAAGACTAACAAACATGTTGTAGTGAAGGTTGCAGACATGGAGGTCTCTTTTGAGTTGTTAAAACAACGATGTACTAAAAATGTAAAAGTTTGCATTTTTTGCAGACAGACGGCAACGTTGCCTAAACAATCACATGGATCTGTGAAAACGATTCAAACGGTGTATCATCAGGCCAGTAATTGGCGAAAACTACGAAAAAAATATGCCTATAGACTGAACACATAATACGCAGATGGCGTCTTTGTTTTCACAAATTCTCATTTTTGTAGTTTACATAGAGACAATAACAGTATTGTTTTTGTATGTATTTTGTATTTTCAGGCCCTCAAAACGTTGTTGTTGTGTAAATGACTGGCCAAAACCCTTAAAAAGTTTTCAGTTTTTACTTGAAAATGGTGTAGTGTTAAAATCGCTCCCTTAGTCCACTATTTTGCACCTGTTTGACCCATTCAGGCTTATTTCCAAACTGGTTGTGAGCATGATTAGTGGCCATTATCTATTGGCAGCATATTCAGCCAATCATAGTGCAAGGAGGTGTCATGTGAGTTTCCATTGCTTATGTAATGGCATGGAGTGAACCAATTAGATTGTGGGAATGTTTGATTGACTTAATCGAACCCAAACAAACCTGTGTTTAAGAGTTTAGCTGTGCAGTGAGATTCAATATGAAAGAGAAGAAAAATGTGGCTCCTCTAGAGTGAAGAGTGGAGAGAGTGTGTGAGAATTCATTCATTTTCAATTAGAGTTGGCGATTTGAGGCAGCATGGCACCATTGGTGACGAAACCTTAAGCAACTTCTATGCCAGTTTTGTGTTTAAAACATTAGTGCAAACAGTGGTGCTCACATGATCCACCACACAATGCAGTTGAATACAGGAGTTGCACTGGAATGCTGGCAGTAACAAAAAGTACAGTAGCTCACCGACCTCCAGCGATTAAATCACTGTCAATGTGAATGGCCTTCGTGAGGAGTCATTGGCTGAGCACATGACCTGAAGGTGTAGAAACAAACAACCAAAATGCTTTATAGATGTACACTAAATGAAACACAAGCACAACCAATGTTTTTCCTCAGGCTCTGTGACTACACAAAAACACACATTATTGACTTACTGTCACAGAAGAAATCAATCATAGGGAGCTAAAAGGACAAACAAACTTGAGTGTTCTCTGAAAGCATAAATATCTTGAGTGTATGTAGAAATTAGTGTATAGAATCTAATCTAATGTAAAATATTCCATTTCACCAGTGAGATAAACCCTCTATGTTGTGAAAAAACAAACACTCACATGCTTTGGTCCGGAACTAGGGCTGGGCGCTATATCGATATAATATAAATTGATATTGATAATACACTTTTGAGTAATTTTGGATATTTAGCCTTCCTCTAGATGATCAGTTCCGTGTCACTAAGGCTATGTTCACACTGCAAGCCTTTGTGCTAAATTCCGATTTACCATATTGTTCCGAATATAAGACAACTACATCTGAAAAAATGGGTTTGTCTTACACCAATCAGGCATAACATTATGACCACTGACAGGTGACACTGATTATCTCTTCATCACGGCACCTGTTAGCGGGTGGGATATTTTAGGCAGCAAGTGAACATTTTGTCCTCAAAGTTGATGTGTTAGAAGCAGGAAAAATGGGCAAGCGTAAGGATTTTAACGAGTTTGACAAGGGCCAAATTGTGATGGCTAGACGACTGGGTCAGAGCATCTCCAAAACTGAAGCTCTTGTGGGGTGTTTCCAGTCTGCAGTGGTCAGTATTGATCAAAAGTGGTCCAAGGAAGGAATAGTGGTGAATCCGCTCATTGATGCATGTGGAGAGCGAAGGCTGGCCCGTGTGGTCCGATCAAACAGACGAGCTACTGTAGCTCAAATTAATGCTGGTTCTGACAGAAAGGTGTCAGAATACACAGTGCATCGCAGTTTGTTGCGTATGGGGCTGCAATATGAAAATTATTTGTATATAAAAGCATTTATTTATTTATAAAATACAATTTTTGGTATTCAAAAAGCCTTTTTCCAAAAAGTACATCTTGTAAAGAGGGAGTCGTCTTATAATCAGGGTTGTCCTATATTCTGAACAATACGGTATTGCCAACCCGATCTCACGGCAATTCGTACATATTTTACGAGGTGGCTAATTCGTACGAATTTGTACGATTTTTGCTAAATCGTAAGTATTTGACGAGTTGCCAAGAGTTGACAAATTTGTATGAATTCATACGAATGACCTACCTCAAACCCCACCCCTAAACCTACCCGTCACTGGGGTTTAGACAAAACGTACAAATCGTACGAGTGAGGTCGTACAAATTTGTATGAATTAGCCACCTCGTAAAATACATACGAATTGGTTGTGAGATAGCGTTGGTATTGCTCAGGTTTTGTATAGCTGTTCACATTTTTGTTTTAATATCAGAGTCCAGTGTGAACAGATCTTGGTATATATATATCTTTATAAAATACAAGATTTGGTATTCAAAAAGCCTTTTTCCAAAAAGTACATCTTGAAAAGATGGAGTCGTCTTATAATCAGGGTTGCCCTATATTCTGAACAATACGGTATTGCTCAGATTTTGTATAGCTGTTCACATTTTTGTTTTAATATCAGAGTCCAGTGTGAACAGATTAGGGTCCGGGACTGACCCGTATGCGCAAAAGAGTAATAAAAAGTTGACACAGCAGCAGCAGCATGCTGTCATACGGATTACGGAAGTAAACCTGGAGGACATTACAGTAAGAGATTACACGTTTATTTATTGTCTGATCTGCCGTGGAAGCCTGCAAATTTATGCGCAGGCAATACAAAAAACAAAGACGAGGATACGAAAATAGAGAGCAGAGATCACTGTAATGCTTATGAGCTCTGACACATCACTCTCCTTCACTGACTACCTTTCGCAACTGTCTTGATAACTTTGTATGTCAAATTTTTGAAGTGACTCCCATGAGCGTAACAAGCATTCATTTATAATTCACACAGCTAAATTAATTGAACAGTATCGGAAACAATTTTTTTGACTCAACAAATAGGATTTAAGGATGGGAACTGTAACTGTTGTAGAAATGTAATGGTAATCAGCAAGTGAATCAGAGCTGTCCCATATTCCAAGTTACAGACATAGACACACTCACAGATGTGCGTATCACATTTGTCCTTTTAGCAGCTTTGATCTAAATGCCATTTCCACGGCGTTAAAGGATTAGAACTCCCCATCTGTCTGAGAGTTCCTCTTTTTGTGTGCATCATCTGCTTTTCTGTCCATTTCTCTCCTCTGTCTGTTTCTTTCTCCAGGGTAATGGGATATAATGCTTTCATGCATCTAGCTTACAAGGAAACTCAAGCCTCAGATGAGCACTAGTGAGTGCTCTAAGGTCTAGAGAGATGATAGATGCCACCATTCTTGAGCTGATTCATCACTGACATTAAACAGAGACAGGACATCTTGTATGCTCACTAAGGCAGCATTTATTTGAAAACAGTAATATTTTTGGAAATATTATTACATTTTAAAATAATTGTTTTTCCTATAGACCCTTTTCACATTTCTGGGTTTCTCCGAGCGCAAGTCGTCACAGTTGGGTTAACTATTATAGCTGTGAATGAGAAAATACATTAAATATTTGCACAAATAGCAAAAGAAATACGCCACAATAGTGATTTCACAACTTTCAAAAAGAGGGGAAAAATAGAGTGAGATTGATAACGGCAGTGAAAAGAGAAAAAGATGTTAATTCTTACCGTCACTCTCATAGACGCTGTATTAGAAACACCCTCACAGCAGCGGTAACTTGTTTTTGATTAGACACCCCCTAAAACTGCCTCATCGACACGGCATCCTCAATAAACCCGTCTCCAGCGTGATGACTCCGATTGTTCGAATATTACAATTTCATAATACTTAAATCGATATGTCATCCGCAATAAACCCGTCTCCAGCGTGTTGCCTCTGATCATTCGAATATTGCACTTTAATAATTATTTAATCAACATCATCCTCAATAAACCCATCTC
Source organism: Romanogobio albipinnatus (assembly GCA_023566225.1). Lineage (NCBI taxonomy): Eukaryota > Metazoa > Chordata > Actinopteri > Cypriniformes > Gobionidae > Romanogobio > Romanogobio albipinnatus. Next base: position 18,754,390 of record CM042260.1, on the reverse strand, counting down.
TAGCGTGTTGCCTCCGGTCCCCGAATATTCCGATCTATTATGACCTCTGACCTGTAAAGTTGCCAGAATAATAATAATAATAATACGCTGTTTGTTAATTGGCCAGAGGAGAACTGGCACCCCGACTGAGCCTGGTTTCTCCCAAGGTTTATTTTTCTCCATTATGTCACCTGATGGGGTTTTGGTTTCCTTGCCACTGTTGCCTCTGGCTTGGCGTGCTCAGTTGGGGACACTAAATTTTTCAAAATTTTTCAACTAAATATCCAAATAAATCTAATTATTAAACTAAATTAACCATATAAACTAAATTACTGATCTAATTACTGATCTAAAGCCCACACTGCCACTGTATGATAATTGAAATGAACTGATGACATCACCATTTTCTCCAGAATGGCTATACGGCTGAATAAAATTATGCTGCATTATTTTCCTGTTTAACACTGTAAAGCTGCTTTGAAACAATCTGCATTGTTAAAAGCACTATATAAATAAAGTTGACTTGACTTGACTTGACTTTTTGTAATTTGATGCAAAAGTAATAAAATACAAAGTATTAGTGTTATAAATGTAGGCTACATATTTTTTTTTTTTTAAAGAAAATACAAAAAACGTTGCATTTATATTGTTTATATTGATGACCGTTGAAAGGCGTCATCACAGTCTGTGAAAAAGGTCTATTTTAAAATATAATTTGTTCCTGTAATGGTAAAGCTGAATTGTCAGCATCATTACAGTCTTAATTTTCATATGATACATGATACTGTGTGTGTGTGTGTACCTGGTATTCCCTACATTATGGGGACCAAATGTCCCCACAAGGATATAGTAATACATTTTGACCTTAGGGGTAATTAACACTAAATTAAGTGTTTTGAAAATGTAAAAAGGCTGAATGTTTTGTGTGATTGGTAGGTTTTAGGGTAGGGTTAGTATAAGGGGGTATAATATACAGTTTGTACAGTATAAAAACCATTACGTCTATGGAGAGTCCCCACAAAGATCTAAGATCTATATTTCTAATTTAAAAACGGAGTGAAACCTCAAATAAAAGTGCGTGAGGACAATTGAAGTGGTCATCACAAGTGGAAGGCCTAAAATCTGACAAATCATGTTTATCTCTAAATCAGTCACGTGTATCTTTAAATTTAATAGTGTTGCCCTTATGTTAGTAAAATTGATGCGTCTGAGAGGCTAATATATCTTCTGTAGTGAGATTGTCTTTTCAAGAAGCATGGAATTACTGTGGGAACAAGGTTATACAGAATGATGTTGTATTAAAGCCTGCAGAAACAAAGAGTGAGGCTCTTGTGGAAGTCAGTGGAGATGAGGAGGAGAATGAGGGAGATTAAACAGATGGGAGTTGTTACTTTTGTTTTGTTTTTCAACCACATGAGGGCGAGCTTGAGCACACACTCTGTTGCTACATAAAAATGCATGTTTTGATGTGCTTAATGATGATTTACTGCACATGATGTGTGAGGGGGAGTTTCTAAAGGAGTCAAGTTTATGTGTATATTGGTCATAAATAATACATATAATCGGGTTTAGATAAAGAATTACAGAATACATAGGCTGTGATCATCTATAGAAATATGGTGTTATCTTTAAAACTGTACACCATGTACACCAAATCTTCATATATGGGATAGAAAATTTAGATTTTTTTTTTACTTCACTTTTTACAGAGTAGCCTATAGCCTAAAGCTTTCAAATATGGACACAATTTAAGTCTATGTAAGAAAAAAGGTTTTACAATATGGTTACCATTATAAATTTATTTTAGCCTATTTGTTGTTGCATGTGTTATAGTCCCATTTTTATTAAGTTGTAGAGTTAATTTTCATCCATTCATTCTGATTTCTGAATATTCTGATATTCAGATTTCATCAAATTTAAGGTCAACACAACATTTTCTATCAGTGGTTTTGAATTTTAAGTGAACAGATGAATATATAGCCTGCTATATGCTTTTAGGTTTGTTAAATATGTTGTTGAATATCTTTGTTTGATAATATGTGTTAATAAATAACGTGTTTTAATTAATATACAGGATTTTTTTGATAAATCAGGGGTGGCCCGCTTTACCTGAAAATACATTTGTTGGGAGAGCATGATCTCAAAATGTTTATTACATTGCAAATAACACATTATATCAACGGTATTCAAATTGAAATAATTATAGATCAACCTTTAAGTTAACAAAAGTAATAAAGAAAAGAAAAAAAACATCTAGGTATCTAAATGACACGTTTAACAAAAAGTGGCCCACTTTACCTGCATTGAATTTTCTATGTATAAAGATATACATTTAAAGTATACACATTGGTAGTTGACATGAGATGACTGCATGGTTCGACATGATATAGGCCTATATTTGTTTTGAGCATCATTTTACTCGTTCTTAAATAATAAGTATGTGTGCAGCTTTAATAGCTTCATATTAATTGAAGAGACTGTAGCCAGGTGAGAGTGCAGGGTGACAACATTCACAAGGGCAAACAAAGACATGATTAAAAATGTGACTTTTAGAGACCAAACAGAGCTAAAATAGCCTACACACTTTTCCTTTATAATGTAAAAAAAAAACAACAACTGACACCACACTGTCATTTTCTTTCTGATTGAAAATACATTATCTTGAAATTAACTTTTTTTTTTTTTTTGGTCAACTATAGCTAGCCTATATGGTAATCTAATGTTAAAATCTAAAACACAATTAGTTTTATTGTGTAATTTTTATTAAGACACGTGTCATAAAATTTGATGACAGTAGTTAACGATATACGACTTGTATTATTATTATTTTAAAGGATTTAAATAGGGGTTAGTCAGTTCAGTGGGTTTGGAAGTCCCGCAGTCTCATTCATGTTTGGCCGGTACGGGAATCGGTGTATTTAACGGATGTGACGGTGTGGGCTGGTCCCGTACCCGCCCGAAACTGAACTAGCAGCTCGATCCTCCAGTTCCCGAGCGAGCGCGAGCGTTAACAGTGTCATTAGCTTCCATTCAGAGCCAAGCTGGAGTTTATCAATAGATCCCGCCGATTCATTCAGGCGCTTTTGTCTCTCGTTCTCTCTCCGGTGACCGTTTACCGAAAATTACAGGGTATGTGTGACTCCTGGATCCGCCGCCTCCGTGAGTAGCCCTCTCTCTCTCTCTCTCTCTCTCTCTCTCTCTCTCTCTCTCTCTCTCTCTCTCTCTCTCTCTCTCTCTCTCTCTCTCTCTCTCTCTCTCTCTCTCTCTCTCTCTCTCTCTCTCTCTCTCTCGTCATTTGTTTGTTTGTGTTTGATAGTATTCACTGAGGTGATGCACAGCTGAACTGAGGACATTTTGCTTACTCATAGTGCAATGGACTGATGCGAGGCAACATCCCGTTTATAAGCTGAATATGAGCCTATGGATCGTATAGCTTCTTTAAAATGAAACATTAATAATGTAAAATATAATTTAAATAAATGAATAATAACAACTTAATTGTATTTTTAATATACAACTATATAATATTAGTAATATAATGGTGATATAAAATAAATACATTTAAATTATATTAATAAAATAAATAGGCTGAATAAAAATAATTCCCGTAATATCTCTGTAAACCATAAGATGCTGTATGTTGCTTCTTTGTGACAAAATTGTAATGATGTCTTTGTTGTGTGTGTTTGAGAGAGAGAGAGAGAGAGAGAGAGAGAGAGAGATAGGGAGAGATTCTGAACTCTGTCCAGTATCAGTCTATTTTGGTATGTCATATGTGATATTAGGGAGCAGGTGTCAGACACATATAGCCTACATAGACAAAGAATGAATGATGCATTAATATAGCGTTTGTGTATGAATTAATGTCTGAGAGAGGTCGGACTATTTGCTTGTTATTGTGTTGCTCTTTTGTGTGTGAATTTTTTTTTTTTTTTCAAAAGTTGTGGTGTGGTTCTCCCAAAAAGTGTTTTATCAAAACCTGGCTAGAAAACTGGGTCAGCATGCAAGGGTGTACTTTTCATGTGAGAGCCCACATGGCTCAGTTATGAGTCTGAGAGATCCCATTCATTTCAAAATGTCTATCCTGTGACGGCCCCATGCAGGTCTCTATAAATAACAGCTGTTGCCGGTGTTTGTGTTTTTCCAGTTCAACTATACAGAAGACATGTTTAACATCTAACTGGAGTGATTGGCCAGTGTTTTTGTGGAAAAAACACATGTTGTCATGTGTTGTTATTAAGGGTCAAGATGTCTGCAGTGTAATAGAAAAAAATGTCACTTTATTTCAATTTAGCTCTTTAGACCAGCAGGATGCTGCTGTTTCCACGGCAACTAATTCATTTAAACTGTTGATCTGGAGAAAAGAGGATGGGATGATGTCATTGAATGATCTCTTGTTTTCACGTTTTTATTTTTTACTCTAATGTTCTCTTTTGATTTATCTCCTGTTTTTTTGTTTTGTTTTGTTTTATTCTATCTTTTTTTTATTAGATGTTGCTCTGTTCTGTATATTTCAATGGCACTGCTGTTGAAGAGTACTAATGTCATATGTCAGTAGAATGGATAGATTTTAAAATGAGTGGTTCATTCATAAATACTTAAGATCTTACCTTCATGCTTTGGAAATACAAACCAGAAGACAGAACACAACGAGCCAAGCCATAGATATACACTATATTGCCAAAAGTTTTGGGACGTCTGCCTTTACATGCACATGAACATTACTGACATCCCATTCTTACTCTGTAGGGTTTAATATGGAGTTGGCCCACCCAACTATAACAGCTTCAACTCTTCTGGGAAGGCTTTCCACAAGGTTTAGGAGTGTGTTTATGGGAATTTTTGACCATTCGTCTAGAAGCATATTCAGAGATCCCAACTTCCGGGAGACTTGGGATGTCTGTATATTCGTGAGGTCAGGCACTGATGTTGGACGAGAAGGCCTGGCTTGCAGTCTTCGCTCTAATTCATCCCAAAGGTGTTCTATCGGGTTGAGGCCAGTCAAGTTCCTGCACACCAAACTCGCTCATCAATGTCTTTATGGACCTTGTTTTGTGCACTGGTGTTCAGTCATGTTGGAACATCCCTAAACTGTTCCCACAAAGTTGGGAGCATGAAATTGTCCAAAATGTCTTTCATCAAGAGTTCCTTTGACAGGAACTAAGGGTCCAAGCCCAACCCCTGAAAAACAACCCCCCACACCATAATCCCCCCTCCACCAAACTTTACACTTGGCACAATGCAGTCAGGCAAGTACCGTTCTCCTGGCAAACACCAAACCCAGACTCGTCCATCGGATTGACAGACAGAGAAGTGCGATACGTCACTCCAGAGAACACTCCACTGCTCTAGAGTCCAGTCAAGTGGTGGCGTGCTTTACACCACTGCATCCGAAGTTGCTTAATGTTTATACCTGTTGCCATGGAAGTGATTGGAACACGGTCCTGAATGCAAAGATTTGGAGGGGTGTCCCAATACTTTTGGCAATATAGTATATAAACATGGCGAGATCTGAGTGCATCTGAGTTGAGCTCATTTCGATGTCGTCCTGTCTAAAAGGAGAGATTGTAACAGAGATTGTGTAATGAAACTGTGAATGGGCTGACTCATAATGCCAAAGATGACAGCAGTGATATCATAAACAGACCCTCCAGTCGATCAATACAGACACTCACTTAGATATGATCTCAACATTATCGATTATATTCTCATTACACAGAATCTGATGACCTTCATATTGATCCAAAAAAGCAATGCCCTTTGTAGTAATAAGAGACAGATCAATATTTTGGAACTCAAAGCTGATTTTCTGCAAAGACCAAAAGAATATAAGCGTCATACATTTATACAAATATAATTGTTATACAGTTAAGAAGCCTAACTAAACCTGTTGAAAATGCATATTGTGTTGTTAGTGAAAAGTGTTGGTTTTGAGCACTAGAGGGCGGTGTAGTACAAAGAGAGAGTGGAGAAAAGCATGTTTTTCTAATGACATATGCTACTGCCTACTACACTCTTAAAAATAAAGGTTCTAAAAATGAGTTTTTACAGCAATACCATATAAGACCCATTTTAGATGTCCCCAAAGAACCATCTCTTAAAAGAACCATTTTTTTCTTAGTTTTAATCATCTGTAGAACCTTTTTCCACCATAAAGTACCTTTTGTGCAGTGGAAATTGTTAACCTCTTAAGGTCTGGGACCATTTTTGGGATTTCCGCCTGGATTTGGCCTACCCAAATTGAAAAGCTTCCCATACCCACATACAGTGGTCTAAATTCAAAAGTTTGGTGTAATTTTACAGGAAACCCTTTGAAGTTTCATAAACCACTGCTAAAAGTGACAAACATGTAAGTATATGTTGTCTGAGCTGTAATAACCCCTTCAAAAAAGAGATGCTTTTTGATTTTTGTTCTTTTAAATTCAGTTTTGAAAGTGTGTAATTCAGGCCCTGTGAGCTCTAGCACCCTGCAGACAGTTTGGGCTGTTTCCACTAAATTCCAGAAATAGTGGAAAAAAGAATTTTGTCTGTATCATGTTGTATGCAAGATTTATACAAATGGATCTGATGGGAGGACCCTTAACACAGACAACATATACTTACATGTTTATCACTTTTAGCATTGGTTATGCCATAGTGATGCATGTCTCCAGAGCTTAGAGACTCTAAGCTTTCAAATGGTACCACATATGAGGTCAGAGCTCCTCCACAGACATTTAAAATTGAAAGTATATACTTGATGATGTCATTAAGTATATAATGACATCATCAAGTATATGATGATGTCGCAGATTTTAAGTGGTTAAAGGCACAATAAAATATCCCAAAACCACTGGAACAACGTTATATATTTTGTGGACTTGTGTATCCCAAATGTTTCCAAGAATGTTTAAATCCAGAGAAATTAGCCAATTTAACCATGACACGGACCGTGTCTGTGCGTCGCCTATCAATGCATCATACTAGAGGTCCGCTACCCTACCCGACCCAAAACTTTCAAAAGGTTTCTGTCACAGTTCCAAATGATGCAGGAAAAGCTGCACTCTGGAAGAATTATGATCAACTGTCGATGCCGTTCTCTTCCTTCATAAGTCGTAGACTACTGAGAAGGATATATTTGTGTAAATAGTTTTGCAACACTGCGTGAACTTTTTGAAGTTTAAAGTTTGAGTTCCAGAGAAATTTGTGACTGTTACACCTGTTCGACCGCAGCAAAGTTACGTAATTGGTAAGTCCGTGCTTTTTCTCTTACTGCTGTGCTGATGGGGCTGCTGTGCCTGTGTTTGTACATGTATTTGTTTACCGTTGCAAGCAATCTTTAAATACAACATATTGCAAAAATGGTATTTGCTGTGAGAAACGCACCTCGGGTTCGGGTCGATGTAAATGTAATGGTCGGGTCGGGTTAAATGATGCCGGGTTCGGGCTTCAGTTTAAAGCCTGTGCACACTTCTACATCATACTCGCGTTACCCTCGATTTCTGTTTTTTTTTTTTTTTGGAACCATGGAAACATTAAAGACGCTTTAATATATATCATGTGTTTTATTAGACAGGTGAGCAACAGTTTGGATACGTTCATTGACAGAAAACGAATCGTTGTTATACTATAGCTCAACACAGTTAGTCTTATTGTTTAAATCTTTTTTAAAGTACCATGCCTAATATTGATCTGTCTTACTGCAGTGTGCAACAATTGTCTCATAGTAGCCGGCGAGCGAACGCACAGAGTAGCATTATAACATAACTTTCAACACAGTCAAATAATGCGTCTAATGTGATAAAACAGAAAAACCGGAAACGCTTGTCTGCGGAATAATAAAAGCTCAGCGAAATCCAGGCATCATCAAGCTACACCCTTGTTTTGAATAAGCGACCTCTAGCGGCGAAAAATTACATATTGTGGCTTTAAAGATTCTTCATTAACCATCGATGCACATAAAGAACTTTTTATTTTTATAAATGCCACTTTACATTTTAAATGTATGCCACTTTCAGTGTTGTTTTCGTATTTAAATACTATTATAGCGTTTATTCATATTTTGAATTAACTTTTAATTAGTAATTTTATATGTTCAGCTAAGTTTTAGCCATTTTGTTATTTGCTTTTGTCATTTTATTAGCTTAGTTTTTTAGCATGTATAATTAACGTATTTTTATATTGATTTTAAGTTTGAATAATTTTAGTACTTTCATTTCAGTTAGTTGCTGATGCTGCAGTTTTTCATCTAATATTTGTATAATTTTGTATTTCGGTTTTATTTCAATTAATGAAAAGATTTTTAATAGTTTTAGATAAAACTAACAACAATGATCACATGATCTACGACATGCCTATACCCTTAGATGTAATTTTACAAATGTGGTGTAAAGAAGCCCAAGAATTAGATTTTTTTGCACATTTGTTTGTACTGCATACTCATATTGTAACATAAATTATTAATGGTGCTAGTTTTGCTTTGAGAGATTGAGTTGTGTTTGTGTGTGTGGCTATAGGACAGCCCATCTTTCTAGACTTCACAAATCACTCAGTTAGACATTTCAGTTAAACAGTCTTGCTACTTTTCTTCCCCCCCTCTCTCTCTCTCTCTCTCTCTCTCTCTCTCTCTCTCTCTCTCTCTCTCTCTCTCTCCTCTCTCTCTCTCTCTCTCTCTCTCTCTCTCTTTCTCTCTCTCTCTCTCTCTCTCTCTCTCTCTCTCTCTCTCCTCTCTCTCTCTTTCTCTCTCTCTCTCTCTCTCTCTCTCTCTCTCTCTCTCTCTCTCTCTCTCTCTCTCTCTCTCTCTCTCTCTCTCTCTCTCTCTCTCTCTCTCTCTCTCTCCCTCCCTCCCTTCCTCAGTAACCGTCTCTCTCTTTCTCTCTCCTCTCAGCCGCACAAATAATCATTTCCTTTCAGGCACTCCCCTCACTCACCATGAAAGGTGCTGTGCTGATTTATACTTAAACATCATGTCTCAAAGCTCTTAAGATTTATATGATTTCCTCTTCCTCCCCAGAGTTATCAGCATGTGTAAGTATGTATGTGTATGAGAGAAAGAGACATGAAAGAGAGTGTCAGTGAGAGAGCGACAGAATGAACACACTGTCTGAGCTCTACTAGTGTGGGCATGCAGAAAAATACACAAACACACATAATCTTCAACCTTTCATGTGAATCCCTCCTCTAAATCTATGACCTGAAGCTTACCTTTTAATAGACATTACAAAGGAGATGATCTAATGCTTTTCTGCCTCGGTTTTACACACACACCCCATCTTCAAACTTAATGTACATTGTAGTCCAGAATATGCAAGAGTGTTATTTGATCGTATTTGTTAATAATATCATGGCTTCTTTCCTATATGTTAATATTTCCTAATATTATATTTTACTAAACATTTTGTATGTATATAGAGGATTAAACATGGATGCATTAAGTTGATCAAAAATCAGGCATTTACAGTATAATAATAAAATGTCATGGTTTCCTCAACTATTACTAAAAATATTACTTTCAAAATTGGTAGTAATAATAATATATGTTTCTTGAGCACCAGATCAGCATATTAGAATGATTTGCGAATGATCACTGAAGACTGGTCCATAAAAATAAATTTAGTGTAGTGTTATTCATTTTGAGGTGTGCATTTCAACACTTTTATTTTCATCCTGTAGGTGGCGATAGGTACACAATGAAACCTTCTGACACATGCTGGAGCCTTAAAGGGATAGTGCACCCAAAAATGAAAATTCTGTCATTTACTCACCCTCAAGGAACATAAAAGAAGGTATTTTGAAGAATGTCGGTAACCAAACATTTAATGGTCCCCATTGACTTCCACAGGATCCACAACTGTTTAATTACCCACATTCTTCAAAATATCTTCTTTTGTGTTAGTAGAAGACAGAAATCCCTACAGGTTTTGAACATCTTGATGGTGAGTAAATGATGACAGATTTTTTATTTTTGGGTGAACTGTCCCTTTAAGTGTTCACTTGCAAAATCGGATGGAATGTGGTCTGTCGTTGTTACAATGTCAATCTGTACATTGCCTGATTTAACATGCGTTTTAGTGTTACAAAAACTATTAGACTATTAGAAATGTTTGTTTCAGAAACTAGTGGTAGGCCTATCTGAGTCTGTTTTTTTAGAGACTGATTCTGAGTTCTCTTGACTGTTTGATGACTGTGCACTTTACGTAATTACAACTTAACGGCCTCTCTTTGAGAATCGCTATGCTTTGATTCAGGCCACACAGAAAGGAAGTGCGGTCGTTGACATGATCCTGCCACAGGAAACTCCTCTCCTCTCCTCTCCTCTCCTCTCCTCTCCTCTCCTCTCCTCTCCTCTCCTCTCCTCTCCTCTCCTCTCCTCTCCTCTCCTCTCCTCTCCTCTCCTCTCCTCTCCTCTCCTCTCCTCTCCTCTCCTGTGTGTGTGTGTGTGTGAGAGAGAGAGAGAGAAAGAGAGTATGTTGGATGGTTTAGGTTTTCACTGGGAGGGTTGGGCAAACCTTAATTACAGACCATCTCTACTCTTTCAGAAAGGGTCCTCTGTGTCTGTGCGTGTTTTTTTTTTTGCCCCTAAATGTTTTGGGAGGGTCCTTTAATGGCATATATCACTTTGGCACTGAAGTCTCAAAACATGCATTTATAAAAAGCCAAAAATTACAACATGCCATTTGGATTGGCTCTATATGAGTTTATGGGAAGAGGTGTGTGTGTGAGGTTCTACTTTAGTAGTTTAGGAAGTCTTTGTAACACAATGCATTGCATTCCTGCACTCCTGCTGGGCTCCTCGTTTGTTTCTTGCATTCTTGCCCACTCACCCCCAACCCCCAGTGTGTGTGAGTGTCGGGGGTCTCTTAAGTCTCCTAAAGACCACTTCAAACTCGGAATAACCCAAAACCAGCACTAACACACTCTCCACAAAAACTACACACACATTTCTCCGCCAAACACTAGCGGGTTCTTTCCCCAACCCCCTCTCACAGGATACCAGGGGTCAGAGGTCAAACCTGGAGACACAAAGCATAAAGAGAACAAACCGCAGAGGGAGAGTGGGGGAAAGAGAGAAGGAAAGAGAGATAGGTGAGTTACGGGTAATTATTAGGGTGGTTAGTCACCTGGAAAGTTAGATTCAAATCAGTACTGCTGCTCAGATGACAGTACATGTATTTTGATTCATTCATGGCTCATCTTATGAGTTGTGTGTTGGGTGTGCTGCATATATAAGTCGGGGTGTGAACTTTTGACCACATTCCTTTGTATTTAGATGTAAATGCATGAGTGTCAGGCCTCTGACCTCTTGAGATGTACAAGATCTCGACCTAAAGACCTTCAAATAAACACAAACACACTAAGTTCATACTCTGCATAGTTACTTTTATAGTATACTTTTTTTTCTATTTATCTATCTATCTATCTATCTATCTATCTATCTATCTATCTATCTATCTATCTATCTATCTATTAGTTAATGTTTTAAGTAATTAAGTCTATTTAAAATACATTTTAAATATTTATTTAAAATATAATTATTTAATTAAGTGCTATCTAATCGATTCATTGTGATTAATTGCATCTAAAATAAAAGTTTGTCTTTATATAATATAAATGTTTATATTTTGTATATACATAATATATGTGAGTGTGTGTACACACACATATATGTATGCATGCATAAATGAATATGTATGTATACACACACACACACATTATATAAACAGACTTTTATGATAGATGTGATTGGTTTTCTTTTATAATTCTATTATAATTAGCTTTATGTATTTATTTGATTGTACATTCATATTTAGATAGCTAGGTACATATGAGTGTGTATCTTCCTATCAGTTGGGTTTCATTCCTGGAAGAGAGCAATGCAGGATGCATCTATCCTTATTCAAATATACAAACACACACTCTGTGACCCGTCACAGCAGATGTGTAATCAGACAGGTATGCAGACCGTCTGATTGGAACACAGGGAGTGTGAAGGCAGAACTGAGCTTTAAAGGGAGATCATTTGTGTGTCAGGGGTGTGTGTGTGTATTAAATGATAATGTTAGACTTCTGTGAAGTCTCGCGGTTTTATTGTGTCTTTGTGTATCCTATAGTTCAGAATGGTTTTTGGTGTGTGTGTGTGTGTGTGTGTGTGTGTTCTCACTTTGACTTGTGTCAGGAATGCTCTGACAGGAACTAAAGCAAATGGGCCGCTAAAACTAATCTCATCCTCTTTTACTGTGTGTGTCTCTCTCTTTCCCCTCATTCATCCCTGCCTCTCTTGTCCTCCAGGGCATGTCTGTCTTTACAGACTAGAGAGAAAGATATTCATCAAGTTAAGATCTTACACCCCTACAGATACCCACTCCCACTAACTTTGAAGAATGAAGTTAAAGTTTCAAAGCTCATTACCTTTTGCATTTAGGAAAAAAAAAGTTTTTTGTTTTTTAATGTATTTTTTAAAAGATATTTTGCATTCAAAATAGTATTTTAGTTTAGTCTTTTATTTTTTAATAATTTGTTTATTGATAATTAAATCAAATTATAAATAATTTTGCATCCAGAAAGAATATTTTATTTTATTTTACTTTTTTAAACCACATATATAATCTCACACTTACCTAATTGAACTGCCATAACCTGTCCAGTCTATGATTTATTCCTGCTTTGAACTGTGATTATGACGCTTAATTTATCACCTGTCGGCGGAGTGTTAGCGCATGCGTGTGTGTGTTTGTTTGTAAGCGTGCATGGGTGTGTTTGTCACTGATTGACAGCTGCGGGGAAACTGGCCATGTGTATGAACTTAGGACAAGCAAAAGTAGGTCAGGCACACTGTTAGTAAACACATCCACTCACACAGTTTACAGTTAGCAGTCAGCACTGCGACAATCTGCATTTTCTAAAAGAGAAAAAAGGTTTTGCTTTTTTTAGTTCAACACTGGCTGGTCTGTTTTTATCTCTATCTTTTTTTTTTTTTTATACACACACACACACACACACACGCTGGTTTATAGAAAGACCACAGATTTCATGTTCCTCCCAGTTTCCACGGCTACACTATCACAAAGGACTCCAGCTGGCTTTGGAAAAAGAGAGCAAGGGACAGAGAGAAAGACGAACGGTGACCAGCCCCTTTCTAAACACATGGCAGCTGGGCCGAACTGTCATTCTGCACCCTGGCCTGCTTACACACACACACACACACACACACAAACACACTGCGGCCCCTCCTCTGGCTTTATAGCGCTTTGTGTTTTTGCGATAATTCCCTTGGCATCTGCTAGAGGGAGCCCAACTAACCTGTTTGAATAAGTTTTATCGTTTTTGTCGCTTCTAACACACAAGCGCACACACACTCCCATCAGCCTCGTCCGTGTCCAGCCGCCAGAATGCCCAGAGGTGCGTTCAATCTCCCCTCCTAATGAAGCATGAGGCTGAAAGGGGAGTTTCTCCAGGCAGGGGCCGAAAAGAAGGGATGAATGGATGATAGAGGGGGGGCAGTGAAGGGGGTTGAGTAGGGGACGTCTTTGATACAGCGCTGGCCCGGGCGGGGGGTAGTGTGTTTCTTAGCCAGGAGATTCACCATTCACACTCCTCTGTCGGCCGCTCGTTTGAAGTGCCTCACAAAGAGGAGTTTGCGGGCCAGGGGCCAAAAGGGGTTTTGTCATTCACAGAGTCCCTCTCCTCCTCCTCTTTAACCTCTCGCTCATTCTTTTACTCTTTTGAAATGAGAAATACTTTATCGGCCAAGAATGCAGCCAATTAATGTTCAACCAACAGGCTGAATTGCTACAAAACCAGCATGCATGCTTGCAGTTTAGTTTTCGCATCACTCGCTCTCAGATTTGATCTGAACTTTCATAGAAAGTTTTTCCAATCCCCAGAATTAGTTTGCATTTGTTTGCTGTAGCGCTCGGATTGTATTAGACCGGCGGCAGATGTTAAGACTGTTTTTTTTTTTGTTGAGAGAAAGTTGGACGAAAACATTTTGGGGAGTTTTTCTTTCTCCGTTCCTGCCTGCTGGAGATCAGGAATTCTCTATCACACTCCACTTCCCAACTGTTGGATAAACACGATGGCCTTGAGAGCGTGTGTGTGCGGTTTTGGAGGCGTGACGCTTCCATAATCCAAACATCAAAGTGTATCCGTGGAAACTGTGAGGTAGTCAGTAATGCCGCTAACATGGCATGACTTGTTTTTATTCCCTGCCTTTTTTGTGTGCGCGTGTAGGTGAAAATAAAGTCGTTTGGGATGTGTCCTACACATCTGGTGTTAGAGAATATATCATACTGCGGTTGCCCATGTTATAAAAACACTATTTTTGAGACGTTTTTGCCTCTAAAAAGACTTTGACAGCTCTCTGGCAACTGACTTCCTCTTCACTTTGTGGAGTCCAGACAACCCGTTGACCTTCCTGGCATGCCTTTGTGCAGATGGGGCATCTGTGTGTGTGTGTGTGTGTGTGTGTTCATATTTTTCTGTCCGGGTGGGGACTTCAATCTAAATGCACACAGACTCATGGGGACCGTGTCACCGAGGGGACCTAAATTGATGTCCCCATGAGGAAACAAGCTTATAAATCATACAGAATGAGTTTTTTAAAATGTAAAAATGCAGAACGTTTTCTGTGATGGTAGGGTTAGTGTAAGGGGATATAATATACAGTTTGTACAGTATAAAAACCATTACGTCTATGGAGAGTCCCCACAAAGATAGTGTACCAGACCTGTGTGTGTGTGTGTGTGTGTGTGTGTGTGTGTGTGTGTGTGTGTGTGTGTGTGTGTGTGTGTGTGTGTGTGTGTGTGTGTGTGTGTGTGTGTGTGTGTGTGTGTGTGTGTGTGTGTGTGTGTGTGTGTGTGTGTGTGTGTGTGTGTGTGTGTGTGTGTGTGTGGTCCAGGTAAACCCTTTGTTATGAGGACAACATTTCCTCACAATATCCGAAATGTCAGTATCCGAAATCCTTGTCCGTGTGGGGACATTTTTTGGTCCTCATGAGGAAAAAAAGCTTATGAATCAGACTAAATTATGTTTTTTGAAAAGGTAAAAATGCTGAAAGTTTTCTGTGATGGTAGGTTTAGGGTTAGGGGATATGATATACTTTTATGTATAGTATAAAATCATTATGTATATATGGAAAGTCCTCATAAAACGTAGCAGACGTTGTTTTCTTGTATTTAATATATTAAGACTACCATTCAAAAGTTTGGGTTCAGTTATTTATTTATTTTTTCTGAAATAAATGAATACCTTTATTCAGGAAGGATGCATTAAATTGATCAAAAGTGACAGTATAACATTACAAAACATTTATTTCAAATAAATGCTGTTCTTTGATCTTTCTGTTCATCAAAGAATCCTGAAATGTAACGATTTCCACAAAAATATTAAGCAGCGCAACATTGATAATAATAATAAAGGTTTCTTGAGCACTAATTCAGCATATATTGTATCATGTGACACTGAAGACTGGAACAATGATGCTGAAAATTCAGCTTTTCCATCACAAGAATTATATTAAAATAGAAAACAGTTATTTTAAATTATAATAATATTTTACAATATTACTGTTTGTACTGTATTGTAGATCAAATAAATGCAGCCTTGGTGGCAATATGAGATATTTTAAAATTTTACATCCCCAAACTTTATATTTTATCTTTATATTTGGTTATGAGATTCCCAGGGCTCTTAGAGTATCGTGGGATAAGATTAAAAAAATACAGACTGTTTTTAGCTTGGAAACTCACATCAGACTGTAGTTTAATGGGCTCCAGGTGGGTGGATGTTTTGGGCTATTTGACCTGTGGTTTGCCTTTGTCACAGAAAGAGAGAGCGAGAGAGAGAGAGAGGAAAAGCTTTAGAAATAAACCGCAGGACTGGGTGGGTCAGAGAACACACACATACATGCTTGACACATGACACAGGCTCATACACACAGGTGAGAACAAGCACACACAGTGCCCGGCTCGGTTGCTGTAATAGTTTAAAGAGAAAGCCTGGCCTACTTTCCGCATGCACTGTGACCCAGTTTACATAGACTCAGACACACGGAGCAGTCACAAACCTGTTCCACATCCCTTCTGTGTGTGAGAGAGCTGTTAAAAGACAGAGCATGATCTTCTTACAGTGCTATAATCTGAAACAGACATGCTTTGGCACACACACTCTCGTACACTCAGATGTCATAAAGAAAAAGAGAGATCTTCCGATCTAATCCGTTCCCTTCATGTGTCCAGGAGTAATGTGCATGTGTGTGTGTGTGTGTGTGTGTGTCTGGGCCTGCGCTAACCTGCTCCTGCCAAAAGCAGGAAATGAGGGAGCTGTAAGAAAATGGACTGCCACTGTTTAGTCTCTGAGCGCGCACACACACACACACACACACACACGCACACACACACACACACACACACACACACAGAGTGTTTAGTCTTCTCCAGCAGCTGTGCTATTCTAAGCAACACAGGCAGGAAGAACAGAGCGAGCAGAAATAGATGGATGGACGATTTTGGGACAGTAATGCCAAACTCCTTTTGTAGTTTTACTCTGCAACACTTCACAGTGCTGTACTCTAAGCATGCTATACCTTCCCTTACTCTGACATAAAATGCTAAAAACCTAGCATTCTTATACTTTTTTATGCTTTATTCTACTCAATTCTATTCCAATATATTCAAATGTGCTTTATTTGTTTTTAAACTTGTATTCTACTCAACTCTATTCTATGTTCTAGGTATCTCTATTCTGTTTTATGTATTATATACTCTACTCCACTCTATTCTCTCCCACTCAACTGTTGTACTCTGTTCAAAACTGTTATTCTACTATACACCAGTCTATTCTACTCTACAAAACTTTGTTGTTGTACATCTTTATTCAACTCTACTCAACCCCATTATATTATATTTTAGTTTACGTTTGCCTGCTCTTCTCAACTTTATTGTTGTACTCTATAATATTTTACTGTACTTTATTCTCTTTTACTCAACCGTGTTCTACTCTTTTCTGCTCTACACAACTTTATTTGACTCTGTTCTCCTCAGCTCAACTCCATTGTACTCTAATGTACTTTACTAAACTTTGTTCTAATTTGTTCTACTGTATTGTATTTAATTTTGCTCAACTCTACAGTTATTCTACTGTGTTCTATTTTTTTATATTCTACATTATTGAATTGTGTTCTACTTCAACAACCCTATACTATGATACGCCAGTCTATTCTACTCTACAAAACTTTGTTATTGTACTTTATTCTCTACTCTATTCAACTCTACTCAACCCCATTCTATTATATTTTAGTTTATGTTAGCCTGCTCTTCTCAACTTTATTATGTTGTACTCTATTATATTTTTCTGTACTTTATTCTCTTTTACTCAACCCTGTTCTACTCTTTTCTGCTCTACATAACTTTGTTCTATTATGTTCTCTTCAGCTCAACTCCATTGTACTCTAATGTACTTTACTAAACTTTGTTCTAATTTTGTTCTACTGTTTTTTATTTGATTCTGCTCAACTCTACAGTTATTCTACTGTATTATACTTTACTCATTATGTTCTACTCTATTATATTTTACTGTACTCCACTGTACTTTATTCTCTTTTACTTAACCTTGTTCTACTCTTTTCTGCTTTACACAACTTAAATCTATTCTGTTCTTCTCAGCTCAACTCCATTGTACTCGAATATACTTTACTAAACTTTGTTCTACTGTATTTTATTTGATTCTGCTCAACTCAGTTATTCTAATGTACAGGGAGTGCAGAATTATTAGGCAAGTTGTATTTTTGAGGATTAATTTTACAACATTAATAATTAAACAACAACCATGTTGTCAATGAACACAAAAAACTCATTAATATCAAAGCTGAATATTTTTGGAAGTGGTTTTTAGTTTTAGCTATTTTAGGGGGAAATCTGTGTGTGCAGGGGACTATTACTGTGCATAATTATTAGGCAACTTAACAAAAAACAAATTTATACCCATTTCAATTATTTATTTTTACCAGTGAAACCAATATAACATCTCAACATTCACAAATATACATTTCTGACATTCAAAAACCAAACAAAAACAAATCAGTGACCAATTTAGCCTCCTTTCTTTGCAAGGACACTCAAAAGCCTGCCATCCATGGATTCTGTCAGTGTTTTGATCTGTTCACCATCAACATTGCGTGCAGCAGCAACCACAGCCTCCCAGACACTGTTCAGAGAGGTGTACTGTTTTCCCTCCTTGTAAATCGCACATTTGATGATGGACCACAGGTTCTCAATGGGGTTCAGATCAGGTGAACAAGGAGGCCATATCATTAGATTTTCTTCTTTTATACCCTTTCTTGCCAGCCACGCTGTGGAGTACTTGGACGCGTGTGATGGAGCATTGTCCTGCATGAAAATCATGTTTTTCTTGAAGGATGCAGACTTCTTCCTGTACCACTGCTTGAAGAAGGTGTCTTCCAGAAACTGGCAGTAGGACTGGGAGTTGAGCTTGACTCCATCCTCAACCCGAAAAGGCCCCACAAGCTCATCTTTGATGATACCAGCCAAACCAGTACTCCACCTCCACCTTGCTGGCGTCTGAGTCGGACTGGAGCTCTCTGCCCTTTACCAATCCAGCCACGGGCCCATCCATCTGGCTCATCAAGACTCACTCTCATTTCATCAGTCCATAAAACCTTAGAAAAATCAGTCTTGAGATATTTCTTGGCCCAGTCTTGACGTTTCAGCTTGTGTGTCTTGTTCAGTGGTGGTCGACTTTCTGCCTTTCTTACCTTGGCCATGTCTCTGAGTATTGCACACCTTGTGCTTTTGGGCACTCCAGTGATGTTGCAGCTCTGAAATATGGCCAAACTGGTGGCAAGGGGCATCTTGGCAGCTGCACGCTTGACTTTTCTCAGTTCACGGGCAGTTATTTTGCGCCTTGGTTTTTCCACATGCTTCTTGCGACCCTGTTGACTATTTTGAATGAAACGCTTGATTGTTCGATGATCACGCTTCAGAAGCTTGGCTATTTTAAGACTGCTGCATCCTTCTGCAATATATCTCACTATTTTTGACTTTTCTGAGCCTGTCAAGTCCTTCTTTTGGCCCATTTTGCCAAAGGAAAGGAAGTTGCCTAATAATTATGCACACCTGATATAGGGTGTTGATGTCATTAGACCACACCCCTTCTAATTACAGAGATGCACATCACCTAATATGCTTAATTGGTAGTAGGCTTTCCAGCCTATACAGCTTGGAGTAAGACAACATGCATAACGAGGATGATGTGGTCAAAATACTCATTTGCCTAATAATTCTGCACTCCCTGTATTCTACTTTAGTCAACCTTATGTTCTACTCTATTATATTTTACTGTACTCTTTTCTCTCTTACTCAACCTTGTTCTACTCTTTTCTGCTCTACACAACTTTATTCTGTTATCCCCAGCTCTACTCTAATGTACTTTACTAAACTTTGTTCTAATTTGCAATTCTGCTCAACTCTACAGTTATTCTACTGTGTTCTATTTTTTATATTCTACATTATTGAATTCTGTTCTACTTCAACTCTATTATATGCCAGTCTATTGTATTGCTCTATTCGGTTTACTTTATTCTAATCTTCTCAACTTTTTTCGACTCTGTTATTTTCTACTATACTTTATTCTCTTCTTCTTAATGTTGTTCTACTCTATTTGCCATATGCAACTTTATTCTAATCATTGTTCTGCTATATTCTACTCATTTCTGCTGTGTTTGTATTGTATTGTTCTCTAGTACTCTAGTACTTAGTTCCATGGTATTCTAACTTTACTTGCACATCATTTTGTCCATTTAATTTTTCACACCATGAACCTGCAATTATCATCTTTTTATATTTTGACTATTAAATACATTTTGCCACTAAATTGTCAATTGATGAATGTGCTAGGTTATTGTGCAAGCCGTCACTTAGTAACCTATCACTTCCTCCTACTCCACAGTATCATCATGTATAACAACCTACAAGAAAACTCCGCCCCCGGTCCCACCCAGGTCGACACCCACCAGACCATACATCTCTATAACAGCCCAAAGCAGCACAGAATCGGCACAGGATGCCTACAATGAGCTCACCGGTGCTGGCCCTGCAAACCGGGCCTTATCAGCGGTCCAGTCGGGCCTCAGCAACTCCACAGAGAGCATCGATAGCATGAAGGCCCTGACGGCTGCCATCGAGGCAGCGAACGCTCAAGTCCACGGCCCAGCCAGCCAGCATGTGACCAACAGCACCATTACCATCACCACAGCCAGCGCCACCACTAGCGTTACACACATCTCACAGGACGCTAAGAAAGACGCCCTCAGGAAGTGCCTGTCCATAGGGATACAGGTTGGCCACACACAATCACATCTGCGTTGCCTATTGGATTACAGATTATATAAGCAATACCGAACTAACAAAGAAAGCACGAAACAGAGAATTAAATGTGAACCACAGCAGTGTGAGTTTACAAGAAAAGAAGTAAACAACACACTCAACTACTTATGTCTGTGGAAAAATACTGTCTGTCAAAACCTTCAGAATAGTTTTCTACTTTTATCATTTCTGCCATACAACTATTTGGCAAAAATAGTAAGATTAGTATACCAGTATGCTATTTTAAATTCAGCCAGGTATTATTTATAGTACAATATATACTGGAATTATTTAGTATTCTCTAAGACAGTGTACATTATGCCCCAAACCACTGTCAAGTCCTTATTAATCAGCAGTATATTCTCTGATTAATGAGTAGCCATTTATGTAGTATACACTGTAATGCTGTCTAGATAGGCAGCATACTTGTTTTTTTTAGCACATCCATTGCTTTCAGTATTTTCTTGAGTATATGATGCCTGAATATGCTGCATAGGTAGGATTTTTAAGCAGTTCTTGCTTTACACCTACATTATTTGATACTAAAATAAGACAAATTAGAAAGACAAATTAGAAAGGTCTCAAGTACAAACAACAACAAATGTATAGCCGTAAATTTAACAACACCCATTCAAAATTGACTGTAGACACCGGGACAACATATTGAATGTGCGTGTGTATGTCTGTGCGTGTGTGTCTTAAGGTGGACGGTCCTGAGGAAGCCAGCCAATCAGAAGTGCACTGCAAGTTTCAGTCTGTCGGCATTCAAGTAGAGGAGGAGAGTTGGTAAGTTTATCTACACCCACTCACTCTCTCTCACACACACCCCAGTGACATATTCCATTACATCTCTAGCCTTTAACTGCAATCATGTGCTCAAAGAAATAAGACAAAGTCATTCAAAACATTACAGATGTGAGGATAATGACTATGAAAGTTTCTGAAAAAATGGAAGCTGTAATAAGAGAGAGAAAAGAAAGTGAAAGAGAGAGAGAGTTGTCACTTCAAGCACATGCTCCTGTGACAAAGACCCTCCCATTCTCTGTCTCTATTTCACACACACAGCTGTCCCTATCATGGTGGTTTGGACACTGGGGCCTCCTGAAAGGGTAAAGGAGTGGGAGGCAGAGAGACAGCTGCTCTGTGTGTATGCGGGTGTGTCTGCGTGTACGTGCACGGCCATCTGTTGCTGTGCCCATTATGAAGCCTGCAGGCTGCTGGGTCAAAGACATGGTCAAGTATCGACCCCCTGTCTTACCTCTCTCTCTCTCTCTCTCTCGTTTTCTTTTGCTTTCTCTGACTCGCACACCCTCAGATGTCACTGTTTTAGCACCCAGTGAGAGGGAGGGACATAACGCCAAGAGGAGGTAGAGTGAAAGAGAGCGTGGTAGGGCCACTAGATGCTCAGTCACTGTGTTTTCCCTTAAAGTTCAGCTGTAGGTCGAGGCGAAGCATCGTAAAATCCCCATCTCGTAGCCAAATTGCTGCCCAAAAGTACAGATCAAATGCCAGAACAAATGTTATACACATACATACGGTGTGTAAACGGTAGTTTTACAAAAGGTCAGTTTTGTTCAGAGTCAGTTGCTATGTTTTAAAACCTAGAGTCAGCGGTTTGAGGCATCACAGACATATCTCAACACAAAGACACCTAATTTTATCCTCGCATCACCTATATCCATCATAGCCAACTGAATCCCATAATGCATTATTTATTGAAAAAATAAATAAAAATGGCAAATGAGGAGTTTTGAGGAGTGTTGCATTTAGCGCTGAAAAGTACAAAAAGTACTTTTACTTAAATGCCAATTGAAACATGCTTGTGTATCTTATGCATTTTTATGCTAGTTAGAGTATTGCGCTGTTAGATTAGCAACATGCTAACATAAACATATTGGTAAATATATGAACTATTATTAAATTATGTTAAAATACATTCATACATTTATATATATATATATATATATATATATATATATATTTATAAATATATAACATTTCAAATATACATTAATTACTGAGTACAAGTATAAAAGCATAAACATTTTCATTTAAAACTGACATTATTACCCGAACATTTGTGTATGCATTGCATTTATGTTTAGATTATTGTGTTATTAGCTTAGCAGTATGTTAACATTGAAGCATTGTTTGTAAATATGTTTCATTCAATACAGAACATTTTACCCTAATATTTAGGTATGCTATGTGGGTATTCTGTACTCATTCAAGTACTTTGCTATTAATTTAGCATTATGCTAAATTAATTATTTTTATTTGTGTTTGAAAAAGTATTACAATATGGAATTTAATATTGGACTGTTTTACTATCTTAGAGTTTTGTGTTGTTAGTTTAGCAACATGCTAACATATGAGTAGCACTGTATGTTTAACAGAGTTGCTGCTCATGTCCAGTAGTTGCCAAAAGTGATGCCCGGCCTAGGAAAATGAACATCTTAACCCTAATAATTTTGTCAGATAAATACCTCAACCAAGTTTATGTGTTTTGTTCTTCCCTTGTATTTAAAAACGGAAATATATATATATATATATATATATATATATATATATATATATATATATATATATATATATATATATATATATTTAGATGATTTAACCGAACTTATAGTATCATTAAAAACAAATATCCCCTACGGACATAACTTTTGGCTAATTCTGTAATTGTTTAACATGCTGCATTAGTAAGGAGCTGCCTCTGTTGGTGAGGTAGCTTCAGGTTTTGGAACTGAACTAGTGTGTGTGTGTGTGTGTGTGTGTGTGTGTGTGTGTGCGTGTGTGTGTGTGTGTGTGTGTGTGTGTGTGTGTGTGTGTGTGTGTGTGTGTTTGTGTATGTGTGTGTGTGTGTACACATGTATAGGAAATTGTGGCTGGTAACTGCCAGCGTTGAGAAGTTGAAGGCAGCAGATTCCTAGACAGTGAGAGAGGGACACACATAACCCACACACACCCGCACAGGTCGCCGTTATTTGGACTTTGCTGAAGCATGTCTTTGTAACTGAGAGGGAATACAGCTGTAAAACACCGGCACACACACACAGACACACACAGCTCCCCTAGCACAGGTCTGCTCTTGTTTTCTGCTGAAGTCAGAGCCCTTGAACTGTATGCAGAGACTCCTTTTGCGTGTCATACACTCTTTTACTCCTCAGTGCAGCAGGAATGAAGGAAATTAAGGAATGAGTTGTCTTCCCCTGTGGCTGTGTCCCAAACCACTCACGCCTGGCTTTTTTAGCTCTAGGGAGGTGCAGTAAAGCAGGTAGCCAGACATGTTTGATAACACTGTTGGGCTCCGACATCTGTCATAGATAGATAGATAGAAAGAAAGAAAACATAATACAAGTAAATTTGCTCTTTAAAAAAAAAAAGTAAACTTCTGACCCTGGTGTCTCCCGTCACACCCTTTGGAGGTTTTGGTGCTGTGGTGGTCCTAGTGGTTTTAACATGCGGCCCACCCCTGCTAGAAGAAGCATGAATGTGTGTGGGTGTTCTCATGTCTATTGATAGCTGTAGTTAATATGTAAAGCACTGAGTGCACCATAGGTTACTTTCAGCCTCAAACGTCACGCCCACTCTGTGCTCAAACCGCCTCATACATAAATGGAATATCCAGATTCAACCTGATTGGCTGGCTGCTACAAAAGTTCCGTGGCACACCAGTAAACTGATATCAGCGTATGGATGTATGAAGTCTGTTCTCCTCTCAAGTTTAGGTCATCATATGAACATGAACAATATTCCAGTACTTAATACTTTCATTTGTTTTAGTATATTGTTTTGCCATGTTTTCCTCTTCAAATGTTTGGCATTTAGTTTGATGTTTTGTCATCATCTAATACAATGAAATTCATTACAGATAGTGTCCAGATATTTTTGGGGACACTGTGTATTTCAGGCTCAGAGTAAAATGTGAAAAGAATCTGCTGTAAAACTGTCTGCCATAGTTACATTTAACTGTGAACATGAAACTCACACAAACACACACACACACACACATTTGCAAACGTTTTCTTATGATATGATTTACAGACGGCAATGATTACTACCATGTGAGCGGAACGAGAAATGAATACTCTCTTCTCTCTCTCTCTCTCTCTCTCTCTCTCTCTCTCTCTCTCTCTCTCTCTCTCTCTCTCTCTCTCTCTCTCTCTCTCTCTCTCTCTCTCTTATGAACCCTTTATTTGTGTCTCTTCCTCTCTACAGGATGTAGTTAGCTGATATGAAACAGGCCTTTCTGACACACACACACACACACAATCTAAAATCTAAAATGGTCTTTAATGTAAAACAAATGGTTAAAAAAAGAACTCAGTAATGTAGTGGAGGAGAACAGACACAGATTACAAGATGAATGGATAAAAACACTGATTGTTAAGGCCATGAAAAAGATTCAAGAAATCCTATTAATTTATGTCCTGTATGTGCTATCGTTTTTTATTGTGCCTTCCAATAACCCAATATTCAGACGCTCAGATGCACAGGCACACACAGGCGACACACACTCAGGGTATGGTGAGAGATGTCAGTGTGCTTCAGTGCACCTGAATAGAGCAGGTGTCCTACCTCTCCAGTACACACACACCAGAAAAACAGAGTAGCAGATCTAAGCCTAATCGCTTTGATATGTTATCCTTCTCTATTCCTAAAGGAGAGGGTGTGTGTGTGTGTGTGTGTGTGTGTGTGTGTGTGTGTGTGTGTGTGTGTGTGTGTGTGTGTGTGTGTGTGTGTGTGTGTGTGTGTGTGTGTGTGTGTGTGTGTGTGTGTGTGTGTGTGTGTGTGTCTGTGTGTCACACTTGTATACAATATCATAGGCTACAGTTACCTAGAATGAGGTTTCAACAGAAAATTACAAGTCAGTTAATGTCATTTATTTGAACATCATTTGTTTCTACAGCATTTTGGACATTATCAGGGCATTGGGAATATTTTTTTTTTCACAGGATTTTGAGAGTCGCTGGCATGTTTATAACTTTAATTTCAATAGCCTTTTTGGCTGCAGTATAAACATATACACTCACCTAAAGGATTATTAGGAACACCATACTAATGCTGTGTTTGACCCCCTTTCGCCTTCAGAACTGCCTTAATTCTACGTGGCATTGATTCAACAAGATGCTGAAAGCATTCTTTAGTAATGTTGGCCCATATTGATAGGATGGCATCTTGCAATTGATGGAGATTTGTGGGATGCACATCCAGGGCACGAAGCTCCCATTCCACCACATTCCAAAGATGCTCTATTGGGTTGAGATCTGGTGACTGTGGGGGCCATTTTAGTACAGTGAACTCATTGTCATGTTCAAGAAACCAATTTGAAATGATTCGAGCTTTGTGATATGGTGCATTATCCTGCTGGAAGTAGCCATCAGAGGATGGATACATGGGGGTCATAAAGGGATGGACATGGTCAGAAACAATGCTCAGGTAGGCCGTGGCATTTAAACAATGCCCAATTGGCACTAAGGGGCCTAAAGTGTGCCAATAAAACATCCCCCACACCATTACACCACCACCACCAGCCTGCACAGTGGTAACAAGGCATGATGGATCCATGTTCTCATTCTGTTTACGCCAAATTCTGACTCTACCATCTGAATGTCTCAACAGAAATCGAGACTCATCAGACCAGGCAACATTTTTCCAGTCTTCAACTGTCCAATTTTGGTGAGCTTGTGCAAATTGTAGCCTCTTTTTCCTATTTGTAGTGGAGATGAGTGGTACCCGGTGGGGTCTTCTGCTGTTGTAGCCCATTCGCCTCAAGGTTGTACGTGTTGTGGCTTCACAAATGCTTTGCTGCATACCTCGGTTGTAACGAGTGGTTATTTCAGTCAAAGTTGCTCTTCTATCAGCTTGAATCAGTCGGCCCATTCTCCTCTGACCTCTAGCATCAACAAGGCATTTTCGCCCACAGGACTGCCACATACTGGATGTTTTTCCCTTTTCACACCATTCTTTGTAAACCCTAGAAATGGTTGTGCGTGAAAATCCCAGTAACTGAGCAGATTGTGAAATACTCAGACCGGCCCGTCTGGCACCAACAACCATGCCACGCTCAAAATTGCTTAAATCACCTTTCTTTCCCATTCTGACATTCAGTTTGGAGTTCAGGAGATTGTCTTGACCAGGACCACAACCCTAAATGCATTGAAGGAACTGACATGTGATTGGTTGATTAGATAATTGCATTAATGAGAAATTGAACAGGTGTTCCTAATAATCCTTTAGGTGAGTTTACTTTCATTTTTATTCTTTCTTTTTTTTACATTTTATTTGACTTTTCTGAACAGGGAACAATTTAATCATATTTCTAGTATTATGAGTAAAATGTTATTTTAGTTTACCCAATGTTTTGTCATCATATTCATCCATTTTTATATATTATATTTGACTAAAATGACATGATTTTTGTTCATGAAAATAGCATTTATAGCATTTTAACCCAATTTTACCTAAACTTTTTGACATAACCTTTTGAAAAATGTATAGCAAACGTCTTGGTTACGTATGTAACCCTTGTTCCCTGAGGAGGGAATGGAGACGTAACGTTAGTGACTAACAATGGGGTTTTTGCTTAGAAGCCAATTACCTTCGAGGAATTTAACAGCGCCCAATGGCAGTGCCAATGCCATGGGCATGGGGAATTTGCATGCGTAACTCCGCCCCACATCGTGGGTATATAAGGAAGTACGCTGGCAACATCGCATTATGTTACTGCTGCGGAGCGTACTGGACAGAGCAGTGCTAAGGCTGGGTCTGCCTCCTCCAAAGGCAGCGCTTGCAGGTTCATCACCTGATCTCGGAACGGAGTGGTGGGAACCTTGGGCACATATCCGGGCCGGGGTCTCAGGATCACAAGAGAGTTAGCCGGTCGGAATTCCAGGCACGCTTCGTCAACCGAAAATGCCTGCAGGTCCCCTACCCTCTTAACGGAGGCCAATGCGGTCAGCAGTGCCGTCTTCATCGACAGGAACTTAATATCAACCGACCGCAAAGGCTCAAAGGGAGACCTCTGCAGAGCACTTAAAACTACTGAGAGGTCCCAAGAGGGTACGAGAGGAGAGCGAGGAGGATTCAGTCTCCTCGCTCCCCTCAGGAACCTGATGAATAGGTCGTGCTGACTTACCTTTTTGTCCCCCAAGAGATCGTGATGGGCAGATATTGCGACCACATACACTTTAAGGGTGGAGGGAGACAGCCTTCGTTCCAACCCCTCTTGGAGGAACGAGAGCACGGACCCGATCGGGCATTTTTACCAGAAAGACTCAGAGATAGGATGATGAATGAAGCATACATTTATTAACAGCCCAGCAAGCATAATAAAGTTTTGGCATAGGCCCCGTCCATAGTTAGTAATCCGAGGGTAGCGGATCAGCATATCCCTGCCTGAAGATGAAGGCAGGGGCGCAGCCGACCCCCCTTTAGAGGTATGGACGGAACCATCCTGGTGGTGGTGGGGAGGGTGGAGGTTGTTGTCCCATCGGCATCTGCGAACTCAAACATGTGTAAGTACGACCTTTATACAGAAAATATGAAGACGTGATTGGATAGAGATGAAATTAATAAGTGACGAAGTGATTAAGTCTTCCTGACAGAACTTAAGCTGAAGCTTCCATTTCTACCAGAAAGACTCAGAGATAGGATGATGAATGAAGCATACATTTATTAACAGCCCAGCAAGCATAATAAAGTTTTGGCATAGGCCCCGTCCATAGTTAGTAATCCGAGGGTAGCGGATCAGCATATCCCTGCCTGAATATGAAGGCAGGGGCGCAGCCGACCCCCCTTTAGAGGTATGGACGGAACCATCCTGGTGGTGGTGGGGAGGGTGGAGGTTGTTGTCGCATCGGCATCTGCGAACTCAAACATGTGTAAGTACGACCTTTATACAGAAAATATGAAGACGTGATTGGATAGAGATGAAATTAATAAGTGACGAAGTGATTAAGTCTTCCTGGCAGAACTTAAGCTGAAGCTTCCATTTCCAGGGGTCTTCTTGGCGGGAAGAACACCAGGTGACGAAGAGGTTCCACTTCAACGCATAGGCATGCCGAGCGGAAGTGATGGTAGCGACCACCGCAGGTGGTAGGCTACTCAAACCTGCCGTGTCCCGTCCAGAAGCCACACGTGGAGCTTCCAGGATCCGGGGCGTGGGTGCCATAGGGTGCCCCGTCTCTGAGTGAGGAGGTCCGGTCTCAGAGCAATAGGCCAGGGAGGGGCTGTTGCAAGGAGTAGCAGTTCTGAGAACCAGGTCTGGCCGTGCCAATACGGGGCGACCAACATGACCTGCTCCTTGTCCTCCCTGATCTTGCACAATACTCGAAGGCTCACTGGGGGGAACGCATATTTGCATAGGCCCCACGGCCAGCTGTGCGCCAGTGCATCCGTGCCGAGCGTGCCCTCGGTCAGGGAATAGTACAGGCTGCAATCGGAAGAGTCGTGGGAGGCAAACAGATCTACCTGTGCGTCGCCGAACTGTTCCCAAATCAGCTGGAACATCTGGGTATGGAGTCTCCATTCTCCAGGAAGTGGCAGAAACCGTGAGAGCTCGTCGGCTGCACGGTTCAGTTCTCCTGGGATGTGGATAGCACGAAGGGACCTCAGGTGCCTCTGACTTCATAAGACAAGATGGCGGGTGAGTTGAGACATACGGCGGGAGCATAGACCGCCCTGGTGGTTGATGTACGCTACTGTGGCCGTGTTGTCTGTCCGGACTAGTACGTGTTGACCCTTCAGCAACGCTCGAAAGCGGTGCAGGGCGAACCGTACTGCCAGCAACTCGAAGCAATTGACATGCAGAAGGCGCTGGGGTCCTGTCCAGGAGCCCGCGGCTGCTTGTCCATTGCACATGGCACCCCAGCTCGTGGAGGAGGTATCTGTTGATACAACAACATGCCTGGAAACTCGTTCTAAGGACACTCTGGTCCGTAGAAAACTGAGGTTCGACCACGGGGTGAGCGGCTGTAAGCAGGCCTGAGTCACTTGTACCCGGAGCGTGCCAGACCGCCATGTCCATCGCGGGACTCGATCGCGTAGCCAATGCTGAAGCGGTCTCATATGTAGCAATCCGAGCGGCGTCACCGCGGCTGCAGATGCCATATGCCCCAGGAGCCTCTGAAATAGTTTCAGTGGAACCGCAATCTCGCTCTCGATTTTACGGAGGCAAGTCAGCAGAGACTGTGCACGCTCGCTCGTAAGCTGCGCGCACATGGCGACCGAGTTGATATCCATACCGAAAAAAGAGATCCTCTGCACGGGGCAAAGTTTGCTCTTCTCCTAGTTGACCCGAAGGCCCAGACGGGCTAATTGATGGCGCACTAGATCTCTGTGTTCGCAAACCTGCGCTCGAGAGTGACTCATTATGAGCCAGTCGTCGAGGTAGTTCAGGATGCGAACCCCGTGCTGCCGGAGGGGCGCAAGGGCTGCCTCGACAATCTTCGTAAAGACGCGAGGGGACAGAGATAGCCCGAATGTGAGGACCGCGTACTGATATGCCCGCCCCTCGAAAGCAAACCATAGGAACGAACGGTCTGTGTCGAGGTAGGAAGGAGACATGGAAGTAGGCGTCCTTCAGGTCGACCGCTGCAAACCAAACCTACTGGACGAACGCTTTCGAGAAGGCGTTCGCCGCCAACATCCTGAACGGAAACCTGTGAAGGGATCGGTTCAAGATGGGCAGGTCCAGGATTGGCCATAACCCACCGGTTTTCTAGGGTACAATGAAGCAAGGGCTGAGAAGCCAGACTTCATTTCGGCTGGAGGGACAGGCTCGATCGCACCCTTTGCCAGTAGGGTGGCAACCTCCGGACGCATGACTAGAAGCGGGGAGAAGCATGCGCGAACCGAATCGCGTAGCCGAGCCTGATGGTCTTCGTGACCCAGTGGACAGTCCCGGAAGCTGTAGCCGGGCTCCCAGGAACTGACCAGCAGGGTCACTTGAACCACAGACGTACCCTGGGTGAGGCAGCGAGGCAGCGTGACTGGCCCAGACGTGGGAGGCGTAGCGTCCCGGTGTGGGGGCACAGTCAGCAGCTGCGTCCTGACAGAGGAGACCAGGGAAGGATGCACGTTTCACTGGGGTCTGCTCTGAGAGGAGGCTGGCGAGAGAGAGGGACGAGAGCGGCGCGGCGCGGCACGGCCCGGTGGCGGCGCACACTGCCATCACCGGTCTCTGGGTTCTCAGAGACAGGAACATGAGTTCTTTCCAAGTGCTGCTAGCCCGGGGGCCAGCAGCGGAAGGATTTTCCCCCGACCCTTCACGGGGGGAAGGAGAGGCCCTGCTACCATCCCCTGGAAAGAACTGGAACCCATCTCTGAGTTGTCCACCTCCAGCCTGGCGTTTAGTCAGGCTGTGGAGCGGACTGGGCGTCATCCTGCAACCACCTCCACAGCGCGGCCCAGGTGAAGGCTGCTGCTCCGGAGGGCGCCCTCGGCCGCGAGCGGACTGAGGCGACTGAGCCGTACCGTAACGTGTTACAGCCTCAGTCTGCTTTCGGGTGGCCGAGAACCGTTGGGCGCAGTTCTCAGCTGCGGCGCCGAAGAGGCCAGTCTGGGATAAGGGCGAGTTGAGGAGGCGGGCCCGCTCAACGTCATCCACATCACCAGGTAAGGCCAGGTGTTTCTCCCAGACCACAGCTGTGGACATCGCCCGACCCAAGGAACGTGTGGCCACCTTCATCGCCCGGGGGGCGGGACCAGTGGCGGCACGCAACTCATTGAAGAGCCCTGGGTCGGCTCCACCCTCGTGCATGTACAAAGGGGCGGCGGCCTGCCCCGTAGCTCTGCAGGACCATGCCACTGAAGTAGACGAGCCCACAGGCTTTGGGGGGGTGCTTAGGATAGCCACGCCACGTCAAAGCCCTCCGCCGACACCGTAGTGCGCAACAGAGTGTTCAACAGTGGGGGACCCCAGTGTACCCTTGGCCGCGGCCCCATCGAGGGCAGAGAAGGCGGAGGAGGCCACCGAACGGTCACGGGACTTCCCGGACCGCGTGATCTCCTCATGCATCTCGGGAGCGAAAGGCATTGGGGGCGGGGCCCAACAGCTGTCAGGTGCCGCCCCCAAAACCACGAGCGCAACCACGAGCGCTCGTGACAGGGCGGAGTTCCACACCAGCCCGAGGCTGGCGGGTACCTGAGATAACATGGCTGTCAAATCTAGGTCGTATCCGGCAGCGCTGACACACCCAAAGGTGGAGCGCAGCCTAATCGTCATCCCCAAAGGACTCTAGCCCACCTTGAGATGCGGCGATCGACATCTCGCTGCTATCTGGAGTGTGAACGAAATGAACGGGGCGTCAGAGACGGTCCCACCGCTTCAGTCCAGCACTCGCGGGAAGCGATGTGCGAGAGGGGGGCGTGGCCCGAGGAATGATCTCGGGGTTCTTAATACCACAGCACCGCCCTCAGGTCACCCTGGCCACCAGCCAAAGTACCACCTCTCTCGGAGACGGTAGATTGGGGTGTGGCAGAGGGGACTCTCTCTCCTCATGGAGATCACTGAGTCTCGACCGCGACATCTCAATGGTCACGTTCACCCCAGTGGGAACATGACACATCCACAAACACTGCCCGAACGTGCTGAAGCCCAAACACGTCGAGAAGTGAATGTGCCCATAGACAGCAACGGAGATCGATCACACCCGGAAGTGCACGGGCGAACCGTCTTGAAAAAGACGTGCCACGCGCAAGCTCTTTTTGTGAGAGGAAATCTCTGCAGTGTGCCGAAGCGCCCAGGGAAAACACACACAGCTGTTGCAGATCACTGCACAGATCAGCAGGCAGGCAATGTGAGATCTCTGGAACGCGCCGTCACACCAACACCCTGGAGAACCGCTCGTCTCAAAGACTGAAGAGAAGACTTCAGAATTCAGGCTTGTAGGAATGAAGAGATGCTCTTGGCTCCAAAGCAGAAACATAATGCGATGTTGCCAGCATACTTCCTTATATACCCACGATGTGGGGCGGAGTTACGCATGCAAATTCCGCATGCCCATGGCAATGACACTGCCATTGGGCACTGTTAAATTTCTCGAAGGTAATTGGCTTCTAAGCGAAACCCCCATTCGTTAGTCACTAACGTTACGTCGTAGTGACTGAACGAAAGGGAACATTAACTATTTAGCAACATACAACAAAAATGTTTGGTCAGTAAAATTGTATTTGAAAGAAATTAATACTTTTATTGAGCATTTATAATGTTACAAAAGATTTCTGTTTCAAACAGGTGCTATTCTTTTTAACTTTATTTTCATTAAAAAAATACTGAAACAAATACAGTATATATCACAGTTTCCACAAAAATACTAAGCAGTACAAGTGTTTTCAACATTGATAATAATAAGAAATGTTTCTTGAGCACCAAATCAGCATATTAAGATGATTTCTGAAGGATCATGTGACACTGAAAACTGAGTTCAGCTTTATAAATTAAAGATATATAATATAATTAAAATATATAAATAAATATGAATTAATAAATAAATTAAATATATTATTAGAATTCATAATAACTGTTATATATACAGTGAGGAAAATAAGTATTTGAACACCCTGCTATTTTGCAAGTTCTCCCACTTGGAAATCATGGAGGGGTCTGACATTATCATCGTAGGTGCATGTCCACTGTGAGAGACATAATCTAAAAAAAAAAATCAGAAATCACAATATATGATTTTTTAACTATTTATTTGTATGATACAGCTGCAAATAAGTATTTGAACACCTGTCACATCAGCTAGAATTCTGACCCTCAAAGACCTGTTAGTCTGCCTTTAAAATGTCCACCTCCTCTCCATTTATTATCCTAAATTAGATGCACCTGTTTGAGGTCGTTAGCTGCATAAAGACACCTGTCCACCCCATACAATCAGTAAGAATCCAACTACTAACATGGCCAAGACCAAAGAGCTGTCCAAAGACACTAGAGACAAAATTGTACACCTCCACAAGGCTGGAAAGGGCTACGGGGAAATTGCCAAGCAGCTTGGTGAAAAAAGGTCCACTGTTGGAGCAATCATTAGAAAATGGAAGAAGCTAAACATGACTGTCAATCTCCCTCGGACTGGGGCTCCATGCAAGATCTCACCTCGTGGGGCCTTAATGATCCTAAGAAAGGTGATAAATCAGCCCAGTACTACACGGGAGGAGCTGGTCAATGACCTGAAAAGAGCTGGGACCACCGTTTCCAAGGTTACTGTTGGTAATACACTAAGACGTCATGGTTTGAAATCATGCATGGCACAGAAGGTTCCCCTGCTTAAACCAGCACATGTCAAGGCCCATCTTAAGTTTGCCAATGACCATTTGGATGATCCAGAGGAGTCATGGGAGAAAGTCATGTGGTCAGATGAGACCAAAATAGAACTTTTTGGTCATAATTCCACTAAA
The DNA here is from genome assembly GCA_023566225.1 of Romanogobio albipinnatus. Taxonomy (NCBI): domain Eukaryota; kingdom Metazoa; phylum Chordata; class Actinopteri; order Cypriniformes; family Gobionidae; genus Romanogobio; species Romanogobio albipinnatus. The sequence continues at coordinate 18,720,647 of CM042260.1, read as the reverse complement.
CATGTTTGGAGGAAGAAGAATGATGAGTACCATCCCAAGAACACCATCCCTACTGTGAAGCATGGGGGTGGTAGCATCATGCTTTGGGGGTGTTTTTCTGCACATGGGACAGGGCGACTGCACTGTATTAAGGAGAGGATGACCAGGGCCATGTATTGCGAGGTTTTGGGGAACAACCTCCTTCCCTCATTGAAGATGGGTCGAGGCTGGGTCTTCCAACATGACAATGACCCAAAGCACACAGCCAGGATAACCAAGGAGTGGCTCTGTAAGAAGCATATCAAGGTTCTGGCGTGGCCTAGCCAGTCTCCAGACCTAAACCCAATAGAGAATCTTTGGAGGGAGCTCAAATCCGTGTTTCTCAGCGACAGGCCAGAAACCTGACTGATCTAGAGAAGATCTGTGTGGAGGAGTGGGCCAAAATCCCTCCTGCAGTGTGTGCTAACCTGCTGAAAAACTACAGGAAACATTTGACCTCTGTAATTGCAAACAAAGGCTACTGTACAAAATATTAACATTGATTTGAACATTGATTATCAAATACTTATTTGCAGCTGTATCATACAAATAAATAGTTAAATAATCATACATTGTGATTTCTGGATTTTTCTTTTAGATTATGTCTCTCACAGTGGACATGCACCTACGATGACAATTTCAGACCCCTCCATGATTTCTAAGTGGGAAAGCTTGCAAAAAAGCAGTGTGTTCAAATACTTATTTTCCTCACTGTATATATATGTGTGTGTGTGTGTGTGTGTGTGTGTGTGTGTGTGTGTGTGTGTGTGTGTGTGTGTGTGTGTGTGTGTGTGTGTGTGTGTGTGTGTGTGTGTGTGTGTGTGTGTGTGTGTGTGTGTGTGTGTGTGTGTGTGTGTGTGTGTGTGTGTGTGTGTGTATATATATATTAAAAACAGTTATTATGAATTCTAATAATATTTCACAATATTCATGTTTTTACTGTTTTGAATAAATCCAGCCTTGTTGAGCAGAAACTTCTTTGAAAACATAACGTTTTGCACTTTATGAAACTTTTGCACTTTATGAAACTGTCCTTGAAAACCTTATTAATAAAGTGTTAATTTTTCTCATCATATTTTTGTCAACAGTATGTTTTAATTTAAATAGTTCAAATTATTATGGTGCACATTTTTTGTCTCAAAATTGATTCGAACACAAACTATACAACACACTTTTCTTTCTAGCTACCGCAGAGTCACACGCTCTAACAGCGTCACCACTGCCGTTCAAGCTGATCTTGACCTTCTGGAGGGTCTCGGCGATGACCAGTTCACGCAGACCCACCAGGGGCCCATTGTCCGCCAGCCATCCCGAGATGCATCCACTTCCACTGTCAGCATCCAGGGCTCTGGGAACCACTACCATGTCTGTGTCCAGGATGACTTCAACGACGTGGGCTTCGATCCCTCCATTCTGCCCCCGCCGGTCCCTTGGATGGATGGAGCCATTGAAGAGGAATACGCAAGTGAAGTGTCAGGCTCTGTGTGTCCGCAGGACGGACGCTGGTTTCTGAAGCTGCTGCACGCAGAGGTGAAGAGGATGGAGGGCTGGTGCCAACAGATGGAGCAGGATGAGCAAGAGAACGAGCTACCGGAAGACAGTGAGTAACTCTGAGATAATGGCTCTAAAAAAAGTAGTAGGCTGACAATCAAGACTCAATCAAGATTTTTATGCATTATAGATCTTGGAAGTAGATACATTTTAAATGTTCAGTTTGACAGCATTTTTGGGCATTATAGACTCATTAAGAATTTTATTCAACATCATTTTGGGGCATTAGACTAATTTCATAATGTTTAATTCAACATTTTTTGGCATTATAGACTCATTTAGAATATTCTTTTCAACATAATTTCGGGGCATTATAGACACATTTAGAATGTTTTATTCAACAGCATATTTTGGCATTATAGACACATTTAGAATGTTTTATTCAGCTGCATATTTGGGCATTATAGACACATTTAGAATATTTTATTCCAACACGATCTCATGACAATGCGTATCAATAGTATGAGTGTGCAATCTCGGCGTGTGTATGACACACTCTTGGGTAGGAGTGGGGTGGGCGTTCGTACGTATAATACGCCATAAAGTGCGTATCATATGCACATGAAAAACTGCGTACCATATGCACGCCAAAACTCATTGGGCATTATAGACTCATTTAGAATGTTTTATTCAACATCATTTTGGGGCATTATAGACACATTTAGAATATTTTATTCTACAGCATGTTTTGGCATTATATACTCATTTAGAATGTTTTATTCAGCAGCATATTTGGGCATTATAGACTCATTTACAATATTTTATTCAACAGCTTTTTGGGGCATCATAGACTCATTTAGAATGTTTTATTCTACAGCTTTTTGGGGCATCATAGACTCATTTAGAATGTTTTTTTCAACATCATTTTGGGGCATTATAGACTAATTTAGAATGTTTTATTCTACAGCTTTTTGGGGTATTATAGACTCTTTTAGAATGTTTTATTCAACATCATTTTGGGGCATAATAGACTCTTTTAGAATGTTTTATTCAGCAGCATATTTGGACATTATAGACTCATTTACAGTATTTTATTCAACAGCTTTTTGGGGAATCATAGACTCTTTTAGAATGTTTTATTCAACATCATTTTGGGGCATTATAGACTCTTTTAGAATGTTTTATTCAACATTATTTTGGGGCATTATAGACTCTTTTAGAATGTTTTATTCAACATCATTTTGGGGCATTATAGACTCTTTTAGAATGTTTTATTCAACATCATTTTGGGGCATTATAGACTCTTTTAGAATGTTTTATTCAACATCATTTTGGGGCATTATAGACTCTTTTAGAATGTTTTATTCAACATCATATTGTGGCATTATAGACTCTTTTAGAATGTTTTATTCAACATCATATTGTGGCATTATAGACTCTTTTAGAATGTTTTATTCAACATAATTTTGGGGCATTATAGACTCTTTTAGAATGTTTTATTCAACATCATTTTGGGGCATTATAGACTCTTTTAGAATGTTTTATTCAACATCATATTGTGGCATTATAGACTCTTTTAGAATGTTTTATTCAACATCATATTGTGGCATTATAGACTCTTTTAGAATGTTTTATTCAACATAATTTTGGGGCATTATAGACTCTTTTAGAATGTTTTATTCTACAGCTTTTTGGGGCATTATAGACACATTTAAAATGTTTTATTCAGCAGCATATTTGGACATTATAGACTCATTTACAGTATTTTATTCAACAGCTTTTTGGAGCATCATAGACTCATTTATAGAATTTTTTATTCAACATCATTTTGGGGCATTATAGGCTCTTTTAGAATGTTTTATTCTACATCATTTTGGGGCATTATAGACTTTTAAAATGTTTTATTCTACAGCATTTTTTGGCATTATAGACACATTTAGAAGGTTTTATTCAAAGTCATTTTGGGGCATTATAGACTAATTTAGAATGTTTTATTCAATGTCATTTTGGGGCATTATAGACACATTTACAATCTTCGATTCACATAAGATTCTCATGTTTGATTTGAATGTTCTAAATGCATCTTTGATGCCACAAAATTCTTTCTAGTTTGCCAAATCACTAGGTTTTGATTTAGTTTAAACCATATAGCAAAGCAATTGTAGCGAAATGGTTACTGTAGCTAAATTATTGAATTTCTGAATCCGAAATAGTCATTTGATTGCTAAACTATAGAGTGATATTTGTACAGTCTGTGCCCAAGTCGTTTGAAGAATAATCAGCCACTTCAACAAAACTACCAGTGCACAAGGTCATTTCACAGTCTGGTTACCTCTGGCCAGCCTGTTTCTTTTTTTTCTCCCACTTCCCGCCTTTTCCCCGCTCAAGCACACACACCCACACACACACGCAGTGACCGTCTTCATGTCAGTCACAAAGCCTGCTTGTTCATCTATCTCCTGTCTGTCTCCCTCTCACATACCAGACATTTTTACCAGCAGGGAGCCACCCATCTCCCTCGTTCCTTTCGCTCCCTCTTTCTCAGTATATTTTCTTCTTCCTCTCACTGTTTCTGTATCTGTCTCCTACCACTCTCTCTTCTCTAACCCTTCCCTCTTTTCCTGAATGCATAAAATATGCTAATCTCCGTGTCCTATGACAGCACATTGTTTTCCATATGGTCTCTTGCTGCTGCATATGTTAAACAGAGCGAGTTCATTTTGTCAGATCACTGTTTAAACTGCCTCATGGCTCCAATCCACAGAGACACGCTGCAGTCACTCCTAAGGCCAAGGCGGAAGCCTTTATATGACCCCCACATGGCAAACATTAGTTTCCTTTAAGATAATTCACCCTTGTTTGGTAATCTGATATGCTATTTACTCTCTTTCACTCCACTCTCAATCTATCTTTTTACATCACACTCTTGTTCTGTATGTGTGTGCGTGAATTTCTTGGCTCATTGGTTTGGCGGGTGTTTGTTTGGTGTGCATGGTAAACACTCCCCCTGCTCCTTTGGTTCCTGCATTTAAGTTCCCGAGCCTTAGATATTTATGACCCCCTTCTCGCTTCAAAGAGACAGCATTTAAACATTAACTGGCTGTTTAAACCTTTACAACACAAACACTCACATTCACTGCTGTGTTATTACATAGACTTTCTCATACTGTGCTAATCAACTTTTCATGCTACTGAATGCACTTTTATTTTACTAAACTTGTTTTCCACAGCTGATTCTCTTTTTTTTGTGTGTTTAGTCCTCGGCAAGATTCGTAGTGCGGTGGGGAGCGCTCAGTTGCTGATGTCGCAGAAATTTCAACAGTTCCGGGAGCTCTGTGAAGAAAACTTGGTATGTATGAAGCACACATGCATCAGCCAATCAGAGCAGAGCGACACTTGGTGACTCCGCCCCTAAGTGGCTGTGTTAGCCTGAGTAGCATTAATATAAGACTAATCAGTATCACCCAGTTATATATTGTCTCTTTTTTTTTCAAAATTAACAGATGTTTTGTTTATAATTTGTGTTCTCTGGCTGTCAGAATCCCAACGCCCACCCACGGCCCGTGTCTCAAGATCTGGCAGGATTCTGGGATATGCTGCAGCTGTCCATTGAGAACATCAGTCTGAAGTTTGACGAGCTACACCAGCTGAAAGCTAACAACTGGAGAGCGCTGGAGCCTCCTGAGAGAAAGGTAAAGATTTTACATCACAAGTCCAAATGCATTAAACACTCTCTATAAATGGCTAAGAATACCACAGTTGACACACAGCAATTCGCGAAGCTGCATAAATACAGTGCAGAGAGAGTTACATTTCTTAAGATGCTGCAGAGTTGGTTTATTGCAACTGTTTGAAATATGTCAGAGTAGATGCAATATTTAATTTGATGCAAACAAAAAATGACCCTGGGATGGAAATGCAGCCTGTTCAATATCTCATTCACCTAAAATGAAAATTCTTTTTGTCCTGTTTTGTGGCATGAAAAAGCAAAGTTTTGAAGAATCATACAGGTCACTGTTCTTCATGATGGAGCCTGAAGTCTTCAAGCTTTAAAAAGGGCACAAAACACCACAAATTTGTTTGTGATTCAGACTTGAAGGGATAGTTCACCCAAAAATGAAATTATCCCATAATTTACTCTCCCTCAAGCCATATAGGTGTATATTATGACTTTCTTCTTCCAGCCAATCACAATCAGAGTGATCAAATATAACTTTATAAACTATAATTACTGGCTTCCTGTAACGGCCGTACACAAGAGTTCTGGCCGAAGAGTGACCTCTGACCTGACGCATGACGTATTGATGAACGCGGAAGCACAAAGGATATACCAAAGCAAAACACCAGTCTAAAATGTAATTTTTAGTAACGTGTATATGGAACACAAATTCACTATTAACTACGACTTTTGCCTCAATAAACTCCTACACTCAAAAAAATTCGGTTGTTTTAACCCAGTGAATGGGTCGTTTTTACTCAGCAGTTGGGTTAAATGTTTGCTTAAAACAATCCAATTGCTGGGTTAGTCCATTTTCAACCCAACTTGGGTTGTTTTTAACCCAGCATTTTTTTGAGTCTAATTTACTGCTTATTAATAGTTAATTAAGGTAGTTTTTCTCACCTAAATTTACGCTACTCCTACATCCTACAATATGCGTCAGGTTAGAGTTTACCCGGAACTAGACTCACATACGGCCGTTACCCGAAGCCAGTGATTATAGTTTATAAAATTATAAATATGATTGTTTTTCTTACAAAAACGCATCACTTTGCTTCAGAAGGCCTTTATTAACCCCCTGGAGCCATGTGGAATACTTTTATGATGGATGGATGCACATTTTTGGGCTTAAAAATCATTAACTCCCATTATATAGCTTGGAAGAGCCAGGATATTTTTAAATATAACTCTGATTTTGTTTGGCTGAAAGAAGGAAGTCATATACACCTAGGATGGCTTGAGTGTGAGTAAATTATTTTTGGGTGAACTGACCCTTTAACTACTTCTCTCATAAATTCTTACGAACAAGCCAAGGAGTGCTAGGGCAGATGTCAAGTCGCACAGACTTCTTTAACGATGCTTTTATGGTGCTTTTGTGTCCTTTTTTAAGCTTGACACTTGACAGACCCAGTGCCTATTTAACGAAATTGCACAGAAAAGAACAGCTGCCATATAATTCTAAATTTCAGCGCAATGTATTCTAGCGTTAAATATGGTGTGTACCCTGACTTGATTTATTGTTTTGTTTAGTATTTTATTTTAATGTCTTGTTTTTTATGAATGTTGCACGAGTTATGCTATCATCTGATTTGTTTTGCTCACTTTCTTATTATTTTATGTGTTCTGTGTTTGACAGTGATCGGGTTTTGCGGTGATGTTCCCATTTGCACGCTGTATGTGGTTCACGTCCGGGTGTCCCGTTTACCTCATGCCAAAATGGGTTGAACTCTTAGTTGACAAAAACAGCCTCCGTAATGGCCCTGCCACCCCTGAGAGCTCACTTAATGTATTTGGCTGATGCCTGGCACTCAGACACAGCTAAATATTGCAGATGACCCAACAGATGACCCCACGTTTGCATGCATTAGCTGTCGTGTTACGTCGCGGAGTGACACTAACCGGTATGTTGTTGCTGTCCAGGAGAAGCGTGTGCCCCCTCCAATACCCAGGAAGCCGGGGAAGGGTCCCATGCTGCTAGTGAGAGACAGGTCTCTGGAAGGCTCCCAGCGGATGGAGGCTCGTAAGCGGCTGTTAGCGGCTAAACGTGCCGCCGCGTCTCAGCGCCAGAACTCTGCCACAGATTGCGCCGACAGCATCGAAATATACATCCCAGAGGCCCAAACACGATTATAAACAGTGTCACACTTAAAACCGGGTGCTTAGAGGCCTAAATAGACACACACACACTCATCTTCAACCATAACACAATAGCACTGAATGACAAAGGCAGGGTAGCTGTAACATAATCACTCCTCTTTTCTTGTGTAAAAGAGAGTTTCTTCACTGTGGGCTTCTACTGTATTTACGACTTAATTTTACTCTCTTCCTCTTTCCTGCCATTTGTAGCTCCCTTGTTAAACTCCCAAAGACTTAATATCACTATTAGACACACTATATTTAATTGTTAAAATAACCAATTATATATATATATATATATATATATATATATATATATATATATATATATATATATATATATATATATATATATATATATACAGCTCTGGAAAAAATTAAGAGACCACTTAACATTGATTTCTCAGTGTTAAGTGGTCTCTTAAACAACGCATATTATTATGTCTGTTAATAATACTACCCAAATATTGCACACTACAGAATTGTATTATTTAATTTGTAGTTTTTGCGGTAACCGTGTAAGAGCCATATGTCTTGTGTTCTCAAAGAGAACATAACTTCTCAAAGGGCAACATACCGATCACTTATGAAGATTTTAACGGCAAATGTAGCTTTTATTGCCGTGTATGTATGTATACATGTGGGTGTCAGGCTTTCTGTACATTTACCACTCTCACTCACGTGTCACCCTGCACCTCTGAGACAGGGCGAGGTTGTTCTGTTTTCAGTATCACGGGATAGAATGGAAAAACCACCTCTTCTCTTCTTTCTTCTCATATTTTTCAACCTCCCACTCGGTCATCCTCTCCCGTCCTCTCAAGCCATCTTATCTCCAATTATGTACACTCTCTATCTCTCCTCAGCAGTGCCACTCACCTTTTTGACTGACATAGATGTCCATAGTATCTGACAAATGTGACACTTTTATCCGCCACGACGTCATTGACAGAAGCACTGTCAGAACAAGCCACTCTTGGCACCTCTGATTCATTAGCCATTCATAAATTAGCAATGCGTCATGTTATAAAACATTACATACGGGCAGTCAGGGATTTAATTCAGCATTAAGCCCCGTTCACACTGACAGCAATGAAGTGACCCAAAGTCTTTTATTTTCAGAGATATACACATGGTGGTGTGATGTGGGCGTGTCCAGTGAATTGTTACTTTATTTCTCACAATTGCAGTTACTTTTTATTTCATAATTTCAATTTTATATCATAATTGTGATCATAATATATATCATAATAAATTATGATAATTTTTGTATATCATAATTATTTCTTGAAATTCCATTTTTATATTTTAGAGTCTAACAATATATCACAATTGTGACCCTATATATCCCAAGAGATTTTATTTTAGTGTAATTGTGACTACTTAATGTAATTGCTTTACTTTATATCACAATTGTGACTTTATTTCTCGTAACTACGGTTCTTTTATCACAATTGTGACCCTATATATCCCTATATATCATAAATGGGACTATTTCTCGCAATTGCATTTTTATGCCTCGGTCACTCAATTAATCCCCCGGTTTCACATACAATGCTTAAGCTAATCCTAGACTAAAATGCATGTTTGAGCTATTTTAACTGAAAGAATCTTGCACTGACAAATCTTAAAATATGTCAGTGGCATTGTTTTTTCTCAAGATGCACACCAGTAATGTTTTTTTCATGGGGACGTTTATAAAAGTTACTTAAATGTCCTAATTGAACTAAGGCCTAATCCTGGCTTAGTCTAAACCCTGTCTGTGAAACCGGGCCAATATATCACAATTTTGACCCTATACATCAAAAGATTTAGTTCTTGTAATTGTGATTTTAAGCGATCATTTTTAACTTTATATCGCAATTGTGACTTTATTTCTCGTAACTGCATTTTTATAAAAAATGCGACCCTATAGATCCCTGTATATCAATATATCACAATTGTGACCCTATACATCACAAGATTTATTTCTTGTAATTGAGATTTTAAGTGATCATTTCAACTTTATATCACAATTGTAACTGCTTTTTTATCACAATTGTGACCCTATATATAATAATTGTGACTATTTCTCGCAATTGCATTTTTATATCTCAGTCACACAATTAATATTTCGCAATTGTGACCCTATACATCATGAGATTTATTTCTTGTAATTGTGATTTTAAGCGATCGTTTCAACTTTCTATCGCAATTGTGACTTTATTTCTCCTAACTGCTTTTTTTATCACAATTGTGACCCTATAGATCCCTATAAATCAATATATCACAATTGTGACCCTATACATCATGAGATTTATTTCTTGTAATTGTGATTTTAAGTGATAAATTCATCTTTATATCGCAATTGTGACTATTTCTCGTAACTGCATTTTTATCACAAATGCGACCCTATAGATCCCTATATATCAATATATCACAATTGTGACCCTATACATCACAAGATTTATTTCTTGTAATTGAGATTTTTAAGTGATCATTTCAACTTTATATCACAATTGTAACTGCTTTTTTATCACAATTGTGACCCTATATATAATAATTGTGACTATTTCTCGCAATTGCATTTTTATATCTCAGTCACACAATTAATAAATCGCAATTGTGACCCTATACATCATGAGATTTATTTCTTGTAATTGTGATTTTAAGCGATCGTTTCAACTTTCTATCGCAATTGTGACTTTATTTCTCCTAACTGCTTTTTTTATCACAATTGTGACCCTATAGATCCCTATAAATCAATATATCACAATTGTGACCCTATACATCATGAGATTTATTTCTTGTAATTGTGATTTTAAGTGATAAATTCATCTTTATATCGCAATTGTGACTATTTCTCGTAACTGCATTTTTATCACAAATGCGACCCTATAGATCCCTATATATCAATATATCACAATTGTGACCCTATACATCACAAGATTTATTTCTTGTAATTGAGATTTTTAAGTGATCATTTCAACTTTATATCACAATTGTAACTGCTTTTTTATCACAATTGTGACCCTATATATAATAATTGTGACTATTTCTCGCAATTGCATTTTTATATCTCAGTCACACAATTAATAAATCGCAATTGTGACCCTATACATCATGAGATTTATTTCTTGTAATTGTGATTTTAAGCGATCGTTTCAACTTTCTATCGCAATTGTGACTTTATTTCTCCTAACTGCTTTTTTTATCACAATTGTGACCCTATAGATCCCTATAAATCAATATATCACAATTGTGACCCTATACATCATGAGATTTATTTCTTGTAATTGTGATTTTAAGTGATAAATTCATCTTTATATCGCAATTGTGACTATTTCTCGTAACTGCATTTTTATCACAAATGCGACCCTATAGATCCCTATATATCAATATATCACAATTGTGACCCTATACATCACAAGATGTATTTCTTGTAATTGAGATTTTTAAGTGATCATTTCAACTTTATATCACAATTGTAACTGCTTTTTTATCACAATTGTGACCCTATATATAATAATTGTGACTATTTCTCGCAATTGCATTTTTATATCTCAGTCACACAATTAATAAATCGCAATTGTGACCCTATACATCATGAGATTTATTTCTTGTAATTTTGATTTTAAGCGATCGTTTCAACTTTCTATCTCAATTGTGACTTTATTTCTCCTAACTGCTTTTTTATCACAATTGTAACCCTATAGATCCCTATATATCACAAATGTGACCCTATAGATTCCTACATTTCAATTCACAATTGTGACCCTATACATCATGAGATTTATTTCTTGTAATTGTGATTTTAAGTGATCATTTCAACTTTATATCGCAATTGTAACTGCTTTTTTATCACAATTGTGACCTTATATATCCCTAAATAAAAGAATTGTGACTATTTCTCGCAATTGCATTTTTATATCTCAGTCACACAATTAATATATCACAATTGTGACCCTATACATCATGAGATTTATTTCTTGTAATTGTGATTTTAAGTGATCATTTCAACTTTATATCGCAATTGAGACTTTATTTCTCGTAACGGCTTTTTTATCACAATTGTGAACCTATATATCGCTATATATCATAATTGTGACCATTTCTCACAATTGCATTATATATCACAGTAACAATATTAATTTACCACAATTGTGACCCTATACATCACAAGAAATGCATTTCTCGTAATTGTGATTTTAAGTGATAATTGCAACTTTATATCGCAATTGTGGCTTTATTTCTCGTAAGTAAATTTTTATATATCACATGTGGTTTTATTTTTACGTAATTGTGACTACTATTGTGATATAAGTGATAATTGCGACTTCATATCGTAATTGTGACTTTATTACTCGTAATTGGGGTTTTATATATCACCGATTTTATTTCTCGTAATTCTGACTTAACGTAATTGCAAGCTTTTATTGTAAATTGCGACTTTATTTCTCACAATTATGATGTAATTTTCTAATTTCTCACGTGACATATCTTATTATCTAGATAGTTGCATCTCACAACTACCTTTTTTACTTAGTTATGGCTTCCATCATTTTCTGTATGCGTGTACAATTTGTGTTTGGATTCCTCCAGCAATAAAATCGCTGTCAGTGTGAACGAGCCACACCCACAACAACTGACAGGACGTTTTATAATTCTGTGGCATTGAATAGCTCCGCCCACTGTGAAATCTCATTGGTCCATTCTGCTCTTTATTTCTGTACATTAAACATCTGATTGGCTGTGAGTGTGACACATTGCTCAGCGGTTCCGTTCAGCATGGACAGGCAAATAATCACATCACGCCCCATTAGGACATGCTGTTGAACTTGACATTAGATCGTTTCAAAATGCACATTGTTTAGCGTATTTTGTAAATATATAAATTGTGAATTATAAGACGCCTTCCTGACTGCTCACTAATATAGCTCCTCACTATATTTGTCTAAATGTTTGTATAAATGGATATAAAGTAAAATATCAGTATTTTGTAATGAGGGAGTTGTAGAGATATTTAAGACCAGACAAAACATTTAAACTGGCAGACATCAATAATTTCTCTCTTTACCATAGCCTTTTGAATTTCAATAATGCTTAAAGTATAATTTGAAATATTAAAACTGCAATTGCACAGCTCTATAAATGTAATACATACATTTTTTTAGTAAAAACACAAAACACCAACTGTGACTGAGCAATTTATTCATTATATTTATAATCACAAGTTAGCATGATAGTCTTTATCCTCAACCAAGTCAGTCAAGTGTGTATGGTGTGTGTGTGTTATTCCCACATCAAGTGCATGTACCCAAGTGCTTCCTAATTTTCTTTTTTTTTCCAACCGATATGTAGCACAGTTAATACTTTGTAATATAGATCAGCTAATTTCTTCTGTTTTTATTTATACTTAGATGTATATCATTTCAGCAACCCCAAGGAGACAGTGCAAGTAGACACATGTATCAAAGCAGAGCACAAATCATCAGTTTATTTTTTTCTATTTTAACTGTTGATTCACACACTCTTGTGCTGCTCTTGTAATTAATTTGTAAACAGCGCTGCATCATAGTTGCACTGACAAGTTACTCAATACTAGTCAAACCCTAACTGCACTGTCTGATACTTTTCAATAACAAATACTAATTTGCACTTGTTAAATATGTTAAATAAACAGAGCTATTTCTTTTTTTCTTTGCTCAAAATATTTCACTGTGGATAGACACGGTATATATATATATATATATATATATATATATATATATATATATATATATATATATATATATATATATATATATATATATATATATATATATATTGATATTGATATTTAATTTCCCAGCAGCCAATGTGCAGCCATTCTCTATTTTCATATACAGTTCAGTTGCATTGGCTTTAGTTTGATCCTTGTATTTATCTTATTAACTAAACTCTTCGTTCCAGTTATTATGCACTAGAGCCCTCCTACTGTGGTTAATGTTTGTTTGAAATATTATTGATGTTTAAACGCTCGGCCTTAATTTATGAATATATGATAGTCATGCACAACGTAGCCTCAGGGGAGACTATATAACGTGTGTGTGTGTGTGTGTGTGTGTGTGTGTGTGTGTGTGTGTGTGTGTGTGTGTGTGTGTGTGTGTGTGTGTGTGTGTGTGTGTGTGTGTGTGTTTGAAGATGTATGATACTGGAGATGTTACCTTGTCAATTAAAGCATTCGATATTGATGACAAAATCCCCATTCATATTGATATTAATAATTGTTTTTTTTTTGTTTTTTTTTTACAGTTCTGTATTTTGTCAGCCAAAATATCAAACTGAGTTGATTTGGACAATCAGTGATTAACAAAATGAAAGTAAAATGATAATTAATTGGTAACATTTCATTTGATTAAATCCCCCTTCTTTTTAGTATTTAAAGAGATATTTATGATACATTATATTTTGTGAGACTATAGCACTTCAACCTCATTTTCTTAACTGTTGTCATTCACTGATAAGAAAATATTGGTTTATATCTGGCGACATAATAAGTCCTGACTTTTTAGGGGTTTATCTTCCAAAATAGAAGAAAATAAGACTTTGTTTTATTGCCAAACTGTGGACGGTGCACTCACCACAATGTTTTGGGAAATGAAGGCAAGATATATTTACTGTTCTTGTAAAAGCATAAACTCTATCAAAATGACTGTGTGTAAATACATGAATGTTCTTCATTGTAAATGTAACCTACATCTAAGGATATCTTACTACTTACATTTTGTATTTATTGTATCAACACTGTTGATGTTATGGCACGTGTATGAAATTTTGATCATTAAAATGTTACAGATACTCACAGCCATCAAGTAATTCATTTTCTAATAAATGTCTGTTTTTTTTTCTATCCAGTAAATAGAGATACATGACTGTTTAACGTGGAGGTCTGTTAAGATATTTCCTCATTTATATCTTGCAATTGTAAATGGATTTCTCATAACTGTGACTTTATATCTCACAATTGCAACTTTATTTTATAGGCAGAGCTTGGTAGATTACTTACAAATTGTAGTCAGTGATTCCAAATTACATGACAAATTGTAGATGGAATGTAATCTTGATGACTCATTGTAGGTAAATGTATTCAGACTACTTTTTGATTACTTTTTTATTACTTTTGTCTCGTTCATTACATTGATTTGAATAGGATAATCTTGTATAAGGATATAAAAATACAAAGAGAAAGAAAATATATTCCATTATTTGTTATCAACAACATGATTTCATTAAAGCTACACTGTGTGATATTTTCCCCCATCTAGAGGTGAAAAGGTATAATGACCATCCAGTAAATATTAGTTTCTGTTCCTCCCAATTACGATTTCGTTTTACGGTGGCCAATTTAGTCTAAGATTAACATGGCTTCCAGTTCGACCTCGTCCATTAGTGTTCCTTCAAGTGATGAGGTTACTTTAGAAAACTATTATAATTTGCAGTTATTTAATTTGTCAGTTAACATGTAGGTTATGACATCTATGTAAAATGAATGTAAAATGAATAATAGTTTTACGTTTTCGTAATTGATTTACCATTTCATTGCTAACATCAGCTATCAGGTTCCCAGACGAATGCAAGCTAATCTTAGTAAAGTAACTTTTATCAGTGCTATCGTTATTCTGTATATTGTAAGACATCACTAGCGTAAGGCAAAGTTTACATTGTAGGCTATATCATTTTCTCCGTGAGCAGAGATCAGTTGATGTGACGGAGGTGCGAGCCATCGAGTGTTAAAACGTGAAAGGCGAAGCTTGAATTTACGGGTATGTCCCTCTTTGGCTAATGTACTTTCAAGATGGAGGGGCAACATGGCGACCCCCATTCGAACCCCTTACCCGTATGTATTTTCAATGGCATATTATAAACTTACGAGAATACTTTATTACTTGAAAGAAGTAAATATACATTAATGAGCACATATATTTTTGGCTTAGTTTATTCTTAGTTTTTAGCTAAGAATAAACAAAAAAAAGTTACACAGTGTAGCTTTAAATATTTTCCCAAACTGGGGTTAGTGAAGGAACTGCAGGGGTTCGTAAGTTTAATCAAAAGCTATTAAAGCAATTAAATCACACTGTAAACCCTAACGTTCAACATAATTCATTGGTTTTAGTAGAGCCAACTCAAATTAAACAAATTAGTTCAATCAAATGGACTTTTATGAGTATTTAGTTTAGTTGTTTCATTGTTTTGAGTTTAATGAACTTTTTTCATTTAGACAAGCTTAAATTTATCTGAAACTGGGCTGGGATTTCTATTTCCCAGCATGCTTTGTCATGACACTCAAAGGCGAGAGTAAATGCAGAAAATTATAATGTTTTTGGTGCAAGATTAATGTTAAGGTGGGATATTTAGTAGTGTTTAATGTTTTGTTATGCTAGTTTAGAAAAGTTTCTGTTATGTTGATTTGTTTGTTGGCTTGTGGTGACGAGTGGAGCATGAGCTTAGTATGAGAACAGATGTTACATGTTTTATGTTGTGGTACTCATTCACCAAGTGCTATGCTATGCTAATGCCATCAAAGCATTGTCACCAATTACCAAGGTAGCATTTATTGAATTAGCTAGTTTAAGCTAGCCAGGTTCCCACTACTAAAATATTTAAGTTTGTATGAATTAGCTTACTCAAATATTTCGAGTTACGAGAAATTTAAATGTGTGAGTCCAAAATACTTAATGCTTACTTAAACTTTACATTTCTTAACTTTAACAAATCTGATGTACCAGATTTTTTTAATGTTGTTGTATTTGATGTAACTAGTTTTACAGTGCGTAATGAATAAATAAAACATATAATCAATAAATAATGTTAAAATAAAAAACAACTAAAATAAAACATTTACTAAAAAAAAGATTAAAAAATATGTTTTATCAGATAACTTTTTATTATTATTTATTATTGGCTTAATTTTATTATTGACCTAACTTATTAACTTAAAAACTATGGGTTTACTTCAAGTAAATATATTAGGGCAAAGAGGTTCAGCTGACAAAAATGGAAAATCCCTGCATTGCATGTAATCAGCACTGTTTATAGTCTCATAATTGCAAATTAATTTCTCTGTCTTACCTTTTTTCAGTGTTGCCACAATTCACAATTATGACTTCATCTCACAATTATGTCAGTTCCTCATAATTGAAACTTTTTCACTTGTGACAGCTCACAATGGACTTTTCATATCACAGCTGCAATTTATTTCTTATAATTAGGACCTTTTATTGTGACATTGTAAGGTTCAACCTTAATTTTATGAAGCGACGAGAAAACTTTTATTCAACAATTTCTTCACGTCTGTGTCACATGGACTATTTTAACGATGTATTTCCTACCTTTCTGGTCCTTGAAAGTGTTAATTAAATTGCTGTCTATGGAGGGGTCAGAAAGCTCTTGGATTTAATAAAAAAATATCTTACTTTGTGTTCCGAAAATGAACGAAGGTCTTACGGGTTTGGAACGACATGAGGGTGAGTAATTAATGACTTTGAATTATTATCTCACAATTTAGCTTATTTTAAACTTTCTTACTATTAGCTTTTATATACAGGTCCTTCTCAATAAATTAGCATATTGTGATAAAGTTCATTATTTTCCATAATGTAATGATAAAAATTAAACGTTCATGTATTTTAGATTCATTGCACACCAACTGAAATATTTCAGGTCTTTTATTGTTTTAATACTGATGATTTTGGCATACAGCTTAAATCACAATACATCTCAATAAATTAGCATATCATGAAAAGGTTCTCTAAACGAGCTATTAACCTAATCATCTGAATCAAAATTACACCTGCAAAAGATTCCTGAGGCTTTTAAAAACTCCCAGCCTGGTTCATTACTCAAAACCGCAATCATGGGTAAGATTGCCGACCTGACTGCTGTCCAGAAGGCCATCATTGACACCCTCAAGCAAGAGGGTAAGACACAGAAAGAAATTTCTGAACGAATAGGCTGTTCCCAGAGTGCTGTATCAAGGCACCTCAGTGGGAAGTCTGTGGGAAGGAAAAAGTGTGGCAAAAAATGCTGCACAACGAGAAGAGGTGACCGGACCCTGAGGAAGATTGTGGAGAAGGACCGTTTCCAGACCCTTGGGGACCTGCGGAAGCAGTGGACTGAGTCTGGAGTAGAAACATGCAGAGCCACCGTGCACAGGCGTGTGAAGGAAATGGGCTCCAGGTGCCGCATTCCCCAGGTCAAGCCACTTTTGACCCAGAAACAGCGGCAGAAGCGCCTGACCTGGGCTACAGAGAAGCAGCACTGGACTGTTGCTCAGTGGTCCAAAGTACTTTTTTCGGATGAAAGCAAATTTTGCATGTCATTCGGAAATCAAGGTGTCAGAGTCTGGAGGAAGCCTGGGGAGAAGGAAATGCCAAAATGCCTGAAGTCCAGTGTCAAGTACCCACAGTCAGTGATGGTCTGGGGTGCCATGTCAGCTGCTGGTGTTGGTCCACTGTGTTTTATCAAGGCCAGGGTCAATGCAGCTAGCTATCAGGAGATTTTGGAGCACTTCATGCTTCCATCTGCTGAAAAGCTTTATGGAGATGATTTCATTTTTCAGCACGACCTGGCACCTGCTCACAGTGCCAAAATGGTAAATGGTTTACTGACCATGGTATTACTGTGCTCAATTGGCCTGCCAACTCTCCTGACCTGAACCCCATAGAGAATCTGTGGTATATTGTGCAGTCCCTCCAGAAAAACGCGATTATGCGATCGCGTGATTTAACGCATAATCAGCCAAAGTCCGCATATTTATGCGGGGGCCGCATTTTTTCAAATATGCCGCACTTTCGCCGCATAAATTGCCTATTTCCGCGTGCAAAATATGCGGGGCTAGCATGATTTCATAATCCCCGCATTTTCGTTGCAAAAAAGTCATATATATATTAGCAGAAAGTTGAAAAATGTTTGTTTACTTCACACAAGGGCAGCCATTTCCCCCTATTGCCATGGGAACGTTTTGAAGTGACGTAATTACCCGACGTGAACATCATCGAAAAGCTGCAAACCCCGCGGAGAAACCATAGATATCAGAGAAACCATGATGAAGCACAAACTCCCATTTGCCAACAAAAATAACAGCAAAAGACGCGCAAAGCAGTTCCCCGGTGTGTTGACCGATTTCAAAAAACAGCATCATGAAGCTTTGAAGCGTTATGAATCAATGAGTCGATTCAGCGGTTTGAAGCGTTTAAATCAATGAGTCGATTCAGCGGTTTGAAGCGTTATGAATCAATTAGTGGATTCAGCGGTTCGGATCGCCAAAGTCTCGTATTTCAGGAGTTTGACCCGCGATCCGAATCAAGAATCGACTCACTGATTCATAGCATCATGATGCTGTGTTTTGAAATCGGTCATCACTATATAAGTCGTTATTTCGGGTTTTTTTGCACACAATAACTATTATCGTTGCTTCATAAAGTTATTGTAGAACCACTGTAGTGAGATGGATTTTGTAACGACATCTTTAGTACCTTTTATGGGTCTTGAGAGTGTACATTGTGCCAATGGAGGCCTTTCTGAGCCATCGGATTTACACTAACATATCTTAATTTGTGTCCAACAACATGAGGGGACGTCATTCATGACAGAATTAAAATTTTTGGATGAACTAACCCTTTAAGAGATTGCACTTTGTGCATTGGAAGCACTCAAATGTCTGTAAAACAGGAAGTTATTTATTCATTTCTTCAGAAGTTGTAGCATATTCCTTTTGTAAAGCTACAGAACTTGTTTGACTCAATGTTTTGTAAATTTGAGCCGTGTGTTTATTAAGGTCTTCAATAAAACAAGATGAGAACTTAAATATTCCAGCACTTTCTGTGATGTAGTGCTTTTTTTCTCTTTTTCATCAAACCGCAGTTTTTGCAAGTTCCCGCAATTTCATCGCATAAAATTGCATAAATATCCCGCATTTTCCCGCATTTCCCCGCATTTTTCATCACATTTTTTAAGAAAACATGCCGCATAATCAAGGATTTTTGCCCGCAACAATCACAAAAAAAAAGCCGCATTTTTCTGGAGGGACTGATTGTGAAGAGAAAGTTGAGAGACGCAAGACCCAACACTCTGGATGAGCTTAAGGCCGCTATCGAAGCATCCTGGGCCTCCATAACACCTCAGCAGTGCCACAGGCTGATTGCCTCCATGCCACGCCGCATTGAAGCAGTCATTTCTGCAAAAGGATTCCCGACCAAGTATTGAGTGCATAACTGAACATAATTATTTGAAGGTTTAATTTTTTTGTATTAAAAACACTTTTCTTTTATTGGTCATATAAAATATGCTAATTTATTGAGATAGGAATTTTGGGTTTTCATGAGCTGTATGCCAAAATCATCAGTATTAAAACAATAAAAGACCTGAAATATTTCAGTTGGTGTGCAATGAATCTAAAATATATGAAAGTTTAATTTTGATCATTACATTATGGAAAATAATGAACTTTATCACAATATGCTAATTTATTGAGAAGGACCATATTGAGTTGAAAACAGGCTTCCATAGTTTTAAACCATTGCTTGAAGCCTGAGAAGAACAGATCTTCTTTGACTCTTAATGGACAACTTCAGGCTTCCTCCACAGATTAACCATAAACTCTCATCTAATATGTGCGAGACACCCATTCCATCCCAGAGTCTTTAGTATTATAGAATGTCTTTTTAAATATAGGTGTTCGGTTAATTAACCGCTTTGAGCGCCTAATCACTTTGATCACTTGTTGCCAACTAAACCATGAGCCTTTGAGTTGTTTGTTTGGATCTCAGCCCAGCAAGAAGTCTAAAGTAAAGAACAGCTGTCTAACCGAGTGTGATTGAATATCCAGGACAGACGTGTCCCTGCTAATCCGTCTTTATTGTCTGTGCTCAGATACAGACATGCACTCTCACAGACGCCATTGGCAAGCCATCGTTGACGTCTGGTTTTAGCTACCGCTAATTAAATGCAGGATTATGCTAATTGGCGTTCTTGTGAAGCTTACACACACAGAGAAGAATGTCAGTATGATTTAGCAATAGCCTGTAAGAACATGCCTTCAATTTGTGTTAGATGTCAAGGTAGGGCAGCTGGATTGGTATAACTCATCTTGTTTGGATGTACCTGCTCATGCTGGCGTTCAATTTATGAAAGCAATCCACATTTTCTGTCTGACCTCACACGTTACTTAATTTTTCAAACACTACTTGAAAGAAGTGTCATCTGAAGGCTCCTTCCCAGGATACCCTTTGTTTAGAGGTAAAAACAGCCTTGAGTAGAATATTCCCACTAGAAACACTTATCGGACAGTAGTTAAAAATAATCAGCAGAAAGGAGATTAATTTTGTAGAAAACAAAACTTTATTTAAACACCGTGTGACCCCTATTTGCCACATACATTGCACAGTAAGGAGGAGAAGTCACATCATTGGGCATCATGTCACATTGGCTACTGTAAATGCACTGGTCTAAGGTCCCAAAACCTTGAAATCAACATATTTGGTGACATAAAACCATTCTTTCCTTTTATCCTCTGAAAGTGGTCTCAACTTAATAAACAAAAAAAAACTAAATAAAAAAAATTAATACAATTCATGTAGTGTTCATTCTTCCAGCTCACTTGTCCAAGGTGTGTATTTGTGTGTGTGTTAGGGGTGGGGTGGGGAGCATGTGGGCACATTCACTGGCCGTTTCTACACTGAGTATTCAGAGGAAATCTCAGACTATAGTTCTGCTACATCTGAATATCCCTCAAGAGTAATGAAAGGAAAAAAAGAAACATACTAACGACAGCATCTGAAACTTTACAACAAAAAAAAACAATACAAAAAACTGAACATCAATGAGACACAGAATGACCCGGTGCAGTAGTGATTAGAGTCTGTTGGAGAGAAAGCTAGAGTTGATAAGATACTGAGATGACCTGCCATTTTGTGCAAAAAAACGAGGCAGAATATCAGAAGCGTTCTCTAAAAATGAGGCAAAATCAACAATCATAGAGCCGAATCTCAAAAAACGAGAAAGAATGACTCATGAGGAATGGGAGAAGAGCTCGTCTTCTCATAAAGAAGGAAAGACAGGAAGTCGTATTACTGTGTTTGGTTTTGGTCCCCTGTGTACAAAATGAAAAGATACATATTTATTTACATATAAATGGAATACAAAAAAGAACTGACTGCCAAGGCACCTTGAAATGCTTTACATAAAGGAATCCTCATCAATTTGATTTACATTTACCAAAAATAGAAATGATCAGGCCATGCTTGTTTGCTTTCTGTTGCTCAGTCAAGTTTTTTGGAACTCCCTGTGGAGTTCAGTTTTGGGGGGCAAGAAACAAACATTGATGAAGCTTTTTCATTCATCCATCCGTCTTTTCTGTCTTCAGGCAAGGAGCTGTTTGGCCTGCAGCTCCATTTCTGCAGCCCTCTTCAGCGCCACGTCAACCAGCAGCTGGAAGCCGCTGAAGTCCTGGGTGAGATCAGGCGGGGTGGGTGGCGGGGTGTTGAACAGGCCGCTCTGGGGGCTGACATTACCCTCCCCTCGACACCCGAACAGGCCGGCCACCTCTGTGAGCGGCAGCTCCGTGGCTCCCTCCACGCCTAGGCGCGTTGTCGTGCCGATGCCTTGCGTGCCCGTGGTGATGGTGGTGTGGCAGATGACGGAAGGTCTGGGTAAGACAGGTCCGGGTGAGGGGGGGGGTTTGGGGGACAGGACCTTTTTGGGGTAACCGTTAGAAGTGGGCGTGTTGCTGGTCGAGTGAGGCGAGCCGGGCTCGTAGCTGTTGCGGTCCTCTCCGTTAGCGAGCAGACCGTGTTTCGGGGACTGGGAATTGTCGCTGAGCATCTCGCCACCCTTGCTGCCCCGTCGCGAGATGGTGAACTGGTTGGGGTCCTTGCCGTCTTTCCGGAGCATCTCAGGAAGGAGTCGTCGCCGGGCGTTTATAAACCAGTTGCACACCTGTGCAGAGAAGAGTAGATTAGGATACGTCAAAATTCTAACATACTTAAATGCAGAGCAGATACAATCATATATCCATCACATGACATCACAAACCATCCTGTATTAATCATATAGATCCTTTTGTCAATATTTTTTTTTGTTCTTTAAAAACTGTAAACCAGAAGAAAAAATTATAATATATATATTATTTTTATTATTATATTTATATATTTAAAAAAATTTTACACACATTTTTTTAAGTTACATTTATTAATACAAGTTTTTATTAAATAAGAAACTAAATGAATCAAAAAATATGTAATTAAGAAATTAAATATAGTTAATTTCTTATGGGATGAATAACCTCACATTCTATCTCTAACTTCTACCACCTGTTATTTTCTTTCAAAGTTCAAAGCCTATAGTCCTATAAAAACTTTTACTTTGTCTATTTTGTTTGCACACTGTCTTGCACAAGTTTAAATGGAAATTCATGAGGCTGTATTGAGTTAGCATGTGACGGATCTTTGACTATTTTCGTTTTTTCCTCTTTTAAAAAGCTGAGTTGGCAGTTGAAAGCAGGAAGCTCTTGGCGGCGAGGATTTCTCTCAATCACCTAAGTAACAGTTCACCTGTATCCCTCAGATTGTTTTCTTTGTTGGGCCCGAGGGCTTTAGGCCTTAATCATGCTAATAGCGCTGTCTCTTTAACGGCTCGGGTGAGTCTCACCTGAGGGGTTGTGAGATCTACTCTAATGCAAATCCAACATTTCAGGATATAGAAAACTGTGTGCATCTCTACAAAAAGACCAACTACTTTAGTTAGTAATGGCTGACTGTTAACACCTTCAGTTTATATCAACAATTGAACTTCTTTTGAACTGGCCTTTTTAGTCAATGAACATAATGCACCACAGGTTACATTGCTGTTTAAGCGTAAATGCACACAGATCTCAAATCTAAAATGTATTCTATTCAGCTAGGAACATATATGTTAATAAAAAAAATAAATAAAAAAAATACATATACGTTATAATTAAATATATATACATTTAATTAATTATAAATAATTAATAATACATTTTTTTGTCTATTTTGACACTACAAGTACTAGTATACAAGTTAACAATTACGTCTATGTTTCAGATGTTCCTCTTCAGCATGGCATATTTAAACTTAGTACACTTGCTACAAAAATAAGCAGAGCTGTTTTGACTACTACTCTGCTACTTTGAACTACACTGAAATAACTTGAGTTCTAACTTTTCATTCTCAGTATCTAAAGGGGTCGTTTTCAAGATGCAGTCCTCAGTATGGTAATGCTCCTGTATTGTCTTCCAGTGAGTTCTCTTCAGAAGAGAAGCCTCTTTGGCTCTCTGGGTAATGGGGCTGTATTGTGTATCCAACGGTCCGCCTGAGCCTGGTAGTCTTCACTATGTTAATGTGTGTGTATTGTGTCTCCCTATTGTTAGCGAGACAGCTGGCTGAGCGCAGGGGAAATTCCTGGCCCAGTGTCTGAGCAAGTCTCTCTCTCCCTCTCTTTCTCTCTATGTGGCCACATCTCAGATGACTCAAAACAGTTATTCACTCATCTGTCCACAGGAATTCTCTCCATTGACTGCAATCACAGGAAGTGTTGTTTATATGACGCTAAAACTCAGCGGGAACAGAACGTGTGATCTGAAACGCAGTAGCGCTAGCAAAAAGAGCTGACTTTTTCTTTCTCTGACGTATTTCTTTTGGCCCTCTGCTATTTATGACATTGAACCTTTCGGTTTCCTTCACACAATGTCAGTTGAACTAGACACTGATGACAGTTAACTGCTCTCCTGTGAAGCATATAAATAGATTACTGATCAACAAAGCAGAAAACTGAAAAAATCCCCCTTGCATTCTTGACAGAAACAAGCAGTCGTGAGAAACTTCAGACTGCTTTGAGTAATTCTTTTTATTCTAATGAATTTCCATCACATTTCCAGTCCATTTTTTGTATATTATATGGTTTAATCTACTTTTATATACAGTATTTTAGATGTTGCAATCACTAATAACAATTTCTAAACAATAAAAAATACTTTTTTGTGACTTTTCCAGACCTGGAAACAGTGTTGTTGTTGTTGTTAACTAAAACTATTAAAAATTAATTTTGGTCATTGAAAAAAAGCTTTAATAAAATAAAATATAAATATTAGATGAAAAACAAACTAAAATGCTACCTTAAAGTATAAAAGCTAATTCTAAATATTATTAAATACTACATTAATATATTAATAATATTAAAATAATACCGTTTTAACATTCCCTGATATTCCAGTTTTCCATAACCATGGGAACTTTGATTATTCTGATGAGCTGCATTTCATGCAGTTTTGTTTGTTTGTTTTGTTTTTGTTCTGTGCTAGGCCACATAACTTCACACTTCTATAAATGTTCAGTACCTGTAGTGTGGAGAGATGGGTCTGCTTGGACAGCAGGGCTTTTTCCTGCTCTGATGGATAAGCATTGTAGCGGTGTTGGTAGAGCCAGTCCCGGAGTATCTGTACTGACTCTTTGGGCAAGTTTCCTCTCCTCTTCCTCTTTCCTGACCCTCCTCCGTTTGAAGAGAGGTCAAGAGGCACATCCAAACTGTCCTCGTCCTCCGTCTCGCTTCCGGACATCGCCAACACACCTGTAGACAAGAAATACTGCCACTTAAAAACAATGACGTTTACAACATTATTCTTTCTATATACAACACTGCTTTAGAACCAGGAAAAGTATGACGTCAGGTTGATGTATGAGCAATGTGTTTTTAACAGTCAATAAGTGTGATTCAGGGAATGGGAATCAGTGTGTACCCATGTGTGTGAAGAAGGACAAAAGACACCCAGTCAAACATCAACCCCCCAACCCCTTCTGAGGACCCTCCTCCTCCCCCTATCTTACACACACAGTCTCTCCCTCCAAAATGCCAACTGCGGAAAGCTACACAACAGCGCCTGGCCGTCTGTATGCATGTATAAGCGTGCGTCTGTGAGAGAGAGTGTGTGTGGCAGCTGATGTGTCACATCCCTGCTGTCAAGCAAAGCCATGTGATCCATGGATGGAGTGGAGAAAGACTCTAAGCGGTGTCAATGTTTCATCGTGCACTTCCGAGCACTGTAAATACACTCACAAAAACTATGGTTAAACACTGTTTTGTATTAAAACTCACTTAAAGGGCCAGTTCACCTAAAAATATAATTCTGTCATTATTTTCTCACCTTCAAACATGTATGATTTTCTTCTATGGAACACAATGACAGAATGACAGTATCAATCACTACTCACTTTAATTGTATGACAAAGAACAAAGTGAATCATGACTGAGTCTCATTCTTCCTACCAACTCCTTTTGGGAAAAAAAGAAAGTATTGTGGTTTGGAATAACATGAGGGTGAGTAAAAGATGACAGAGTTATGGATTTGGTCGGAATATCCCTTTAAATGCTGATCTGACAACTTTTCCTGCTTATGATGATTTGATTATTAATAACACTTGATCAAACCGGTTAGTTTGTCAATAAGACGTTTCACTCAAGAGTGCTGAGGGGGACTTTTAGTTCATGAGCAGTCAGCAAGTGAAAGAAAACTTTCCCCAACTTCAGCTCGAGCGTGGGACTTAACGGTCTAAAAACGAAACGAGTGAAATCACGTACACGTTTATCTTTGATGTTGTGTGAGAAAACGATTGAACTTGTGTAGAGGGGTAATAAGGAGTAACTTTGTCGTCGGCCTACATGAGGAGGAGGAGGAGGATGAGGGGGAGGGGAACCTGTTGCGAATCTCAAGACCGAACAAAAGAATGTCGTTTCTGGGACATTTCAAACTCTGTTTTTTCGACTTTCCACAAGATAAAAACTTGTGGAATCACGTCAGGTGACAGATAAAAGGTTAACACGACTCTCTACACGGTTATACATCATAATATGTGAGAAATACTAACTTAACAACAGAAAATGGCTCAGGCTCTATTGTGTGCAGTCAGAAACACGAGGTCGGAGGGAATGTGAAAGCGTCGCCTCGAGGAAGCGGCGCGAAATACACAAACTTCACAAAAGGAGGTCAGCATTTATTGTTGCACATTTTACACCGCGACAAACTGTCCAGACGCGGAGAAAGCAACAAAGTAGTCGTCAAATAAAAAAAGACACACTTGGAAAGTTCCCCTCATATTCCCAACAAAACTTGAGTCAGTGTTATGAGAAACTCAGAGCGCGTGAACGTTTTTCCCAAGCCAAAGGAGTTCAACTATTACACGAAGGCATTAAACATGCACGACAAAAGCATAAGAAGAGTTATTTGAGACTGCTTAAAGTTATAGTAGATTGGTTCTAAAACACAACACCTAAAATAAACACAACTGTTACATAAACATGTTTGTACAACCAAAGCTAATATATTGTGAATAAAAACCACGCGTGTTAATAACTCGTTGTGACAGCCCGCCAGCACATGGTGAGAAAAGGCTGTTTTGTCTGCAGCGGAAAACAATAGCAGGCAATGCCAGACATTTTCTGTTCAACCATCATCGACAAGTTCTATCCATTTGTTACATTCACCCATAAAAATATAACATATATCGCCGCTATTCACCCATATCGAGAAGATACATACCCTTTTTGGTCTTCATGTCCGTCAAAATTCCCCTTTTCACGTAGGCAACAAGGAGGTCGATTCTTCCTCGGTTTAATCACACACAACTGTATTATTCCAGATTGTTACGAAGTATCGAGAGAAATATTTCTTTTTGTCGAGGAATCGCCGCGAACCGCGTTTTTTCATTTGTCGGAGACGCAACACATTGTCGGGTACCTGGGACAGGCTGCGCGTCTCATTCAGTGTGTTTGATGTGGAAACTGGGTGACAGCTATCTTTGACAGCTGCGTGACTCAACGCGGTTAGATCCTCCCCCTCCGAGGGCAAGAGGGAAAAATCTGACATCAGACGCACAAAAAGACAGAAAAAGAGCTTTTTGACAAACCGATTCCAATCTTAAACGTGTGTAGAGAAAGATCCAGCGCGATGGATGTGTTTGTGGAGACGTGTTTTGGACAGTGGATTGGATCTAGTTCCTGCACGTTTCCCTTTAATGACTGCGGCAGAGAGACAGGAAGCTGGTTTATTATGAATGTAGGTTAACATTACCAAGAGGCAGCCACATGGCAGGGATATATTTGGGGCTGCTTTCATCAGCATACGTCTGTTATGCGCCCTGCTCCAAAACAATATTTTTTGGTTTTGGTGCGTTGTATTTTTCACTGAGATGTTTGTGTGTAACTCGTGTTTATATGGCAAAATGTTACTGCAGGATCATGTTGATGTGTTATCAGGTGCAATGCGGCATTTATTTCAGGTGACAGATGTCCATGATGCTGTTGCAAGCTTGAGAGAATCTTAAGGAATATCCGGTTCCATTAATGATTATTTTAGAACGTTTCAAATCGTGTCAGCGATCTAAAATATGACGCGATTTCAGATTTAACACATTAGAATTAATTGACTTCTCAAGAGTTTTTAGAGGCAACATAAATGCACTTGTCCGCCTATATTAAAAATACGAACTAAACAAAACTGTATTTTTTTATAATACCACTGATAATGTGCGTTTTTAAATTAATCTCACGAGTTTTGAATAAAACATAACACAGTATAGTTATCAAAAGTTACGAAAGCAATAACTTGCTGTTCAGTAAGCGAGTCAGAGTAATTAAAGTGTTTTGATTCACTGTAAAGAGCCATAAGAATCATTCGACCTGGGACTACACTAGTTGAATGTGCGTGGTTCACTGAAAAGAACCGACTCGTAAGAGTCATTTGTTTGGGAATCGGACTACTCTGTTGACGCTGTACGCGTTTTCAACTCGTTAAAAAGAACCGACTCAAAAGAGTCATTTGTTCAGGAATCGGATACAGTGGTCGCTTTATGTCCCGCTGCTAATTAGTAGTGCATTTAATTAGTGCATTTTTAGGAAGGTTTTCCGAATGCTCGTTCGCAAAATTCTAACGAAATGGAACGTCATGGACATTTTTTAATTTTTTAAAAAGGATTCTAATTCTAAGTAAGGATTGCTCGGTTCCCATTACAGCTCCATTTGTAAGCCGTGCGTGATGCTTCCTGTTGGCGCAGCGCTGCGTGATACCCAGTTGACCGTTGGGATTAGATGGTTGTAAAGCAAGAATCGCTTGTTTCTTCAGCTGTCCTGGTGACGCGTCCCTAATTCAAATCACAGCAGTCTCAGAATTCTTGACGCTGATTATCTCTCTTGCGTATGGAGCGCGATGCTCATCTGTTGTTCCAAATAGGCGTATCAAGCAACAGAACAGTTCGGAATTTTAGCGTCAAATAGCGCTTTACGCACAGGTTGTGTAGTATCCGTTACACACGTTATGTTATTATATGTGTCAGAAGAACACATGATTCAGAAACAGACCTTTAAAACCAGCCGTATCTGCTTGTGCAGTGCCTAAACACTGAGGCACATGGCTTTAAAGGCTTAGAATGCTGTATTTGGGTCTGTAGATATAGGTCAGGTCGTTGACTTTTCCAAGCGAGGCGTGCCTGCGTCATGCGTCTGGCCTTAATACTCAATTTACTGCTGGTGATAAAAGCACAGGTTATTCTGGACTTATACGTACGTAAACAATAGCCCATGTTTACAGCAATCGGATATTAGCCTACAACAAAAATCTTAGCATTGTATCGTATTTGTTAAAGAAAACAATACAAACTCGGTGAGGTAATCTTAATGCTGATTGGATGTGAGAAGACGTGATGATTCACGATTTCTCATAAGCCTGACACAGCTCACTTTGCATTGTGTAACACTCATGGCAGTCAAAAAGGCGTGTTGCTGTTATCCGATTAACAGAGACCAATAGTTCCCCCTGGTGTTACATTGCGCAACTGCAGACGTGTTACTGCGAAGCGCCATAGAAGCATTTGATTGCCACCTATTGGTAAAAACACGGACTACAGGGCTAATAATGACATATCTTATATAAAATACCAAATATTTAGATTCCAAGTTAAATAAATACATGTGCCTAGCTATGTAATACCAATATAAAATGTCCTAAATGCCTTCATAATTACACCGCTCTTAACTTCTGCCATTATGCTGATATACGATATACTATTAGATAGGTAGTGTAGTGTTCTCTTTTAGGTATGAGTGGGCATGAGAAAGTTTCCCTTTCAGTAGCACAAGCATAAAGAGGCATGAGAACACGGCGGAAGTATGACACTCATGTGGAAGCTATTTAAAACTTGTTGTTTCAACTTACCTTAAATTTAACCATGATCTGTTCAGTGACACAGATAGATAGATGGTATGGATGATAGAAGACAGATAGATAGATAGATAGATAGATAGATAGATAGATAGATAGATAGATAGATAGATAGATAGATAGATAGATAGATAGATAGATAGATAGATAGATAGATAGACAGACGGACGGACGGACGGACGGAGATAGATGGATGGATGGATGGATGGACAGACGGAGATAGATAGATAGATAGATAGATAGATAGATAGATAGATAGATAGATAGATAGATAGATGGATAGATAGATAGATAGATAGATAGATAGATAGATAGATAGATAGATAGATAGATAGATAGATAGATAGATAGATAGATAGATAGATAGATAGATAGATAGATAGATAGATAGATAGATAGATAGATAGATAGATAGATAGATAGATAGATATTTTTACTGGTGTGCATCTTGAGACAAAACAAAGGCCCTGGCATATTTTAAGATATTATTTCGGAGAAAACTGCTCTAACATGCATTTTAGTCTGGGACTAGGTTTAAGCTTTGTCTGTGAAACCAGGCAGGGGTAGTGTCAAATGGGCGTTTAAAGCCATATAAGGGAAAACGAAAGATGAAAGCTACAACGAGCAAATTATTCGCGTTACTTTTACAACAAATGTCATATGAATTGAAGCTTTTGGGTTGATGCCGCATCTACCTGACCTACATTTCCTCGAACAGTCTTTAATATGCTTAAGGCGATTTATAGCCAACTCTTCTTGATAAAGTAGGACCAATGAAGTTTTGTGTGAGGCGGGACTTCCTCGCTGTTGAGAGGCAGTGTGGTCCTCAGAGCTGTATGGGAACCCGCGGCCTGTTGGCAAGCTGCACGCATTCCAATCTGGCGACGCCGCCCTGACGTGCGCGCGCGTTAGCGTAAACACTGACAGAAGCGAGAGAAACGCCGAGAGTTCCAGTGACACATCACATCTTTCGCATTCCCGCGGGGTGCGGGTCGTCTCCTCGGCCCGGGCGGTGTGTCAGAGACCCGGGGTCCGGTTACCAGTGCTCGCGCTAAAATTAGGGTTGCTTTGGGGCTGACGCAAGACAACTTTGTGGCAGCAGGGAACGAGGATCCATGGAAACGAGCCCCGCACATTCACTGCTATTGATGACAGAGAATATTTTTGGACTGTGTTGTCATCATTCGGTAACAACGAGGCCAAGGCGTATTGTATAAAGGGAGGACGTTGAAAATGCACTTGTACAGCAGCGCGTTAACACACTACCCCGGCTCCTCTCGAAAAGTTTCCGTAACTCTCACCAGTGTCGCCAATAACGCAACAACGACAAGTTCCAGTTCTTTGGAGGTGCTCGGAAACGCCGTTAACGGAAGCGCCACAGAAGCGCACAGGGAATATTTGTCTGGAGGGGAACCGACTGACGCGAACATGCCTGCTTTTTCATGCTATGAGGCCACCTCGATGAGGCCGGTTTTCTACACTTCTACAGCGGAGATTATCGTCACGCGACCGGATGGTGTGGAGAGATCTGTGCCCATTCACATCGTGAAGGAGCCGCGCACAAACCGTAGACCTCTGGAGACGCACTACAAACGGGTTTCTTACGCAGTTAACGGAGATGATCATCACTCTGATTCCGTCTTGGATTTAGATCCCAGAAGAGGCATTTTTGAGGATAACAACGATGAGATAAGTGAGAAAAAATCAATTATCTACGAAAAGTTTTTTGATAATGACAGCTACAGAGTTTGTGAGAGAAGACTCGAGCCATGTTTACAAAGGGATGCCACACCCTCCAGAACTTACGAAACCGTACAAAGACCCTCATCTGATTCATCTGAAGCTCTTAAAGACCCCGAAAGGCAGGAAAGTATCGAAGATGACAATCCGGTCTTTGAGCTGCACATCCTTCAGGAGCACACAGTGACACCCAACAAAAGTGACGTCGACAACAAGGTTACCCGTTACTTGGCCGAAGTGGAGAAACAAAACAAATACCTCCACGACAGGCAGAAATACCGCTTTCACATCATCCCAGATGGGAACTGCCTGTACCGGGCCATTTCCAAGGCGGCTTATGGGGACCAGTCAATGCACAAGGAGCTGAGAGAGCAAACCATGCACCACATCGCCGACCACCTGGAAGAGTTCAACCCCATCATCGAAGGCGACGTCGGGGAGTTTCTGATCAACGCGGCGCAGGACGGTGCATGGGCCGGCTATCCAGAACTGTTAGCCATGAGTCAAATGCTGAATGTGAATATCTACTTGACCACTGGGGGTAGTGTGGAAAGCCCGACGGTGTCAACCATGGTGCACTACCTGGGCGAAGAGGACTTGTCTAAACCGGCCATATGGTTGAGCTGGCTTAGTAACGGTCATTATGATGTGCTGCTGGGCAGCTGTCAGCCCAACCCGGAGTATGACGACTGGTGCCGTCACACCCAGGTGCAGCGCAAAAGGGACGAGGAGTTGGCCAAGTCCATGGCGGCGTCCCTTTCCAAAATGTACATTGAGCAGAACGGTCTGCACTGAAACGGATGGACTCAATCGGAGAATGTACCTGGGGATACTGTAACTCATTCTGTTGTTTCCAAATGGATTGCACTTTGATTCCTCGCGTGATTAAATATTGCCTTAATTTATTACATTTCTATCCTTGTGTCTTCATTTTTCCATAAATGTGTTGAAGTGCAGTGCACAAGATGATTTGTGGTGCGATTATGTAAAATAAGGACTGGGTCTGAGTGAATGTTTCTTAGCCTTGATTGCATTTTAAGTCTTGTTTCTGTATATTGTTTTGTAATCTGTTGTGCAGAACTGTTCATCCACCTGAATGGAATATGTCGCACTTATACAAACATTTCCAGCAGTTCTTGTCAATGTTTATGTGTGTGTTTTTTCCATTGTAGTCCATTTACCTGCACTGCTGTGTTATACACTAAACTGATGATTCTCTCATGTTCAAGTGCCTGAAATCTATTTTACAAATATGTATTTTTGAATAAATTCTTTTGAAGCAATTTCAAAACTTGTTTATTTACAACCCCCTCCGCACACATACATTCACCCTCATGTTGACTTTAATTATTCTGTGGAAGACAAAAAAAAATAAAAAAAAAATATTCATTTTCAGTCAAAATATCGCATCTTGTGTTGCACAGAAGAATGAGTTAGTTAGGGGGTCCAGGGAAATGTTTAGAGAAAATCAGTGTGATTTAATAATAATAATAATAATTTGTTCAAAATAAACAGATTCTAATAAATACAAAAAAAATTCAGATTAAAATACAACTTTGATAAAACATTTTTAAAAATATATTAAAATAAACATTTTGATATTAATAAACAAATCAGATAATAAATAAATATATTAACATGTATTTAAGTTAAAATAATACACAGTACAGTACTGAGAGAAAAAAAAACTTGATGTATAATATTTTTCACTATAAATTGGGGCCTTATACATAAAAAATATAGCTGCCTTTAAAATTTTAGGATGGGGATTCCTTGCATGAGAATGCTCATATATGGGGGTCTGTGGCATCTAAAATATTGAAATACTCTGTCCCATACATACTGTAGGACAAGGATGGACACACATGGTTGTAACACCTGTAAAAGTCTTCAGTTTCTTTCCTAGAACATGACTTTTACATAAATGTTGACCTTTAAAGACACGGCACCACGATTGTTAAAAAATGACATAACTGTGTAGGAATGAGAGGAGAGAGTGATCTCATGTCAGTCTTGTGAGTATATGTTCTCATAGACTACTCTGAAGACTGACCTCAGTGTGGTTATCTCTATTTTAAGTGGCTCCTCTAAGGGGTAGATGGGGGTCTTCAAAGTTCTTTCCTTGAATAGAAGGATCACTCTTTACTGCTGTAGGTCTATATGGAACAGCACAATCTAGTATTACAAATAGCTAATTACATGGCCTGCTGACAGTAGAACACAGAGGCACTATTATAAAATAACAGAGATCACAACATAAAAAAGCCAGTCAAACCCAAGCTATTCCTGCAAAGTACAGTAACTTTACCCCCATTTAGTTATTTCATAATTTCAGGAGGTTTATTAAGAAGAAGATGACCTCTGTATTATGTGGTATGCACAATCTTTAAATAATTACTCTTTTCTAAATATACCCATTTAAAATTAGACCATTTAAAGGGGCAGATATAAGTCTTTATATATTTTATTTCACTTTTATTTTAAGAAACAAAATGTTTTTTGTTGTTGTATGGTTTTAGTTTTAGTTAACCCTGTTTTGTCAAGTTTTTGTGTTGTAGTTCCTGTGTCAGCCACTAGATGACAGTATAAGTTCGAACGCCCAGCGCTGTATGATAAAATACAATGCCTCAGAAATCATGCAGCTTTTTATGCAGACCATAGTGCATCGTTTGAATCATGCGACAGGACACACGAATAAACCTCGAGGCTATGACACACGACACTGTGTGTGAGAGCGTGTTTGCATGTTGTTCATGTTTCAAGTTGTCAATCAGCCCAACTAATCAAACCACTAATTTGAATAGCTTTTATGTTGATTAGGGCTCTAATAAACATTAACGAACTAATAACTGGTCAATTTGTGCATTCTGCAGTGCATCAATACTGGACAAGGTCAAGCACTATGGCATTTTGTCTATTAAAAGGTCCTTAGTTATTGCTTAGGCTTATCAAATAGCCTATTGATTATGTTGGTGAATACATTGTTTTAAAAATAATAGACTATTTAGGAAAATATGCATAAATAGGATTCCACAGCAAACTATCTCTTACAGAACAATCAGCTTTAAATTGGAATGACGTAATTCTGCAGTCATGTGGACTTTAAGTTGCTTGTTTTTTTATTTATTTATTTACTTTTTGGGCTGAAAACCCCCTCGCTTTCTCTCTCACCCTCCCTCTGAGTCTCTCTCCTCTCTCATGAAGGAGTTTGTGTCCTTTGGTCATACATCCATAGCGCATACCGACTCAGAGCTCCATGTGTTTTTAGGAAAACGGAAGCGGGAAATTAGCGAAAGTTTCGCGGATACTTGGCCAGGGTCGAGCAGTCTGGAGAGGTGCAGAAGATGTCCGGACACCGGGTTCAGTTCGCGGATCTTCCTTCTACCAGCGAGCGCAAAGGAAGCCCGAAAATTAACAGTAAGATTTCAGAGTTTCTGTTTCCTCCGGCTATGCCTCAAAACCGAGTGTGTAGACTATCTAATAGTATTTTTGGGCATCGGAGACGCCGAGCTCACACACAAATATTAATATATGACCAAAATATAGGCAGCACACTCTTGACGCACAGCCTCGGAGTTAAAAATTAGAGAACAGTTGGTTAAGCTGTGTCACATTTGACTAAAGTTGGCCTCGAGGCAAAAAGAAATGCGATATCATCAACTAAAGAATGCTGTTATGAAATTAAAAGTATTAAGGACAATACAATCATAGATTATTTTAAGATACAAGAGGTCCAGTGGCACATTTTGCTCCTCTGTCAATGATAAACACTGGGGAGTATGTAAATTATGTTGCCTACAATAATAAAAAAAAAACTAACATTCGAAGTCTTATTTTGCTGCACATTATTTACATTTTCATAAATTCTTACTGGAGGATAACCCTTAGCTACTATTCAGAAATGTTGAATGTAGTGTCAATTTTAAAGACTTTGTATTTTAACTTCCTGTATTTGGAGGCATCTAATCTAATAGCTGACACACTACCCCACAGCTAAAATTTTCAGGGGAAATGTACAGGATTCAATTCCTGCCAAATGTTCTGTGGTCATGGATCAAAAAATAATAAGAGTGATTTCAAAATGTAAAAACATGTAAAAATATATTGCACAAAAAAAGTAATAATAATTACTTAATAATAATTACTTTACTTTAATAATTACGCTTATAGTAACAACCCCCTATATTATATTTGCAATATATTTGTACATGTGTTTTTAAATTTTGAAATCATGCGTATTATTTTTTTAAAATCTGTGACCGCAATACATTTGGTGGGAATTTAATCCCATAGAAATGCCGTATTACTTTAAAAATAATTGTTTTTATTTACTTTTTATTTATAGCTTGCTAGATTAAAGGGGGCGACACAACTTGACCACTGACACATCTTACCCCACTCTTCCCTACTTATTTTGATCTTTGCTGATGTAGCCCATGCTTCCACTGAAAGCAGTGGCTTTCTGCTGATTGAAGCTTATCAGAAAACTTGAACAAAAACAGCTGTTTCATATCACATCACGGTCTCATAACCTTTAAAACCCTGAGTGAACATTTTTAGTTTTTCTTGTGTTGCTACATTTTCTGCTGTTATTTCTGCTCTAGTGCAAGACATTTGGGTAACACTTTACATTAAGGTTCCCATTGCAAAGGGTTTATAAAGGGGTTTGTTAATGACTTATAACTCATTTACAAATGCATTATAAATAGTTTATAAGCAGTTATAACTGCATGAATAAAAATAGTGACTTTAACGCAATGCCTGCCCAATAGTGAGCCATATTTAACTCACATGTTATAGATGTATTTATTCACACTTATTTAACTCAATACCAGATTTCTGATTTATTTCATGATGCAGCAAAAATAGTCATATAATCAAATAATCATAGTGAGACTGAAGCGTGTTGTATTTGTATTCTCATTAATATCTCATAACTGCCACTTTTCTTAAAATGTTCCTTACCAGAGGTTACTGTTTTACCCATGATATTCCACAAAAAGCTCATGATGCCTATCCCCAGCAGTGTCAAGATGAAATTATCAAACTTAATTTTGGGGAAAAAAACAACGACAAAAAAACAAAACAAAAAAACACAAGACCACAACGATAACTTGATGAGATATTAATAATGATAATTTTAATTCCAATATTAGTTAATTGTGAACCTTAATGTAGGGTGGACACTTGCGAACCATTTATTAATGAGTTACAAATATTTATAACCTGTGAAAGTCAACCTTAATGTTAAGTGGAAACCTGTGAACCTGTTCACTTCAGGAATCCGGATAAGTGTGAATAAATACATTTATTAATCATTTATAGCATGTGAGTTAAAAATGGATCACTATTTGGCAGGCATTGCGTTAAAGTCACTCTTTTTATTCATGCAGTTATAACTGCTTATTAACGATTTAGAATGCATTTGTAAATAAGTTATTAGTCATTAATTAACCTGTGCCCCATTTTTTGAGAATTCTTTGAAAACGACATACCCAAATGAAAATGTCTGCAGCTCTTAAACCCTATGGTCTATATTCATAAATCTGGTCTTATTTTAAACTAGACACTTGAAATGTTGCTACCCAAGAGTCATAATAACTCAAAGTAATATGGGAACAGAGTAATATACATGTAAATATACATGTAAGTGACTCACGTTTTTTTTATTTATTTTTTTACTTAGGGAAAAAAAGATTATAATTTAATGTTAAGAGCCTGAAAATAACTTAAATATAAAACTGAATGTCTAATCATGTCATGATTCAAATATGAGGATGATTCTCTCAGTAATGTAGCTTCTGTGAGCTTTTATGTCAAGAAAAGTCTAGGCGAATTTCAAAAGGCCATTTATTTCAGAACATTTGCTATTGTAAAGAGTAGTTTTTCATTCAAATAAATCTGCAATAAACTGCTAATTATAATGGATAAACAGTTACTGAAAAACTAAAGCAACTATTTACAGAGATTACAAAGTGTAAAAAACTCATTTAGCTGATGGGAAGAGTCAGTAAGAGTCTGCGCGCTCCACTGCAGTTGCGCCATTGCGCACAAACAGTATTCACCAAAGCCTACTTACGTAAACTGCGCAAGATAATGCCTTTTGATTG
This sequence comes from Romanogobio albipinnatus, assembly GCA_023566225.1. NCBI lineage: Eukaryota > Metazoa > Chordata > Actinopteri > Cypriniformes > Gobionidae > Romanogobio > Romanogobio albipinnatus. The sequence continues at coordinate 18,683,191 of CM042260.1, read as the reverse complement.
GTTACTAAGTCCATCAATCAAACCTTTGTTGGAAATGCATTGGCTGGGCACCGAGTGCCTTTATCCAACGAAAACCATGGGCGCAATGATTGACAGCTCACCAAGCCTGTAAGGTGCTTCCTCTATATGATGCATCCCAGGAGAGTCTCTGATTGAAGGAGAGAGACGAGGGAGGGTTTATAATACGTGGGAGAGACTATTCTAGCAGGGGGAGTTTGCCAGAAAAGGATTAGAATCGATATTTCATTGAAAATGGACATGATTGATTACGCTAACTCAAAACTCCCTTGCAAACAACGAAGGATTTTTTGTTTTTTCCCTATTTTTTCGTTGTTTTGGATTAAAAAGTGGGATGCATTTTGAAGAGTGGACTCTTACACAGAGATGTATGCGGGTGTTTATTGGATTCGTCCGATCTGATCCGAACGACAGGAGATGAAAGATGAGTACCGCTAATATTATGCTAATGTTTACATGGCCGGTCCTTTAGCGTTTCATTTAACCCTTTCCTCTCTGGTTTATTTATTGCAAAAACAAGTTCAGAACATGAATCTTGAGTGTTTTAGCTTTCAAATGATGCATAGTTTGTGATAGTTGATTGAATATTTTGTATAAAACAAAAGTAAATAAAAGTACACACACGCCCACTTCCGTCAACCCCTCCGCCCGCGATCCGGTGCGGGTTAAGAGGTTTTAACAAACACCTTTATAAACCCTTTGCAAAGGGAAACTTAATGTAAAGTGTTACCGACATTTGACATTATAGCTGAGAGAAAACAGCCTTGCCATGTATGTATGTAATGCTATTATTTGTTAAATGTCATGACTAAAGTAGTACTAGTCAAACAAATGGGATTCCTTTCACAACTTGAACCAATCCTAAAGGATCCTCAAAGAATCAGTGGATTCTTTAGTATATAATTAGTGGATACAAGTTTACCCAATTTATGTGGTTAATTTCTTAGAACTCAAGTTCATCCATTTGGATCATATTTGAGTTTTAGCTGATTCCTGTTTGATCCCATTAAATTGGTTCCAAATAATGATAGAGGCTGTGTCCGAAATTGCATACTCTCTTGAGTAGGTGCTTGTTTTGAATAATTACTTCACGACCACTAAAAAGTATATGTTCTATATAGTATGTGTAATCTGGACGTACCATGTCGCCCTTATCAAGTGACCTACCTTTTTCAGTTGTGTTGCTTCACTGCCATTCATAAATCCTCTCCCGTGGCCTCATGGGATAGTAAAGTGTCCATTGTATACACACTTCAGAATCTCGCCGTAGTCGTCCACTGTTTTTCGCCTACTATATAGTAGGGAAGTATGCAATTTTGGATGAAGCCGTGATTCCATTAGCAATCGTTAAGGATTCTGAGTATGTTCCTTTAGGAATCCTCTTAGAGAGAAATATGCATTTTAGAAATTTAGATTTAGACATTTTATTTATGGTCTTGTGTGCAAAAATGTCAGGAATTGAGTGCATTGCCTTAGCCCAAACTATCCACTAGTGACCTGGAAAAACTCTGTTATTTGCTTCATGGCTGTTTCTAATCAGAACATGTGAAATTACTTTGAATGGCTTTGATGAGTCCTTTACTCCACAATTGAGTGCCTCCTGGACTATCAGACATGACGACAGAAGAGAGAGCAGGGGGGAGAGATATAAGAAAAGAGCAATATAACAGCCCGAGAGCTGTAATATTATAAAGTTCTTGTTCATTCTCTCTCTTTCACTTTCTCTCTGGGTGCAAACCAGAGAAAAAAATCCCCCCACCACCCAGCTGAGAAGCAGCAGACTATACTGAAGGACTGCAAGCTCCACTTAGTGAAATCCAGAGTGTCGTAAGATTTCACTGTTTGGATCCTTTCCACTGATACACAATCTTAAGGACAGGAAGTGTTTGTCAGGGCTGCAGTGCTGCTCAGAGAGAAGAGGCTGTTTGGAAAACACACATAAAGAGACTGAAGTGGGTCATTGAAGGTTTTGAGCCTTTTAGACGCTACATTTACGTTTAATCATTTAGCAGACGCTTTTATCCAAAGCGACTTACAAATGAGGAGAGCAATAGAAGCAATAAAAGCACAGTAGGGGCAAGGTTAAAAAAAGTAGCAAGGTTAAAAAAAAAAATAGTGTTAGTATTAAAGGGTTAGTTCACCCAAAAATGAAAATTCTGCCATTAATTACCAACATGTCCTCCAACCAATACACCGATATAGGTCGTTTGTCACTTCCCTGAAATACGACCAATAGGAGCTTTTACTAAAGTTGCACCCCTATCGACAACAGGACATTTTCATTTTAATTCATGAAATACAACCCATAGGAGCATTTACTAAAGGTGTGCCCCTATCGACAACAGGACACTTTCATTTTAATTCATGAAATATAACCCATAGGAGCATTTACTAAATGTGTGCCCCTATCGACAACAGGACACTTTTACTTTAATGCTTTGTTTCCTTTTATTTGCATCATATTTCGGGTTTTGCGTAGGCCAATTGATAGAGCATTGCAAAATACAACATCATGTAATCATGTGATCATGCAGTCGTGGGTTCGAGCTCAGGGACCACATGTGCTCATGAAGTGTATGCACTATAAATCACTGGGTAGGTTTAAGGGTGGGGTGGGGTGGGTGTAGTTGTTAAAAAAAATTTTTTTGCTAAAGGATAAATGATATATGACAAATGGTGATAAAAAGTTCACACAATGCATTTAAATAAATACGCATTTTGATTGGTAACGACAGTCATACGTCATTTCATGATGACAGATGTAACACGACACTTATTTTTACGTCAGCTAGAGGGCACATGACTTTAAAACGTAAAAAAAGGTTGTAATAAGGTGCTTGAAAAACGACCTAAAGAGTCAGGTTTTTTTGGATGACAGTCTGTTAATTACTCACTCTCGTGTAGTTCCAAACACGCACAACCTTTGTTCATCTTCGGAACACGAATTAAGATATTTTTGACGAAATCTGAGAAGTTTCTGAACCATCCATAGGCATCCATTTCAGACTCCTACGCTGTTGGCATAGTAAATACAGTGCAGCACTTCCAGATTCTACGTCAGAACGCCGGCTCATTATTGCCAATGGTGAGTCGGCATTATGACGTAGAACCTGGAAGCGCTGCGCTGTGTTTACAACGTCAACGATGTAGGAGTCTGACACAGACAAGAAGAAATTGTTGAATAAAGTCGCTATTTTTGTTTTGTTTTTGCGCAGTATTCTCGTCACTTTATAACATTAAGATTGAACCACTGGAGTCACATGGACTATTTTAACGATGTCTTTATTACTTTTCTGGGCCTTGAAAGTTGCAATGGTGATGCTGCCTACACTGTAAAAAGTGACTGATCACATCAAAATTTTTCAGTTGGCCAAATTGAATTTCTGTGAATTGATGCAATTTAATTCAATTCGGCCAACTAAAAAAATTTGATGTGATCAGTCACTAGAAGATTTTCAATTGGAGACCTGATTTTTTTTTACAGTGTACTGTATATGGTTCAGAAAGCTCTAGTATTTCATCAAAAATATCTTAATTTGTGTTCCGAAGATGAACGAAGGTCTTACGGGTTTGGAACGACATGAAGGTGAGTAATTAATTACATAATTTTCATTTTTGGGTGAACTAACCCTTTAATGAATCAAGTGTTAATGATAAAGTGAACTTTAGATTTAAAGGGGTGGTAAAACGCATTCTTTCAAAGGCTTGATTGTGTTTGTGTTCACGCTTCGTTTTTTAAAAATTGCATTATTTTTCATATATTTTACCTATATTCTACACTGCTCTGTCCCTCCTTTTAAAAAACGGTCTGATGGTTTCCGGGTTGTATGAAGCCAGTCCCTCAAAAATACTCAATGGGCTCAGATTGGTTAGCTGGCCCAGTGTGTTGTGATTCGCTAACCGCCCAGTGCACGTTTGTCGGAAATGTCACGCCCCTTACCTTTACCGGTAGCCTCAGGCTACTAGCCTGTGCTTTGGGTAGTACAATGGCGTCAATAAAACCATACCAGTTTGAGCCCGAATCAGACCCAGACAATTTTAGTGAAGATGATCGAGCAGAACCTGTTCAGTCCTCAAGAGTAAAGACTGTGGATCTATAGTGATCGCTACTGAATGGCACCGTTACTTTTGTATTTTTAGAACGATTTGCCAAATATCTGTCGCAAGAACGAACACTAAACATTGGCTTTACTGTAGTATCCAAATCAAACACAGAACCATGTTTAGCATGCCTGTAGATAAACAATACATAAAAGCTCTAATCAAAGAATAATTTACACTAATGCCAAGTTCGCTGTTGAGATTTTAAAAAGTTTGTAACGTTAGGTGTTTGTCAGATAACGTTAAGTATGAATGAGCATATAAAAAACTGGTTTGCAGAGCGGTGTCATCTGTTGACTTCCTTGCTACAACGTACAATAACAATACAAACTATTACAGGAAAACACATCGACGAAAAATAAATCATACTTACAGGTTGTGGCCCGTAAACAGCTTCTGTTTTTAAATCCATCTTTCAGGACAAGCCGTTGTAAGAATCCTGCATTGAACTCGTGAAGATTGTGGAAGCTTGCCTTTCCTCATATATTGCAAATACAGACGAATATTGTCCATTATGTCACATTTTCCGGTCTTCTCCTCCGACACCTGTCTGTCTCGTGCTTTGATTTATGATGGGCAGCATATATCTGCTGTAAATGCGACCGTGTTCCCCTCTGTCTCATACACGCTTGCATATAACGTTGTATGTTAAACGCACGGCAACGCACCCCCGTCCCTAGGAAGGCTGAACAAAGTGGACCTGCAATCCGGATGAAAATAACAGCGTTTCGTCGGCATTGGCAACAACACTCCAGCCTACTAACTATACCACAACAACTATTCCCCGCGGCGATACAAAATGTATATTCATATACATATTCTCGGAGGAGGGGTGATTGTAAATATTGGGGCTGGTGATGTCAGCAACCCTGGAGGAATGTGTAGTAGTCCCTAGCGGCCGTTTGCTGTAGTCCTTAGAAATTGAATTCTTTAAAAGCAAATATCTCCCTTTGCTTTAAACTTTGAACGTTGTAACTTTGCAGATGTTATGCTCAAACAGGAACATTACACACACTAGCTAAAGTTAGAAAAGTGAAATCGTGGTTTACCACCCCTTTAAGTTGTGTCTTAAATTATGGACTAAACACTGCCTATCTCGTATGCAAAGTAAAATGTTATTATTGTCATAAATGGAATGCTAACTTTGCTAAATGCAATTTTTTAGGCAAGTTCAAGGGAAAGTTATGTGCTGTGTTCAAAATCTCCCCCTAATCACTATTCCCTGCATTACTCCACTGAGTGAATTCGGACACTGCTTTTGCATAGTTTCTGCTCGCTGTTTAATAATTATTTAAAATGTAGCAAACAGGCAGCTCCAGTAGTAACAAAAAGATTTATCTTGAACTCTGCCATGGAAACTAGCATGTATAAGCCGTAATTAAACAATTTAATAATCAATTATAAAGGAATATTTATGTAAGCAGCCAATTCTGTTACTTAAAGCAGCTGAGAGATGCTGGACGGTGCTTGTTAATGGCACGCCCGGCTTGTTATTTACTGCAATTTCCACACACACACTCACAGTCGTAGATTTACTTTACCATGACTGGTCTTCATTTTAGGTAAGCAAGAATCCAAAAAAAAAAAAAAACAGTCAAAAAATCCACAGTTCAGAAAGGACCACTTTGGCAAATTACTTTGGGTTGATTGAAACACAAGTTATTTTTGGCGGTATGGTTCCTTATGGGGGTTCTTGCTCCATAATTAATAGAAAATACAAGAGCTTTAGCATTAACCCCCATGAAACCATGATTGATATACAGACGATTAAGACAGTTTAGTAATGTCTTTCACAAGACACAGTGGTAACATGTAGACGTGTAGTGAATCCCAGGACGTCTATACTGTAGCTTGGCTATGAGGATGAGTGTCTCTCAGCAGTGAGGTTCATAACAGCTAGGACTTGAAGCCTTTGGGAATCTGAAAAAAAAGAAGACGACAGCCAAAAGGTGCACAGTAATATGCTGATACTTGTAGTGGGGAGGGAGGGATGGTTGCGAGCATACTTCCTGAGCAGTAATGCCACGCATATACAGTATACCCCCGGTCTAATAGGAGAATGGTAGTGATTGGAACGATTTGACAGCTGACCGCAGCACAATGCTTACGTGGCCTGACTGAACTAACGCTGCACTTGATTTCCAGTCCTTTACTAGTACAGATTCCCATTTTACAGTACTATTACACTGTATGATATTATGCTGGACCAGTGCGATTTTAAAAATGGATGGATTTTTTTGGTGAGACGCGGGAATTCATTCAGTGCGCAACTCTCACAGTGGGTATTGTCATCTGTTGTACACTCGTTATTGCGGTGCATTGTGGGATTGAATGAGTGCACTCAATAACGTCCACTATGGTTTCGGACACCACGACAAATGGCTGTCCCCTCAAATATTGCCCTATTTAAAGGTATAGTGGGCGATTTTGGACACAGCTGTGGTGTTGCCGCTAGCTTTAGCATGGTTGCTAACCTGCACTATTTTGACCTACCAACCTTCATTCCAATGATTATTCTAACACAAAACACACAATGTGTGGTGACGGTAAAGCTTCTAACTCAACCCAACTTTCAGAAACCCGACCAATACTTGACATTTTTTGGACCTCAAAAACCCTCTTTATTTTACCCTTAACTTTATTTTGACCTTGCAATCTTGCTGTGAAACAGATTTCTCCAATCATTTAGTCCGCTTACATCCTGCCCCTTTCTTAACATCAACCTCAAGCTTGCATTTAGATGTGCTTCCATCCAGTCAACAACCAACGAATAAAACCAAGTTCACTGCCCTAGATTTTTTTATTTTTCAATAATATATTTCTCTTTGATGTACAGTATGTCACAATATAGAAGAAAAAAAATCTGTTGCTACATGAAAAAAAATCTGTTGCACACTTCAGTTAAACAAGCACTTCATCCAAGTACTCGTAGCGCACAACCTCACATTTGTCTTGTTTGCAAAATGGGACATTTCACACCTTTACTTTTTATATAACCTTTTTGAGCTCAAACAGCATTGGTTCTGTTTGGTACCATGTTTGGTTCCGTGTACTAAAGCCAAAGCTTATAACTTTGAGCACTTATGTATTAGAAAACTGTGATATGAAGTTTTACAGCATTGCGTCTCACTCAGGTTTCTACTTGTCATGGCTGGTTATGCAGACTCAGAGAGCATTGCTTAATCTGGAAAATTTTGAGGATTTAGCTGTCTGAAAATGGGCTGGGATGTCTAACAAAGGAACTGTCCTTGGTCTTTCTCCATTTCTGAGAGTTGTTGCATCTCCTTGCCTGCTCAACGATCAATGAGAGGGTGTGAAATGAAGAGTATATGTTAGATTTATTCACTGTTATTCCAGTGGCATTTTGCTAAATCTTTTAAAGTACCCTGCAGGCAACAATTTTTATCCCTTAAAACTCAACTTTGATCATCAAAATATATACATATTTAAGCGTTTTCCCCCTGTGAAAATAACATATTCATGCCTTAAAATAGCTTCAATATAACTCTACACCTTTGCTTCATTTAGAATACGCAGACCATGAATATGCAAATTAGTCCCCGCCTCCACTCACTCGCACCATATTGGGACTACTGGAGAATGTCAAATGTTTTTATTTTACTACGCGTTTTTGCAGCGGTGAGTGATGTAGCCAATCACAGACATGTTTGTTGATCTCTTGAAAGCAGTGACCAATAAGGGGTGTTTGATTTAGTCAGAATCCACTCACTTGTCAAAACGCTGGCTGGAGTTTTTGTTCTGTGCTGAGTTTTGCACGCTCATGAATCCTCTCATTAACAAAGTGTAGACAATGTAAATAAGAGATTCATTGTGCAGTGTAGAAAACTTCATTGATTATAACAGGGCTTTGAGAGATAGCAAACTGAGATGAGTGACAGCTTTTTAGTGATTATAAAGTGAGCTATCTTTGCACACATTCTAGACCAAATATAATCCATTTTGAATTCAAATAAAAGTCAACACATAAATGATATGCTTAGACTTTGGCTTGACTACATTATCAAACAGCTAATGATGTGTTGCTAATGTTAAAGGGATAGTTCAACCAAAAATGAAATTTGAATGAGGAATGCGGTCGTATGACTGCGTTCCTGAAAATGCAGCCTCCGGTTGTGCAGGCAGATGCTACTCCATGCACGCGCGTCCTATTTACGAATGTTTGGAATTCATTAATATACAACTACCAAATCCGTGGTATACGAAGCGTTTGTGAAACCAGAGGAGAGTTTTCGTAAATGTCCATACACGCAAATTACTCAGAATTTGCTCATATGTTTATATGGGGGAGGGGGGGGGGGGGGGGGGGGGGCTTATGGTCAAATAAATACAAAGCAGTATCAAGATGCATGTTGACTAAATTCAAGCATTAAAGAGAAAACAGTGTCTTCACTTCTTCATTTCACACATATAATTGAATGAGGAAAGGAAAAACAAAAGAAAACAGCAACAACAGACAAGCATGTTGACTGCTTGAACATAAATTTTGCTCTCCTTTCTTTCTGGCCAGCAAATTTCTCAATGACTCTGATTAAAGTCAGTCATCTCAGTTGTGTCATGACGTTTGCATTTTTCAGTCAGATATTTGAAGTCTCTTACCCCCGTTGTTGTCCACAAAACTTCAGTACCGACACTTTGAAATAAAAGACAGGGAAAGCAATAAAGGGCATTGCTAACAACACATCCAGCCAGCCACCTAACTTACGTTTCTCATAACAAGCGCGTGAAGCTCCGAGTGTAGATTCGTCCTCTGTCACTGCCCTGCTGCTGGATTTGTAAATCGCGTTGGTCCGGTTCGGAATCCTTAATCCTTTTTTTTTCTTCCAACGAACACCTTGTGAGATTTGGTTTAACTGCTGCCATCTCTACGAAAGTGATCATCCTAACAAGGTTTTGGCAGAGTCGGAGTGACGGTGTCGCCCGCGCACTTTCACTTTAGTGGCCAAGAGCGTAAAGTTGAATGACAGGTGACGAGAGCCAATCAAATTGGATAAAATAACACGCATCCAATTCTGATTCGCCAGGGACGCAGCGACCTGCGTCCGGAGGAGGATCTTTAAGAAACCAATTAGAGACCAGCTTCACGTCACATGCTGCCCGTAGATTTTTGAACTCAGATAGACATCCATTTGTCCGGCGTTCCTCGCGCATGAAACATATTGAAGAATATATAAAATAGTTAACCGATCAAAGCCAGTTTTTATTAAATGCTGAGGCTCTTACTAACAGCCGGCACGTCGTATGAGTAAACTATTTTATTTTTATATCATTTTTGTATACATGTATATTTCTGAAATTTTGATGGGGGCGGCGCCTCTATTGACAAGCCGCCCCTGATGAGGCCCATTGACGGGATTAGTTACAAGTTTGTGACGGTAGAAGAGAGGGATGGTTTTACACTGTTTTTGGTACTGTCTTTGGTACACTGCAGTTTTAAGGAGAAAATACTCAGCAATCATGTTGACTGATGAATGTACACACAGTTTGTCACAAAGCATATTAAAAACACCACACAGAGATATAAACAACATTAAAAACTTGATACATACTTTAAAATACATAGTGACTGCTTAAAGCACTATTAATATGAAATCAAAGACAGTTGACGTCATTCAACTCATCAAAGTGCTTTTGACTGATCCAAATGGCTTCTAAATCTATTTTAAGGAGGTGGTTTGTGATTGGCTGATTGGTCGTGACAGATACGCCGAAGGGTTTGAGGATCCTGTTCATGTATAGCTCTAATTGGATGCAGATGTCTCGCATGGCCATATGATGCTCTCCTCAGCGAGGCTTTGAAGTGACTCTGGACTCAAAATACTTGAGGCCTGGGTTTAATTTTCTGGCTCATCAGTTAAACCCAATACACAGAGAGAGAGGTCCTAGAGGAATGCATGTCTGCATGTGTATGTGTGTGAAAGGGAGAAATGCAAGCTCAGGTACAGACCCAGATCCCTGGATGACAGGGCAGAAAATGCTGAATCTCCATGGTGACAGGGCAGTTGACATACCACGTCACATGAGAGTCGACACAGTGGAGAACTGCCAGACCTGAAAAATCCCTCTGAGTGTAATTAGCTCAGCACATGTAAGTGTGTATGTGCGTTCTCTACTATAGTCAATGGATGTCAAACACAAGTGCTGATTAGGACAGAAGGAGGGATTGAGAGAGACGAAAGGCAGAAAAAGGAACAGAAATATCAAAGGGTAGCTACAGGGAGAAGACTACATTCAGAACTGTAGAATTGCACAGGCAGAAAAACTTTAATGGGAAGTAAATGGGGACGTTTGCTTTTGTTAGATGGGGACTTTGCTTCAGTCTTGTTTTTCAGATTTTCTCCAAATAATCACACACGTGTCTCCTCTGGAGTTTCCAAAAGAGATTTAAAAAATGTCAGAAACTGCAATCAAATGATCAGGGTTTTCAATATGAATAGTACATTTTTCCAAGATCGAGCTTGTACTTCAATGTATTGTAATTTATAATGTTTAATATGTTATTTTTCATTTATAATATTATTTTAAATTATTATATGTATGTGTGTATATATATATATATACACACACACACAATATTTCCAAAAGTATTGGGACACCCCTGCAATTGAATTCAAGTGTTCCAATCACTTCCATCGCCACAGGTGTATACAATCAAACACCTAGGCATGCAGACTGCTCTACAACCATTTATGAAAGAATGGGTCGCTCTCAGGAGCTCCGTGAATTCAAGCATGGTACCGTGATAGGTTGCCACCTGTGCAATAAGTCCATTCGTGAAACTTCCTCACTATTAAATATGGTCAACTGTTAGTGGTAGCAATTGGGAACAACAGCAACTCAGCCATAAAGTGGTAGGACACTTAAAATCACAGAGCAAGCTCAGTGCATGCTGAGGCGCACACTGCACAGAAGTCGCCAACTTTCTGCAGAGTCAATAGCTACACACCTCCAAACTTCAGATTAGCTCAAGAACAGTGCGTAGAGAGCTTCATGGAGTCAGTTTCCATGGCTGAGCAGCTGCAACAAGCCTTACATCAGCAAGTGCAATGCAAAGCGTCGGATGCAGTGGTGTAAAGCACGTCACCACTGGACTCCAGAGCAGTAGAGACGTGTTCTCTAAAGTGACGAATCATGCTTCTCTGTCTGGCAATCCGATGGACGAGTCTGGGTTTGGCTGTTGCCTGAATGCATTGTGCCAAGTGTAAAGTTTTGTGGAGGGGGATTGTGGTGTGGGGTTGTTTTTCAGGGGTTGGGCTTGGCGCCTTAGTTCCAGTGAAAGGAACACTTAATGCTTTAGCATACCAAGACATTTTGGACAATTTCATGCTCCCAACTTTGTGGGAACAGTTTGGGGATGGCCCCTTCCTGTTCCAACATGACTGTGCACCAGTGCACAAAGCAAGGTCCATAAAGACATGGATGAGCGAGTTTGGTGTGGAGAAACTTGACTGGCCTGCACCAACACCAGTGCCTGACCTCACAAATGAGCTTCTAGAAGAATGGTAAAAAATTCCCATAAACACTCCTACACCTTGTGGCAAGCCTTCCTAGAAGAGTTGAAGCTGTTATAGCTGCAAATGGTGGGCCAACTCTATATTAAACCCTACAGTTTAAGAATGGGTTGTGATTAAAGATCATGTGCATGTAAAGGCAGGCCTCCCTAAACTTTTGTCAATATAGTGTATAGGATAGGTTGGGGTAAGATGCCCCCCAGGGCAAAATGACCCAACAACCCCCATACCTTATTTTTTTAATCTGACATAAAGTGCTGAGATAACATAAAATCTCATCTCAGCACTTTTGATGAATGGCTATGCTATTTTTAATTTTGTCATTTCATCTGAATATTAACATTTGTGAGATTTAGTCAGTCGAAACAGTTTTGAGGTTAATTGATCTAATTTTGTGCCTCTGGAAAATAGTTATCTATGACATTGTATTATGTCGTATACCTTAGTGGAGTGAAATTAAATTTGCATTCATAGTGTTGCTATTATGACATATCTTCAATTAAAATGTGGGCAATTAAATAAGGGAACATGCATATTTTTGTATAAGTCATAGAATACTTTTAACTAAATTGTCAAAATGTAAAATACAATAGTTTATTTAATATTTGTATTGGGGGGTGGGGGTTATTAGTAGATAGATAGATAGACAGACAGACAGACAGAGTAGATGACAGCTGCATGAGCTATATGAACATAACATCTGAGCAATAGAATTTTCATCTGTTAGGTTTCTAGGTGGATTAGTGTAGGCATGACAGCAACTTAGAAAGTCCCGGACTTATACACAACTGTTGACCTGAATCTCCAGGGTCATGCTGTGGGATGCCACCCATATTTATATGCTGATGAAACTACAGTACTGGACAGTATCAGGTTTCTAGGAATTGGGGAGAACCTGCGGTCCCACTGTCGAAAACCCCTCCTACCATGCCTTCCCATCCTCCTCTCTATCACTGCCTCCATTCGAGGACAGCTAATATATCACATAGAGTTTGCCATGAAACATTTGGTAAGGGGGCGTTCAAATCTCTAGCAATCAGAGAGTAAAGGGTGCCAGACAGAAGATTACCTCATTATTTTTAACAAGTCTCCCCACTTTATAGTTTTGCCCACACTGGGAACTTTGCACAAGTTGCTAAATTACAGATGGCAGCCTAAAATTGATGACACTTTTCCTCGTCCCGTCTACTTACAGCAGGGATTTTCAACTGTAGTGGTCATGAAGATACTGCAGAAAGTCCATGAACTGATATGTAAAATATATAGACATTTTAAAGAATATTCTGTATCAAAGTGGTAGCTAAAATAAAATAAAAAATGTGAGATTATTTGAAGTAACAGGATAAAAATCTGAGACTATATGAAACATAACTGGGTCAGTGACATATATGAGTGTCAAATATGGACATACAATGGGCTTAAACAGCTCACCCTTTTATAGCAGATTTAGTTCACAAACAACTGACAGTCGTGACCTAAATTTGATTTTAATTTACAATAGTAAATCCTGAAATTCGGCAATAGTAACTTACTTTTCGTGCCATCAGTCACGTGTGCACTCAAGCTCAGAGGAACTACCGTTCTTGTTCAGTTCAATAATTCAGTGAATTATTGAAGGTGCACTATGTAAAACATTTTCAGTAAAATATCCAGAAACCACTTGGCCAGTGTTATATATTTTGATCAGTTGAGTACTTACAATATCCCAAATGTTTCCAACTATTTGTAAATTGTGAGAAAATTGCTATTTTAACAGAGGAACCCCGCGGGACGTGTGAGTAAGTCGCCTGCTGATTGCATCATATCTGCATTACCCTCGGTTTCCGGTTTTATTTTGCAGAAACGCTTTACTCTCACTGCAGTGTGCAACAAGTTTCAAAGCAGCCGCCGAGAGAACGCACAGAGTAACATCATAACATAATTTTCAACACACTCAGATGTATCTAATATAATAAATAATAAACAGAGCTGCGTTACCTCAAACTGGAAAAGCGGAAGTGGCGCCGGCGACTGTGGCATAATAAAAGTCCCACCGGCGACTATGCCATAATAACAGTCCCGCTGCTCGCGAGGCGTGTGTTCCACTCTTCTTATTAACAATCGCTCCAGCGGCCTTGCTCAGCTCCACAACACTCGGTCCTGCTCTGCTTCATACTACAGTAACGTTAATAATCACATCCATGAACATGATTTCTGCCCGAGTCCTATCCCGATTCTTTTCCACCAGTTGTGAGATGAAGACCACATGTCCCAAGATTCTGCGCTCAAACGTGGCATCATCAAACTACACCTTTGTTTTGAATAGGCGACCTCTAGTGGACGGAAAAGTTACATAGTGCAGCTTTAACAGAAGACTCGCTCTGACCGGATCATTTGAATCGGTGAGTTGTTGACTCAAAAACAGATGCAGTCGGATCAGTTCAGTTTACGAATGAATCGTTCAGTGCGATTTGGGAACCGATTTAACAGGTTAATTTCAAAAGAATCAGCTCATTCACGGATCGGACACCACTATTGTGTCCCTGAGCAAGTGATGATTTATGTTCAAAATAGCGAGGAACGACATGTTTTTGTGAAAAGTAGACAGTGGAGTAAAAAGTATGATATTATGCTTTGGAATGTAGTGAAGTAAAAGTGAAAGTTTCCCAAAATACAAATACTCTGATTGTTACTTTATAGCACTTGACATTCACCTTCTGAAAACATATAAATAATGATTGACAGAGACATTGATTGGCAAAAAGAGTAGAACAGGGCCAGAAAATAAAACAACATTTGTTTGTGTAGCCTACAGTGTGTTAGAGGTGATAAGCCCGTCTGAGAGTGGTGTCTGATTGGCTCTACAGTGTGGGATCATGCCGTGTTAGAAACACTTTCACAGCATGGGCACCAACATTATCCACTTATTCATGGAGATAAGCCTCCAGTGAGTGCGTGTGGAGGACACTATGTTCTCTTTGAGAATCCAGACACTTGTTATGTCAATATCACCACCTAGCAGGGGATAAACCGGCCCACAGACCAAATCTAACCTTTCACCTTTCACATATGACCTCCAACTGTCACAAGAAACCGGATCGCCAAAATAACAACCACAAAAAATCTGTTATTATTTATCACTTATCAGTTTTTATTGCTTCTTGTTTTCCATGAATTCCTAACAGTTATTTTTCCAGCCCTCTTGGCCTCTAAATTATGTAAAGTTGCTGAGATTGTCCCTGTATATCATTTTGGCTTTAATTAGATGGAGGGTATGGGAGGACAGATGTGAGAAGCTGTGGAATCAGGAAAAAACTGAAAAAGAGGAGGGAGGGAAAAACAGCAGCAAGGGGAGAAAAGGGAGGGAAAACATTTTAGTACATTTAAAGGTATATAGTTACCCAAAAATGAAAATTTGAGCGTCATTTACTCATCTCCGCATGACATTCTTTCTCCTGTGGAACACAAAATTAGATATTTAGAAAAATGTTTATGCTGCTCTTTTTCATACAACAAAAGAGGATTAAAAAATGCACCAGAGTTTTTGCATTATTTGTATACTATTATTATTTAATATTTCATATTAATATGTTAATATTGGTTTTAGTAATTTTGTTATGTGCATTTGTCATTTTTATTATTATTATTTTTTATAAGCGTTCATTTATAATTATTACACTTTTAGTTTTAGTAATTTTATTACTTTAGCTTCAACTTATTTTTTTCATTGCCAATGCAACATTTCAAATTTGTGTTCAAGTTTTTAATATTTATATTTTATTGAATTAATAGTTAACAGTAGTTACAGTTTTAATAGTAAAGTTTAGTAATACAAGTTACAGTATCACAAATCAAGTCCAATGATGAAGAGGAAGGCAGATTAAGTGGTTCAAAATAACAACAAGGTTTATTTAACAAGAGCAAAAAACACATTTGTGCATGCCACAAACAATACCAGTCAATCAACAGAAACCCAAGAGGAACTTTAATACACAAGATAATGAACTCAATAATGAACAGCTGTGATGATTCAAAAATATCCATGGTAACTGATACGTGACGGGAAACTAGAGCAATGGGAACAGGAAACTGAAGACAAACAAACTAAAAGTTAATGAAAATCAAACTAAACAGAGAATAACCGTGACATATAGTGCAATAGTTAAACAGCTAATAGTTTTAGTTAACAATAAAAACTCTGTTTTACTATGTGCAACTGAACATAACAGAAGTGCATGAGCCACATGGGGTGGGGCCAGGGGTGGGGAACGTTCATTTTGGAGGGCCACTCTCTTGCAGAGTTTAGCTCCAACCCTGAAATAAAAAACTCACTTGCCTGTAAAGTTAGTAATCCTGAAGACCTTGATTAGCTTCAGGTGTGTTTGATTAGGGTTGGAGCTGAACTCTGCAGGACACTGACCCTCCAGGATCATCGTTCCCCACCCATCATTTATGCCTTGATTTTTATTGTATGAAAAATAGCAGCATGAACATTCTTCAAAATATATACCAAGTTCTGGCATGAAACTCTAGATGGCACAGGCTGATAAGTCTTTAAAGGTGCTGTATGTAAGTTTTTGACTGTACTAAAGCATAAAAATACCATATGTTTGCAGATACTTATAGGAAACTGGATCATAGATCGCAGATTCTACCTGATCTAAAAAGCCTCAGCACCCATCTAAAAATCTTTATGAACAGGAGCATAAAAACGTGATATCAACTCATCAACTTACAGTGTGTAAATCTCATCATCTTTTCAGATTCTCAGTAAGAACAAAAAAAAAAAAAAGAGATCACCAACGGTATTTCAATATTTCTCCAAGTTTTATTTTTGACTGCTAAAAATACAGCAATATAATATTTGAGAAAGCAACCAATAATCTGGTAACATTTATGACAAACATTCTGTAGAGGTTTTCTTGCGGTTAATTAAAAAAGGTTGCAAAGCGTTGTACATTAACAATTTTACGTAAGAGAGTTCTTTCTTTTCAAGACGTATTCATTGTACTGCTTTAATTTCAATGGATGTTTTCTCTGTAAAAAGAATACACTTCAGAAATCAGAATCGATTAACTCACAATTTTCACCACTGATTATTTTTTGCTTGCAATTAAAAAATAAACCTGATTTAAATGTAAATATGATGTTTTATGAAAGTTATTTGCTATATACATGGACTACAATTTTAAATCGTCATGTGAGAACACATTACATTAAAATATGCACTTCAATAAGCTGACAGAAAGCAGGTCAATGACGCATGGAGTCACAGGACTGATTATTCGTCTTAGCCAGTCACGTTGATAAGAAAAAAATTAACGTAATGTAGCGACGGCAGGTTTAGGGAAAATAGCACAGTAAAAGTACCGATACAGCACTTAAAATGTACTTGAGTAAAAGTACACTGTTTTTAATCTACTTAATAAAGTATAATTCCTGAGAAAACTACTCAATTACAGTAACGAGATATTTGTAATTTGTTACTTTACACCACTGGTTATATGTGCGGCATGCACAGCAATGTCTGTGAATGTATTGCCAGTAGCAAGTGTTTCCCCTGCAGCAGCAAGCAGCAGCAGCGTAGCAGATCTATTCCGCCAAGACAAATACATTAAAGGGTTAGTTCACCCAAAAATTATCCCATAATTAACTCACCCTCAAGCCATCTGTGTATATGACATTCTTCTTTCAGACAAATACAATCTGAGTTTTATGGCTCCGGGGGTTAATAAAGGTCTTCTGAAGTGAATTGATGGGTTTGTGTAAGAAAAAATATTCATATTTAACATGTTATAAAGTAAAATATCTAGCTTCACCAGACCGCCTTCTGTATTCAACTTACGAAGAAAGTGTAACGCCTCTCGCAGTTCAAAATGTTTATGCTATGCCTGACGTCATACGCCAGTTATGCTTTTTCAGTAAGTTAAATACGGAAGCTGTTCTGGCGGAAGCTCGATATTTTACTTTATAGCATGTTAAATATGAATATTTTTTCTTACAAAAACCTATCGATTCACTTCAGAAGACCTTTATTAACCCCCCGGAGCCATGTGGAGTACTTTTATAATGGATGGATACACTTTTTTGGGCTTCAAATTTTGGGCTGCCATTATAAAGCTTGGATTATCCAGGATACTTTTAAATATAACTCAGATTGTATTCGTCTGTAAGAAGAAAGTCATATACACCTAGGATGACTTGAGGGTGAGTAAATCATGGGGTAATTTTCATTTTTGGGTGAACTATCCCTTTAACATCGCCATATCCATTACCATTACCATGCAAATCTCTGTCTGATTTTTTTTTTTTGTGTGTGTGTTCCACAGAAAAAAAGAATGTCTCGTAGGTTTGGAACAACATGACAGTGCGTAAACAATGACAGAAGTTATATTTTTGGTGAACTGTTCCTTTAAATACGTAAGAGAAAAAGGAAAGAACCCAGAAAAGCTTTGGAAGAGATACTTGTTGGTTTATATGTGAAGAACAGAAGGGTTTCCTCTGTGTGAAATAATTGTATTCCCCAGACAACGCTAGCAGCTGTTTTTGTGCAGATTTACTGCTCTGCTTGCAAGAGCTCTTAAGTTCCCCCATCTTAAATAACACCAGCACAGCAGCCTCTACGGCTCTACCTTTGCATCATGAGCATTGTCTCCGGCAGTTCATTTCTGTTTCTCTCTTCTCATTCCTCTGGTCAGGAAGGTATGAATCACACTTTAAGTGAAACAGTGAATGAGAGGTTTCTATTTTTCCCTCCTTTTTTGCTGACATGCCGAGACACTTCTCACAGTGTGAAGTTTAGTTTTACTTTACCCGACCACAGAAATTTCCCTCGAATTCTAAAGCATTAACGACAGACTAAACATTATTATAAACTGAGGCTTGAGGGGAGTGTAAAAAGCACATGCTCACACGCTCCCACACACATTGAGACCCATGTGCTGAACAAATGCACAAATCAGTGTAGCTGCAAAGCAAACAGATTACATTGCTAACTAAACACACTGCCGTAATTCTCGAGTGGTTTCCAGGGTGTTGCTATGCGGTGGCTAAGGTGTTAAGAGTGTTTTTAGCTCATTGTTATATGGTTTCTAAGGTCCTCTAGATGGTTGCTAGGTGGTTAAAACCAAGCCCTTATTATATTCTGGTTTCTAGTTATGACAAGGAACCCTGTAGAAGCCTATGGAAGCTTGTTTCCAACACGGAATATAAAAAAATTAAAAGATAATTGCGACTTTTTATCTCACAATTCTCACTTTTTTTAATGCAATTGCGATTTTATATCTTACAATTTTGACTTTTTTTCTTGCATATGCGAGTTTAGTCAGAATTGTGAGTTATAAAGTCAAATTCGGAGGAACAAAAATACAGTTTTTCTCAGATTTGTTAGTTTATATCTCACAATTTTGACTTTATTTCTCGAGATACAGTGAGGAAAATAAGTATTTGAACACACTGCTATTTTGCAAGTTCTCCGACTTAGAAATCATGGAGGAGTCTGAAATTGTCATCGTAGGTGCATGTCCACTGTGAGAGACATAATCTAAGAAAAAAATCCATAAATCACAATGTATGATTTTTTAACTATTTATTTGTATGATACAGCTGCAAATAAGTATTTGAACACCTGAGAAAATCAATGCTAATATTTGGTACAGTAGCCTTTGTTTGCAATTACAGAGGTCAAAAGTTTCCTGTAGTTTTTCACCAGGTTTGCACACACTGCAGGAGGGATTTTGGCCCACTCCTCCATACAGATCTTCTCTAGATCAGTCAGGTTTCTGGCCTGTCGCTGAGAAACACAGAGTTTAAGCTCCCTCCAAAGATTCTCAATTGGGTTTAGGTCTGGAGACTGGCTAGGCCACGCCAGAACCTTGATATGCTTCTTACAGAGCCACTCCTTGGTTATCCTGGCTGTGTGCTTCGGGTCATTGTCATGTTGGAAGACCCAGCATCGACCCATCTTCAATGCTCTAACTGAGGGAAGGAGGTTGTTCCCCAAAATCTCGCAATACATGGCCCCGGTCATCCTCTCCTTAATACAGTGCAGTCGCCCTGTCCCATGTGCAGAAAAACACCCCCAAAGCATGATGCTACCACCCCCATGCTTCACAGTAGGGATGGTGTTCTTGGGATGGTACTCATCATTCTTCTTCCTCCAAACACGTTTAGTGGAATTATGACCAAAAAGTTCTATTTTGGTCTCATCTGACCACATGACTTTCTCCCATGACTCCTCTGGATCATCCAAATGGTCATTGGCAAACTTAAGACGGGCCTTGACATGTGCTGGTTTAAGCAGGGGAACTTTCCGTGCCATGCATGATTTCAAACCATGACGTCTTAGTGTATTACCAACAGTAACCTTGGAAACGGTGGTCCCAGCTCTTTTCAGGTCATCGACCAGCTCTTCCCGTGTAGTTCTGGGCTGATTTCTCACCTTTCTTAGGATCATTGAGACCCCACGAGGTGAGATCTTGCATGGAGCCCCAGTCCGAGGGAGATTGACAGTCATGTTTAGCTTCTTCCATTTTCTAATGATTGCTCCAACAGTGGACCTGCTTGGCAATTTCCCTGTAGCCCTTTCCAACCTTGTGGAGGTGTACGATTTTGTCTCTAGTGTCTTTGGACAGCTCTTTGGTCTTGGCCATGTTAGTAGTTGGATTCTTACTGATTGTATGGGGTGGACAGGTGTCTTTATGCAGCTAACGACCTCAAACAGGTGCATCTAATTTAGGATAATAAATGGAGTGGAGGTGGACATTTTAAAGGCAGACTAACAGGTCTTTGAGGGTCAGAATTAGGGGTGTAACGGATCGCAGTTGATCCGTGATCCGTACGGATCACGACCCACGGTTCGGCACGCACGTGACCCGCGGATTTATTGTGCTTTTTTTTTTTACTTGTGGATTAATCTGAATTGTTTAGCGATCGCAGACTAAAAGACAGTTTTTCTGCCGATATTGCTTTTTAAGTGATCTCGTTCCTTTAAACTCGATGCTGAGTTTCAGAGAAACACATGTGTTCACGTGAACAGGGCATGTTAATCAGTCAACAGTGGCTAGCGGAGAAGTAGAAGAACTTGAAAAGCCTCCCGCATCATTCAAATCGCATGTATGGGAGCATTTTGGCTTCCCCATTAAATATAATGATGACGGAAGAAGGGTGGTGGACAAAACTAACATTGTAGGCATTGTGGCACGAGAAAGCCGTATGAAAGTGGCGCATACATCGAGCATTGCACCTGCTCACGCCCGTTTCACACATACTCCGTTTGCAGTGCGTATGCGGTGCATATTTTTTCCGTACCCATGTTAACGGATACAGCTTTCACACTAAACGAGGCTTCGGTCCGTCAGTGCGTTCCAGGAGCGCGTAGCCATACAGCTGTGCTGCGATCGTTTCCGCACAGTTTGATGTGCTGGCGCTGAATTAAAGTGACAGCGCATCCACATTAAAACAAACATGTATCGATGAGAAAATCTAGTAATTCCACCACAGATGCATATAATGTAACGTCTACTCGGTTTTAAAGTCAACATGGCTTTTTGCCTCGAGTAAAGCAAGGAAAACTGCCTTTAAGTAAACAAAGAGAAATAATGGAGAGCACCTGTCCTTTCTTGGAGGTGGAAAAACAAAGTTCTTTATGACCTGCAGGATTTCTTGTAAAAAGATTTAAAAACTAAAGAAAAGCATAAGTTTTAATTTAAAATGTTTGTTATTTTAACATAGTCTATTGTCTGTTTTGCAATTTGCATGAGCAACTTAATATATACTACATCTAAAGTAGGTATTAGGCCATATACAAAATAATGAATTCAATAAAAAGTATAAGTTTGTTTAAGTATAGTGTGTTTAAACATTTTATCTATAAAATAGTGTATAGGCCTACAAAGAAGACAAGTGTGAGAGGTCTACTCTCCCTGAGAATGTTGACATCCTAATCTTTAAAATAAAAAAATAAAAAGCTCAGGCCCATTTTCACGTAACAGGTTGTTTTTAGTCAAATTTGATTTATTCAGATGGTTATTTATTTATTTTATTTTTGTTAACACCAAAAGTTCCTTGTTAACCTATAAACCATATAGGTTATGTTAACACCAAAAGTTTTCATGTAATAAATGGAACGCAAATAAAATTAGTCTCCTCCCCCTTTTATTCTGATCCGAAAAATGATCCGATCCGTGACTCATGATCCGTAGTGCGATCCGAACCGTGAGTTTTGTGATCCGTTGCACCACTAGTCAGAATTCTAGCTGATAGACAGGTGTTCAAATACTTATTTTTAAGCTGTATCATACAAATAAATAGTTAAAAAATCATATATTGTGATTTCTGGATATTTTTTTTTAGATTATGTCTCTCACCGTGGACATGCACCTACGATGACAATTTCAGACCCCTCCATGATTTCCAAGTGGGAGAACTTGCAAAATAGCAGGGTGTTCAAATACTTATTTTCCTCACTGTATAAACATACAGCACACAAACTTATAACATACAACTGCAACCTTTTATCTTGCAATTCTGACTTTATTTCTCAGAATTGCAAGTTTATATCTTGCAATTCCGAGCAATTAAGACAGAATTGCGAGATATAAACTTGCAATTGCGTGTTATAAAGTTTGAATTATAAACTCACAAGACTTTTTATCTTGTAATTCTGACTTTATCTCTCAGATTTGCAAGTTTATAATTCAAACTTTATGACACGCAATTGCAACTTTTATCTTGCAATTCTAACTTTAATTCTCAAAATTGCAAGTTCTAGCAATTCTGACTTTATAACACACAATTGCGACTTTTTATCTCACAATTCTGACTTTATAAAGTCAAATTGTGAAATATAAAGTCACATTTGCAAGAGTCAAAGTAACACTTACAAAATAGTCACATTTTGACATATACGTTTACAACTGCAAGATCATGCTATAGGTCCCTCCATAAAACAAAGTGATTTGTTGTGTTTAACGTTAGCTGTAGTCGTATTCTTTCATGATCTTACTGAATGAGGGCTTGATCCCATATGCATACAACACCCACAAACTGTGTGGCATACAAGAATGTGGCAGAAAAGTCCCCATGTGCCATGTATTATTCAGAGGGTACCTGTAACAGGACCTGAGAGACACGTCTCCAGACTGCTTGGTGTAGCAGATGACACCTATTTCTCTCAACACAAGCCACTTGTGAGATGAAAGCAGGCACACACACAATCACATCACACTTTCAAGCCTGCATGAATATGTCACTCTGTACCCATCTGTATTT
Source organism: Romanogobio albipinnatus (assembly GCA_023566225.1). NCBI lineage: Eukaryota > Metazoa > Chordata > Actinopteri > Cypriniformes > Gobionidae > Romanogobio > Romanogobio albipinnatus. Next base: position 18,660,293 of record CM042260.1, on the reverse strand, counting down.
CACTTCTCTGTGAGATGTCAGGTCGCTGCAGCCATCATGACTGTTCTGACAGCTGAGGAGATGCGATGACAAGCCAAAATAATGGTATGGGAATGGAAATATGTGTTTTTCAGGGGTTCTCTGTTACAGATATGAATCTTTGACTTAAATTATATTCTATTATAAACTAAATCACATCGACCCTGTAGCTCAAACAGCAGAGCAGGACTGATAAAAATATATAAACTTGAGTGCAATTTAAGTCACTTTAGATAAAAACGTGTGTGCGTGCGTGTGTGCGTGCGTGTGTGTGTGTTTTCAAATATATAATACTGTTAAAAATTTTGGGGGCGGTAAGATTTTTAAAAATGTTTTATTTAGCCAGGATTGATAAAAAGTAACAGTAAATACAAAAGTTTTCTTTTCGAAATAAATTATGTTCTATTTAAAATGTTCTATTTAACTTTCTGTTCATCAAAATATTCTGAAATAAAAAATGCATCACACAAAAATATTAAGCAATGTAATAAATGTATGTACAAGCATTGTTCATTGTTAGTTCATGTTAACTAATGTAATTAACTGATGTTGTATATATAATAAAACCTTATTATGAAGTGTTAGCAAAATATTAACTGTTTTCAACATTAACAATAATAAGAAATGTGTTTTGAGTACCAAAATAGCATATTTGAACTGCATTTTTGTTCAAATAAATGCAGCCTTAATGCAGAATAAAAGATTCTTTCAAAAACGTTGAAAATTCTTACCAATATCAAACTTGTATGTATATACTGTATTTACACAAGAATAAATAATATTATAATTTACCCAAGTATAATGTCACCATCGTACATCCTTAATCTGCACAACTCAAGTAATATCTGTGTCTGATGACTTTTTGATGTGCACATACTTCTACACAGTGTGTAGAAAGCAGTGAACACTACATATGATACGGGCCCTGTGAATTTAATCACAGAGAGTATAGGGGACACTCATCAGTACCTCAGAGAACCCTTTGGGCTGCTGAGACGGATAGAAAGCTCTTATAGTTTCTCTCTTGCAGACATGTAGATGCACAGACACTCAGCTGTTAAATAAATATGGAGAAAGGCAGCCAGCAGGGTGTGTCGGATTTTTACACATTCCTCTAGGGAACCAAATCTAGCCGCGGAGGTCTAACCACTAGATTTATTAGTTTCATTCAGCACAATTCTCTACCCCAAATTCACTTTACAAGGAGTTAGACCCGGTTCAGAAAATGCCATGAGAAAAAGTCTTCAAAAAGATCTCGAAACATTGTTCTGGTGACAGTTTTTCCATTGACACTGGTGGAGAGTTTCAGACCACATGGCATCTTGTGTTTGACCAGTGCAAGCACGTCCTTCTCACTCAGAGAGGAAATGAATTAGTATAAATAAATGGTCAGTCAGCTTTTTGGAAAGTGTAATTTGTCAATGTGTAATGTTTCAAAATCAGACAAGCATTTTTTTCTGCTTGGGTATGTAGTTTATTATTGAGACAATTGTTTTTCTCTTTCTGAGTGACCTTAATATGATTGATTTCATCATAATCTCAACTCAGCTAAAAGACTCATGCTCACAAAAAACATTCTTTATATTATTATATATGTTTATTCTGTTCTTTTTTTCTGTTCTACAATATGCACATACAGCCACCTGACTCTAGGTGGTATAATAAAATAATGAAAAAAAATTGCCTATAGGGCTACACCAATCAGCTTCAAACAACTCTGAATTCTTCAGTGCCCCTGAAATAAATGGTCTTATGGATTTTTATTTAAAATCTACAGACCCTTAATTTGTATGATTTACATTATTGGAACAGACCTGCATGGCAAATTTTTCTTTTAAATACTTTATAAAAGATATATCTGGATATATATATATATATATATATATATATATATATATATATATATATATATATATATATATATATATACACCGATCAGGCATAACATTATGACCATCATGGGCGGCCAAGGCTCATTGATGCATGTGGGGAGCGAAGGCTGACCCGTGTCCGATCAAACAGACGAGCTACTGTAGCTCAAATTGCTCAAGAAGTTAATGCTGGTTCTGATAGAAAGGTGTCAGAATACACAGTGCATCACAGTGCATAGCCACAGACCAGTCAGGGTGCCCATGCTGACCCCTGTCCACCGCCGAAAGCACCAACATGGGCAATGTCCTGCTGGGAAACCTTGGGTCCTGCCATCCATGTGGATGTTACTTTGACTTGTATCACCTACCTAAGCATTGTTGCAGACCATATACACCCTTTCATGGAAACGGTATTTGCTGGTGGCTGTGGCCTCTTTCAGCAGGATGATGCGCTGCCACAAAGCAAAAATGGTTCAGGAATGGTTTGAGGAGCACAATGAGTTTGAGGTGTTGACTTGGCCTCCAAATTCTCCAGATCTCAATCCAACCGAGCATCTGTGGGATGTGCTGAACAAACAAGTCCGATCCATGGAGGCCCCAACTCACAACTTACAGGACTTAAAGGATCTGCTGCTAACATCTTGGTGCCAGATACCACCGCACACCTTTAGGCGTCTAGTGGAGTCCATGCCTTGATGGGTCATGGCTGTTTTCACACAGATATACATATATACAAACAGACACTTTTATGGGATTAATAGCAGTTAATCAATTTGACCGCACCCCTTTATTTATTTATTTATTTAGTTAGTTAGTTAGTTAGTTAGTTAGCTAGTTAGTTAGTTAGTTAGTGTTACAACAACAGCAGTAACAGGGACATAGTGGAGTGATGTATGTAAACATGATTGGTAGGAGACATGCATGTTACATGTTACATTTTATACTTAATTACTTAAATAGCAATTTTTTCTCATGATGTAAAGGTTCATCCAAAAACCTGTATGAAAAATGTTTGTATTCATTTTTGTCTTGTTCATAAACAAATCATTCTTTTGAATCAGATATTTTCAGTCATTCTTTTGATCCAAATCAACAAGTTTTAATCATTCTTTCTCAAACCGTACTGATCCATTTATTACATTCAACTCACTGCTTCAGTTGCTGGCGTTAACAGCTCACTGGAAGGGAAGATAATCATTTACATTTACATTTTTGCATTTGGCAGACGTTTTATCCAAAGCGACTTACAGTGCCCTTATTACAGGGACAATCCCCCTGGAGCAACATGGAGTAAAGTGCCTTGCTCAAGGACACACTGGTGGTGACCGCTGGGATCGAACCAGCAACCTTCTGCGTATCAGTTCCATGGTTTAACTCACTGGACCACCATCTCATCAATGAACTTAAATCAATAAAACAATTCAATGGCTTAATTTCAGTCTGTTCCTCACACAAAACTATAGTCTGATTTCTGAAGACTTCCTTAGTCATATGGGCCACTTTTAAGATACTTTATCGGTGCTTTTGTGTCCTTTTGAAGCTTGACAGCCCTCATTTACTTTTTATTATATTGAAAAGAGCTCCAGAATATTCTTCAAAAATTCAAGTCATATGGGTTTGAAAAGACATGAGGGTGAGTAAATAATGACAGACTTTCCTTTTTTGGGGTTGAACTATTCCTTTTAATGTGGAGAAACTCAGATAATTAACCACATTTCAGCATCATGGTGGTGCACAGAGAGGTGAGCTGAACCTTGCATTAAGATATGCAAATCCTTGAGGTTTAGAACCTTTATTTGTGTGTGTGTGTGTGTGTGTGTGTGTGTGTGTGTGTGTGTGTGTGTGTGTGTGTGTGTGTGTGTGTGTGTGTGTGTGTGTGTGTGTGTGTGTGTGTGTGTGTGTGTGTGTGTGTGTGTGTGTGTGTGTGTGTGTGTGTGTGTGTGTGTGTGTGTGTGTGTGTGTGTGTGTGTGTGTGTGTGTGTGTGTGTGTGTGTGTGTGTGTGTGTGTGTGTGTGTGTGTGTGTGTGTGAGAGAGAGAGAGAGAGAGAGAGAGAATCCACCTTATCAAATATGTTTGTGCCAGCATTTATCAGCTATTCTAATCCCATTTTGCCCAGACATTAAATCACAGGGTGCCAGCATTGTAGATGAGGAAACACTAGACTGCATATATAAGACATTAATAAGAGAATTGCTTTGATGCCTTATTTGCAACACAATCAAGTGCATGTACTCACACAAACAGACCAAAATAAATTCAGCAAGTCAGTGAGGAGGTTTATTAAAGCCATTCCTCAGAACCCTTAAGACTCTTGGCATAGGGTTCAGTGTTATTTCACGAGGCTTGCAATTACACCCATGTGAATCTAAGGACAGTCGGCCCTGCAGGGTGTTTGGGCAGAGGGCAGAAGAGGGTGTCAAACCCAGTGATGTGAGAGTAAGCCAGTGATGCCAGTGTGAACGCTCCATTACAAACCATGCAATGCAGTTGTGAATCTGAAAATGCTTCTCTCTAATACGAACATACTCAACACACAGACACTGCTGACAGGGTCATATAGAGATGTTGCATAAATGAGATGGAAATTAAATTGAATTTGTGTTACAGAAGTGAACTATGAAAAAAAGTTTGTTCTTTCACACTAAAAAAATGTGGCCTGTGGTTACTGCACGTATGGACCTGTTGCACGGTGATGCAATCTGAGTTCACATCCTTTTGTCATTTCCCCATCTCAATCCCTCTTTTAAATTAACGATTAAACGATTAAATTGGATTTTGATCTATCTATCTATCTATCTATCTATCTATCTATCTATCTATCTATCTATCTATCTATCTATCTATCTATCTATCTATCTATCTATCTATCTATCATGTCCATCCATCCATCCATCCATCCATCTATCCATCTATCCATCTATCCATCTATCCATCTATCCATCTATCCATCTATCTATCTATCCATCTATCCATCTATCTATCTATCTATCTATCTATCTATCTATCTATCTATCTATCTATCTATCTATCTATCTATCTATCTATCTATCTATCTATCTATCTATCTATCTATCTATCTATCTATCTATCTATCTATCTATCTATCTATCTATCTATCTATCTATCTATCTATCTATCTATCTATCTATCTATCTATCTATCTATCTATCTATCATGTCCATCCATCTAGAGGTTCCCTCAAATGAGACACTTTCCTACACAGATGACTGACATTAATTGGTTTTACTATGAATAGAGTGAATTTGATCAAGCTAAATGGAATATAATATTGCCAAAATTAGTCTCATTATTCTCATAGCCTAATTGCAGAAAAAACTATTAACACACTTTTTAATAACATGATTGTTTATGCAGCAATTCTTGCCACAGTTTGGAATGCTGTGTTAATCTTTTCTAGAGACATGACAGAAAGCTAAGTCATTTTAAACAGTTGGCAGAAAGCTGGGCTCAGGACAAACAGATGGTGTTTAGTCTTGAGTTCTCCTGGGTCCTGTTATAGGGTCTCGTCCGAACAAGAAGGCATGGCCTCAAAGTCTTCCATCTAGCTGTGAAGCCATTACACTGGTGTTACTCTTTCTCTCTGTCTCTTTTTAATTCATGGCTGCTATTCTCCTGTTGCTCTTTCTTCTGGGCCTCTTCCACTCAGCATGTCTCTTGACCTTCTCTATAGATCATCATTAGTATGTTTATTCTTCATCCATCACTCTTATTAACTGTCTCTTGCTGTACGGTATCTCTTTCTTCTGTTCTCTCTCTCTCTCTCTCTCTATCTCTCTCTCTCTCTCACCTGGTAAGACTCTTTTCACTCCCTCTCTTTCTTATTTAGTATTCTCTCGCTCTTATTCTCTCTTATTCATCCTCTCTGTTTTATTAAATTCTGTCTTATTCAATTGGATTTTTATTGACATGCTTATTTTACATATTATATTGTATTAATATGGTCTCATATTATATTAAATCAATAACAGGGAAAAAGTGCCAGCAATAATAATAAAAACAAGTCATATAAAATAAATATGGTAAAGAGATATTTTCTACTTTCTTCTTCATCTTCTTTTCATTTTCTCAATGGTCCAAATATGCATGGGATTCTACCATTTATAAATAGCCATATAATAATAATAATAATAATAATAATACACCAAATTGTGTCAGGAATGCATTAATTTTCCTTTAATAGCGTAGTCTTTTTTAGTATCTGTGGTCTCTCTTTTTATTTAATCTCCATGTAAATGTACAATATTGCTATGTCAAAAACTATCAGAAACATTGTATTATTTATGAACAAATATCAGAAGAAAGAAAATTCATATAGTTTTGGATGGTGAGTCATTTGTTTTTGTTTTTTTGGTTGATTTATCCCTGTAAGGTCTGTCTTAGTAACTTCTGATGGCCAGGGGCCCGTTCTTCGTACCTCGCTTAATACATCTGAGATGATTTGACAGATCCCAGATCTTTTAATCCTGATAACTGATGTCTGGCTAATTTGGTTCTTCAAACGAATTTGCGGATTGGATTTAAATATCTGGATTAAATGATCTAAGATCACTGCGCGTTCTTGTTTTCCCTGAAGAGGGCAGATGCATCGATACTCGAAACCATGATCAGCAATGCAGCGATTGGCTGGCGTCAAGACAGCAACATAATGACATCATATATTTAAAAAAGCCACCTGGCAAAAAACTTGGCAAATTACACAAACCCCCCCCCCCACGAATATCTGGACCTTTATAAGGAAACAGCCAAATGACCAAACCAACATAAAAGTTATAATAGATCAATGATAAATGTTTTTTTTTTTTTTACATGATTACCAATTATTTATATTCACGATTTTATACAGTATTTGTACACCCTTTACATTTTTATTTGAATGTTGTAATTAAATTTTTAATTCAATTTGAAGCAGATTTGTAACGTGACAGTATTAAAGTTTCTTAAGGGTCAAGATCAAATTCTCTGCATCTCCTGCGCTGCATCAAGCCATCCCATAATATCTGTCATCACTTAAATTAATGCACGGCTCAGATTAACTGTACAACATGTGTGCAAACTTCCAACAAAATTATAAAGTAATTATTCCATCACAAATAAATCGCTCAATCAAGTGGCTGTGTCTACAGTATTATACGAAACATTATAATATTATATACATTCTCATATGCATATACAATTTAACATTTGTATATTATTATTATTTAAAATGATTATTATTGCCCCTGGTTCAGTAATGAACTGTAGTAATAAAGTAGCAGTGGCTGGGACAGAATTTAAGTATCACCTCAAGATGCAATCTAATCCTGTTTACGTGAAATAAGCCTGCTCGCGAGCAGGTTTAAGCTAACGGACCTGTTGCTATGACAGCAAGTCCAGGATGAGCGTCGAAGAACCAAACAATCCAAGATCATGCCAAATCGTCAACAATCAAATCCGGCTAACTGAGTTAGCGAGGTACGAAGAACGGGCCCCAGTTGTATAATGTTCTGTTTAAATTAGTTACAGATATGTTTTTATTTTTGGGATGAAGGACATTCTTGTGGTTTGTCACCTATGTGAGTCTCGAGGAAGAAATGTAGCAATTCATGTTAACCCATTGAAAATTTGTAAAAATGGTGACCACTTTAATTCAAATCTTCCCATTGACAGAAAGTTTCCCTGCAGAACTTCTTCATGACTTTGAGGGACATTCTAATGCATTCCATGACCCTCCATTGATTTTTATGACTATTTCTCTGGAACTCTTTGCTGAGATTTGGGCAGTTCATTGTCCTGAGAATTGTAGATAGAATGTGGTGGAGAACGCGGGAAGTCTTTGATGTCGAAATGAGGAATTTGATGAGGATCTAATGAAGTGATGGTTAATTTAATGCTTAGTCCGGGAAAGAGGCCAGCAATGTCTTTCACCTACTACCTCTTTCACTCTCACTTTCTTTTCACCCTGTCCTCCATCTCTTTATTTTATTGAACTCTCTCTCTCTCTCTCTCTCTCTCTCTCTCTCTCTCTCTCTCTCTCTCTCTCTCTCTCTCTCTCTCTCTCTCTCTCTCTCTCTCTCTCTCTCTCTCTCTCTCTCTCTCTCTCTTCCTCCTCAGCAGTTCATTTAGGCCCTCTCTAGCCAGATGTATAATCATTCTTACTGGCTTTCCATGGTTTCCACAAGGAACATTTTGGTGTTTGAATACAGCACAGGATGGTCTCTAGGAGGGCTCAGCTGACATACATGTGCCACAGAGGTCAGACTGGGTGTGTTTTTGTTAGAGCAAAGGCAGAAACACATGTATACACACGTGCATGACATGCCATTCAGTCAAGCTTTGTGACCTTTTAACTCCAAGCTAAAGCAAAGGACCAATCGGAACTATTGACCAAAAGGACTATTTTACTGCTCCTGATCGCGACGGAGCCCACATGATCCCAAAAACTCTTGATCGAGCTGCCTTCTGACATTGATACCCGAGATAGCCAATGAGAGCGAGCAAGCTTCACCAATCGGATGTTGCATGCTTCTATAGCTGAAACTTGTCAGCCACAAACATGCCATGAAAGTGGAGTATTGAGAAAGAAGATCACCCATACTCTTTTTTTTCTCCTTTGTTTTTTTCCCCCGTAAAACAAAACTCCAAAAACCAGCTGACGTCATTGATCGCCCTCCATCTGTCTCTCTTGTCAAGTCACACTTGATCTTGTGAGACTCTGTGAGATCTCGTCTCAGTGTGAAAATATTATTACTATCAATGGTCCAGACCAATCTTCTAGTCTAGTGTGTGCATTCTGAGGATTTTAATGCTAAACATCGGTGAAACTGCCCCCAGTTTTAAAATCAATTAAGATTTGAAAATCATCTAGTGTGTCCCGGACCTTAGCTGCCATCATGTCAGGGTCAAGATTTAGGATGTGTGTGTCTCCCTGTCCCTGTTATATTACATCTGATGACTCTCACCTGATGTACGTGATGTGTGAACCCAGTTAACTTCTCAGTTGCTCCAGTACTAGAGTTCCGTCAAGAACATCTTGCAGCAGGGTTGGCTCCTTCCGCTTTGAAGCGTTAACATCACTAAAGAGAGAAAGAGATCTTCAGGCCCTTTGAAGGATTAGTTCACTTCAAAATGAAAATGTCCTGATATTTTACTCACCCCCATGCCATCCAAGATGTTCATGTCTTTCTTTCTAAGAAAGTTTTCAATTGCAACCAAAATGTGACCGTGCGAGGACTAATACAAACTTATTTTACCAAAAAAACACTTCATATTTAACTTCAAAATCGTCTGACATCGTTGTTTTACCCTTTTTTTTTTTTGCTAAAGGGCGTTTGTATTAGGTTTCGCATGTGCACTTTGTAAACAAGTGGGGGGCGGTACTTCTGCCTACGTCTAGTGTGGCGTTTTCGACGTTATTGCGCAATCTCTAGCACGTCGTAGAGCAGTGCAACATGAGCAATTTAGGTTAAAAAGTATATTCATTATTAAAATTCTTTTGATTTGGACCTTGAACATTTTGATTGCAATTGAAAACCATTATGTGAAGAAAAATCCTGGAATGTTTTCCTCAAAGAAGATAAAAAGACATGAACATATTGGATGAGGTGGGAGTGAGTAAAATATCAGGAAATTTTCATTTTGAAGTGAACTAATCCTTTAAGTAGCTTCCTCCTGCTTAGATTTCGCTCCAGGTGATGTCAGAGTTATTTTGCATCTCAGACTACCTACCTGAAGTTCCTTCTTCGGCTCCTCAAACAGTTACGTTGCAAGCTCTCTTTCCTATGCCTTATGAGACGCAAAAGCAAGAAAGTCTGCATTTATGTCAGGTCCATGCTCTGAGGGTTTATGTCCAATGCTCAGGCCATTGGCGTAAATCTTTTCAGCTTTTAGTATGCTTTGGTGGCCGCAACAGAGGTGATGCGGTTACTAATCAAAGAATGTCACATTAGATTACAGATGCTATTACCTATTACTCTCCTATGAGGGCGTGAAGTTGTTTCGCCTCTAGGTGCTCGGACCCACTCCACTGGGAGTGTAGCATCTTGCAAGAGCTTTTGCAAGGGGTGCCCCTTTACAAGACATTTGTGCTGTGGCAGGTTGGTCCTCTCCTTCATTAGAATTTAAAGCTTACACATGGATTTAACCCCAGAAATCCATGTCCTTCACGGTTAGTCCATGTCTAGTCTGCGCTCAACATGAGTTTGTACTTATACACAGCCTTGTGTGCAGGCTTTTGCCTTGGGCGTAGTGACGTTGGAATTGATGAGGATGATGATGATGTTAAAACTTTATTTATCCCCAAGGGGAAATTTAGGCATTAGAGCAGCAAAAAAACAGGAAAATTTTATATATATATATATATATATATATATATATATATATATATATATATATATATATAAACATATTACCACCACATATTACAACTATATATTCCAAAGATAAATTATGTAGGAAGACCAAAAAAGCATTTTAACAGATATACCATTAAATATAAATGAAAAATATTTAAATAAATAAATAAACAAATATCGTAAATATAATTATATGGGTAAATATACTCTCCTAAAGAATGATAAGTAAAACTAAAACTGGTGTTAGTTTCAGTATACTGAGATATGAGGATATTAAAAAGTCTAGCTGCTGTCGGAACAAAGGATATCCGGTAATACTCCTTCCTATATCGGGGGTGCAAAAGTCTCTCACTAAAGGAGCTACCTAAGGGGGTGTGAGAATGTATTTTTATGCTTTAGTATAATAAAAAAAAAATCATACTGATCTCAAATCAGCCTCTAGATGATCCAGATAAATCCAGAAGTAGATTGGAGCTGGATTTGGGAGTAAGAATAGGTGGGGACCTGTGGGGTCAATTATGTAAAGATGGGGTCACCTCAACCTTGAACTCTAGGTATAGATTAATTCAGTGTAATTTTTTACACCAGCTTTACTACACTCCATCTAGATGACATACATTTAACAACAGTATTTCACCTCTCTGCTTCAGATGTGGTGCAGAAGAAAGAACATTTTTGCATCTACCTGGTTATGCCCTAAAGTGAAGTTTTTTCCCTAAAGTATGTGATAGTATATCACAGATTCATGGAACTGATTTCCCAATGGATCCAGAGGTGTGTTTATTGGGTCATTTTGCCAACTCTAATCTCTGAAACAGTCACACTATTAAGCTTACTCAAATGTTGTTAATAATAGCTAAACAAATGTATTGCTTTGAAATGGAAAGCAGGCACTGATTTGCCAATTGGATTGTGGTTGTCGGAGTTCTGCAGCTGTGTACCTTTAGAGAAGATCACATATTCAATGAGGGGCAGGGGTGAATTATTTTATAAGATCTGGAAACCCTTTTTGAATTATATAAATATAGTACCACACGGCTTGATTTGATAAAGTGGATTTAACCATTTTACATTGTATCTCCATTTTCCTCTTTTTATTTTTTTATTTTATTTTTGTAAGTTGTTCTTTTTCTTTATGGTTTGTATTTGTTTTTATATGTGAAAAAAAAAGTAAAATAAAAATGTCACAAAATAAATAAATAAATTCATACAGCACCTTTAAGCTGTATATGTGGGTCCAATTTCCCTTTTCTTTGTATTTTATGATGTCTCCAGATTGACATTTTTTTTACATAATGTTGTGCATAGTTTTAACAATGCACAACATTTGTCGCATCTGATAGTCTCTTCACCGATGACAGTAACAGAATAATTATATCTGCCTGTCTGTCTCTCCACCTGTCTTTGGTTCCGTCTGTCTGCCTGTTCCTTCCACTCCATTATCACAAATCCCTAATATGGATATTTGCATACTCATGCATATTCAGGCTCTGGCCTTGCAGATTGGACGGAGGATCATCTCTAATGCCTGACTGGTTGTTATATAATGAGGATATAGCTGCTTCATCCCCTCTGTATTATAACACAGCAAGACATTCAATATGCTCGCCTAATTACCAGTGACTAATGAAGCTATTTTGAGAGTCGAGCTGACTGAGAATAAGATGGCGAACGCTCTAGCGATCATTAATTAATTTGGTATTCCATTAGCACCACAATGTGAAACGACACCCCTTCTGTTTTTTAGTGTTAATATGCTAAAGCAGAGGATCGTGTCATTATTTCAGTTTGTTTTGTGTTGTTTTGCTCTAACAGTCCACAGCCATTGAACTATATAATGTGTTAATTTTCTGGAAACGGCAAATTCAGTTTCACTTGGATTTATCACAATGAGTTATAGTTGAAATAACTGTAATGATCTAGTTCTAATGACATTTGCTAAGTGAGAGTATTGTGTGAATGATGTTTTTGCTCTGTCAGCTGAAGTATGGGTGTCATCAGTGTACCTGTCTGTATCTGCACCATGGCCTCGGGATATTTTTTGTCCCTTTTAGTAATGCAGCAAAAGACACATGCATCTGAAATCGCATACTCTCTTGACTTTGTAGTTACATATTGTATGAATATGAATAAATGTAATCCATGTTGTCATTATCATGTAATCTACCTGCATCAGTTGCAACGCTTCACTGTCATTCACAAATCCTCTCCCGTGGCCTCATGGGATAGTAAAGTGTACGTATGATCTTCACGCATATTTTTCGCCTACTTTTTCGCCTACTGTGATTCGGACATACTTCTTTTGTCACATACTGTTTTTCGTCTACTATATAATAGGGAAGTATATGATTTCGGACACAGCCATAGTCTTGAGACTGTGCGTGTCTCTATATGCATGTGTGTGTGTGCAGACAAGCAAGTTTGCAAGAGAAAGGTAGGAGAAAGCATGTTTAACACAAATTACTGTGCCATCCTTTTTTGGGGAACAGTTTAATGTCAAATTAAAAGTTTTACTTTAAAATACATTTTAAATCATCATGTTTTAATAATCTTTTGTCATGCTTTAAAGAAGTACACTAATTCTGATGTTACTAAGTGAAGTACCTGATTATAAATTTAAGTGTATTTAAACTTAATATATTCTAAATGTAATAAATTGTTACTTCATTTTAAATGTGTATGTACACCCCCGGACGCCCCCGGACCTTCTCACCCACACTCTGCCCCACCTGGAGTACTCAGACAACACTCCGGGCCACCTCCGGGCCTCCTGAGTCGGGTCTGAGTGCTCCATCTCGCTGCCTTACCCCGGGTACGTCTGTGGTGCCGTTGGTCCTGCTTGTTCGCTCTCTGGGGGCCTGTCTAGGTCTCCCCAGGCTGTCAGGCTGGCTCATCCGTACCATCAGACTCGGCTATGCGATTCAATTCGCACGCCGGCCTCCCAAGTACAAGGGCATCCTCTTCACCTCCGTGCGGAGCAGCGATGCCCATGTCTTGTGGTCCGAGATCGTTGTCCTGCTGGCGAAGGGCGCGATCGAGCCGGTTCCTCCTGCCGATATGAGGTCGGGGTTCTACAGCCCCTACTTCATTGTACCCAAGAAAGGGGGTGGGTTAAGGCCAATCTTGGATATGCGCATTCTGAATCGGGCCCTGCACAAGCTCCCGTTCAAAATGTTAACACAGAAACGCATTTTCCAATGCATCCGTCCCCAAGATTGGTTCGCAGCAATCGACCTGAAGGACGCGTACTTTCATGTCTCTATCCTTCCTCGACACAGACCGTTCCTATGCTTTGCGTTCGAGGGGAGGGCATATCAGTACAAAGTCTTGCCCTTCAGGCTGTCCCTGTCGCCTCGCGTCTTCACAAAAGTCGTCGAGGAAGCCATTGTTCCGCTCAGAGAATGCAGCGTTTGAATACTCAACTATCTCGATGACTGGCTCATACTGGCTCAGTCTCGGGATCAGTTGTGCGAACACAGGGACATGGTGCTCAGTCACCTCAGCCTGTTGGGACTTCGGGTCAACCGAGAGAAGAGCAAACTCTGCCCCACGCAGAGGATCTCTTATCTTGGTAAGGAGCTGGATTCGGTCAGCCGGACTGCGCGCCTCACTCCAGAGCGCGTCCGGTCAGGGTTGAACTGCCTGAATTTGTTCAAAGGCAGGACAGCGGTCCTACTGAAATTCTTTCAAGGCTCCTGGGGAGTATGGCATTTGCAGCCGTGGTAACGCCGCTCGGATTGCTTCATATGAGACCGCTTCAACGCTGGTTGCACGACCGAGTCCCGAGATGGGCGTGGCAGCGCGGTCAGTACCGGGTCTCAGTTACTCCTTACTGTCGACAAACCTTCAACCCGTGGTTAGACCCCTCGTTTCTCCGGGCCGGAGTGTCCTTAGAACAGGTGTCCAGGCATGCTGTGGTCTTCACGGATGCCTCATCCACGGGCTGGGGGGCCATGTACAATGGGCACGCAGTTTCGGGTCTGTGGACGGGGCCCCAACTGCGTTGGCATATCAATTGCCTAGAGTTACTGGCGGTACGTGTTGCCCTGGCCCGGTTCAAGAAACCGTTCCGGGACAAGCACGTACTGGTCCTTTCGGACAGCACTGTGGCCGTTGCGTACATCAACCAACAGGGTGGTCTACGCTCCCGTTGGATGCTCCGGCTCGCCCGCCATCTCCTCCTGTGGAGTCAGAAGTTTGTGAGGTCACTTCGTGCCATTCACATCCCAGGTGCGCTGAACCAGACAGCTGACGAGCTCTCTTGTCAGTCGACACCTCCGGGCGAATGGCGACTCCACCCCCGGAGCGTCCAGCTGATATGGGACCACTTTGGAGTTGCACAGGTAGACCTGTTCGCTTCTCCGGAGTCGACCCATTGCCAGTGGTACTATTCCCTGACCGGGGGTACCTTAGGCACAGATGAACTGTCACACAGCTGGCCCCGGGACCTACGCAAATATGCGTTTCCCCCAGTGAGCCTTCTCGCACAGACTCTGTGCAAGGTCAGGGAGGACGAGGAGCAGGTCTTGTTAGTTGCACTCTACTGGCCCAACCGGACCTGGTTCCTCGAACTCACACTCCCCGCGACAGCCCCTCCCTGGCCGATCCCCTTGAGGAAGGACCTTCTTTCTCAGGGGCGGGGCACTCTATGGCACCGCATCCCCTCTATGAGGCGCCTCTTCTCTCTGAAGTGGAACCTGTTCATTGAGTGGTGTTCTTCCCGCCGGGAAGACCCCCGGAAGTGTTCGATTAACATTGTGCTTTCCTTCCTGCAGGATGAGTTGGAGCGAAGGCTGTCTCCCTCCACCCTCAAAGTGTACGTCGCGGCAATAGCAGCGTATCACGATGCAGTAGACGGTAAATCCTTAGGTAAGCACGACTTAATTGTCAGGTTCCTCAGAGGTGCGAGGAGACTGAATCCTCCTCGTTCAACCTCTGTACCCTCTTGGGATTTAGCCCTGGTGCTTAGAGCACTCCAGGGTCCGTCATTTGAGCCTTTGCAGACAGTTGAGCTAAAAATCCTGTCCATGAAGACAGTTCTCCTGACGGCATTGGCCTTAATCAAGAGGGTAGGGGACCTGCATGCACGTTCGGTTGACGAATCATGCCTAGAATTCGGGCCGGCCAACTCTCACGTTGTCCTGAGACCCCGGCCTGGATATGTGCCCAAGGTTCCTACCACTCCCTTTCAGGACCAGGTGGTGAACCTGCAAGCGTTTCCTTCGGAGGAGGCAGACCCAGCCCTAGCTTTGTTATGTCCCATCTGAGCTTCAGATCCTCACAACAGCTCTTCGTCTGTTATGGAGGCCAGCAGAAGGGGAAGGCTGTCTCCAAGCAGAGGTTGGCCCACTGGATAGTGGATGCCATCGTCTTGGCTTACCAGTCCCAAGACATGCCTTGCCCGTTCGGGGTGCGAGCGCACTCCACAAGGAGCGTAGCTTCATCCTGGGCGCTGGCGCAAGGCGCCTCGCTGACAGACATGTAGAGCTGCGGGCTGGGCGACACCTAACATGTTCGCTAGATTTTATAGCCTCCGTGTAGAGCCGGTATCTTCCCGCATCCTCGCCCCCAGTGGCCAGTAGTGCTAAGTTCTAGTGTCGGGTTTTAACGCCACTCGTTCTAGTGTCGGCTTGCAACGCCACTCCCGCCCTCTGGGCCGGATACGTCTGTCTATTTTGCTCCAGTTGAGTTCCCCGGAAACCCCTTCGGTGTCAGACGTTGCGGCCGCCTGATGCTAGGCCTGCACCCGTATGCTTGTGGAACGTGTGTGTAGGCTGGGTTCCATATGTTGCGGTCCCCTAACGGCTACCCCATATGTGTATTCTCCACGGTACCAGCACCCTACTCGGCTAGCCCCGTGTCTTTCCCTGGACAGAGCCCGCTCTGTCGTCTCTGGGTGTGTTCTTTCCCCCCTGGGACCAGGTTGGATCCACCCCAGAGGCTTCCATATGTTGTACTACCCTGATAGGTTAGTCCTTATGCGTATTTCCACTTCTCCTTCCATTGTAGGATGTGGCTCCGCAGCGTACCATCTCCCGAGACGGGCACGCTTTCCCAGCGTTATCCAATAGTCACGCTGAGTAGGTCTTGCAGGAACAGCAGTGACTGTCCTTCCCTGCCGGGAGCCCTGACTCCCACTCTAACATAGGAGTGGTCCAGCAAGCTCAGGCAGGGCGCTGGAAGGGCCAGCATCCCTGGCGTGTTGGTAGGGATCCCAATTCGTTGGTCAGTTCCGACGTATGTCGAACGTGACCGACTGAAAGGGAACGGAGGGAACGGAGACGTACATCCTGTCGCCAGGTGCTGTGCTTCAGCTGAAGGCCCGAGCCACTTATCTCGGCTCCTCAGTTGAAAACGATATGCGGTACTTCCACTTCCGTATTTATACCCGCAACTCGGGGCGGCGCCTGGAATGCGGGAACCGCATGCCAATGTTCATTGGCTTGTTTCTATAAACTCGAAGTAGATTGGTCTCTGAAAACAGATCCCAATTCATCGGTCAGTACCGACGTACGTCTCCGTTCCCTCCTTCAGGGAACGAGGGTTACATACGTAACCGAGACGATTTATGAAATTATGAATTATGAAATTATGAAAGATGTACTTACGTGGGTCAAAAAGCATTGTAAATATCAGATGTTTGTGGTTTATATAAATTTAAATATGAAATTATAGTATAAACTATAATTCATTTTAATTTAATTGCAATTATCATGCAGTTAATGGTCTGAAAACATCCCACCCATTAAAGTATATTGTTACTGTAATATTTAATTAATTTTTAAAAGTATGCTTAAGTGTATTTATTTTTCACAGGGATACACAGTGCAAAACATCCTACTGCAAAGATTCAGCTTATTTTGTTTAGATGGAAAAACAGGAAACAATGTTGAATTGTTTAATTTAAAGTCTTATATTATTCAGTGTAATAATTCTGTAGGTCTTTTCAGAAGTGACAAAAATTATTTGTTGTAAATAGTTATACTGTACGTTGACATATTGAGTACTGTTCAAATTAAAAAAAATATATCAAAATCTCCCTTTTCAAATGAGACAGGGTCTCCACATTCTCTAGCCTGACATCGTCATACTCAATTCTAGTCAGAATATGAGTCTGATTCTGTTCCGTTGGGCTGTGATTATGGGGCGTGTTTCAACCGAACCAGGAAAGACCTCAATTGGATAGACCTACAACCAATCAGCAACGGAGCGACGCATAACGTTAGTTATCAAATTTCAACAGAACTCAACTGCACTGTGTTGCCAAGTCCGCGGGTTGAAGCGACCCCAATTATGTGATATACAGACCCAGGAATGCGATTTTTAGCTGCCAGCCCTGCCAAAATAACACATATTTTACCCCCCAAATGCCTTTTTTCCCCGGAGAACCCCCTCTGGAAAGCTATAGGGCTTGTTTTTGGCTAGTTTTGAGGAACGTTAACAATTGGGCGGGTTTTGTTGTAAAAACTTGGCAACCCTGTACCTGCACGCACGCTTGAATAAGTAGCCTAACGTTAGAAGAAAAAGATGACTGTAAACGATCTTTGCCGGTGTTGTAAAAAAAAGGATACACAGAGTTTACTTACCAACACGATCATCATTTCTGAGAGAAATAGTAAAGGTGAACGCATATACGAACAAGTTCTCCGTTTAGGATTAGAACAAACTCAACCCCAGCGCCTTTGATGACGTGGATGATTACGTTACTGTTTATCATCTGTCCATCATCGTCTAAAGCCCGCCCTGACAATTTCATTGGTCCGAACAGTTTCTGTTCGGGCATAATTACTTCTCTACCGATCAAGTCCAGACCGAACTGCCCGTGTAAAAATGTTGTGGGCGGGGCTAAGTTCGGCTGGCATCCAGGCTACACATTCTCCATACATTTGCTTAATTTCAATTAGTGTTAGCAGCCTTAGGTCCTAAGACCAGATTAGACCTGAATTTAGCCATATCAGATACAGCATGCTGATTCACCTTATCCCCTGTAAACACACAATTCCATTCATTTTATTAACAGCCAGTAAATGGGAGGGAAAAGAGTAAAAAGCAATGACTCAGTCTACCCCTTCCCCTTGTTTGACTCCAGCCACACTGTTTTGGTGTTCATGCTGGTGGTTATGTTAGTCACCCTCAGACTGAGCACTGACCCTGGCTTTTATAGCTGCTCTCACACTCACTGCAGTAACCTTTTAAAATCCATTCTGATGGTTTGGACGGTGGACTAATTACATATTAACATAACCCAGCTGCATGCTGAAATGGCCAAGAAAAATAGCCAGTGTTCAGCGTTCAGGTGAGCTTCCGATGGCGCAGCCGTAGACATTCAGGGACCATTTGATTGATATAACTGACATAAAATGGCTGGAGCTTTCTCAAAAGGGCAAAATGCAATCTAGCTGGCTTTGCATCTTTTAGGATTCCCATTCATCTCAATAGCAGTTGCTCGGCAGGCACATGACTATCTAGAAGTACATGTTTTGAAATGTAAATTTTTGTTTTATATATTTACATATAGAATTTGTATTTATTAATTTATTTAAACAATTGGCTGCAGAGTAATCATAAGTCACATGGCATTTACAGCCAAGCACAAGGCATGCAGACTGCTTCTACAAACATTTGAGAAAGAATGGGTAGGAGCTCAGTGAATTCAAGCTTGGTACCGTGATAGGTTGCCACCTGTGAAATAAGTCCATTCATGAAATTTCCTCAATACTAAATATTCCACAGTTAACTGTTAGTGGTATTATAACAAAGTGGAAGCAGTTGGAAACAACAGCAACTCAGCCATGAAGTGGTAGGCCACATAAAATCACAGAGCAGGGTCAGCGCATGCTGAGGCGCACAGTGCGCAGAAGTCGCCAACTTTCTGCAGAGTCAATAGCTTCACACCTCCAAACTTCATGTGGCCTCCAGATTAGCTCAAGAACAGTGCGTAGAGAGCTTCATGGAATGGGTTTCCATGGCTGAGCAGTTGCATTCAAGCCTTACATCACCAAGTGCAATTCAAAGCGTCGGATGCAGTGGTGTAAAGCACGCCACCACTGGACTCTAGAGCAGTGGAGAAGTGTTCTCTGGAGTGACGAATCAAGCTTCTCTGTCTGGCTATCTTATGGACGAGTCTGGGTTTGGTGGTTGCCAGGAGAATGATACTTGCCTGACTGCATTGTGCCAAGTGTAAAGTTTGGTGGAGGGGGGATTATGATGTGGGGTTGTTTTTCAGGGGTTGGGCTTGGCCCCTTAGTTTCAGTGAAGGGAACTCTTAATGCTTCAGCATACCAGACATTTCATGCTCCCAACTTTGTGGGAACAGTTTGGGGATGGCCACTTCCTGTTCCAACATGACTGTGCACCAGTACACAAAGCAAGGTCCATAAAGATGAGGATGAGTGAGTTTGGCCTGCACAGAGTCCTAACCTCAACCCGATAGAAAACCTTTGGAATGAATTAGAGCAGAGACTGCAAGCCAGGCCTTCTCGTCCAACATCAGTGCCTGACCTCACAAATGCGCTTCTAGAAGAATGGTCAAAAATTCCCATAAACACACTCCTAAACCTTGTGGAAATCCTTCCCAGAAGAGTTGAAGCTGTTATGGCTGCAAAGGGTTGGCCAACTCCATATCAAACCCTACGGATTAAGAATGGGATGTCATTAAAGTTCATGTGAATGTAAAGGCAGACGTCCCAAAACGTAACAGTTTTTTGAAGAAATTAATACTTTAGTTCAGTAGGAATGCATTGAATTAATCAAAAGAGGCATTTATGATTCTACAAAAAAAATCTAAATAAATATATATATATTTATATTCATGAAGGAATTGATCTTGAAAACAAATGTATCACGATTTCCATAAAAATATTAAGCAGCACAAAATGTTTTCAACACTGATAATAATAAGGTTTCGTAAAAGCCAATCAGCATATTAGAATTATTTCTGAAGGATCATGTGACACTGTAGACTGGAGTACTGGCTACTAAAAAATACTTTTCCATCAAGGAGTATGTTACATATTAAAATTTCAATCATGACAACTCTCGGAGTGAATAGATTCAACCAGTATTTTATTAGCATAGAGCATGGAATGTACATAGGCTTGATTTTGGAGGACGAGATCTGCTACGCTGCTATTGCTGCTGCTGCTGAGCAAATACATAATGTTCAGCTTAGTCAAGATAACGTCTCGGGTTATGACTATAACCCTTGTTCCCCGAGAAGGGGAACGTGACGACACTTTGGGGAACGCCCCCCGTGTAAAGCGTCTGAAGAAACAGTAGAATCAGCCCATCCTGATTGGTGTTGCGTGATGACATAGTATGTGACGGCATAACCGGAAGATACAAAGAGACGTCTGAACACAACAGAGATAGAGTTCTTTGTGATGAAGCGAGCGCTCTGTCTGATTGGGTGGACACGAGACGCAGTGTCTCGTTCCCTTCTCGGGGAACAAGGGTTATAGTCATAACCCGAGACATTCCCCTTCGAGGGAACTCGAACTGCGTCATCGTGACGACACTTTGGGGAACGAGTACCAACTTAGGCCGCACCAATCATACCCAACCCAGTGTGAAGCTGGAACCCAGGCACAACTAGGGGGCGAGCACTCTAGCGCCAGGCGTCTCAGGGAGATGCAGACTGTAGTATCTAATGAAGGTGTGCAGGGTGGCCCACCCAGCCGCCTCGCAGATCTCTTGCATAGAGGCTCCAGAAAGGAGGGCCACCGAGGAGGACATGCTCCTGGTAGAATGAGCCCTCACGGCTAACGGTGAAGGCAATTTGCGCACCTGATAAGCCGTGGGTAAGCCTGGACAATCCAGTTACTGATTGTCTGTTTTGAAACAGGCAGCCCCTTCTTGGGTGAACCAAAACACACCAACAACTGGTCTGACTTTCTCCACTGAGCAGACCTCTCCAAATAAATCCTCAATGCCCGCACGGGGCAGAGGAGGTGAAGTCTGCTCTCTTCCGCCGTCACGTGAGGTGGAGGATGGAATGCCTGGAGAACCAATGACCGTGCCACATTAGATGGCACCTTGGGCACATAGCCCGGACTGGGATGCAAGATGGCCTTCACCCCGCCAGGGGCAAACTCCAGGCAGGTTGGCGTGATAGCCAAGGCCTGGAGGTCCCCCACTCTCCTCAGAGAAGTGATGGCAAGGAGAAACGCCACCTTGAAGGTCAGTATTCTCGCCTCAGCCGACCCCTCGAGCACCACCGCCAGGTCCCAGGTTGGGACTCTGGAACGAGCCGCAGGCCTCATCCTCCGAGCCCCACGGAGGAATCGTACAACCAGATGGTGCCTTCCCAACGGCCCATCACCTAAAGGTGCGTGGAAAGCCCCAATGGCAGCCACATACACCTTAAGTGTGGACGGGGAATGACCGGCGGAGAAGCGGTCCTGAAGGAACTCCAGCACTGAAGCCACCGGGCAGATAACTGGGTTCACCTCCCGCTCTCTACACCAAGTGGAAAATACATTCCACTTCAGGCAGTACAACCTCCTGGTGGAGGGAGCTCTGGAGCTCAGTAGGGTCTCCACGACACCCGCCGGCCCGCCCTCAGGGGCCAGACCCAGAGATCCCACACCTCTGGCCGGGGGTAGAACATTGTGCCCCTGGCCTGAGATAGGGGGACCGCCCAGCAGGTAGATGATGTCGGAGAACCATACTCGAGCCAGTCTGTAAAGAGGGCGGGACCTCAGGCCCCCCTGGTGGTTCAGATACGATACAGCCGACGATACAGTTGTCGGATCGTATCAGGACATGGTGGCCGCGGAGGTCCGGGAAAAAGCTCCTCAGAGCCCTGTAGACCGCCAGCATTTCCAGGCAGTTGATGTGCCAGGAAGAATGCCGGGTCTCCCACAGACCTCTCGCAAAGCGGCTGTCCATGACCACGTCCCAACCAGTGAGGGAGGCATCAGTTGAAACGTTTTTCCCAGCAACATGATGCTCCCAGCACTGGCCCCTGGGACAGGAACCAGGTCTCTTCCATATGACGAGGGAACGAAGGCATCTGCGCATTACCCTGATCATACAGAATGGTTTTCCCCTCGAGGAAACCCAACAAATACAACAAATAGACGGCGGGAGCACAGCATTGATTCCCAAAAGCTCCACAGGGGAGGCGACCTCGATCGCTCCTACCCGGGAGAGGGGGCTGGCCAGCAGGGGCCTCATCTAAGGGAGCAGATCGACAGGGCCGCAACACTAGGGCAGACACTGCGATTTAGCAATTGCCTGAAACTGATGCGTCCCGCAGGCCATAAGGCGGCGAGAACGGCATCAACTTCCGGAAGGCTCCAACTTAGATGAATATCCAGACAAGTCAAACACGCTTGGACGACAGACTGATTAAAGTATCTAACTTATCAAAGTCAGATAACATGACACTCAATTCCTCAGAATTAAATGTCATCATAATCACCCAACCCATGCAACCTGGTCTGAATGATAGGCTGCGTAAAAAATCTCCAAAGTCAGATTAAAGTCAGAATTAAATGCAGCCACAATACGGTGAAACATGGTCTGAATGATCGGCTGAATATCTAACTCCTCAAAGTCAGATCATATTTTATTGAATTCCTCAGAATTAAATGCAGCCATAATCATCAGACAATACTGTTTTATTGTATTTATACGGACTCGTAAACCACACGTTGCCTCAGCCTCAGATTGAATTTTGAAAAAGGCGAGCTTCGATACTGAGCCCGTCTAATTCCCCCTAAAGCCGCAGCGCGGGCTTCCACACGGGGAAGGAGAACAATGGAACTGTCACAGGGAAGGAGAAGATGTCTCAGCACTCTCAGGTTCCCTTGATAGACCCATCTGTGAGCCCATGATTGATCAACCATGCTGCCTCAACAGCACGGGACCAGCCACGGAGTTTGCGAGCCCTGAATGCTTTTGAAAACAACGTTGGTAGACAACAACACCAAAAACTCTTAGACTGACAACACAGAGCGCTAACGCTGAAGAGCAAAAAAGCTATCTCTGTTGTGTTCAGACGTCTCTTTGTATCTTCCGAGTATGCCGTCACATACTACGTCATCACGCAACACCAATCAGGATTGGGCTGATTCTACTGTTTCTTCAGACGCTTTACGCGAGGGGCGTTCCCCAAAGTGTCGTCACGATGACGCAGTTCGAGTTCCCTTGAAGGGGAACAACAAGGAAAGGCTGCTGCAGAATTATATAACCCCCCTTAGCAGATCTCTACAGGTGATGCTGGGGAGGAGGTGGGATTATAGGAGTTCTCATATTGTGCGGCGTGCTGATAGCAGCTAGGATACGGTATAAATAAAGCCACGTAAATGGGGAAGTACCTCTGACTGGTTGGTGTCGTAGAACGGAAAGAACCAATCAGCGATTACAGTTTCATGACTGAACTGAATATTCAAATAGAAAACATTTATTTTAGAATAATAATATATAACAATATAATTATATTTTTGATCAAATAATTGTCACCAGAAGAGTTTAAAAATCTGTAGTATATATATTTAAAAAAAAAAGTAAAAAAAAAAAAATATATATATATCAGATGGTCTCTAACTGTCTGAATGGGCAGATCTTGGCCAGAATGCAGATATTCTAGCTAGACGTCACTCACCTCAATACGCTTCAGCCCACTGAACTGCTGAATACACATTTCAGCTATTGCAAGTACAGCATTTTCTCCTCAAACGACCATCCGTACAGATTCTCCGTGTCTCTCCTTTAGAAAAGCGTAATTAGTCTTACACAAGAGCACTTGATTTCATGCTCAAAAATCACATTCAGCCTTTTAAATGAATCCACTTCTATTGAAGGTTTTAACATACAACTCAATCTCCTATCCTTTTTCTCGATGGTTCATGAAATACCAATTGCATGATGCTGTACATAAGGTACAACTTCTTCCCACTAACAGAAATATGTGTCTAAGCGAATGTAGTGTTCGTTTCAAAAGCATTGATTTAGATTTGAATATAAAAGTGGCACAATTGATTTAAACTGAGATTTTTCTTCCATCTGGAATACTTTTGGTTTGTTTGGCGGCTCTGTAACGGTCCTGTGCTCATCTCTCAGACCTGTATTAGCCTGGCACAGAGTGCTGAGCTAAAAATCAATAAGCCCATAAGGCCGCTGTCACTGTCTCTTATTTACATCCTCTTCAAGAGTTCTCCCACCATTACTCTCTAGCTTTGCTAACTTATGGTGCATTGGTCTTAATAAAGCAAGGAGTTAACAAATGACAAAAAGGTTTATTGGAGAACAGAGATAATAGGGATCATTTGTAATTGTAATTCTCCCAGCAGTATTAAATACAATCAATGAATGTGGACTTTTCAGTGTAATCACAAAAGATAGATTATGCACTTTTTCTTAGTGGGGTGTTGACTTTCTGACTTGAAAAATGTCAAGACGGTCAAATATTCCTTTTTTGTGACGCAGCAGGGAGGTCTTTAACCTATACCTGTGGGAAAATACTTATTGATAATTTAAAGAGAGTTCTAAACATCCTAAAATAACTCAAAAGGGACCAATTGAAGCCAGTGCAAGCATTTATTAGTTTCTATTCACTATAGTGTATCAGATGAAGATGGAGTTTAATGGTTAGGCCACATGGGGGCCCCAGAGACGCAGGGGTCAGGGATCTCAGTAAATCATTTTACTGTTGAACACTGACACAATCTTTTCTGTTATTCTGTTAGTATTTTAATTGTAACTTTTTCAAATGCTTTTATTTTATTTGCTCCCACTACAATACCAGCTTGTAATGTCCTCTGAAAGTTTGATACAGCTTTGCATCTTTTTTGCAGCAGTTGAAGATACTTTTATGATCTGCCTTTATTTCTCAGGTTTGGAGGAAAGTGATCATGGTTGTTTTAGCCAGGGAGCTGACTATTTTCAATCTTGAATTTTTTATATGAATTTCTGGGCATTTTTAAGTTAATTATTCCCTTTCCTAGTATCTGGAATTTCAGTCCATGTATATTCTTGTAGTGGTCTGACGTGCGATCTCTGTCTCATTACTGAGGAATGTAACGTTGTTTGTCTGCTGGTTAAACTCTCTATGAGGCATTTTTAAAAGAGTAATTTTTGCTTAGCTCAGGTGAGCTTCTCTCTTGTTGCAAAAACCTGCAATAACGTTAATAAAAGCTGCGAGGCAGGAATAGTCATTATATGCATCTGGAGAGAGCAATGTACTATAGTATGTGTCTCTGAGGAGGTGAGGTGATGAGTGGAGGGGGTGTGAATTGTAAAAAGGTTAAATGGTCTATTTTAGTGTCACAAGTTGTAAATTATATAAGCAATGTGAGCAAATGTAAGTTGACGGAAATTACTTTTGTTAAATAGTAAAACAATATTGTGTAAACTAGA
Organism: Romanogobio albipinnatus; assembly: GCA_023566225.1. Classification (NCBI taxonomy): domain Eukaryota; kingdom Metazoa; phylum Chordata; class Actinopteri; order Cypriniformes; family Gobionidae; genus Romanogobio; species Romanogobio albipinnatus. The sequence goes on along the minus strand of CM042260.1, from coordinate 18,634,689 downwards.
TTTTACATTTACCTCTCCTCAACAAGCTGCATGATTTGAGGAATCATTCATATCCATTTGTAACGTAGGCCAGTATGGCTGTGCTTGTAAACCTCACTCCTCTGGCCTCAAGAGGCGCACTAGCAATTAACTCTAGAACCTCTGGCAAAAAAATCATAATCACGATTATTTTGGTTAGTATTGAAATCACAATTATTTAACACGATTATTGGTGGGTAATATGATCAAAGTCTTATTTCATGATATGAGTAATTTTAAATGTCAGTGAAATTTCACAATTATCGAAAAATAAAATACAAACAAAGAAACTTATTACAAACAAAACCAACAAAAAAATACAACTGAACAAAATACAAATGAAATAAACAGTGCTTTAGGTTTTTCAGGAAGTAGGTACTATTCAGATAAGTAATAGCCTACACTCTAAAAAAGGTTCTATATGGCACCAAAAATGGTTCTTGGCTAGTAATCATAGGGGAACCTTTTTATAGTACCAATTTTGGTGCTTCAGTGGGTTTTTCAGAGGTTCTTCACCGGTTCAACTAAGGTGCTATATAGCACCGCTGACTAAGGTGCTATATAGCACCATATCTTAACATGTTCTGTATATGGTAGTGGTGCTATAGCACCTTAGTCAGCGGTGCTATATAGCACCTTAGTCGAACCGGTGAAGAACCTCTGAAGAACCGCTGAAGAACCACTGAAGCACCAAAATTGGTTCCTCTATGATTACGACGAAGAACTATTTTTGGTGCCATATAAAACCTTTTTTTTTTAAGTGTACAACAGAAATTGAATACAGTAATCAAATGTAAAATAACACTGCTGTATACATTAAATATAAACAAATCCTTATTTAAAACTACCAAAGTTATTGATTCAAGAGCAGTGAGTGATTTTATCTTTGTTTTTTCTTGTTTGATTAACATTACATGTCTTTTCTTGTTTGATTAACGTTCACAACGGCGTTGCCGCCAAACCGCGTCATAGCTCATTACCATAAAGTTCTACTCCTGATTTCAACTCTCCTCGACGGCCAAGACGTGCCGCACAACTCTCGCCGGAGCTCGCCGCCGGGCTCCCATTGAAAATGAATGACTTCCGGCCACTTTGACGCTCTCGCCGGCGGAGGTGTCGGTGTGAACACACAGTTACACAAGAGTTTCAAATACGCTTTCTCAAATGTTTACATTGACTTAAGACATAACCGACTGTGTTTACGAGGATACTCAGCAAAACGTCATTTCGACAAATTTTTTGTAGGCTATTTGACCGTTTAGGCGTATATATATATACTGAAGTGCACAGTATACTTCGCTTATGCGTGTTCCGCCCTGTCTAAGGCCGCGCACACAGATGGCCACATAGGGAACAGAGTCTCTTTTGCTGCTTAATGCGCTTTTAATAACACTATTTAATATCGATCATTTTGGAAGCCAAAATCGAAATCAAAATACAATTAATGACACAGCCCTACAGCCTTTAGCGTCCTTGTTAGTGTGCCCGCCTCCCACTCTGGAAACCCCAGTTAGAATCACGCCCGGAGCGGGTTGAGTAATACATTTGGTGCCGTGACCCGGAGGAGAGTGAGGTTTTAGCGTCCTTGGCCCTGCCCCAGATGGCACCCTAAATATGTAGCGGGGCTCGTTTTAGTGCAGGCTCGGCAGAAGTGTGCAACGAGGGCACATATCGACAGCAAAGCGAGGCGCTCGCGAGCAGCCTTCTGAAACCTAAAATGACAAATGGGACACATATGGTCTCATGACTTCACAGACACAGCATGCAGCTGCCATTTTAAGTCCACAAAACCGAAAGTGCATATGAAGTGTGCCATTTGGGACAGGACCCTTGTTAGCACGCCCACCTCCCATGCCGGAGACCAGTTCGAAGAGAGGTTAGAATCCAAGTTGTGCAACTTGTAACACACAGATGAGCAAAAGTAATAGTGATACTTGCCTTAGTGAATAGTCAAGTCACCTTAATTTACATAGCGCTTTTTACAGTGCTGATTCAAAGAAGCTTCACAGAGTTAAACAGGAAAATATTGCAACAGAATTTGATTCGGCTGTACAGACGCTCTGGAGAAAATGGTGTTGTCATCCAGCTCATTTCGATTATCATATAGTGATATCAGTATCCCCAACTGTAATTATATATAAATACCTGTAATTATTTATTAATAGCCATAAAATTGTGTACCTACAATTATTATTGCTGCAGTAATATGCACTATTGACACAGGCAACCTCTTTCAAAGACAGTGAGACTCCTATTTTGTGTGATTACATCATCAGGGATAACAGGAAACACTTGAGGAGCTAAGCATCTTGTGGAGAAATCAGTTCTGGCTCATGAAAATCTGAATGTGTTTGAGGAAACTGGCCCCTGGGGGCATGAAAACACACAGACACACACCCTTTTCATGTCGCGACAGTAATGATTCACTCTGCTGATAGTCAGGTATGAGACACTCAAGATATATAATGATGTATCTGTTTGCTTCTGGGAAACTCTTAAGATGTTTTACCTGATATACACTCTTTGTTTGCTCTGGATTATTTAGTAACTAGGGACGTGAGGGTTGAATATGTCAGGTGGGGGTCACCGCTAAATCCACCTGCCAAAACTACTTAATTGTATGCAAAACCTGGGACAATGTAAGTACAAATGAATGTAATGAACGATTTACAAATCTAAATAAAATAAAAATAATACAATAAAAAAATACATTCAAATAATGTAAAATCATTTAATGTCACATTTTAATATTGTAAATCATTTTAAAATTATATAAAAATTGTGTAATGTCTACAAATTAATTTACTTGTGTTTCATGAATAAGACTCCTTGTTAAGAACTTGTTAGCAGAAACAATGTATATGATTTTGGTATGAAGTTCCTGAATGGAAATGAATGGAAAATGGTTTAAAATGAAGCAGTCTCATAGGTCATATATTATTTAAAGAGTTAAATATATCTTACACTGAGCTATAGCAGTGACTGGAGTCCATAGGGTGGAGCCATGAGGCAGCCACATATAGTGTATTATTAGAGGGCTTTTAATTTACCCCATAGCACACGCAAAATACATATGCACTCTCACTCTCACACACACACATGCATATCACATGCAAACCACCATATGTGCACACAGAAGCCAATACACAACATCTGCATTGTACAGGTTTGAACGTTTAAAAATGGGCCCATCTGTTTTGTATATAGCATGGTCATAGGTCATTTAGTAGGGAAGAAATGTAGGTCACAAGTCAGCCATGTCAGCCTGGTTTAGTTTTTCTCTGCATGGATATGATAATACTTTGCAAAGAAAGTCCATTTTGGTGATCCATGGATGACTGAACAAGTTGTTAGGATACATACTGTATATCTGCCTCTTCTTAAATAGATCACTATTTCAACACATACATGTTCCGATCACTTCCCCGTGTTAAAATGATTGATGTATGGTTTGTCCAGATGGCCGAATGGTTTGAAGCCATGTCAGCGGGGGATTAATCCAGTGATGAAATGTTGTACATTCAAAACTCTTGTCTAGATGTGTATGCATTTTACCCATAGCTTTTTTATGGATTGTGTGGCAGCCAAATCTGCTCCACTGGGACTCCATGCATGAAATCCAAAGGTAAATTTCCTGCCGCTGGATGGTTTGATCCAGGCTTTTCTGTGAAATCGAATCACAGGGCGGTGAATCCGACGATCTGGTGCACCGGCAAGAGGGACAGACTTTTGGGAGGTTATCCTTTCAAAAACCTATATCCAACACCCTTTTTGAACCATAATATTTAGTGTGTGTTTTTATTAGTAAATTGTTACAATTATTGTTTATGATAAACTTAGATTTATCAGATTAATATGTGGGTAAAAACTACACAAAAAGTTATTCTGTGACAGTATAGAGCAAATCTGAGCGGCGACGAGAGATGGATGATATGAATTTTTACAAGCTAAGCATATGCCCTTATTTGATTATATATGACTGAATTATGACAGTAAAAACACATCTGAGATGTTAAATTTAATTAAATGAAAAACTAAAATATAAATTCATTTTAAATAAATTAAATAAATTTGATGATTTAAAATTGTTTATCTTTAATTTGATATTTTTGTGACATTTATGCGAAATAAATTAGAATTGTGTTTTGCAATATGAGAAATTAGTATATTTTAGTTTGCTCTACTTTAAAAATTAATTTAATGTATGGTTGTGGCAGCAAATAATTATGTGTTTTAATGACAATTGTAAAAGGATTGACCTGTAATATTGCGGAAAAGGCAATAAAACTAAATAAAACTGTTAATATATTTTACTAGTATAATGAATGTTATTCTGTCACACTCTCTCTCTCTCTCTCTCTCTCTCTCTCTTTATTTAGTTGTGCAAACCTTCTTCAGGTGTGTTTGTGCTTGTTTTGACAACAGCAAACAGAATTTTTCCTCCATTTCCAACTCTTTTCAGTACAAAAGCTTCCAGCATGCCTTGCTTTGATACACACACACAGACTGCAGAGCTCAAGTATGAGCTATGTTAGTGTAATCCTTCTTTCCTTTTTGCCGCTTTGTAATTCTCCAGAAATACCCGGGCACGTGTGTGTGTGTGTGTATGTGTGTAATTTTCTACAACATACACCACAGCAATGGTCTTCAAGCCTGTTAAATTGGAGACTGAAAAAGCAGCAGAGAGAGAGAGAGACTCACATGAGGATCAGTATACACAGCTGTGACAGCAACAGAAGACCTTTTCTCCTCCCTTTTCTTTCTTTTCCTTTTTTATTCCCAAGCATTTACACTTTCTAAGCTGCAGAGCATCTAGACAAGAGGAAAAAGAAGGTGGGAAGAGCGAGAGAAAGAGAGTTTGAGTTTAGGAGGGCAGAATGAGAGAGAGATTGAGACTGTGTGTTGGAATGCGCTGATACATGGGAACTGGCTGCTTATCTCCGTTTGTCCCCTTGTCAGTATACTTCGGAACGCTGGAGGCTCCGTTTGGAAAGGTGGTGATTAACCCCTTCCCCCTCATTCCTCCTCCTCCTCCGTCTCTCTCGCCGTCTGGTTCTTTTACCTGCACTCGTCTGGACTCGTTCGGTGAGTAAAGACACAGAAGGACAGGAAGGAAGAGAGATGAGAGAGAAATAGGGAGAGTAATACCAAGACGGTGCAGTTCGTTCTCTGAGGAATACGGTGAAAATCCAGGGACACCTGTGGAAAACAATTCTGGATATTCTACTAATGCAATTTGATTGGACGACTGAAATGGAATACCAAGTGAGTGACTGGTGAACTGACTTAATTGAATTCACTCAAGTTAAACCAGCATTTCTAAAGTATGTCTAAACCTTCACGACTTGCTCGCCCATCCTCGGCGGGTCCCGGCTCCAAACTCCCTTCGGCCCGTCGGGATACACCTGCCGGCAGACCCAGAATGCCTGGCATGGGGGAGAAGGTGATGCGGACAGGAAGTGAGGGCAATATAGCCGGACAGAGGCCTCCCGTCAATGGGACGACACGTTCGCATATCCCGCAAAACCCTAATATAAAGGAAGAGGACGATGTGGCCCAACCAAGGAGCAAAAGCAGTCCACCTAAAGGGTCCACGGCAAGCGTTACCCAGCAAGTCACACAATCCAGTAAGTATGAGATAATGAAAGGAGGATACCCACACATTTATGCATTTAGCAGACACTTTCATCAAAACCCAACAATATTCGTAATATACAATGCCAGATTTATTGGACAACTATTATAATGTTCTGCGCTTCTCATATTTTGACCGCTGACGTTTGGACTCTTTGGTCACTGTTGATCGCAGATCTCTTGTTTTTATTATTTTAATGAATAAATTCCCATATGAAAATGTAATTGTGCAGATGTTGCTTTTTTATGACTCAGGGGTCGTTAAAAAGTTCTCAGGTGTGTCACATTAACCTTGCCGCAGATGTTTCTCCAAACATTCCTTGTGAGAATTATAAAAAGACTAAAAATCTTGATCTTTTAATTTAATGTCAATTGTCTGTGTTCATACTAAAATATCATGCTTTTGATTGTAGACTTTGGTGTCTTTGGTACATTTGAGCACTGTATAAGACATTGTTGAAATCTCTGAAACACTAGAGGAGACACAAACCAGAACCACAAAACTTAAAGGGATAGTTCACACCAAAACCTTCCCCCTCATGTTGTTCCAAACCTGTATGAGTTTATTTCTTCTGTTTAACACAAAAAAAAAAAAAAATATTTTAAAGAACTTTGGTAACCAGATAGTTGACGGTAGCCATTGACTTCCATAGTATTTTTTTTTCAATGGATGCCGCCAACTGTCTGGTTGCCAACATTCTTTAAAATATCTTCATTTGTGTTTAACAGAAGAAAGAAACGAGTAAGTAATAACAACATTTTCACTCCTCTTGTAATCGTATTGCTAGAGAAAAACATGAGATAGTAAGAAGAATGTCTCATTCCTACATTTAATTTGTCCTTCAAGATTTTAAACCTTACAAATGTGTTATATAATTTGTTATTTTTTATATTAGTCATAAGTTGAATAGTCCTAATATCGTGACATATTGTTGACATTTAGTTTTAATTGTTGACTAAGTACATGCCTAAAATATTAGTTTGGTGTGAGATGTTGAAGTATCTGTTAAAAAATGAACATACTGTTTTGTTTGCAGAGTTTAAGTCCTTTAGGTGTATTAAGCAGATTTGCATTATTGGTTTGAAGTGTCTGAATGTGAGCATAGATGGTATTAAGCTAAAAGTGTTTGGTGCAGGTTTTATATTTATTCATATACGGCTATGGGTTTTGTGGGATTAGATCAGAAGCAGGTTTAATTCTTGTGGATTTTTGCTGCATTCCTCACAAAAAAACAAAAGAAAAAACACATGGGCTCACCATCACATTGCCTCCCCATTCCAGCACAGTGGGGTGCAGATTAATGTCAGTTTGTGTGTGTGCGCATGTGTTTGTGAGTGTGATTATGCACCTCTTTATCACATTCCGCCCCAGTGGGTTTTAATCCTGCTGGTTGTGGTTGAAGAGCTCCATGTCAACTCAGACTTGCTCTAAAATAGTGATATAAGGTCCAAATCCTGTCACCTCAGCGGCCTTCTGGTGCTTGTCAATCACTCGATGTGTAGTGATTTAAAAAACATGTCATGTGTCATGTCCTCTCAGTTAAATTGCAGGAATGCACCCCTGGGGTGGGGATTTAGACCGTGATGATATTAAGCACTGGGAGTTCTTGGGGTTAACATCCCTCTTTTAGTTATTCATGCACACATGCACTCAGTGTGTCACTCTTATTTGTCATTCATTTGTTCGATCACAGTGATGTACGATGTCAGTCGGAATCTCAGTAAAACCTGGTTTCTGACATGTCTATGTAATACCTGTGTTTACCTCCATCCTTTCCATCTAATATGACAGTAAAAGGCACTAGAATCCAGATGTTACCATGCAAATTGTTCCTCCATAGATGTAGCAGCTTAGTCAAGATGAAACACTCAAAACAAACATTTTACACAGTTTGTGCCATTGATGGATGGATGATGACTACAGGTGTCCAAAAGACTACAAAAAGAACAAAAATTATGATTCATACTCAATTTTTTACTTTAGTCCTTATGGTTAATGCTTTTATTAATTAAAAATAAAACGTCTTCTGAAGTCATACAATAGTTTCTGAAAAGTTGAATTACTTAAAGGTCCCGTTCTTCGTGATCCCATTGTTCAAACTTTAGTTAGTGTGTAATGTTGCTGTTAGAGCATAAATAATACCTGTAAAATTATAAAGCTCAAAGTTCAATGCCAAGCGAGATATTTTATTTAACAGAAGTTCCCTTTCAAAGCCTACAGCGAACGGCTGGCTTGGACTACATCCTGGTACTTCCTTCATAAATGACGTCAGTAGAACAGTAGAACAGACTAACCTCCGCCCACAAGACTACGCGAAAAAAGGGGGCGTGGTCTTGTTGCTGTCCCACGTGGAGAAGAGGACATGTCGCGTGGAGAAAAGGAAGTGTTGCGTTTGACTGTGTTTGTTGCCATGTCGTCGAGACGCTGTTATTTTCATCCCGGAGTCAAGTTTGTTTGGCTTTCCCAGGGACGCTGTAGAGATCATTAAGCGCGCATATATCTCCCGTTAAGAGGCGTGACCTTTCCACGTGCGCTAAGCTGCTGTCGAATCACAACACAGGACCATGCTACGTTCGCTAAGCTGCTGTCAAATCACAACACGGGAACCACTGGCACAATCAGAACTCGTTACGTATTTCTGAAGGAGGGACTTCATAGAATAAAGGAACTCATCAGCCGTTTTCAGGACAGTGAATACAGCGGTATACAGATAAGTAAATTGTGTTAAAAATACAGCTTTTTTTTACACGCGAAACATGAACACATGTTATATTGCACACTGTAAACACAATCAAAGCTTCAAAAAGACACGAAGAACGGGACCTTTAAATTGAGACTTGTCTCAGATCTCGTTTCTCTGTCTCAAATATTGTTTGCCACAGCCAATATTTATTTTTACCCTCACTTGCACATGTTGAATTTAAATGGTACATAACACACACAGTTTCTGCCAATCTCATGTTAATCTTGAGTACGGATAGAGTAGTATTGCATCCTTCATATCTCTGAAGAGTCTTTAGTTTTATAATATTTATAAGGCCGAGCCCGATGGCACCCGTCGGTAACCGGTTCGGGCAAATATTTAGAAATAATGTTTGGGTTCGGGTCGGGCTCGGTCACGTCAGTGCGATAAGGCTTTGAACATTTGAAATTTAAAACAGCTTATTATGTAGGTAGCCAATGGGCCCATTTAACTTGATGCAAAGGTATGTTTTTGTGATTAAAATAAATTACAAATATCACCCAAACATCCTTCTTCCTGTGTGCGGAAATTTGTTTATGTAGCTGTGACAGCGCACAACATGTGCATGCATATTGCATATTAGGCTACATGTGACTGGCAGTGCAACTTCAGCGCTGCTGGCAGGACCATCGAGCAGAGGATAACAGCCTTGAAGCCATCCACAGTTGTTGCAATCCTTTTTCTGCATAAAAACCTGGATTAGCCTAAACTTTGATGGATGGATTATGTAAATAGATCCCATGTTGCAGTTTTGTAGCCATACAGTTTTCGAGAAAAATGGTATAAGTGATTTTCATTTCAATAAGCTGCATTTGTGTTACGTTAATGTTTTGTTCTTTTAGCTTGGGCCATTTTTGGTAGATCTTTGTTCATTTAATTTCAATTGGTTATTTGATTGGGCCCTGTGTTAACCATAGATTGTAAAAAAACATGGACGTAGTGTCCGTGACGTCACCCATAGGATTCTGATGAGCAGTTTTGAAGCGCAAAGTAGGGACGAGATGGCTGTTGCCATCAAAGATAACAGAAAGATAACACTCAAAGATAACAGAAAATGGGCAAAAAGGCGGGACGTGGACGGAGCTCAAGTGACGCGATGACTAACAGACAGCAGATAAATGGCTATCCATCTGTCACTCGAATTGGCCATTCCCTTAATTATGCAGAACTTTAATGCTTTATATAATGTAAACGAATGAGTTATAAAAAAAAATCCACCCCCCTTACAGTTGTCATGAAGGGCAAAATTAGCCGTATAGACCAAACCCACGATTTGTACCAGGCTGTAAACATGTTTTAATCTGCTGTAAAGTTGGGCATTTTAACATGGGGCTCAATGAGATTTTGCTCCCTTCTGGAGCCTGTCCCTAGCGGCCAGTCGATGAATTGCAGTATATGTCACTTCCGTATTGGCTTCAAGAGAAACTGCGGGAGGTTGCTGCTTGGTGTTAACGTGTGTATTTGTTTCCCCGTCTGCTCGTTGATGCGCTTTCTTGTAATCATTTTAAAATGCCTTTCTACAGTTGCTTAATAAAAGCGGGCTTTCCACGAACAAACGTACATGTGTCATTAGTATGAGAAAAAAAATAGATTCGGATTCGGGTTGGGCTCGGACATAAATATCTTAATGCCTGTCGGGCTCTGGGTGGGTTCGGTTACTGCTCTGTCAGACACTGGCCAGCCTCGGACAGAAAATGCGGCCTGATCCGCATTCTAAAACACACTTGCAGAACTCTGTTGCTGCTCCGGGAAAACAAACTGCATCCACTATTTAACGTTGGGTTATTTGGGAATCTGAACAATGTTATCTTTACCACACAACCAGAAACACACTTTTTTAGTGACATTGTTGATTTTGTGGTCTAAAAACAAAATGATAGCCCTGCTGATGGCTTTCGTAACCCAAACGAAGCTCGTTGATGTGAGTGCTCTTGCTCTCACTCTGGTTGATGTGTGCACACGCTCACCAGTGAGAAGAGCCCATACAAGGAATTCCGCACTTTATGATGTCATACAGGGCCATACTTGAAAAAAAACCTTTTCGAAACTTGTTTGAATCCTGATGGAGTGTATTTGGCACAGGACATACACTCACCTAAAGGATTATTAGGAACACCTGTTCATTTTCTCATTAATGCAATTATCTAATCAACCAATCACATGTCAGTTGCTTCAATGCATTTAGGGGTGTGGTCCTGGTCAAGACAATCTCCTGAACTCCAAACTGAATGTCAGAATGAGAAAGAAAGGTGATTTAAGCAATTTTGAGCGTGGCATGGTTGTTGGTGCCAGACGGGCCGGTCTGAGTATTTCACAATCTGCTCAGTTACTGGGATTTTCACGCACAACCATTTCTAGGGTTTACAAAGAATGGTGTGAAAAGGGAAAAACATCCAGTATGTGGCAGTCCTGTGGACGAAAATGCCTTGTTGATGCTAGAGGTCAGAGGAGAATGGGCCGACTGATTCAAGCTGATAGAAGAGCAACTTTGACTGAAATAACCACTCGTTACAACCGAGGTATGCAGCAAAGCATTTGTGAAGCCACAACACGTACAACCTTGAGGCGGATGGGCTACAACAACAGAAGACCCAAGCGGGTACCACTCATCTCCACTACAAATAGGAAAAAGAGGCTACAATTTGCACGAGCTCACCAAAATTGGACAGTTGAAGACTGGAAAAAATGTTGCCTGGTCTGATGAGTCTCGATTTCTGTTGAGACATTCAGATGGTAGAGTCAGAATTTGGTGTAAACAGAATGAGAACATGGATCCATCATGCCTTGTTACCACTGTGCAGGCTGGTGGTGGTGGTGTAATGGTGTGGGAGATGTTTTCTTGGCACACTTTAGGCCCCTTAGTGCCAATTGGGCATCGTTTAAATGCCACAACCTACCTGAGCATTGTTTCTGACCATGTCCATCCCTTTATGACCACCATGTACCCATCCTCTGATGGCTACTTCCAGCAGGATAATGCACAATGTCACAAAGCTCGAATCATTTCAAGTTGGTTTCTTGAATATGACAATGAGTTCACTGTACTAAAATGGCCCACACAGTCACCAGATCTCAACCCAATAGAGCATCTTTGGGATGTGGTGGAAACGGAGCTTCGTGCCCTGGATGTGCATCCCACAAATCTCCATCAACTGCAAGATGCTATCCTATCAATATGGGCCAACATTTCTAAAGAATGCTTTCAGCACCTTGTTGAATCAATGCCACGTAGAATTAAGGCAGTTCTGAAGGCGAAAGGGGGTCAAACAAAGTATTAGTATGGTGTTCCTAATAATCCTTTAGGTGAGTGTACAGTCATATGTCCAACTTGTTTTTTCCCCCCGGAATCTTGGCCATGTTTAGCACAAGAATCCAACCCTTTAACAGTGTAAATAGGTCATAATGCATGAAATAGCATTTGACCCTATTAGCATAATATATATATATTTTAATATGACATTAAAGGTAGAAAAAGATCTGTATACAATTAGCTTTTATTTTCAGTTTTAGTTTATGTTGTAGTAATTTTATGCACCTTTGTCACTTTTATATTACTAAAACGTATTTTATTTCAGTTAGTTGTTAAGGCAACATTTCTATTTTTTTATGTTGTACATCTAATTCATATATTTTATTTTATTTAAACTTTAATTTAATGGGGCTAGAATTTTCATGTATTCATCATATTTTTATTGCCAATGTGTGAACAGCTTGTAAGGAAACTTAAAAAACTAGACCTGTCAAAGCCTGTAGATTGATTTTTATGTGAACTCGGGTCGCTTCTGCCAGGAAAAGCAAAAGGATGTGACGTTTACGCAAGCTTCAGCGAACCTCTTATTTCATTCTATGACACGTGAAATGAATGCTTAATGTTCAGGATAATGCCAAAAGAGCTATTCTGCACTGTAATGTCAATGTGTCATGCAAAGAAAATGGATTAATTCAAACTATAGTCTCACATAGCCAGATCTATATAGTCTGTAGTCTCAAATATACGTTATAATCAAACTATCACAACAGTGTAATTTTAATTAGCTCATCTGTCGACATGATGCTGGTGAATTGCAGAGCTTGTGCAAATATATGCACATCACTATGATCAGATGCTTTCTTAACTGGTGGTTTCTCAATACTGTCATTTTTGTCATTACATATTTACATATTTATCTAAACGTCACTCTCAGCACTCTTGTTGACAGTCTTCCTCGCAATCAGGATGTTCGTTAAAAGCAGGGCTTAAAAACGGAAAAAATATCAATCGGTTCACTCCGAGCAGAATCGATATTATAGCGTTTCGGTTTTTGCGTTCCTCAATAAACATTACTGTTCCGAAAACGGTTTGATATGAAAAAATACCGGTTAATAACGTTATTTTAATTAAGCCTATACTTTAAACAAATATGTATAAATTTTAAACAAATATGTATAAATAGACTTATTTTCACTCAATTATAATATAACACATGGTAATTCAACTTGAATATTTATTTAATAACATTTTTAAAACCAGAAATACATGCATTAATTACAAGGCATAAACAGCGGACCTGTTTTAATGGAGCGTTAGACAATCGAAAGTGGCCTCTAATGCCGAATTATTTTCAGAAGAGTGATAACATTCTTTGTACATAACTTTTTTTCAACACGACTTGTTTTAAAAAATGCATGAATAAAGAATAAATAAACTGGATAACCATTGCTCTTTTAATGCACCGTCAACTGCTAATTTCAAAGCAAACACTGCGCAACACGTTCTTGCATCACATAATCAAATTCAGTCAGCTAATAAAGCTTGCATTTAATGCAATATAACATACCATTTAATACGAAGCATCAACCGTCTATATAGAAAACATTGACCTGTCCTGTATTGGCAATCTGAAAGACTATAGGAAAAATGTTTGATAGATAGCCTACTTGGATAGGCTTAAACGGAATCCATAAACTATCCTAAATCAGTCTATTTGAGCTTAAAGTCCGTACTGCTTATTTAAACGTTCGAAAAGAATGTCCTCCAATACCTTCACATTCATTGTAGACCTCAGCGGGGAAAGAAATGTACTTGAGGCATGAAAATGCGCGCTCACACTGACTTGCGTTAGATTCATAGATGATGGTGCGCGGGCATTTCACTCACGCTTGATCCGTCAACGTCACATGCTGTACTACTCATTTCATGATTGGTCACTGCCAAATTAAAATATTAAAGAGAACGATAAAATAACGTTATTAACCGGTTAATGGTCATTTCAAATTAACGTTTCTGTTCAGAACGATTCAAATTGATTTTGATTTCGTTTCCGTTTTTGTTCCTCTTAAAATTTCGTTCGTTTCCGGTTTTCGTTTTCGTTCCTTGAACCGGTTCAGAGCCCTGGTTAAAAGTATATTGCTGCTAAGAATTTTTTCCAACTTCTTTTTACTTCTAAGCAAAGAATGAAAAGTGTGAGCATGACTTGTTCATTGCAGTTCACCTAATGGCCAGTGGTGTCGCTATAACAAGGGGTTCTGAATTCTTCATATAGCCATTTTAAGGAAAATGATATGCAATAGTTTTAATTAACAATAACAACAAATGACAGAAATGTATTTTTGGGGAAACATGTCTCTCAGATCTGCCCAATAGTAAACATTGTAAGTTTACACGAAGTAGCTTTTTTTTCTTTTTCTTTTATTTAGATTTTAAATGGACCATAAGAGTTAGAGTTCAAGCACAGATCATAACATGGATGAATGGCTCTCGAAAAAGGGAATGAGTGGATACATTTCCCAACTGGAGAGATTGTGTGTGCATCTTTTTGTAATTGTAGCATTTATTTTTTTGAATAAACGTAATGCAGATTTTAGTATTTAATCTTAGAAATCAGACTGCCAGTGAAGAGTGGAATTACCTGTTTGTAATGACACTATATTTATTTACAAAACTTTATACTTTTCCTTTATGCTTTGAAGAACCGCCCAGATTCAAGCAAGCAAGAGTCTATTATAATCGCCTGCTATCTGATACTAATGTTTTCTACCTAAACATGCCCTCAAAGAAACATCTGGAAGGAAATCAAATACATTCTCTTTTATCGTTGCCCATTTAATGTCTGACAGATAGAGTGATAAAGGAGAGATTTGTTTATCAGCAGTCGGCTTTCTTAAAGGGGTTTTCTGTTTATCTGCAGGTAAAATGGTTCAGTCTTTTGTTTAAACTACTGTTAGCGCTCTTTGAAAGTTTATCGCAAGCAGGTGTAGCTGGACAAAGAACTGTATCACAGTCAGTAAATTTCATGGCTGGGTGGTCTTGCTTACTCATGGTTCGGCCAGACAGAGGTTATGGGAAAGAAAGAGGGCAGAGAGGGAGGGAGGGAGGGAGGGAGGGAGGGAGGGAGGGAGGGAGGGAGGGAGGGAGGGAGGGAGGGAGGGAGGGAGGGAGGGAGGGAGGGAGGGAGGGAGGGAGGGAGGGAGAGACAGTCTCCTCATCACAAGTTTATCTTAAGCTGGTTGGATCTCTGTACTCAAGATTTTGCTGTTTAGTTTTTCCATGCTTAGACTATATATACAGTGAGGAAAATAAGTATTTGAACACCCTGCTATTTTGCAAGTTCTCCCACTTGGAAATCATGGAGGGGTCTGAAATTGTCATCGTAGGTGCATGTCCACTGTGAGAGACATAATCAACAAAAAAAAAAATCCAGAAATCACAATATATGATTTTTTTAAACTATTTATTTGTATGATACAGCTGCAAATAAGTATTTGAACACCTGTCTATCAGCTAGAATTCTGACCCTCAAAGACCTGTTAGTCTGCCTTTAAAATGTCCACCTCCACTCCATTTATTATCCTAAATTAGATGCACCTGTTTGAGGTCGTTAGCTGCATAAAGACACCTGTCCACACCATACAATCAGTAAGAATCCAACTACTAACATGGCCAAGACCAAAGACCTGCTTAAACCAGCACATGTCAAGGCCCGTCTTAAGTTTGCCAATGACCATTTGGATGATCCAGAGGAGTCATGGGAGAAAGTCATGTGGTCAGATGAGACCAAAATAGAACTTTTTGGTCATAATTCCACTAAACGTGTTTGGAGGAAGAAGAATGATGAGTACCATCCCAAGAACACCATCCCTACTGTGAAGCATGGGGGTGGTAGCATCATGCTTTGGGGGTGTTTTTCTGCACATGGGACAGGGCGACTGCACTGTATTAAGGAGAGGATGACCGGGGCCATGTATTACGAGATTTTGGAGAACAACCGCCTTCCCTCAGTTAGAGCATTGAAGATGGGTCGAGGCTGGGTCTAGCACACAGCCATGATAATCAAGGAGTGGCTCTGTAAGAAGCATATCAAGGTTCTGGCGTGGCCTAGCCAGTCTCCAGACCTAAACCCAATAGAGAATCTTTGGAGGGAGCTCAAACTCTGTGTTTCTCAGAAACCTGACTGATCTAGAGAAGATCTGTGTGGAGGAGTGGGCCAAAATCCCTCCTGCAGTGTGTGCAAACCAGGTGAAAAACTACAGGAAACGTTTGACCTCTGTAATTGCAAACAAAGGCTACTGTACCAAATATTAACATTGATTTTCTCAGGTGTTCAAATACTTATTTGCAGCTGTATCATACAAATAAATAGATAAAAAATCATACATTGTGATTTCTGGATTTTTTTTTAGATTATGTCTCTCACAGTGGACATGCACCTACGATGACAATTTCAGACCCTTCCATGATTTCTAAGTGGGAGAACTTGCAAAATAGCAGGGTGTTCAAATACTTATTTTCCTCACTGTAAGCGGTCACCCGGAGAGATGTGTTTAGCATATCAGTCTGAGATCTGCTGATGTAAGAAGCATAACATTTCACTGGGGGTTTATGGGATAGCCAGTGTATTTTGTACACCAAAATAATGTAGTTTGACTTTAGCTTTTTTACATTGAGGGACTCAAATCAAGAGAAAATTATACAGCTCAGTCATATGTTAAGCCATTTTCTTTTCATTTAAAAAGGCCTTTTACAAAGTCTTGATTCTGTTTTTGGGGTCTACTAGAATAGGTTTTCATGCTTTCATGCAAAAAAATCTTTCACACATTTTACATTGATGAAGCACCTCAGTTTCCTCAGTCTGTCAGTAACGCGCCTGAAGCCCCTCCTTCCCTAAAAACACAATGTGCTCTGATTGGTCAGCTGGACCAGTGAGTTGTGATTGGGCAACCGTTTTGAGCATGTTTAGGAAATGCCACTTCCCTTACCATTACCGTGAGTTTCAACAAAATGGCTGCATTCGAAAATTGGAAAATGCTGCCTTCGGAGTATACATTTAAAGGTAGGAAGGCATCAAGGCACGTCCGAATCTAGTTTTAGCTTCACTTCCTGTCTCCTGAGAGACCTTCATCTGATCGATTTATAAAGGCAGCATAAATGCATCCTTCGCTGCCTTTGATATCCCACAATCCTATGCGTTCCATTCGGTGACAGTTGAGCTATAAAAAGAAAGATTGCTTCTAAAAGTTGCAGTTTGTGTATAAATGTATGTTTTTGACCAACGTTTTTAACAAACGTTTCAATGTATTTATATAATTTCTAGCAAGAAATTACTTCTGTAGTAATTAAATATTTGTTTAGTTCTTACCAATGCTCGATTTTATTTATTATATAAGGCAGCGATGCATCAAGTCAGCTGCCTAGATTTTCGGATGTGTCCAAAAACTTAGGCAGCTGACTTGTTGCCTCGCTGCCCTATCAGGCAATGACTTTGCGAGCGTTTGCACATGAAGATAGCTTACGAAACTGATTTCAGACTGACTTCTGATACAGTGTAATAGTTTAATGATCTACAGAAAAATAGAGAGAGCTTTGGTGATAACTAAGGGAATATTTAATTAGAACAATAGTAATTTCTTGCTAGAAATAATTTCAAAATTGGAAAACATGGTCAAAACATACATTTACACACAAACTTACCAGCAACCGCAACTTTCAGACCTCATCTTTATTTGTTAGCTCAACCATCACAGAATGGAACGTACACACTCAAAAAAATATTTAACCCCAAAAGTTAAAACTTATGTATTTCAATTAGATGACAATTTTCCATCCAATTTAATCACATAAATCCAATGTAAAAGTTAACATTTTATTTAAGCTTCACCATCATGTTCTATTGACGTGAATTAATTAAATAACTTTTATGTGAATTGATTAACTGTTATTTAAGATTGTGTATTGAATAAACTTTACTCATTTAAAATAAATTGTTGTTACTTGCTTTATATAACTCTTACATTTCCTTAATTCTATTAAATAAATGGTCAAAAACATGTTACATTTTTAAACATTTATTGTGTTACATAAAAAAACATCCAGTCTCACATAAAAAAAAAAAAAATGCAAGGACATCATACAGTACTTTACAAATTATGTTATTTGTAAGTTTTTACTTTCAGTCACATGCATCCTCTTAAACTGGAATATCCATGGTTATGACTCATGTTACTTTTTAGTCTTAAACCTGTGTCCCAAGTAACAGGGAAACAAAAATTCAACATCAAACATTATTTTCTTTTCTTTTTTTTACATTTTCAAGGTAACATTGTGATATGACTGCATAGTACGATAATCAATTTGTGCTTTTGTCCTAATCTGGAACTTTGAACACAAATGTAATTGCTACCCGTCTTCTTAAATATTTGTTAGAACAAATAAGCTGTCAGAAGAATTTGTCTCTCTCTTACCATAAACATCAGTTACTCAGTACAGTCAACTGAAAATCTCTAAAATGTTCTTGATACCATTCACACAGTATCTTCACAACAAAAATCAAACTGCTCTTGACGATACACTTTAAAGATGTTTTGTTTGGAGAAAAAAAAAAAAAAAAGGGAAGTAACCTGAAGGGTTGTTTTACTTAACATATAACAGGTTTTAAACATTTTTACTTTTTTTTTATACATATAACATAACATGTGTTCACATGACTGCCTCATCTGTCTTATCCATGCCAAGCTATCCATGGAGTATGCTGCATAACTAAAGATCTCCCCCAAGGATGTCCGATCTTAGTTTTGGTGGTGGAATAAGTAGCATTCCACTGTTGCTGAACTCTGTGTCAGCTCTCTGAAGCTGAATTTCAGTAGAACATGAAAAACAGGGAACTACAAAAACCTGAGGCCAAGAAATGTTCCTGACTTGGGAGATATAACTATAACAGTCTCAGCATTGCTGCGAAATGAGTCAAACAAACAGTTCCTGGAATGAGTCAATAGCACAAAGAGCTACAAAAAGCAGGAATGGTGCATCAGGTGCAGTCTCTTGAAGATGAGAAAATATAAGATGCGTAAATCCCTTTCAGGGTATCCCTGTTCACTGAAACATTTTTATTTTCAGTGCCTGAATCTTTGAGGAAAGCTTGCTGCCATCCAAATTCATCACTACTTTCTGCAAGAATTCAAATGTGAATTTGAGATTCTGAGGGTAGCTCAAGTTGAGAGCGTAGATCAGTCCGAACAGCATTGCAAATCCAAAGGAAACGCTCTTTAAGTTCTGTAGCAGCTTCACACCGTCTATTACTACTCCAACATCCTCTGGCTGGTCCTCAGCACCAGCACCTTCTTTACGGACCAAAAAAAGCCCCAGAGTGGTCTCAGAAATTCCTCTCTCTGCTTCTTCAGAATTGCAGTCCTAAGCAAAAAAAAAAAGAACAAAAAGAAAGAAAGAAAAAGGTTCAGTTTCACTGAAATATTGGTAACTTACAGGTTGTCAATATGTTTAGGTCAACAATATATTTAGGTTACAAAAAGTGCATATACAAACCTCAAATTCTTTCACGACTGTTGTAATGTCCTCATTGAGGTACACACACAGACTTTGTATGAGACAGTCTCGTTTGATGTGTATGTCGTCACACTGAAAATTATGGCACAATAATATATTTTAATTAATAATAATAATAATATTAATAATATACAATAATAAAAACACTGATTATAGTTCAATATTTGTAATTCGTTATAAAAAAATCAAATGCAGTTTACCACACCTTGTCTGAAATAGCCATAATGCGTGATAACTTCTGTCCAGAAGCGCCACCTTTGCTGCTGAAAATCTTGTGCAGATTAACAGTGTATCTGTCCAGCTGCGCCATGAACTTTGACAGAAGTGGAACAGTTGTTATCCGCATGAATTCTGCATTTATCTGAGGAAAAAATAATGATGGGCATAAAATATAGTCATACAGTGGAGAAATGTATTGTAATTTACAATTTATTATTAGGTAAATATCAATAAAACTTACTTCGTTTACTGTAAACAGTGCAGGCCACCTGGTTTGTAAATCAGACACCATTGCCAAGTCTTCAACCAACTCTTGTCGTCTATAGGAGAAGGTCAATTGCATCTTTTCCTTGATGACAGCCTCATTATTTCTCTTTTTCACTTCAGTTAAGAGAGCAATTCTTTCCTTCTCCATGCTCTCTGCGGTTTCTCCTTTTGGGAGGCAAGGAAGGAAATTTACCTCAGCTTTTCTTGGCTTTTTGATGTTTGATGCTGCTTTACCTTGACCTTTACGTTTGTTCCTAAGAGAATTCACAGTGATTTCAGGGTGTCCAATCTTGCTGAGTTTTGAGCGAAAGTTAGACATCTTAATCTTTAAATAATGTTTCCATCCTTCATGGCCAGTGCGAGTTCCTTTTTCCCTCAAGCAAGGGTGGGCATTTATCAGGGCTTCAGCTGCCTGATCAAGCTGACTATCAGTGGGGTATGCTGCATACTTAAATATCTCCTCAGCCATGCCTTCAAGGATGTCCGATCTTAGTTTTGGTGGTGGAATAAGTAGCATTCCACTGTTGCTGAACTCTGTGTCAGCTCTCTGAAGTTGAATTTCAGCAGAACAAGAAAATCGAGGAACAACAAAAACCTGAGGCCAAGAACTGGTTCTTGACTCCGGCGATGTAAATATAACAGTCTCAGTGCTGCTGCAAAACGAGTCATCAGATACGTTGAGTTCCTGGACAATAGAACAAGGGTTAACATCTCTCATGTCAGGAGTATCAGAGCTACAAGTTGAACTGGGCGAAGGAACAGGAATGGTGCAGCAGGTAGGTGCATCAGGTGCAGTCTCTTGAATGCTGGAGTCTTCAGTTGATAGAAAAATCACTTTCAATGTATCCCTGTCTTCAATTTGACTGATTGACATGAGATTCATGTATTCATTTCCAAAGTCCTTATCTTTGTACTGGAGTCTGAACTTTTGCTTCACCCCAAAAACAGTCATTATTTCAAGGACAAGGTCATCCACAGACTTTGGGATTCCTGTCTTAAGTGCAAGTTTCCTTGCATCGTCATCCCCACCAAAAACAATCCTCAGAATGGCCGGACTTGACATTTTTCTCTCCTTTTCTAAAAGAGGGAATAAAGCAGAAAAGGCATAAATCATTAATTAATATGAATAATTATTACTATTAATTAGTATTAATAAATAATTAATACACAACATTAAAGAAACACTACGAATTTTTGGGACTTTATCTTATTCACCGTATCCCCCAGAGTTAGAGGAGTCCATACATACAATTCTCATCACTGTGCGTGCCATAACTCTGTCTGACGCCCCCACCGCTAGCCTAGCTTAGCACAAAGACTGGAGGTAAACGGCTCCATCTAATCCACTGCTTAATAAGAGACAAAATAACACTAACATTTTCCCATTTACATGTTGTGATTTGTATAGTTACATTCTGTATTAAGACCAATGGAAAATGAAAAGTTTAGATTTTCTAGGCCGATATGGCGAGGAACTATACTCTCATTCCGGCATGATAATCAAGGAGCTTTGCTGCCGTACCACTGGAGGAGCGGAGCAATGATATTACGCAGCACTTTATAATAGGCTAACTTCCGTCATCATAACCAAAATGACAACCTGCTTGCACAGACATTGTGCTGGGGACTATTTCAGGCGCTGCGTAATATCATTGCACCGCTGCACCCGTGGTACGGCAGCAAAGCTCCTTGATTATTAAGCCGGAATGAGAGTATAGTTCCTAGCTTTATCAGTCTAGAAAATCACACCTTTTAATTTTTCATTTGTCTTAGTACACGATTTAACTATACACATCACAACATGTAAATAGAAAAAGGCTGGCGTTATTTTCTCACTTATTGAGCAGTGTATTAAATGGAGCCGTTTACCTCCAGTCTTTGTGCTAAGCTAGGCTAGCAGTGGGTGCGTCAGACAGAGATATGGCATGCACGGAGATGAGAATGGTATGTATGGACTTATCTAACTCTGGGGGTTACGGTGATTAAGCTAAAGTCCCAAAAAGTCGGCGTGTTCCTTTAAATAAATAAAAAAACACTTAAAAAACGTAAAAACACTTTACCTTAGATAGTGATGTGCCTCTTCAGCGTTACCATCCGTCTCCCTCCAACTATATAATCATACAGTGGATAAACATCAGTTAGCTGTTCAAGATCAACCAAGGCAACCTCTCTACCAGGAGAGACAGTCAACTGAAAAGCTCTAAAATGTTCTTGATACCATGCACACAGTATCTTCACAACAAAATTCAAACTGCTCTTGACGATACACATTTGAAGAATTTCAGCAAACTCTGGCAGGCCACCAGATGACCCAAATGAAATGAGCATTCCAGTTCTATAGTTGATCCCATTGTTTGTGACATTTTTTGCAAGATGGACCTCATTAATTCCTGGGAATTTCTGTCTCAAACCTGCTACTACTTCCTTGTTTAACACATCCACAGGAAGTGTGGAGACACGTGTAACTTCTAGTGTGGACTTCTTAAGCCTACAGGAATGGATTTGATAAGCAATCATTTGCTGGTGTCTGGTAGCCAGTGTGAGCATTATGTTTCTGAAACAATTTGTGTGGCGAGCAACTTTCTTAAAGAAACTATGCTTCGCCTCAAACCTCATAGTCCACTGCCCAACAAGAGGTCCAAAATTTTTTATCATTTGTGGATAGTGTTCCACATAATGATGTTTTGGTAACAGTTGTGCTGGGAAAAGTTTGACAAATCTGTGTCTGTGCTCTATAATTTTGCAGTTTAAGTAGGCTATCGTTTCTTCGTTTTGAATAGGGGCAACAGCAAGCTCAACAATTTCTTTCAAATCAAGAAGTACAAGCCAGGCTGGCTCACCCTCTGGTATCAAGTCTCCAATAATGAATGGAAGCAATCTCAGTAAGTTCCAATTTTCATGTGCATTACCTCCAATGCTCCTCTTTGAGGCATAGGTACATGGAATAATGTGAGGTCTGTTGGTTCTATCACCCCACTTGTAGGGAAAGTTCAAGATCAATGTGTTCAGAGTATCAAGAGACAGATACTTCTTGGAAACAAATTCTTTTAAACAGAGTGCAAGTTCCACTGGCACAATGCCCTCAAATAGGTCGTGCACAATATCAGGAGGGTAGCCTTGAGTTACATGAAAGTAGGATAATTTCTCTGTTAACACACACCCCCTTTTTACTCCACAAATTATGGCAGAATTTTCCCTTGCAGATGTAACATGTGCCTCGTGAATTTCCTTTGTTCTAAGGGCAAAATCCCCAGTCTGAACAGATTCAGCCTGGATCTCCAACCTCTTCCCTACACAAAACCTGCAAAAGTACTCACCAGAGAAGCTTTCTATGAAGCCTGCTAAACTGTGGGCCCCTAGATTATCTGCAATGACAGACTGGACTGTACCTTTTACAAACCGCCCAAGTTCTGGAACATAAACTCCATGACTCTCTAAAGTAATCAATTCCTGCAAAAGGGGCTCTAAAATTGTGTCATATCCATATGATTTTACATGTTCAGTCTTGCATAAAACTGCCAAATAGATAGATGAAAGTGTTGAATTACATCCAGGTGGCAAGTTATTCAAAATCCAATAGACCCCGCAAAGTTTGTGTTTCTTGCGTGAGGTTCCCAGGGGGTTACAGAGCTCAAAATCATCAATGTACAATGACAAAGATATTTTCAATTCGTCTCCACAAAAAAAAGAATTATCCTTGCAATAAAGACCATCTCTTATGGACCTATACTGCTGTTCTTTCTCTACCCCTGAAACAGTTGTCTGTCTCTCGTGGTCAACAGTAACACAATTTAAAATATTACTGCAACTAAACAGCAGCTGTAGAGAAGGTAAAATAGGTATATACTGATAGGTCTTTTTAGTCTTTTGATCAAGAATAAACTCAACAGGATCTACAACACTTACATGTTCCTTGTAGAACTGCTTCCGCTTAAAAGCTGTGGCAAGGGGACCACCTTTTTCTATGGCTTTAACCAAGGGATTTGACCTGCCCACTGCTTCAGTAAGCTCTTGAATGACAGACTCATCAACTTCTAAGTTGTGATTTGTAAGAATGTCAGAAATGATGCTACAAGTGACTGGAATTGATGCTGAGGTTAATGAATAATGTAGTTCTTGAAGTAATTCATCAACTGCTGTGGCTGGGACATGCAAAATATTTTCCAACTTTAATAAAACAAGGGCAATGTTCAGCACACTTGCCTCAGAAATATCTTCATCATCATTATCATCACTGCATGATTCTAACAAAGATTCTGTTGGACATGAGGGAAAATCAGTAGGAGGACTGGCTGACTTCTGACAGTCTGCTGTGATTGTGACAACATCTAATTTAAAGTCAGTTAGAACATGTGGATTGTGCTTCCTATTTTTGTGTGTATGAAAGGTATTATAAATGTTACTTTTAAATGCACATCCTTTAAACACACAAGTCACAGTTTCATGTTTACGCAAATGTTCATTTAGATGACTGAAATAATCTCTTTCATTTGACTCGATGCATGCACACAGCTGACATGAGAATGTGGCTGACTGTTCTTGTTTTGGAGATGACTGATCATGGTGGGCACGGTATATGTGTCTTAGAAGGTTATTCCATGATTTAAAAGTGCAAGGACAATTACTGTATACACAAGGATGCCTGAACCTTGCCCCAAAATGTCCATGTTTAAGCTTAGAATGTTTCAATAACTCATACCTACTAGATACTTCTATGCCACACACTTTACATTGCCACATAGCCAAACTCCCATATCTGAAACCCAAAAAGAGAGAGAACAACAGGCATCAACACCTTTGCAAAAGAAATTAAACAAGTCAATTGTAATTAGTACCACTTGAGGTTGTATTAGTTAACATTAGTTAATACATTAGTTAACATGAACTAATAATGAACTTCACTTATAAAGCATTTTTATTTGTCTTTGTTAATGTTAATTTCTAAAATCGTGTTAATGCACTGTGAACTAACATGAACAAATCGTGAATAGCTGTATCTTTATTGACTAATGTTAACAAAGATTAACTTATGCTGAACATAGGTGTTGTTCATGGTTAGTTCATGTTAACTAATGCATTAACTAATGTTAACTAATACAACCTTATTGTAAAGTGCTACCATTTAATTTTATTTCAAAGAAAAAAAAATACACATACCATAATTGAGTAATTGTGCCACACCGGAACAAGAAATGTTGGTATAGTGTCACATCGATGAGGTCTCTGAAATAGCAAAGGCAATATAACGTTAATTTGATTAGTTTATAATAAAATTACAACCCCTGAAAATAAAGTATATTCCACTTAATGGATGGACACACATTCTATAAACCATTGCATGTAAATACTCCCTTTCACGGACGATTTAATGTCTGTGCAACTTTTTAGCATAATCAAAATATATTTCTAGCAATGTAAGTTAACTTTAACGTTACATCGAAATGACAACACGTTTTAAAAATGACGCACATATAACGTTTGTCAGTAGGCCTATATCATAAAATGATCAAAGTAACAAATATTATTAAGAGTTTTGCTTTAAAAAATAAATCCAATATACAATATACACTTTTACATGTATAACACTTTCGATTGATTGTGTTTTAGTGACGTTTTGGCCTATTAACGTTAAAATCAAACTGTAAGATGCACATGGAGACGCAGCCGAAAACATATCATTCCTCTCAAGTGCAGCCATGACAAAACTAAGTCAAGATCGATATCAAATCATAAAAATCGTTTTTGAGTAAGTCTAAGAAATTTATAAATATAGAAAATATCTTACCTTGTCGAATATTTCACATCTGTTCACCCAAATCACAGAACAGATGCTGAGTGCTGAATGGCGCCTCCACCGGCTTCCCGCCTTCCTTGAGTTTTTTTTTTTTTTTTTTTTTTAAAGGCGCATGCGCAACACACTGCATTTGCCACATATGGAAACAATTCAAGTATAGTGTATGTAATTTGATCAGGTTGGACTTGGATCCATTATATTCATGTTGTGTAAGACTAATTTAGATCAATAATGCTTATTTTATAAATTTTTAAATATGTTTTATTTGAATTGATTGCTTAAATTCAATTACTGGCAAGAATCATTTTTTTGAGTGCAGGATCGTGGGATATCAAAAGCAGCGAAAGATACATAAATGCTGCCACATATATGCTGCCTTCATAAATTGATCGAACCCACTTTATATTAGGTGGCCTTACCTACTATGTACTAACATTTTAATTAAAGGGGTGGTAAAACTCATTCTTTTGAAGGCTTGATTGTGTTTGTGGGGTGCACTGTAACATGTGTTCATGCTTCGTTTTTAAAAAATTGCATTATTTTTCATATATTTTACCTTTATTCTACACTGCTTTGTCCCTCCTTGTAAAAACGGTCTGATGGTTTCCGGGTTGTATGAAGCCAGTCCCTCAAAAATACTCAATGGGCTCAGATTGGTTAGCTGGCCCAGTGTGTTGTGATTCGCTAACCGCCTAGTGCACGTTTGTCGGTAACGTCACGCCCCTTACTTTTCCCGGTAGCCTCAGGCTACTAGCCTGTGCTTTGGGTAGTACAATGGCGTCAATAAAACCATACCAGTTTGAGCCCGAATCAGACCCAGACAATATTAGTGAAGATGATCGAGCAGAACCTGACTGTGGATCTATAATGATCGCTACTGAATGGCACTGTTACTTTTGTATTTTTAGAACGATTTGCCAAATATCTGTCGCAAGAACGAACACTAAACATTTGCTTTACTATAGTATCCAAATCAAACACAGAACCATGTTTAGCATGCCTGTAGATAAACAATACATAAAAGCTCTAATCAAAGAATAATTTACACTAATGCCAAGTTCGCTGTTGAGATTTTAAAAAGTTTGTAACGTTAGGTGTTTGTCGGATAACTTTAAGTATGAATGAGCATTTAACAAACTGGTTTGCAGAGCCAAATGAGCGTTGTCATCTGTTTACTTCCTTGCTACAACGTACAATTAACAATACAAACTATTACAGGAAAACACATCGACGAAAAATAAATCATACTTACAGGTTGTGGCCCATAAACAGCTTCTGTTTTTAAATTCATCTTTCAGGACAAGCCGTTGTAAGAATCCTGCATAGAACTCGCAAAGATTGTGGAAGCTTTCCTTCGTGAAATGTGCAGCGGGAGCCGCACGCGCCCGCCTGTCTCGCGCAGCTGAACCGCGGCTCGTGTATTGCATATTCAGACGAATATTGTCCATTATGTCACATTTTCCGGTCTTCTCCTCCGACCCCTGTCTGTCTCGTGCTTTGATTTATGATGGGCAGCATATATCTGCTGCAAATGCGACCGTGTTCCCCTCTGTCTCATACACACATGCATAACGTTGTATGTTAAACGCACTGCAACGCACCCCCATCCCTAGGAAGGCTGAACAAAGTGGATCTGCAATCTGGATGAAAATAACAGCCTTTCGCTGCGATATAAAATGGCCTCGCCCCCCCTTATTTCATATTCTCGGAGGAGGGGTTTATGTAAATATTGGGGCTGGTGATGTCAGCAACCCTGGAGGAATGTGTAGTAGTCCCTAGCGGCCGTTTGCTGTAGTCCTAAGAAATTTATTTCTTTAAAAGCAAATATCTCCCTTTGCTTTAAACTTTGTATCTTTGCAGATGTTGTTTATGCTCAAACAGCAACATTACACACACTAGCTAGAAAGTTAGAACAGTGAAACTGTGGTTTACCACCCCTTTAATCATTTGATACAATGCACTTATTGTGTACATACATGTTTTTACATTGTACTTACATTTTGAAAAATACCTGCATGTAATTACGTTTTTAATTAATTTCTGTAGTTACATTTGTAATTACACAGTTGGCACGTCCCTTACACCTAACCCTACCCTTAAACTCACCCATACCACCACACTTGTCCCTAACCCTACCTGTATCCCACCTCAATATCAGCAAAGGTGTTTTGCAATACAATTTGAAAACAGTAAGTACATTGTACTTATTTTTTGATGTAAGTACATAGTAGTTAAGGCCACCTAATATAAAGTGGGGCCAATCGATCAGATGAAGCTCTCTCAGAAGACAGGAAGTGAAGCTAACATTGGATTCAGACGTGCTTTGATGCCTTACTACCTTGAAATGCGTCCTCCGAAGGCAGCATTTTTAATCTTTTAGGCGCAGCCACTGCTAACGCAACTCAACCAGGCCTCATCCCATTGTTTTTGCATATGCCTTGGGCAGGAATTATTTAACTGAGGAATATTGTGATGATATGTACATTCCTGAAAGAAAACTAAGGGCTACAGTCGAGGAATTTCAGGGAGTTCAGAAACAGCTATTACTGACATAGAGGAAAACTCCCTTTGCAGTAGGCTTTGTGTTTGTAACTTTGCAGACCTTGTTCATGCTCAAACAGCAACATTACACACTAAAGAAAGTTGAAAATGTAAAAAAGCATAATAGGTCCTGTTTACAAGGATTGTTCCAACCAGTTAATTGACTTAAATCTCTCTTTTCCTTTTATTACAAATTATTTTATTTAAAAAATGTGTCATGTTCTGATTGGTTGTTTTGGTCACTCAGTTCTGTTTTCTCATTAGTTGGTTATCTTGATTGCTTTCAGGTGTGTCTCGTTTAGTCATTAGTTCTTGTGTATTTAAAGGTATGTTCACAGCATGTCGTAATTACCACAATTACATGATTTAGATTTGTAAAAAGCGTTTGTCGTGGCAAAATTTCAAACTATCGCCGCATTACTGAATAAGAGACAAAACCTGCCCAATTGTCTTTATAAAGATTTAATTTCTTGCAAGAAATGAGTCACAGTCATACAGCCATCTTCAATGTCTGCAGAGTGCACACTAACTAGACATAACAGCACTCAGCTTTTTATCAGTTTCCCAAACAAAGTCACTCCTCCTGTAAATTTCCACACATGACAAGAAAAGCAGCACTTGCTCAAATCTATACATGACCTTTTACCTAGTAAGCTGGTTCTGCATGAAAATATGCAAATCAATAAACATTTCATGCGCAATGTTTAATGTATAGCTATGATCAAATTTTCCCATAACAATCCCCTCTTTTTATCACATCATTGATAAACCATAATGAAAAATTTTATCATTGTATATATATATATTTATGACTGAAAACTCAAAAATAAGTAAACATAATAGTAAGGTTAAAAAGGCTAAATATGAAAAATGAATAAATGTAATAGTAATGTTTTAAATAATTAAAACGAAAATCTAAACTGAATGAAAAATTATAGTAATAATCCAATTCAATAATCTATTCTCATCACACTCTTGAATTTGTGAAGAAAGAAAATATGCATAGGCTGATTTTTGTGGTTAAAGCCCCCCTTTCACTGCAAATAAAAACATGGTTATAATATTTAGATATCTGAGGCCTTTAAAAGGCCTCCCAAATTTAAATCAACGAAAACATAATCCCCTAATTTGTTTCATTCTTCTCTTTGCTAGTCACTATCTCCTATCACTAAATTTGTTCATCCATTCGTCGTACTCGTCATAAATGTCTAATTTGACCATCTTTTGTGATACACTGGACTTCACTACTCGTTGAACTATCCTGGAAATGCGTTGAAAATACATTGTGAACACATACAAATCAGTACAACAATTAAAGAAAAACCTGCAATACAGTAAAACATAACCAATATCCCCATCCCTTCAGATTTGTCATCCAACCAAACCATGAGTCATCAGCCTTTTTTTCTTTTTTCTTTTTCTCTCTCAGGTTTTCTTACAGCCTATCTCATGTAGGCTACGCAATTATATTGGTTACATTGTCACTATAATCTGGAATATGAAAGCAAAACGATACCCTAAGCATTTTCCAAACTCTCTCCTCCTCAGCTGTTATCATGTCTAAAACTAGTCTGTTTTGGATATCTGCATCTCGGATTTGCTTCATTTCCTCATCTACCATTGTTAAAGCGTGCTCCATGCTATTAGCTATAGCTAGTACAGTCCATGCTAACCCATTTATCTTGTTTATCGATTCTGCTATACCCACCCCCAGGAAAATAGACCAACCCACATTTGCTCTATCTGGTAAAGTCCCTATCACAGAATTAACTTTATCCTCTGTCTATCCTTTTTCTTGTTTTCATTACCCGGTAAATACACAGATGTCCCCACGTTCATCAAAGCTGGGTAACAGCAACCTGCCAACACTCGACATAAAATGATAAGCTTAACCATAAACCCAAACTGTTGCAGGTGAAGTGTAATTTGGTCTTCTAAACGAGCAGGTAAAATTTGTCACTACCGCTGTACAATTCTCGGTTGTTTCATTATTCGTGTCAATTCTGACTCTGACTCTGACTTCAGTCCTCTCGCAGTCAGATGTTGGATGTTTTGTTGGGATTTTCCCGTGCTCAATGTCCTTCGCAGCTCTCACTATCTCAGTCACTTGCTGCGGAATCAAACAGTCAGTTTCATTCAGTGTTACAACAGTCAGTGGTACTGCTTTGCAGGCATGGGAAATTTGCAGACAAAGCCAGCATCTCGTCTTTATCTCTAGCTATTGTTTCTGCAACCGTGCCAAAGTACAGGCTTTGTTCCCCTGGCACCTTGTCATGGCTTTCTTCACTTCTGGTTTCGCTCCTCCCCTTCCTGCTGGTGGAAAACTTTCTGCAGTGGCTTGCGTGTACCCACGTCGCCCTCTCAGACACTTGTACGGCAGTATGCGTTGTTAGGAGGATTTGGTAAGGCCCCAGCCACCTTTTCGCCTTCCAGCTCCTCCTCCCGTTGCCCTCTATCAACGCGAAATCACCTGGTTTGATGTCATGTAAAGGAGTCCCAACTGGTTTCCCCAAATTTTACCTGCACACAGACCTTAGACAACAACAGAAAAGACATCTCTATGCAATAATTCACAATTCTATTGATGTAAGCTATTGTTTACCCCCTTCCATTCCCATGAATGGTGGTCTCAAACGGGCTCTGATTTACTCAAGGCCTTTTCTCGTTTTCGTGTATATCAATACGCATCAAGATGCGCAAATTTTCAGCAAATATTAAAACCTCCTCATAAACCTCCATCATTTGAGTATAATTCCCCCTTTGGCTGCGTGATCGCCCATGCAGCCATTAATCATAATCATCGAAAATATTTTTGGGGTAAACAAGGCTTGACATCACTACTCGTCCAGACGCCATTTTGCACAGTGCGGTCGCACTGTTCCCATCGCTGCTTTTCTCTGGCCCTGAGTTGAAAGACTGCATAGTCTATAAGGAAGGCAAAACATTTGTGGTTATTTCAGATAATAAAAACATTCTGGCTGTGTCGTCTGTTGCCCTTCCACGGCCTTCGCGCTGCGTCTGCTCTTATGGTTTCCTGTTGAAATAAACTCTTTGTTGTTAGTTTCGCTGCGCATTCTACAGATAGCAACCTAGCCAGGCAAGAAAATTGTGTCTAGCAGATTAGACACAAAAGCAGCATTCATAATTGTGCGCCCATCAGACTTTAACATTTTCTTGCGTTTCCACAGCATAACGCTAGTCTGTGTACATCGTTACACTCTTACCCTCCAGCAGCTTGCATGCTTCCGTCAAGCTACGAACTGCAGTCTTGACCAGGAGGTTTTCCCCAAAACATATCATATATCATATGAAACATATGAAAATATCCTATAAAATGAAAGACAAATCCATATTTCATCTCTGGAAGCCGGGCTAAGTGAGCAAGCACTGTTACTGCACTTCCGACATGTTAGGGGTGTGTGATACCTACAAAATCCAAACACACGACACCTTGTTGCTATCAAGCGTTTAGTGACACATCACACATCCCTAGGCCAGACCCTCAGTCACTCCTCAGAGACCCAATACACACTTTAGAAAACACATATGAAGAAACAAACAATCAGTTGCTCTCTTAATTAATCAAAATCATAACAGACCTTTTTGGGGTCCAAAACATAATAGTGGTCCAACTCAAACTAAACGATAAAAATAAGTAAGATAGATAATAATCCATCTTTAAGTCTTTACATAAAGCACTTTAAGTCTCTACATAAAACATCCTTCAGTCTACATTTTGTGCTTTGCTCACAGTTCAGATGACACCTCTGTCCATGCAGGACAAAGTTCCAAAGCACAAATGTCCATCATGCACTGATTCTCTTTTGTGTGTCTGCCAATGGGGTCACTTCGCTCTCTACCTCGATTTCATGCTACATTCTTATCTACATGCCCACAGTTTCTCACTGTGCTTCACAATCAACCTTCCTCTAGTCAGTTGTTTCAACATCATTCTTCAAACCACCCTGTTTTTGTTAAACATACTATTTCCAGCAGACCCATTCTCACTAATCATAGCCCACATCATATTTAACCACTAATGAACATACATCTAAATTTGTTAATGTTAAATACACTTCATCAAAATGACATAGTTATCAATTCATATTACATTCAATCAGCTCGTTCACTCATCTTTATCTCGTGACATCATACTTAATCATACTCAATATCCAATTTTTATCAAAATCTTTTCAGTTCCTGTTATCAGTAAACCATTCAAAATCAATTCATCAGGGCTTTCTATTAAAGTACCCTTTTCTCCATCCCCTGTCCATTAAAACTCTTTAGACGTACACTCCAACTGGCCCAAAATCTTAAACCTCTTAATTCATGTCATTTGGCAGTGGCACTTATAATCAAATCCTCACCTTGCCACTTAAATCCAAAATTGTTATAACTTTACCAAGAACTTGCAAATTTTCATAATCTCCCATATCACTTTGTAAAGTATTCAAATTTGTACTATAAGTCATCATCAATTTCTTTAAAGCTGTTTCAAAATGATTTTTCAATTCGTATATGTCTATTAACTCCATTTAACTTTACAGGTGTTCATAAATTGTTCATAAATCAATTTTCCAAAAAATCAATCTTTTTTGGCTATTTCTCTCTTGTTTTAACTTGTCACATTATTCCTCTCTCAAAAAGATACACCATATGATCATTATTGTTTCTTATCTCTACTGCTCTGCAGAAACCAAAATATTATATTCCTCTTATCTCAATCCCAGTCACACAGAAAGCCTTCTCTGCCTGCTCCTTCAGCCATTAATACAGAAATAGAAGCTCTCTTAGACATCTAATGTCATGCCTCCATTCAGAGGAAACTTAAAATAAAACTCTTTCTTTCTTAGAAGTTCTCCCTTTGTTCGCCCTCTGACCTTTCATAAATACTAGGGAGTCTCTGGATAATTTAGTCTAGTTGATTTGTCTCCTTGTCTCTGCCGTCCAGTCTATAAATTTACATTTGCCATTCTTAATCAATTGACATTATTTAAACTCCGACCCTCTGTTGAATTTATACAAGGGTCTTAAACCCATGGTGGGCGGCAATCTCGAACTATTCCGCTTTAACATATGCACTAATCCATAGATTAATTCAAAACAACATCATAAATGACAAAGTAGTCATAATTACCATTAACAGACTGAGCTGGATACCAATCCATTTAAAGCTCGTCCATGTTCTGGATCATCTTTTCACCAGATTCGCTCAGAATAATCAGCTTCTTCAGCGTTTCTCGTTTCACTTAACTAACCCATCTGTGATGATAAAAACACTCATTCCAGAGGTTAATGGCACACTACACTCAATCAGGACACATAAATATGAACTGCTCATTCTCAAAATGTGCTTTTACATGGTTTCTTAACCAGTTTCAAATCTGTTCATTACTAATCTATTCTTAGAAAAGTCAGCTGGGTTGTTTTGTTCTGATATCAGTGTTTTTGTTTTGTCTCAGTCGCAGGCAGAGTACAATCCCTGGTTCCACTGAAGCAGTCTCTCTCTCCCTCTCTCACCCAGATTTATCTTTTCAACAGTCTTCTAAGACTTTTACTATAATGTTAAATTCGCTAACCCTTAATTTATTAATCCTTCACAAAGTTTAGAAATTTAACTGTTGAATTTTCAAATTAGAACATATCCAATAAGTTATACTGTGAAATTGTTTCAAGTTATCTTTAGTTTAGATACCTCTGTTATCCAGAACTTCTCTTTAAACTTCAAAAGCCGTCCTCTTAAAGCCATCACCATGTCTCCAAATTATCCTCTGCCATCTAATGACCTGCAGGATTAAGACTATGATAGAGACATATTAGTTCAATATCATACAGCTTTACTGATACAAATACATTTTGTTCTGTTCCACAAGGTTATCAATCACAATCACAGTATGGTCTCCGCTGGCTCTTAAATGCCAATCATTGCTCTTTTCTTCAGGGTGTTTCCTGGCTCTCAATTTATGCGGTATTTGGTGAGCGGTATAGAGGGGCCATTATTAGGGCAGGGGCTGCTGTGTCCAGTCTTGACCTTGGCCCCTACGAAACACAGCTTTCCCCCCCAACAGAGATGCTGCTGGCCTCACAGACATCTGCCTCACCTCTCATACACACCTCACATAAAACCCCCTCCTCCATATTTTTTTGTTTTTGTTTTTGTTTTTTTTGGTAGGGGGTCCAAGGCGACTTATCGTGATTTCCCTGGCTTGGGTTGCTCCCCGTCAGGCCGTAGGAAGTCTTACCCGTCATCGGTGAAACCACATCGTGCTCAACCTCGTCATCGCTTTGAGATCTTTGACCCTAAACAGGATCCAATATTTTCTGGAGCCTTTTGGAAAGTGCATTCAAGAGTCACCAGAGCCATCTGGTCTGCTTTCAAATTAGTAAAAACAATGGAGACAGGTTAATTATAACACAACTTAATCACTAAAATCCATCATACTTCTTCAAAGCTGCTCCATAGCAGTGCTTAGATTATTCTTAGTGAATTTAGCCAAAACACCTGTCCATTCATTTTAATGTTCTGCTACATCTGTGACCAAGGCCATCAGTTCTGTACATGGTGAAGGCTAAGAGCAGACAGAAGTTACTGGTCATATCATACATTCGTCAAACATTTCAGTTCATTAAAAGTCTGTATTTTTAAAACATGTCTTATTGCCCTCTTGATGGCACCTTTTTTTATATCTTAACAAATAACTGTCTATTATGTTCACATAATGCCCTGTGCTTTTACTCATCAATATCTTCTATCATCTGTGGCACAGGCTCAGATATCAGCTTTGAGCTGGTCTGGGATGAGAGAGAGACTCTGAGGCCTTCAGGGCTGGTACACTGCACTTTCATAAACTTTTCACTCCTCACACTAGCTCAGTGTAAGATCTGGCTAGAAATTAAAATTGTTTTCAAATAAACATCAGACATTTTCCTTTTAACTCTATCCTTTGCCAGAATTGACATTTTCAAATGATCATAATTTCATATTTGTATTTTGCCCCCACAATTAATTCAGAAACTATAAATTTCCACTCAGATTGAGTCTCTGTTACTCAAGTTAGGCCACGTGGTGGCCGGATTGAGATTACAAATTGTTTATTTCAGCTCAGCACAAGCTTATCTTTTGAAACCAAAACATCAGCTTCTAGGGCTTTCAAAATTTTAACACCTATAGTTATTTCAACAACCCAATATTCAGTCAAATCATCATTATCAGAGTTTTGCAAAAGTGAGAAGAGCAAGAACATATTTATTATATATTTTTCATTTAAAACTCGGTTAATCAGGAGTTATATATCTTTGCAGCATGTTTTATCATCTTCATTTTTAATTTTAACCTCATATTAAAATTATCTCAAATCCTTCCTTCAAAAATAATCACTAAAGACTTCGTTAATCTTATTATCTCATTTTCATAGACAGAGTGTAAATCTCTGTTACTTTGTTTTTACTGGGTTTCGTTTACAGAATTTAGTCTGGTGGCCTGATTTGCCAAACTTTCTACACCTTATGGGTGTTCGGACACAATTACGTCCAAAATGGCCACGCTGAGCACAATTAAACACTCTCATCTTTAGCTTATGAATCAATTCAACCTGTGTGCTCCAAAAGTGGCAATCTGTCTGAGGACAGAGCTCGCTCGTTGTCCAATAAAACAGACAATGTCTTGCATTTTATGGTGCTATCTGCTTTTTCACCAACATTATTTTTAGTTACTCAATTGTATATTTCAGTCACTTCTGGGATTTTCCCTTCGGGTAAAACGGCACCTCACCCATTTTATAAATTAATGAATAAGCACAAACATCTAGAAATTTAAATTTTCTTGTTCTCTCTTTGTTTGTAGCCAGTCAAGTCCAATTACAATAAAAGCATTTCTGCCCATTCCCTTCACCAGTCCAGCAAATTTATTTGAAGTCAGGGCTTCAGAGCGGAGCTGCTTACAGCGTTTGCTCTTGTCCATCTCAAAATCTTTATACCGACTAATCAAATTACCGATCATATCACTCAAAATGTTAGCCAGAATTAAGTCAACGTTCATACTCACCGGCGATCTCTAAACAGCTGTGACTTCTGCCTGATAAGACAACATTTTCCTTTCTCTCTTATCTGCCTCTTTCCCCCAACATTTCATTGTTTGTTCTCATTTCTCACACACATTTCCCACAACAACTTTTCAGTTTATCTCCCCTCTTCAACTGACTCATTCACCTCTTTCAGTCTGGTGTTCCCTCGTTTGGGAAATCATTAATTAACTTCTCTGCCTTGCATGCATTCTTCCCATACAATTTTCTCATTTGACAAAATACCGGTGTATCATATTCAGCTAGCTTGCTCTGGGACTTCCCCATACTGGCTGTCTGTCTCTGTGGCTTTTTCCCCTCTAGCGTACGCTAATGAATCTGTCGGACGTCTCCGTTCAGATCTGATCTCTTCACCCAAGACCAGACGGGCGGACACTCCCAATAGTGTCCTATCTTATTGGCTCCCAATAGCCCAAAACCGGCTCACAGCACGGTCTCCTCGCCCACGTGATATCTCAAAATTCTCTCAATTTTAATCACGTTGCATTCGCCCACATGGTTTCAGTTTCTATCCCATAAACGAATCAACCACGTTGCATTTGCCACAGAGTCAGACCCCACTATGGTTTATCCACCCCAATTTCAATTTTCAATTTACTCAATTTTCAATTTCAAAAATTCTTCCCCGAATTTTAAGTTTGTCTCTTACCAGAAGCGTCCCGTTGCCACCTCGGGTTCGTTTGTTCCAGTGGTCGGACCCTCCAGACCCCCTGAGCGGTTGGCCTCTCTCCCTCAATATGTCGGGGTAGAGCTGTGACTCTAAAGTCCAGGATGATCAGTCACCATCCGCTCCCAGGGTCCGGAAGGCACATCCATGGAATCTCCGCTTCTGACACCAACTGTCGTGGCAAAATTTCAAACTATCGCCGCATTACTGAATAAGAGACAAAACCTGCCCAATTGTCTTTATAAAGATTTAATTTCTTGCAAGAAATGAGTCACAGTCATACAGCCATCTTCAATGTCTGCAGAGTGCACACTAACTAGACATAACAGCACTCAGCTTTTTATCAGTTTCCCAAACAAAGTCACTCCTCCTGTAAATTTCCACACATGACAAGAAAAGCAGCACTTGCTCAAATCTATACATGACCTTTTACCTAGTAAGCTGGTTCTGCATGAAAATATGCAAATCAATAAACATTTCATGCGCAATGTTTAATGTATAGCTATGATCAAATTTTCCCATAACACGTTCATGTCCTCGTAGAGCGTGTAATTGCAGCTTGTAAGATGGGAATTGTCTGAGAGCTCCTACTTGACTAGTTGTATAACCTGACTGCTGCAGATTAATTTAGGCGTTGATAGTGATGCCATATAAACACATAATTCCCAGTCTGGGGACGTGAACAGCTCTGAGTATAACGTGTTGTCATCTTGAGACTACGGTAATTATGACATGGCGTGAATGCAGCATAAGCCCTCTTGTTTACCTTTTTTTGTTGGTGTAACCGTGTGTTTGGTGAGTCCATTATAATCAAGTCAAGATTTTTAGTTTTTTTCACTTTGGATTATCTTCAATAAAGCTGCACATGGGTTTGTCATAAGCTTGCCTTCAGTGGACTGATTGTTACACTTCACAAATCGTTGCAAATCGTCATATTATAATTATTTCTGAAGGATCATGTGATGCTAAAGACAGGAGTAACGGCTGCTGAATATTCAATAAATAAATTACACTTAGAGTTTTTAGCGTATTTTGGTCAAATAAATGCAGCCTTGGTGAACATAAGAGATATATTGGTGAACATATTTCATAAAAAATACAAATTATTTATTGTATGTTTTAATGTAAGGATATTTTTTGTGCTCCACAGAAGAAAGAAAACATAAAGGTTTGGAACAACCTGAAGGTGTGTAAATGACGACAGAATTTCCATTTCAGGATGAACTATTCCTTTCGTGATCACAACAGAATAATCCCATGATTTTTGGAAGTGTCAGATGGGGACAAGTTCTTGTAATTAAGAGAAATCTAAGTCATTACAATGGAGACTGAAGCCAGTGGAAGTGCTATAAAGAGAATTACAAGTGGGACTAGATTAATGAACACTGCTCATTAACCCTTAATCCTTGCTGATTAAAAAGTGAGATGCACTTAATCCAGAACTGCCTAAATTGAAGACAACCCTGCTGAGTCTCCAGAGTCCAACCGGGGAGGGAGGGGGTGGGGGTGTCCTGGAGTCGTGGCAGGAATGGGCATGCTAGGTAGCCTCCAGGACGATACAGAACAGGAGACCAGGGAGGTAGATGACGCAGAGCCATGGCAGTTCAGGGAGCTGGGGAGGCGCCGACAGTTTAGGGAGGATTGGCCTCACTGGCCTTGACCCTGGAACTTGGCTCAGCCACATATAGAAGCTATGGGGTTGTGAACCGGAGGTGGACCCATGGGCTGGAGCGGACTCTGGAGCAGGCTTATGGGCTGGAGTGGACTCTAGAGTGGGCTTATGGGCTGGAGCGGACTCAAAGGTTGGAGCCGACACTAGAGTGGACTCAGGGGCTGGGAAATGTGCTATATAAATAGCAATAGTGTCTGATTCTGTGAGTTAGCACATATACAATCAAATGAGTCCCTTTTCATCTTAAAATGTTGTGTAATTGCGCTTCTCTGTGTGAGAATGCTGTCCCGATGAAGTGTTCGTGTGTGTCTTTTGCACAATTAACTTCTAGACAGCGCTGGGAGATCCAGAGAGAGCGTGTTTGAATTTTCTGCAGTATTAATACGAATGTAGTATATAATTTAACAGAGGGAATGATGGCTACATTCGTATATGTTAGTACAATTATACAAATAAAGCCACAATAAGCTCATGGAGTTAACTTGTCAATCATCTTGATGGATGACGCAGAGGAAACTCTAACCAATAAGAGGACAATTGTACTCGCATGTGACTTACGTGAACACATTTTGGTATGCTTTGAAATGTTGCCTAGTGAAGGCAAACCGAACCAAGAAGAAATGCAACATTGTAACAAATTATGTCCCTGTTTCGGAAAAAAACTACCTATAGGTGTTAAAACACCCTTAGATTGATAACAGAGACATATTTGTTTTTTTAAAGGAATACTTTACCTTAAAATAAAATCTTTTTCATTCATGTCGTTCCAGACCTGTATGACTTATTCTGTGGAATAGAAACGTAGAATGTCTGCTTATGCTTCCTTTGCATGGAAAAGAGCAGCATGAACGTTCTTCAAAACATCTTATTTTGTGTTCCACGGCAAAACAGAAAGCAGTATGGGTTTGAAACAACATGAGGTTGAATATATATTCAAAAGGGATATATATTCAAAACAAAGGGAAAAAAATATTTTGGGTGAGCTGGCTCTAAACTGTAAGGCAACCAAGCAAGAAGCTTGTATATTTTCTTTTTCTTTTCTTTTTTTTTACAAATGAGTACTTGTGCTTTTTATTTAAGCATATTTTTATGATATTCGAAAGACAGAACGCAGACATGGAGGGACATGGACACAGTTTGCTCATCCCAGATTTATTGTAACCAAATTACTCTCTTACATGAGGTATTTTGTGTTTGGAAGCCACTACATTAATCTCGGACCAGCAGCCTATTATTCCTTCAGACAGATGGAGTGCTCTGTTTGTTAAAAACTAAATTCATGTGGGCAGAAGTTGATCCACAGGTCACAGACCAGCTCAGCTAATGAAAAGTGCCTGAGTGCTTTAACTTAATGGCAATGGAATCTGGTAATTGTTCACCGTTTGGCAGGAAGGATCGAAAAGGGGAGGGAGAGAAAAAAGGAAAGGTTTATCATTCTGTGTTGCGAGATATTCTAGTCTCCTAGCATTCGAGGAGAGTTAATGTCAGGAGAGGGAGTAGCACATAGATACTTTTCCTTACTTCAGTAATTTTCCAGAATCCTTTCCGCTGGGCTCATAGGCTGCGAAAAATGGCTTACAGGACACAGTCGCCAGTAACCAGAACCTGAGATCAGTGAAATCTGGATGAAAAGGGGAGGGAGAGACCCTTTCAACAATGCCCACCTTAGACAAACTCTGAATTAGGTCACTGACTGTATGACTTTCTTTATTCTGTGGAACATGAAAGGAGATGTTTAGCAGAATGTCTACTTATTATTTCTTTGCATTGAAAAGAGCAGCATGAGCATTTTTCAAAACGTCTTTAATTTGTATTTCAGAAGAAAGAAATTTTGAAACCCCATGAGGGTGAATATGTAATTAAAATAGCTGTCAGGCAACCAAACTTGTATTTTAAAAATTAGAATTACTATGCTTTGTATCCAGAACCTGAGGTAAATTAAATGTGGAAAAAAGGGAGGGCGAGACCCATTCAACAAAGCCCACCTTAGACAAACGTTGTATTGGGTTACTGACTAGGCAAGAACCAACAAGTTGTGTGATGTATTTGCACAAGTATATTGACATTCGAGGCAGTTTGTATTGATTCATGGTGTAGCTCTACACGGTTTAGATGTCACAAAGCGTCTAGGGTGATATGAGTCAGAAAAAGAGCTACAGACAGAGCGGGGGGACACCTGGTTTTGTTGTTACTGTTTATCTCCCTCTGAGCTGAATTCATGTCCTGAGGTTCATCACATGTGAAGACTGCAGTTAAGTGCTGGTTGTTATTGCTAAAGAACTATTGCTAAAAAAAAAACATACATTTTCTTATCCTGTTAAGTGCCTCTTCATGAGTATGTCCAAGTGTCATTGGGGAGCCATCAGAGATAACTCTCCTAAGCTGAAATTGAAATGTTGTCTGAGATGTTGATACAGATTTTGAAGATGTTGATTCCAGCAGAAGAAAAAACCCGTCTGCACTCTAGAACTAAGAGATATTTCACCCCCCAAAAATCCTTTATGTCATTCTTAACAAAAATTCTGTTCCTCACATATATACTTTTATGGTGCTTTTTTGTCCTCTTCGGATCTTGACAACTCCAGTCCCCATCCACTTTCATTGTAAGAAAAAGGATGTGATATTCTTTCAAAAGACTGTTTTTGTGTTTCACAAAAGAAAGAAAGTTATGTTTAATTTTAGGTGAACTACTACTTTAATAACCAGATGCATTTCTGTCATGTTCCATGTTTCTACAAAGGCAATTAGGTTGTACAAACCTATTCTATTCTGTAAGCTCTTAGGGCCAAGACGGTCAGTCGTCGGGCAATGTCAGGCAATAGACGTTTATTAGCATCGGTCAGCTTAGTTTTTCCGGAGTGTTGTTCGCTCTAGTTAGATGCTGTCTGGGGTTTTTGTGCCAATTCAGCATGTTGAATTAACGTCGGGCCGTCGAGAGAACTCTGATTGGTTGTTCCGCTTAGCGAATGAGTCAGTGAACGAGAATAAAAGAATAAAATAAAAACAGAATAAAAGTCAAGACTGTTATAATTGTATGTCATCTTACCTGAGCATTCAGAAGCACAAATAATTTCATAATAACATGAGCCGACTGGAATGAAGAAAGTGATCAGTGTGATTGATAGTCTATTCAAAATGGTATGCCAGCGCTGCTTTGTTTACGGTTTGTATATCTGCAGTTTCGTTTTTTTGAATGACGAAAAAGACTATTGATACCCGCTGATACAGACATTTACTTGCACGCAGGCCCAGAACGCATGTGCTGACAGATGCCTTTAGTCCGTTTGCTGTTCAAGCGCAGCTTTTTGGCCGAGATGCAGTCGACGAGAGGCAACAACACAGTCAGCTTTCGTCGTAGCTAGTTCTTTAACGTCGGCTTTGTGTGTCCCAGGCTTTAGCTTTTCAGTTCTGACACATGTAGTCTATTCACACAATCCTCTCATCCTGTGTTTCTTTGTTGTAAATAGAGGCTACTTGTTACAAATGCTATAATTCAGTGTTATTTTTGTATTATTTATATACTATTTTAGTATTTATTTATATCTTGAGTTAGCTTTTTCATTTAATTTTTTGTATAATTTTGATCCACTCGAATACAGTATAATTTTGTGCTTTTGTCATCTTTTTAATTTTGTTTTTATCTTTCATTTATTTTTATTTTATTTTTAGTTTTAGTCATTTTAGTACATCAACTTAAATAGTTAGCTGCCAAAGCAGCATTTCACATTTTCATTTAAGTTTTTCATCTAATATTTATTTACATTTTATTTTAGCTTCATTTTAGTATACCAAAAGTTCAATTTTAGTTAATGGTAATTACACTGTTAATTAAACATCAGTCAGGCTTTTGACTCATCAGTCAGCTGACATGCTACACACATACTAGAATTACAAATACTCCTTCAGTTTATGTGATGAAATCTGAGATTCAGAACACTTCTATTATACAGAATGAGACAGATATTCATTTCCAGATGGGAAGATGAGAAACTACCCTTTAGATGGGAAGTTTTCTTGACTCCTGACAATACATTACTTTTTTTTAATGTTTGTTTTCACTAGATCTGCAATGGCAGGATTGGACTAAAACTGTTTCTTTCTCCCATTGTGACTATTCCGGGATGGGAATCCAGTCTTTGGTTCCCAGCTGTGAGCATGTTATTTAAAGTAACACAATGGTGGAATTCCTGTGAAAGTTCATCTGCATGCATCTCAATATAAGTTCAAGTGACCGACCAAGACATCCCTCTGATACAGTGCATCCGGAAAGTATTCACAGCGCTTTACTTTTTCCACCTTTTGTTATGTTACAGCCTTATTCCAAAGTGGATTAAATTAATTATTTTCATCAAAATTCTACAAACAATACCCCATAATGACAATGTGAAAGACATTTGTTTGAAATCTTTTCAAATTTATAAAAAAAAAAAGAAAAAAAAAATTCACATGTACATAAGTATTCACTGCCTTTGCTCAATACATTGTTGAAGCACCTTTGGCACCAATTACAGCCTCGAGTCTTTTTGAGTATGAAGCTACAAGCTTGGCACACCTATTATTGGGCAGTTTCTCCCATTCTTCTTTGCAGGACCTCTCAAGCTCCATCAGGTTGGATGGGGAGCGTCGGTGCACAGTCATTTTCAGATCTCTCCAGAGATGTTCAATCGGGTTCAAGTCTGGGCTCTGGCTGGGCTACTCAAGGACATTCACAGAGTTGTCCCGTAGCCACTCCTTTATTATCTCGGCTGTGTGCTTAGGGTCGTTGTCCTGTTGGAAGATGAACCTTCGCCTCAGTCTGAGGTCCAGACCAGAGCGCTCTGAAGCAGCTTTTCATCAAGGATGTCTCTGTACATTGCTGCATTCATCTTTTCCTCGATCCTTCCTGACTAGTCTCCCAGTTCCTGCCGCTGAAAAACATCCCCACAGCATGATGCTGCCACCACCATGCTTCACTGTAGAGATGGTATTGGCCAGGTGATGAGCAGTGCTTGGTTTCCTCAAGGCCAAAGGGTTCAATCTTTGTTTCATCAGACCAGTTAATTTTGTCCTTCAGGTGCCTTTTGGCAAACTCCAGGTGGGTTGCCATGTGCTGTCTGGCCACTCTACCATACAGGCCTGATTGGTGGAGTGCTGCAGAGATGGTTGTTCTTCTGGAAGGTTATCCTCTCTCCACAGAGAAACACTGGAGCTCTGTCAGAGTGACCATCGGGTTCTTGGTCACCTCCCTGACTAAAGCCCTTCTCCCCAGATCGCTCAGTTTGGTTGGGCAGCCAGCTCTAGGAAGAGTCCTGGTAGATCCAAACTTCTTGCATTTATGGGTCATGGAGGCCACTGTGCTCATTGGGACCTTCAATGCTGTAGACATTTTTCTGTACCCTTCCCCAGATCTGTGCCTTGATCCAATCCTGTCTCGGAGATCTACAGACAATTCCATTGACTTCATGGCTTGGTTTGCGCTCTGACATGCACTGTTAACTGTTATATAGACAGATGTGTGCCTTTCCAAATCATGTCAAATCAACTGAATTTACCACAGGTGGATTCCAATCATACTTATGTGATACTTATGTGCATGTGATTTTTCAGTTTTTTATTTTTAACAAAGATATTTTTAATAAAGATTTCAAACAAACTTCTTTCATGTTGTCATTATGGGGTATTGTTTGTAGAATTTTGAGGAAAATAATAAATTTAATCCATTTTAGAATAAGGCTGTAACATAACAAAATGTGGCAAAAGTGAAGTGCTGTGAATACTTTCCGGATGCACTGTATCAATTCTGACTTTTTAGCTCGCAATTGCGTGTTTATATCTCGCAATTCTGATGAAAAAAAAGGTCAGATTTGCTTCCATACTTTTGGTTTTGATAACTAATGTGCTCACTCACAGAATCATACACTACCGCTATATTTGCATAGCACATTTCCTGTTATGAATTATAATACCATTTGGTTCATTGTTCTGTAGAACATTTCAGGTTCTGAAACAA
The DNA here is from genome assembly GCA_023566225.1 of Romanogobio albipinnatus. Taxonomy (NCBI): domain Eukaryota; kingdom Metazoa; phylum Chordata; class Actinopteri; order Cypriniformes; family Gobionidae; genus Romanogobio; species Romanogobio albipinnatus. The sequence continues at coordinate 18,590,244 of CM042260.1, read as the reverse complement.
ACGCTCAGGTTTGAAAGCACCCTTAGAGCTACTTTACAGCAGAATTTAATTCTGTTTGCATCATTGAATCATTATTTTCCTGTTCATCACTATAAAGCTGCTTTGAATAAAAGCGCTTTATACAATACGGCGTTAGAGCCACGTCAATGTCTTCAATAATCAAATAATCTCTCATAAAGTCACTTCTCTCTAAGTTTGCAGAAGTTTAATTGGAGATCTAGTGTTCTCTGCCCCAGTTTCCTTATGAGACTATGAGCTCTGACAGGTTTGAGGCCCACACATGCAGCACTGACAGAAAATGTTATCTTTTTAATCGTAAACTGGTGCAATGGATGGACTGTTCCTCACATTCCTCCAGAGCTTGTCGTCTTCTTTTTGTTCTGTTGCTGTTTCTTCTGTCTTTCCCTTTTCGACGTCGTTTGTTAGAGGTTGCCATTTTTCTTGTTTGTCTGCCTCTGTAGCTTTCTCCACCTCTTCTTCTCTTTTTTCCCTCCATCCCTTGCTTTTTCTTGCCCTCTTTTCTCTGAACAGGTTGTGCTCTGGTTTTTTCAGTGCTGATTAAAAGTAGCGTCTCTGTTTGAAGTCTATTCAGCAAGCTGTGTGTGGTTGCTTATTAGGGTCAGCCAAGAGGGTTAGACTCACACACACACACACACACACACACACACTTAATGAACACCGTCTCCTAAAGAGACTCCTTGTTTCAAGAAAAGTCTGGTTAAGCAAGGATGAAAAGATGAAGGGATTTCCTGAAATGTTGGCACTGAGTGTAGGTCGTGTGCTCACACTCTTTCTTTTTCTCTTTCTTTATCTCTGTTCGCTCCATTCTGATGCAGCATCTAATGGATAGACGAGCTCCTGGTACAGAGAGACCGGTGAAATAGAAAAAAGAGGAAATTAAGTGAGAAAAAGGGAATGGGTTTTAAAGGTGAGAGGCAAAGCACTGTATACATGCTTTGAATTTCAAGTTACCTTCGAGTTCAAAACATTGCACTCTATCTCTTGTATTAGTTTATTCGATTATGGGATGTTGCAGCTAATGATAATAAAGCAGGTCGTGTTGTAGATGTGGCTCATTGGATTCGCACCAGACACATTGAGCCCTAATAATTTTCTCTCTTATCTAAAAACCCTATCTTTCACTTCCTGAATGCTGATTGGTCAATACAGCTGTCAATTGCAGTTGCAGCGGGTGTTTCGTTGAAGTTTACAAAATTACAAAGTTTACTAACTACGCCAGTGTCCAGTAACATCAGCAACTGTCCAATACTACAATGATGTAGTTTAAAGGATAATGGGCCCTATTTGAAGGGCTGCACAATTTGGGGAAAATATCTTATTGGGATTATGTGATTTAAAATGTGATTATTATTATTTGAAAAGTGTGTATATGACATTTTGTGTTTATATATTAATATGACTAATAATAATAATTATGATTATTATTATTGCTAAATAAATATAAAAATATTACTATTACAATAACATTTTCATTATTAAACATTTAAAATAGAGCATTTAAGAATACATATAACAATATAATAATAATAATAATAATAATAATAATAATAATAATAATATTTTTCAGAAAACTTATTTTACAAAAGAAATTATGGGTTACTAAAAATCAGGATTTATTGTAAAAAAAAAAAAATCTGTGCTTTTTATCTGTGATATCAATTTCTTAAAGTCTATATCTTTAATATGAATTATGAGCCTCTTATGCATCCACTGTGGGCAAAAAACATGGATTGTCATATAGACCCTTTTACAGCCCACGTGATCAAATAGTTGCGCGCGCATTTTGGCAACGGAAGTGGTGTTGTTCCCCAGTGGTTCTAACTTGTTAGCAACTCCGAAAGTTTATCAAAGCGGTTTCCCAGCATCAGAATGTCTGGCTGTTGAGTTTTCGGTTGCACTAATCGATATTCCACCAATGGGCTTAAGTTTTATAGGATTCCGACAGGATCATGGCAGTTTCAGAAGAACCGGCGGCACCTGTGGCTGCAGGCGATTAAACGCGTTGATTGGAACGAGGACATAATAAAAAATGCTTGCGTTATGCTGTGAGGACGTAGTTCTCTCGTTGGTTGATTATTATGGCGTTCCGAAGGGTTCTTTAATATGACTTTCGGCAGATGCAGGCGACACGTTCATTGAGACGAGTGCATGTTGCAAAGTCATATTAAAGAACCCTTCGGAACGCCATACACAATTGACTTTCTCTTCACTCATTCCTCTCAATGAACGTGACATTTGCGTCTGTCTTATGCCGTGACGTCTGCGCCTGTGATTTTATTTGAGTGTGTAAATGCGTGTGTGAATTCTTGTTTAATCCCACAAAGATAATATGTGGGGCCTATATATATATATATATATATATATATATATATATATATATATATATATATATATATATATATATATATATATATATATATATATATATATATATATATATATATATATATATATATATATATATATATACAGGTCCTTCTCAATAAATTAGCATATTGTGATAAAGTTCATTATTTTCCATAATGTAATGATAAAAATTAAACTTTCATATATTTTAGATTCATTGCACACCAACTGAAATATTTCAGGTCTTTTATTGTTTTAATACTGATGATTTTGGCATACAGCTCATGAAAACCCAAAATTCCTATCTCAATAAATTAGCATATCATGAAAAGGTTCTCTAAACGAGCTATTAACCTAATCATCTGAATCAAAATTACACCTGCAAAAGATTCCTGAGGCTTTTAAAAACTCCCAGCCTGGTTCATTACTCAAAACCGCAATCATGGGTAAGACTGCCGACCTGACTGCTGTCCAGAAGGCCATCATTGACACCCTCAAGCAAGAGGGTAAGACACAGAAAGAAATTTCTGAACGAATAGGCTGTTCCCAGAGTGCTGTATCAAGGCACCTCAGTGGGAAGTCTGTGGGAAGGAAAAAGTGTGGCAAAAAACGCCTCACAACGAGAAGAGGTGACCGGACCCTGAGGAAGATTGTGGAGAAGGACCGATTCCAGACCTTGGGGGACCTGCGGAAGCAGCAGACTGAGTCTGGAGTAGAAACATCCAGAGCCACCGTGCACAGGCGTATGTTTTAGTATGAGGACATAGATGTCGTCATAAACCATGTTTACGTTGTAATACCCATGTCGTTATACACATTTGTGTCCTCATAAACCATATACATGAACATACACACGCTAACAGCAGGCCCTGACAGGAGGAGGACAGAGTAAAGGTCACCAGAACCTACAATTTCCACACTTTTATTAGCCCCGGGTCCAGTGGCCCCGAACATCCTGTGTGTAATATAAATGTGTAGGGAGGTGTACAGTGTGTGGTCATTGAAAATGTGTTCTGATATACACTCACCTAAAGGATTATTAGGAACACCTGTTCAATTTCTCATTAATGCAATTATCTAATCAACCAATCACATGGCAGTTGCTTCAATGCATTTAGGGGTGTGATCCTGGTCAAGACAATCTCCTGAACTCCAAACTGAATGTCAGAATGGGAAAGAAAGGTTGATTTAAGCAATTTTGAGCTTGGTTGTTAGTGCTAGACGACCCGGTCTGAGTATTTCACAATCTTCTCAGTTCCTGGGATTTTCACGCACAACCATTTCTAGGGTTTACAAAGAATGGTGTGAAAAGGGAAAAACATCCAGTATGCGGCAGTCCTGTGGGCGAAAATGCCTTGTTGATGCTAGAGGTCAGAGGAGAATGGGCCGACTGATTCAAGCTGATAGAAGAGCAACTTTGACTGAAATAACCACTCGTTACAACCGAGGTATGCAGCAAAGCATTTGTGAAGCCACAACACGCACAACCTTGAGGCGGATCGGCTACAACAGCAGAAGACTCCACCGGGTACCACTCATCTCCATTACAAATAGGAAAAAGAGGCTACAATTTGCACAAGCTCACCAAAATTGGACAGTTGAAGACTGGAAAAATGTTGCCTGGTCTGATGAGTCTCGATTTCTGTTGAGACATTCAGATGGTAGAGTCAGAATTTGGCATAAACAGAATGAGAACATGGGTTCATCATGCCTTGTTACCACTGTGCAGGCTGGTGGTGGTGGTGTAATGGTGAGGGGGATGTTTTCTTGGCACACTTTAGGCCCCTTAGTGCCAATTGGGCATCGTTTAAATTCCACGGCCTACCTGAGCATTGTTTCTGACCATGTCCATCCCTTTATGACCACCATGTACCCATCCTCTGATGGCTACTTCCAGCAGGATAATGCACCATGTCACAAAGCTCGAATCATTTCAAATTGGTTTCTTGAACATAAAAAATAGGGTTCTTTTTTTTATTTAATTTTTTACAGAATAATTTATGCCAAAATTGTTCTATATAAGGAGAAATGTCTTAAGTGATTGCATAATGCTTTCATGTTTAAGGGGTCATTTAAATTTGTTTCAGTTTAATTCATAACATTTTATTCAAATTAAAAATTAATTATAACATCAAAGTTAATTAATTAGAACTAATTCCATAGAATTGTGCCATATACACTATATTGCAAAAGTATTGGGACACCCCTCCAAATCATTGAATTCAGGTGTTCCAATCACTTCCATGGCCACAGGTGTATAAAATAAAGCACCTAGGCATGCAGACTGCATCTACAAGCATTTGTGAAAGAATTGGTCTCAGGAGCTCAGTGAATTCAAGATTGGTACCTTGATAGGTTGCAAAGTCCATTTGTGAAATTTCCTCACTACTAAATATTCCACAGTCAACTGTTAGTGGTATTATAACAAAGTGGAAGCAAATGGGAACAATAGCAACTTAACCACAATGTGGTAGGCCACATAAAATCACAGAATGGGGTCAGTGCACGCAGAGGCGCACAGTGCACAGAAGTCGCCAACTTTCTGCAGATTCAATAGCTACAGACCTGCAAACTTAGTGTGGCCTCCAGATTAGCTCAAGAACAGTGCGTAGAGAGCTTCATGGAGTGAGTTTCCATGGCTGAGCAGTTGCATCCAAGCCTTACATCACCAAGTGCAATGCAAAGCGTCAGATGCAGTGGTGTAAAGCACACCGCCACTGGACTCTAGAGCAGTGGAGACGTGTTCTCTAAAGTGATGAATCACGTTTCTCTGTCTGGCAATTGATGGACGAGTCTGGGTTTGATGGTTGCCAGGAGAACAGTACTTGCCTGACGGCATTATGCCAAGTGTACAGTTTGGTAGAGGGGGGGGTTATGGTGTGGGGTTGTTTTTCAGGGGTTGGGCTTTGACCCTTAGTTCCAGTGAAAGGAACTCTTAATGCTTCAGCATACCAAGACATTTTGGACAATTTCATGCTCCCAACTTTGTGGGAACAGTTTGGGGATGGCCCCTTCCTGTTCCAACATGACTGCGCACCAGTGCACAAAGCAAGGTCCATAAAGACATGGATGAACGAGTTTGGTGTGGAGGAACTTGGCTGGCCTGCCCAGAGTCCTGACCTCAACCCGATAGATTACATTTGGGATGAATTGTAGCGGAGACTGCGAGCCAGGCCTCCTCTTCCAACATCAGTGCCTGACCTCACAAATGAGCTTCTAGAAGAATGGACAAAAATTCCCAGAAACACACTTGGAAAGCCTTCCCAGAAGGATTGAAGCTGTCTAATGGCTGCAAAGGGTGGGACGACTCCATATTAATCCCTACAGAACAAGAATGGGATGTTGTTAAAGTTCATGAGCATGTAAAGGCAAGTGTCCCAAAACTTTTGGCAATATAGTGTATGAAGCGCCTCACAGAACCCTTTAAGGTTATATATAGAACCTTTTCTCCGACTGTACAGTTAAAATTATAGTCACATACTTTACATGTGCTTTAGTATGTTAGTCAACACATCAAAATAAGTGTACATCCTTAAAACATGACAAAATATTAAAATATAATGATTAGTTCACCCCAAAATGAAAATGAAAAGTGTCAGTTGCGTAGCTGTTAATAGAGGGACAAAAAGCTCTCCAATTTCATTACAAATATCTTCATTTGTGTTTCGAAGAAGAACGAAAGTCTTACAAGTTTGGAATGACATGAATCAAATCAAATCAATCAAATCAAATCACTTTATTGTTACACAACCATATACACAAGTGCAACAGTAGTTGATCCATGGACAGGATTAATGTCCTGTCTCAGATTAATCCTAATGAGGATTAATATGAGACAGAATTTACATTTTTGGAGGAACTATCCCTTTAAAATGTACTTTAAACTAACTTTTATACCAAAGTGCACTTTTTTAAAGTGCATAGTCATTTAATTGGCCTTTTATTTTATTAATATTATATTTTGTAGTACATTTTGTTTTCTAAAATATACTTTTAGGATTTTAAGTGCACTACAAGCTCACATTCAGTAAAATTAAGATCACTTCTTGTTTCACAAGGTATGTGTTGACAAGCACCTATGTTGACTCTGCCAAAAGATGATGCAATGTCAGAGCAATCCGTATAATGATGATTATAGTGGTTTTAAGATGGTACCTGATGTTGATTGGTAAATTTCATATCTTGCCTGAGGGCTATTTTTTGGCCGCAGTTGCACGGCACTTGATTTACTGAAGAACCAAGCAGAGCTGATATACGTCACAAGACAGTGTGTAGATTCATGCTGTTGTAAATCAGCATGTGCTCGTCTAAAGCTCTCCAACATCTATTGAGCCAGTGACTGAAACATCAACAACTGTCTCCATAAAAGGTACTGAAAGATGTGTGTTTGGGTGATCGGGCAAGGAATCTTTACATGTTGAGACAGATATTGTTTTGCTGGCCTGGCTTGACTGTGTGTGTGTGTGTGTGTGTGTGTGTGTGTGTGTGTGTGTGTGTGTGTGTGTGTGTGTGTGTGTGTGTGTGTGTGTGTGTGTGTGTGTGTGTGTGTGTGTGTGTGTGTGTGTGTGTGTGTGTGTGTGTGTTGAGATTTGTTCATGCCATTCGGTAATTAAGTTGGGCAGATTTTTGTAATTGTCAGATTGTGTTCTTTGGCTGTGTGTTTATTAATCTATGAGTCAAACTTGTGGCTTTTTTTTGCTTGTTGATTTTTGTTTCTCTTTGCCGGTGTTGTAAAACTAATTTAAGGATACACAGAGTGCACAGAGTACTTTATCATCTGTCCATCATCGTATAAGGCCCGCCCTGACAATTCGATTTTTCCGATCAGCTCTGGTTCGAGCATAGTTGCTCCACAATGGATCAAGTCCAGACTGAACTTCCCGACCTCAAATGTTATGGCCGGGGCTAAGTTCGTCTGGCATCCAGGCTAAGGATCCTCCAGTACTTGGCTAATTTACAGACTTGTACATTCATTTTACTGACTCGCTCTGAACAGAACATTGAACCAGTGAGTTGTTGACTCGAGAACAGAGTCAAATTTTGAGAACTTCCGCTCAATCTCGAGAACCTCCACTCAAATTTTTAACGATCCAATGGCTGAATACGATGACGTTGATGTCATGCGCTAGTTTGAGTTGTAGTTCAGTAATGGCAGCGGAGAAAGATGCGAGTGAAGCCATTCATTCCGTTGTGGCACCGCTGCTGAATATCCAGAAGTTATAGCTGGAGCAAGAACAATCTTTGCTGAGTTTTGTTGTTGGCCATGATGTTGTGTCCCGGGAAAGTTAGATTTTCCAGCTCACTCTGTTAGTGGTGAAGGATTTGGCTGAAGCCCCGGTAATTGTTTCTCGTGCGGTCGGAAGGTATTGTCATCATTTACAGGGGCTAGTCAGTGATTTTATTCCTGTCTGTCTCCCACCACCCGCGTAAAAATCCCCGGCCGAATTACCTACTGTTTATGACAAACACCAAGGTTGTGTGGTAATTTAATTGCTGTCCGAATCCAAATTTCTGAGTTTTCAAGAATATATCACTTCAAAATTCACTGTTTATATCCTTTTTGACCACTGTAATTTGGATGCATTTCTAGACTTGTATTTCTTTAAATGCTGGCAAGTATTTTCAAGAGCAATATATTTCATCACCGCTCAAAAAATAAAAGGAAGAAAAGCACAAACATTTGAATTGGGCCGTTATTTACGGCAGCATTTATTCTAATCATACCAAGCATATGATATTTTATTTGCAGTATACAATCATGTTATGGACCACGTGAGCAGCTCGTTCCCGATAACAAAACTCTCATCTCCACCGTGAATAAATCACAATCCGAATGCACAAGTTTTTATCACTGAGGTGGTTGCACATTTATTTTTACGGACTTCCATGTGAGAAATAAAGGCGAACGGCGCATAACATACATCACGACCAAACGTTAGCGATTGGTTATGGCAGATCCAGAGTAGCTCTTGGCAGATCCAATAGTTTTAAACTTCAACAGAGTACTCGCCTTCAAGGAAGTTTGTCAATAAAGAGTGGCCAGACTCTCTGTACAAATGAAATGTACGAAAGTCTGGTAGGACCAGGCTAAAGTCATCAAGCCACGCCTTTGTTTTGAATAGGCGACCTCTAGTGGATGTAAAAGTTACATAGTGCAGCTTTAATGAATAGTAAATTTTAATTGACAGCATTTATTTTAACTAGAAATATTTTAGAACATTATAAAACCTTACTAACTCCAAACTTTATCAGTATGGAAACCCAACGTGTGTGTGTGTGTGTGTGTGTGTGTGTGTGTGTGTGTGTGTGTGTGTGTGTGTGTGTGTGTGTGTGTGTGTGTGTGTGTGTGTGTGTGTGTGTGTGTGTGTGTGTGTGTGTGTGTGTGTGTGTTTGTGTGTGTGTTTGTGCATCATGCCCATTCAAACTTCTATGTGTATATTAACAATTTACACATGATAAATCTTCACCTTCATCACACATTCACATCAGGCACATGACGTCCATAAAAAAAATGCTAATTTGTATAAAAGTCCCTAATTATAACAGCTCCTACTTGTCTACTATTGTCTAGTGTGTGTGTGTGCAGAGCAGAGATGAGTTTGTTTCTCATTTTAGGTTCAAGTCAGTAACTGCCTCTGTGCATATTAGAATTTGATAAACGTCCCCATAATCAGACTCAGGAAATAGAATGAGTTCAGCCATTATGATATCATCAGTCAGACAGCCAGACCAATCATCTCATCTCATCTGACTCTGAATTCCTTCGGGCTCACGGAGAGACAGAAGATCATGGAATGTTGAGCATAATTAAAGGAAAAATTCAAAATGGCAGAGTCATAGTTAATCTGAGGCCTTCCTGGACCAGCGATCAAATCAAATCATTTGAAAAGCTGTCGTTGTCTGTGTTTTTTGTTTCTCTTTTCCTGTCAGCTCATGAACTTTTGTAGCCTGCAGAAAAATTATATTTTAGAGCATGCTCAGTGGCTGGGAATGCTGGAAATAATCACTGCAGTTCATCTAAATTTGTTTCCATGTGAATAAGATGTAAGTGTTTTAACGTGGCGTTTAGTGCAAGTTTGAACAGCCCTCATTTCCTGTCTTCACAGGCTGGATACTTTCACTGATTTAAAGTATGGCTGTATATTAAGTAAGGAATAATTGATGACAGGCGCTGAATTATTAAACAATAATGGACAGCCGAAGTGGTAATGTGGCCATGACGGGAACCGGAGTGGCCGTTACACATCGGGAGTGCATTATTTTCTAATAGTTCAACAGACTGGAATCAATTATTCCTCTTTACGATTACCACACCTCAAGACATTGTTTAGATGTTATAGCTATTTCAAGACATTTGTCAGGTTTTTGTCCGATCGTGTGTAGGACTAATTTCTTACGCTTCTAATCCCACGCCCCCCTTGCTAATTCCAAAACGTCATTTTAGAGCTAGTAACTGTAGCGAAACTGTAAGTTTATCTGCACCGTTATTACCTCGTGTAGGAGCATTAATTCTTTATTTCTTATTGGTTATTCACTGTCACATGGGCACATTCCATTTTCTTTATTTCCTTTGGCAGATTGTTTGATCTAGTGTTAGAAGGGGCGATTAGCGGGAGCCACCTTTCTGTTATTGCATCGGTTTAAATCATGTCTTCATATGCCTTGTTGAAATAAAATCGAAAGCAAGATCAGATCGTGAGTCTTCCATTTGTAGAAAATGATGACAGAGTGCGAACAAGTCACAAGCTATCCCACTACCTAAACTCTATGTGGCTATTGGATGTCACAAATACCTCGCTAGCAGTGTTGGGAGTAACGGCGTTTAAGTATAACGGCGTTACTAACGGCGTTAATTTTTCAGTAACGGAGTAATCTAATTAATTACTTTTCCCAATGTTGCAACGCCGTTAGCGTTACTGAGAAAAAAAATGCGGCGTTACTATAATTGAGCTCACTGAAGCGGTTTTCATCCGAACAGGCTCTCTGTCAGTCGGACCTGCAACGTGCGTGTGTGTGTGTGTGTGTGTGTGTGTGTGTGCGCGCGGTACACATAAATGATGATGATTGGTGGGTGATGACCGTTCGCTCACCAGGTTGAGGTTGATAGGTTGAGTCCACACACACACACACACACACACACACACACCTATGACGCACAGTCGCACACGCATATGCACAGTCAGCGATGGCAAGTCCAACGACTTCAAAGGTAGCTTTCGCAAACTGTAAATATAAGCGCTACTCTTCCCTCGTTGAGGTGAAAGGTAAGAATGTTTATGTGACGTGCAACTTATGCCCAGCAAGAAAGAGTCTCTCCACGTCTGTGGCCAGTAATTCTAATCTAATGAAGCCTCACATCATCACAGCCACAAAATGAGCGGCTAAAAACCCAGGCGATAACGTGAGCTCCACTACCAAAGGAGTAGTAAAGTACTGATAATATTTACACTATAGTAGGTCTACTGATAATATTTACAATATATTGAATTTGATAGGTGTCTCTCACATTGTCCCACAGCAACATTACAATAGTGTACATTAATGTACAATGTTTAGTGTCTAATTCATTCATTTAACATATTTAAATTGGGGGCATCCAAGTTATTTGACATATTTGAACTTTTGACAAAAAAAAGTAACGCAGTAATTACTTTCCCTGGTAATTAGTTACTTTTATAATGATGTAACTCAGTTACTAACTCAGTTACTATTTGTAAGAAGTAACTAGTAACTATAACTAATTACTTTTTTAAAGTAACGTGCCCAACACTGCTCGCTAGTGAGAAATGTCTTGTAACTTTTAAGTTGCTAAACTGTTTTACTAATACATTTTACTATTAAAAAAATTACTATTTTACTATAAAATCATCAACGCGTTTCTGTGCGAGCGTGTGTCTGTGCTGTATGTGTGTGCGTTTGAGTGGGAGAAAGAGAGTATGTGCTTTCCATACATAATAAAACATAATTTTGTAGCAAAAACATGGAAATAATTTGACGTTTTTATCCTGTTGTTTACTAGATTTATTTGCTTCTTGACGCTGTGGGTTTTGGTTATTTTGCTGTTGTAGGTGTAAGGACCTGTGAAATAACTGTTTGGCGAAGTTATATGGAACTGTAATGCAATCAAGACCAGCCTGGAACAACTTTAGCCATGTGTTTTCCTAAAAATAACTGCACACCTTTGAATGTTCGTCAGCCAATCAGATTCAAGCATTCAACTATGGAAGCTTGTTTTCGCCACAGAATAAAACATTAAAAGATAATTGCTAAAAATAAGTTGCAAAAAAAAAGTCTGAATTGTGAGATAAAAAGTCGCAATTGCCTTTTTATTCTGTGATGGAAACAAGCTTTGATATTCAACAGCCCCATTGTATACAGAAACTTAATTCTCTTTACTCCTTTTTCTTTATCCTTTCACTCTTTCACAGTCTTTTACAATGTTGTATATGTTGTGTTTCACCTCGCTCCCTTACACACACACAGAAAGACACTACATTTGCTGCTCTACTGGGGTCAGAAGGTCATCATAGACTTTGGTCACATAATTACTGAGATTTTTGATAATAATATACAGTATATGCAGTATTTAAAAAAAAATAGAAAATAGAAAACAGTTACTGTATTTTGTATTTTTATCACATAAATACAGCCTTGGTGAGCATAAGAGACTCCTTTCCAAAAAAATGTGTGTGTGTGTGTGTGTGTGTGTGTGTGTGTGTGTGTGCGCGTGTGTGTGTGTGTGTGTGTGTGTGTGTGTGTGTGTGTGTGTGTGTGTGTGTGTGTGTGTGTGTGTGTGTGTGTGTGTGTGTGTGTGTGTGTGTGTGTGTGTGTGTGTATATATATATATATATATATATATATATATATATATATATATATATATATATATATATATATATATACACACAGCCCCTCATATGTGTGGAAGGAGGTTGTCAAAGTTTATATTTGGCAGGAAAAACTTATTTGGTACAGGAGCAAAATTTGGCAGATCCTCCAACCCATTTTGCATATTTATACTATACACTAAAAGTATTAACATTATTTTATTATTTTCTTTTCTTTTTACTGTAGCTCACAACACACTCTGCTCATTGCGTGTGTTTGTGTTTGCAGAAGCACACAAGCGCACCCATCCAAGCGTCTCTTGACATCCACATGACTGTAGCCGTGTGTGTGTGTGTGTGTTTGTCTTAACATGTGAGTGTTTGGGGGCAGGGCTGAGTGTGTCGGCATCTCCTGAGTGTTGTAAGTTTTGCAGATAACCAAGGACAATTATTTATCATATGCCTTTCTTTCCTCTTCACTCCTCCTCTCTTTCAGTACATCTGCCAGTGACTAAAGGCTGGAATACACTACACAACTTTTGTTGAGATTTTTACCCCGATTTGCAGTCTAGACGAGTCCACAATAGCTGCCTAAATTCTGTGCCAGTCTGTCAGATTTTGAGCTGATTTTAACACATATTGTAGTGTATGACGCATCGCTACTGAAACCAAAGCTGTCTACCAGTGTTGCAATAAAATTCAATACAAAATTAAATGACAGAACATGCATAACAAAATTAGCCTCATTATTTGACTCATCAGCACAGATAAAACATATGACTACACTACTCACCTGTAACTTCCCTCATGCTCGCACATACAGTACATACATAAACACTCCAGTAATATGCTCAAAAACTAGTGAGCTTCCAATGTAGACAGCATATTAAGGAGCTCTCGACATGAAGGCTTGGCATCTTTATTAAGCAGCATCCTAAAATATCTAATTTTAGTTTGTTTTAATTATTTAAAAAGCAGCAGCATTGCAATCCCATAATGCATCATGGCATGCTCAAATTCATTCAGAATTGAAAACCATGGAAATAGTCAACTGTCTTTAGAAAGGTATCATTTAACCAATATTTATGCAAAGTATTTTATAATTAAAGAGTCATGTTATTAGCTTAGCATCACGTCTTTTACAGTAAAAGGAATCCCAGAATGCATTGCGACAAGCTCAAATTCATTCAATAGTGAAAAGTATTGATACAAATTTGTTAAATGCATTTAGAAATGATTGAAAGTAGAAAGTATTGTGTACCGAAATTTTTACTGAAACCAAAATTAAAATTTGAATTTAGCCAAAAACCAAAACCAAAAATAACGTTTTGGTAACACTGCATTCACACATGGTGTCGACATCAATGCTTGACGGAAGGCGTTTCTGAAGCTTGGTGTTGGCACCATAGATATACATAATAAAGGCTAGATGTCTCATCCGCGCTGCTGGCCAATGGAGGTCGACGTCTGCACCTGGCGGCCATCTTGTCACAGTCAGCTTGCTCACTAACTTGCTCAATTTTCTACTGATTTTCAAACTGTTTGGTTTGTTATAAACTTCAGAGATGTAGTTATGACACTGCATACTTATGAATAATTATTAATAATTTGTTCAAGCATCCAGAATTATTGCCACGTTAATAACGTTTGTAAGAAACCAAACCATTTGTAAATCCGTCAAGATTTCAGTGAGATAAGAGTATTTGTGTTCGTGCAGATCACTCAGCTTACATCAGGTACCACAGAGCCCACCAGAAAGCTTGCCTGTGACAAGATGGCCGCCGGTGATGACGTTATAGACTCTGCATAAGACATCTAGTCTTAATTATGTATATATATGGTTGGCACGACCATCATAGTGACAACAGCCAATCACATTACTTTTCTGGTGTTACATGAACGCAATTGGCTAGTGTCTGCGCTAGGGTATTTGCATAGGCAATCTTATTGGCTGATGTCTGCGTTGACGGTTGAAAAATTGAAAATGTTTGAACTTTTGCCGCAAGCAATGGCAGTGACACAACACAACAGAACCCACAATTCAGTTCGACAACACATGACGTCACCCACTCAAAGTAAATAAGAAGCGTTAACGCTGACTTGATGTGTGAATGTACCGTAAGAACTTGGGTAAATGGATAAATTAATGTTATGTTACCATATGCACAGCTGTAGCACAGCTGGCAAGTTTAGCTGTTGTAGCTTATTCACGCTGTATGCACAAAATAGATGCTGAAACTTAGTCATTAGAGAAGTGCTGTTTCGTTCGATGACTATTTTGGCCAAAATTTTATTTTTTTGCTGTTTCAGGCCGAATATTTTGGTTTGCCAACATTTTGTTGCATCACTTTTGTGCTTAGCAACATGTTAACAGAAAATGATATTGAAATCAGTTGCAGGTCATGTCTCTCATGCTATTTGTGCAGCACATTGAGATGCCACCTATGTAGAATGCTCCAGATTGGTCACTTGAGGATTACTGTTTCTTAACAGTGCACTATGTAGGCAGAATGCAAAACTCAGGTTTTAGGACAGATCTGTTGTGAGTTTTGGAGATGTTCTGTTGTGATCACTTAAGACTGAAACCTGGCTTTGATTCTAACGGCAAACTGAGGGATTTTGAGAGGAAGCTCTAAATTCACAGACGCGCGCACACACATGGCCCAAGTTTGTGTCGCAGGGGGCTCCATAGCAGGAAGTCCTCCACATGTTTTGTTTTAGCTTAAGGGATTCTCTCTCTCTCTCTCTCTCTCTCTCGCTCTCTCTCTCTCTCTCTCTCTCTCTCTCTCTCTCTCTCTCTCTCTCTCTCTCTCTCTCTCTCTCTCTCTCACACACACACACACACACACACACACTTCACTCTTCATCAGTGGCTCTTTCTTTCTCTCTGTCACACATCTCCTTTTCTTTTCTTCCCTAAAGTTCTTCATTCCCCTATTTTTCTTCTTGCAATGAGGTGATCCAAGCTCAAGGGAGTGCCAAGAGAGTTACAAAAACTGCATTCATCGAAACACACAATCGAAAACACACACACGCTTGCACAACACGTCCTGTCTAAACAATGCTCCTTGGCTGAATCTGGAGGAGTGATTGGAGTTGGTGTAAGGGACAGCACAGGAAGTGTCAGCGAGAGAGAGAGAGAGAGAGAGAGAGAGAGAGAGAGAGAGAGAGAGAGAGAGAGAGAGTGAGAGAGAGAGAGTGAGAGTGAGTTGGATGGTTTGGAGGAACAGGAGCAGCCCTACAACAAGAAAAAAAAAGTTTCCCTGTCGCAGCCGCAGCAGTAGCAAGCAGAATTGGTCTCATTCGCTCTTGCTCTCTTGTTCACGCTTCGGGTGTTGTTTGGATGTATGATCCTGGACAGGGCAAATAGGGTGAGTAACACAACCTCTCTATTTCTCTTTCTCCATACTTAAAGAGCTGTAAAGGGATATTAGAAACATCATTCAGTTCCACTTCTCCTCTGTAGCACATTAAAAACTTTTTTTTTTTTCAGTAACTTTTATTGAGACGTGTGTAGAGTGCAATTAAAACTCAAATGCCAACTCCAACCGGCATCTTTAGTGCCAAATATATTACTTTTACAATTCAGCAAGTTTATAGTCTTTCTCCCCTTGCGCTTAATCATTCCATTTGATAGTCTACAATGTTTCTTATATTTTATTGTTATTTAAGGGAAGGATGTGGAGGCATTTGGGCATGTTGAGGGGCTCTGAAAGGTTTTGGGAAAACATTTGACATGCATCATGGTAGTTTGTCATCATTTTTGGACATAATAAAACTTTGTTTAGGTGTGAAACTTCAATACTTTCTCCTTTAGAAAGGAAAGTTTAGTTTTTAGCAAACATGGCAATAATGCGGTTTTCATGTTTACTTGGAAACTAACGACTCATCTGTCATTGAGCGCTCTATCTATCATTGTGTAACCACAGAACTGCGGTTTTACAGCGTGCACATAAATATACAAACATATTGTTTGTGACAACAGATTCCCTTTGAGAATTCCCTCTTACCACTGTTGGCGTTCCCTTGTTGTAACCCATCATTGGCCTTCATGATTATTTAAAAGTCTTATAGATTTGTAAACATGTTTTACGACTATCTCATGAGATCCCGTTCCATGCCTGTTAGTTGCGAATTATTCAGATGTCATTGACTTCATTTATAATCAAGTGAAATCTGAACTGCTTTTCATTGGTTTCAGAGTTATGACGGCAGCCAGAATTCCTCTGGGTTGTGACAACTTTTCCGAGTTTCTCCCTCCATGCTGTTTAAGTAGATTTGCATCTGGAGGTCCTGGGCTGCATCCCATGCATGTCTGGAAGTAATATCAAAGCTTTTCTCTCATGGTTGTTTATCCAGAAATGCTGGGTATAAATTTAAGTACGATTCAGTAGTGCTGATAGCTGGAACATGAGTTTTATGATGAGGAAGCTTCTGGATCTGTGTTTGAGCATGTGTGTGTGTCTCAGGATTCAGAAGCCAGGAAATGAGGCAAGTGTAATAGACTCTTAACTGTTGGGCAGAGGATGTTACTTATTCCGCACTTCTGAGTTTTTTTTGTCCTTGCAGCAGCCTGCTAAACCAAGCACTCAACCAGCAATTGTTCTTCTGCTCACTTCACTTGAAGGTCATTATATTTTGTATTCTTGATTTCATTTTTGTATTTTCCAACCCAGCTGTCTTGTTTTGAAGTGGTATAACTTATCATTATATTCAAGTTCAGGCTCTTTTATGACTAGTATTTAGGTAACAATATAGTCAACGATAACCCTTAGTGCCAAAAAGTTATCTACCTTTAGCTTTTTAAATGCATCCGGGTGTTTGATTTGTGGGTCCACTAGGTGATTATTATGGGATTGTATTGTCCTATCAGGGAGCTCTAGGTGAAGTTCCCTACTCAATCTCAGACCAGCAGGTTTATGCTTGCTTGCTGCTGGTCAAGCTAGCTGTCTTGCAATTGTGGTCTTTTCAATAGTGTTGTGAGTCTGGAGCCTGAGGCCCTGGAGAGTGAACGTGCCATAACATACAAGCCAGACTATCAGTATGCAGCTTATTCTGGCCAAGAATAGCAGCACATGTCTAGCTGTCTGATCAGCAATAGTTTGTGTTTTAAAGGCACAATATGTAATTTTCGCTGTTACGGGTCGCTTATTCAAAACAAACGTGTATCTTGATGAAGGCGTGAATGAGCGTGGAATCATGGGAGTTTTCACCTTCACCTCCACAGCCGATGAAAAGGAATCCGATGGACTTGGGCAGAAATCAAGTTCATGGCTGAGCTAAGGTTTTTTATTAACGTTACGATGGTGTGAAGTAGGGCGAGCAGAGAGCCGTGGGAGCATAGCGAGTCCAGCTGAGCTTTTATTATGCTTATGTTGCAGTCGGCCACTTCCACTCTTTTCGTTGCGTATGTGGGGTAACACAGCGCTGTTTTACATGGTTAAAACAAATTAGAATATCATTTTAATAAAGAATTGATGACTAAATGACTGTTGCTAAATGACAAGCAATTAATTTTAAAATATATTGTATCATGGAGAAAGCTCTTTCTGATTATACTATGTTAGCCACTTGACTATTGTAGTGTTGTCTCTGAGGCATAGTAGTCATGGTAAATGAAGAAAACAAGTGATTCAAGACTAACCGTGTTGCGCTATGTAACAACGATTTGTTTTCTGTTGATAAATGTATCCAAACAGTTGCTCACATAACATATTAAAGTGTCTTTGGTTATTCCATGGTTTTTACGAAAATAAAACTGGAAATCGAGGGGAAACGCAGATATGACGTCATTGACAGGCGACGCAATGACACGGTCCGTGTCCTGGTTAAAATAGCAGATTTCTCTGGATTTAAACATTGTTGGAAACTTTTGGGATAAAGTACACAAGTCAACAAAATTTTTAACATTGCTCGGGTGCTTTTCAGATATTTTAATCTAAAAATATTACATATTGTGCCTTTAATGTGATGTGTAGGGGTAAATCTGATATCAAAGTACTACCACAATAATAAGACTGATGCAGAGACTGAAACAGCCATCTCTGGGCAAGGAAACACTCAATAACACTCAAAAATCCATACATTTTTATGTAAATTGTGGGATAATGCAAAGAAAATACAATACAGAAACACCAACATGTGAATAAAATTACCAAAATATGCATAAAAAACAAATATGCCCACTTGAGGTGGATGAATGTTTTATTCAGTCAGAATACCTGCACATAAACTAAAATGGCAACACATTTACAGAATAAATTCCTAGATGCTTATTAAAAAGTCATGTGACTGAATAATTTGCATCTATTTCCCTGGTTTTGTTGTCTTGAACACTTGGGATGGAAATATTACTTTGTTTGCTGCAGTTTTTCCACATAAATTAAATTAGCAGATTGGATGTGAATGGAGCAATTGTAGTACCCTGGTAAACTTTTATGGACTGATAAAAACATCTAGACTCCAAAAAGCTGCCTAGTGGTCAGCCAGACAGATTAGAACTGCTGAATTTTGACAACTCTTACTTTTTTGTATCAGGCTGTCAACTGAGACTAATGCCAAAACATGCTGCAGTGATGCTAAAACTATATTGTATGAAATGTCCTGCAACATATGTGTGCTGATGCAATGTAAATGTTGCTTTGGCTTTCGATAGAGCCATTTTATCCTAAGTGTTCCATTCCTTTCCAGAAATTCCTCTCACTGTGTGTCCCCACCTGCACAATATTCAGCCATCTTTGAGAATAAGAAAATAAGAGGCAAGACAATGATGTCATAGTGAAAATTACTGAACCATCTGCGAGAGCCAGATGAAACAGCTGCCTCAATTGAGATGGACTTAACCTTTTACTCTCAGTGCTTATTTTCCTTACGCATTTGCTCTTAGATTTGGCACACGATATCAGCGTGCTTCCTCTGTTCTTGAGCTCGGAACGACTGCACCTGTAGCACCATCTCAGAGGAGTCTTTATCCATCAGTTCTCCATTAAATATTAATCCTGTCTGAGAGCACATGCCCCTTTTACAGAAGCCTGGCTGAGAGATACGAACTAATCGCTAATTGAATCGCCCTCATTTAACAAACTTCCTCAAAGGTTCTTCAACACTAATCCTGCTCTCCTTCGAAATGGGAAAGTACTACTTTCTAATCGGATAGTAAAAAGACAAATCTTTTTCCCTTTGATCAAAACCCTGCAAGTGTTTATGTAATGGCGATCTGAGCCGTTTTCCATTGTTCACCATTTCCACAAGGGTGTAGTACAAAGGATTTGATGCATGAATCCATAACTTTTCTTGCAAAGGTTTACTTTTTCTTGGGTCAAGTTACATTTTACAAGAAATCAAACTATTTACACTTATTCACGCTCAAAAACATAAATTATATCCGTTTTCGCGGTCAAAAGGCTGTCTAGCACCAACCCTTCCTTCATCATACATTTTCACCCCATTTTTGATTCAGAAAGCCATATTTTTAACTCTCTGATCTTGAAGCTGAAGGGTGTAGTTTCAGCGTCACCAGCATCTCAAATCAAAATTGCCAAAATACTAATTGTTTTCCAAACGCTCCCCATTGGTTGTACTAAAAGATAGTCACGCCTAAAACTCAACTGCTATGCTGGGCAGGTTGGAATGCTCAAACAAATAGCAATGTTTTGGTGCTGCCACTGTTTATACTTTTCAGTAGAGTCAACCTACAAATGTTTTTTAACACCAAGTATTTTAACACCAAAATATTGAACCCAGTTCGGAAAGGTTTAAATATGTACGATTTTTGGATTAAAAAATCCAAAAACCACTAGAACAATGTTATACATTTTGTTGACTTGTGTACTTACATTATCCCAAATGTTTCCAAGAGTGTTTAAATGCGTGGTTAAATGCGTCGCCTATCAATGACATACTCGCATTACTCTCGATTTCTTGTTTTATTTTGGAGAAACCATGGAAACACCAAAGACACTTTAATATATTATGTGTTTTATTAGACAGGTGAGCAACTGTTTGGATACATTAATCGACAGAAAACTAATCATTGTTATATAGCTCAACACAGTTAGTCTTATTATTTAAATCTCATTTTCTTGATTTGCCGTAAGTACCATATTTTTACCATGCCTAATATCGATCTAGCTTACTGCAGTGTGCAACAAGTTTCTCATAGTAGCCACAGAGCGAACGCACAGAGTAGCATTATAACAACTTTCAACACACTCAAATGTACTGTATCTAATATGATAAAATGCTCTCGAGCCGTGTGTTGCGCTTGTCTCTCATTAGCAATCGCTCCAGTTGCCTCGTTCCGCTCCAACGGCTTTCAGCCCCACCCTGCTTCACACTACAGTAACGTTAATAAATCTTTAATACATTAGCTCATCCATAAATATAATTTATCATCAAGCTGCGCCTTTGCTTTGAATAAGCGACCTCTAGCGGCGGAAATTACATTTTGTGCCTTTAATGCTCCACTACATTTGTACTAGCCCTACTACAGTGCCTTGCGAAAGTATTCGGCCCCCTTGAACTTTGCGACCTTTTGCCACATTTCAGGCTTCAAACATAAAGATATAAAACTGTAATTTTTTGTGAAGAATCAACAACAAGTGGGACACAATCATGAAGTGGAACGAAATTTATTGGAGATTTCAGACTATGACTATTTTAACAAATAAAAAACTGAAAAATTGGGCGTGCACAATTATTCAGCCCATTTACTTTCAGTGCAGCAAACTCTCTCCAGAAGTTCAGTGAGGATCTCTGAATGATCCAATGTTGACCTAAATGACTAATGATGATAAATAGAATCCACCTGTGTGTAATCAAGTCTCCATATAAATGCACCTGCACTGTGATAGTCTCAGAGGTCCGTTTAAAGCGCAGAGAGCATTATTAAGAACAAGGAACACACCAGGCAGGTCCGAGATACAGTTGTGGAGAAGTTTAAAGCCGGATTTGGATACAAAAAGATTTCCCAAGCTTTAAACATCCCAAGGAGCACTGTGCAAGCGATAATATTGAAATGGAAGGAGTATCAGACCACTGCAAATCTACCAAGACCTGGCCGTCCCTCTAAACTTTCAGCTCATACAAGGAGAAGACTGATCAGAGATGCAGCCAAGAGGCCCATGATCACTCTGAATGAACTGCAGAGATCTACAGCTGAGGTGGGAGACTCTGTCCATAGGACAACAATCAGTCGTATACTGCACAAATCTGGCCTTTATGGAAGAGTGGCAAGAAGAAAGCCATTCCTTAAAAATATCCATAAAAAGTGTCATTTAAAGTTTGCCACAAGCCACCTGGGAGACACACCAAACATGTGGAAGAAGGTGCTTTGGTCAGATGAAACCAAAACAATGCAAAACGTTATGTTTGGCATAAAAGCAACACAGCTCATCACCTGAACACACCATCCCCACTGTCAAACATGGTGGTGGCAGCAACATGGTTTGGGCCTGCTTTTCTTCAGCAGGGACAGGGAAGATGGTTAAAATTGATGGGAAGATGGATGGAGCCAAATACAGGACCATTATGGAAGAAAACCTGATGGAGTCTGCAAAAGACCTGAGACTGGGACGGAGATTTGTCTTCCAACAAGACAATGATCCTAAACATAAAGCAAAATCTACAATGGAATGGTTCACAAATAAACATATCCAGGTGTTAGAATGGCCAAGTCAAAGTCCAGACCTGAATCCAATCGAGAATCTGTGGAAAGAACTGAAAACTGCTGTTCACAAACGCTCTCCATCCAACCTCACTGAGCTCGAGCTGTTTTGCAAGGAGGAATGGGCAAAGATTTCAGTCTCTCGATGTGCAAAACTGATAGAGACATACCCCAAGCGACTTACAGCTGTAATCACAGCAAAAGGTGGCGCTACAAAGTATTAACTTAAGGGGGCTGAATAATTTTGCACGCCCAATTTTTCAGTGTTTCATTTGTTAGAAAAGTTTGAAATCTCCAATAAATTTCATTCCACTTCATGATTGTGTCCCACTTGTTGTTGATTCTTCACAAAAAATTACAGTTTTATATCTTTATGTTTGAAGCCTGAAATGTGCCAAAAGTTCGCAAAGTTCAAGGGGGCCGAAAACTTTCGCAAGGCACTGTACCTACAGTAAACTTAACCCTAAACCTAACCAAGGTGTGAACAAAAGCAAATCTGAGATAAAAACACATTTTCTGAAGCAACCATGCCGTGTTAGCGTTTTCCTAAAAAAGTCTTTGAGCTCTTTTGTCATGACTCATGTTTGATTGGACTGGTTATGGATCTGGTTATTTTCACTATGCTAAAATTCATCATAACATAGTATTGTGGAAGGAATTTATCAATTGATAATCTGCCCCTGTAATCATGTTTTTCCAATGAGCCTGTGTTAATAATATCATATACATAAACTAAATTCTTCTTTCTCCTTAACTGTTTTTCTCTCTCTGGACGAAGGCGGGAAAGTGACAGCTCACCACTGTTATTACCTCACGGCGTGGTGAGGAAAGAGGCAACCCGCAACTTACATAAGCCTGACCTGCTAGCTCGCTTGGCCTGTGTAGGGTTTTTTAAGGCCTTTTTTATAGTTTGCCACATAAAGAAGGGAATGTTGGATGAATGGATGGTCTTTGTTTTTGCTCTTTTATGATCTGAATGCAGGTTCCAGAATGATGATCTTACATCAGCCATCCGTGGTTTGTCTGTATGCCTTGCTGTGAGATTAATTATCCCTTGGAGTAAAACACAATTCCCTGTTGCGACATGGAATATTGAGAGTTTAAAGGCAAATCCTGAGAGTCAGTGGTTACGTATCTGCTTATTTGTTCAGTTTAACAGCTGATATAAATATAAACTACTGCGGTTGCTCGTTATCTTTCTCCTTCAAAAACGCATTGGGGATAATGTACAGATGGCCGCTCATTATCGCAAAATAAATGTGACAGGATTATCTGAATCCTTAAATATTGCTTTGTGTTGCTATTTTATGTGAGAGGAGAGACTGTGGGGTCATGAGAGACCTGGAATTAGCACTGCTATGTTGGAAATGAATTGCCTAGGATGGTCATTATACAGTTTTGCATACATAAATATTTGACTGCAGAATACTGTGATTGACCAATCAGAATCAAGTATTACAGAAAGCCAAATAATACTGTAAGTACTTAAATGGCCACACTGGAGCAATGATTAGTCATAGCTGAATAAACACAGTAGTTCAAATGTGGTCTGAAAGATGTTGCTGAGGCATCTAGATGAAATCTGCAGAAAATGTAAAGTTTTTTATTGCGATTGTTGCTTGATCACTAGTTAAATACATTTGAATTGCTTTGAAAATGTTTTCAATTCTGTGTATTATAATACTAATATACAATTTATTTTGTATTTAGTACAATGACAAATTAATAACCTCAACATATTTTCTATTTTCAAATTAAGAAACAAGTTGTTTTAAAAACAATTAAAAAGTTTGAAAACCCCTGACTTAACACATTGAAATACATTCGGCATTACGGTCAGCATTTTCTTCAAAGCATCAAAACCATAGCCTTCTGAGACCTATGGAATCAGCCCTCCTCTCCGCACCGATCACATCCCCGCGGGTAGTAATGCTTGAGGAAGCCTATACTATTTTCCTCCGATTAGCCTGTAACCCACAGGCACCCCATTGCCATGGGAACCACTGAGGCAATCAAGAGCAGATCACCTACAAATGGCACCAAGCCTGAGAGAGAGGCAGTGGATATTTCACTGATGCAAGACGGAGGTTCATACTGTATCACTGTCTGCGATGCCAGGCGGAGGCTCATACTGTATCACTGTCTGCAGCCCAAGACAGATTTGACAAAAACTTTGGTGCATAACTCACCCTGCACTGTTTGTGCTATGGACATGAATGATGCCTCAAAACATGCGTCGTTTAGAGCTGTGCCATTACTTTGATGTGTTTGGACAGGAGTTTGGCCTAGCGAATGATGGATTTGTGGAAATATCCCATAGATTTATGCATATCTATAGGCTATATCATACCCGGAAGAGCTCTTTTGACTTGAGCTAGTAAGCAACCACTTAGCATCAAAAAAGCATCATAGTAGCAAGTTTTATAGCAAACTTCAATGTTTTTGAAAGAAGTTGCTTATGCTCAAAAATAAGGCTGCATTTATTTGATCACAAATACTGTGATATATTATTGCAATTTAAAATGACTTATCATTTTACTTCTAATGTACTTTATAACTGTGATGGTAAAGCTGAATTTTCAGCATCATTCCTCAAGTCTTCAGTGTCACGTGATCCTTCAGAAATCATTCTAATATGATTTGGTGCTCAGGAAACATTCCTTATTATTTCTTATTACTAACAATGTAAGCAGTAGTGCTGCATAATATTTTTGTGGAATGCATTTTTCAAGATTTTTTGATGAATAGAAAGTTCAAAAGGACAGAATTTGAAATATAAATCATTTTGTAACATTATAAATGCCTTTTACTGTGACTTTTGATTATTTTAATGAATTATTGCTGAATAAAAGTGTTAATTTCTTTAAAACAAATCTTACTGACCTCAAAGTTTTTGAAATTGTTGTATTTATTTTTTATTAGCGTGATTTCATTCAGGTTGATTAGGACACTTTTTGCCATTAAGATGACTGGGAAAAAGTATTTATATTATATTATATTATATTATATTATATTATATTATATTATATTATATTATATTATATAAATTATATTATTATATTATATTATATTATATTATATTATATTATATTATATTATATTATATTATATTATATTATATTTATTATATTATATTATACCAGCAAAAAGTTCTTGAAATCGTTCCCTGTCTCCTCTAAGGAAACACTGAATGAGAAAAAAAAATCAGCTATTCCATAATTTCAGAGGGTTTATGGAACATTCATATAATCCCTAAGAGTGTCCCCACTTTCATCTTATAATTACAGATTCATCAGCCATGTGCTCTTTTCATCCCAGCTGGACATAAGTGTGTGTGTGTGTGTGTGTGTGTGTGTGTGTGTGTGTGTGTGTGTGTGTGTGTGTGTGTGTGTGTGTGTGTGTGTGTGTGTGTGTGTGTGTGTGTGTGTGTGTGTGTGTGTGTGTGTGTGTGTGTGTGTGTGTGTGTGTGTGTGTGTGTGTGTGTGTGTGTGTGTGTGTGTGTGTGTGTGTGTGTGTGTGTGTAAGAGTTGAGTGGTTAATTATGTTTGGTCTTTAATGAGTCTTTGGGTATTAAACTTGGCTAATCTTAATAAAATGGATGAAACTGCTAATAGTCAGGACCTTTTTTCACGCTTTTATGTCATCTCACTTTGTCTCTGTCTCTCGTTCTTTATTTCCTCATTTATCTGCTCTAACCATATGCTAATGACGCCTTATCTTTCTCCGCTTTATAATCGGCTGTTAGCACGAATGTACAAAATTGCACTGCACGGATTGGTCTTAATTCAACAGATGATTTTTTTTTCTTCTCTGCATTTTGGGCAATTTCACTGGAAAAAGCTTACTGGCTGCTAGGAAGGATGTGATTTTCCATAAGGCCTATTTGGCTGTGGTTACATGATTATTCGTTTTCATGCGACTGGAATGTGTCTGGGCTATAAATATGTTTGCAGGCAGTTGAATGAACTAGGTGAAACTTGACATGCATGGATAGATTAATGCATCAGGGCAGTAACATCACTATGAGACACTGCAGCGATGGAATCCAAATTCACTTTAAAGTAACATCTTTATTATCATCATGACCTCTGGTCTCTCTTTTTGTGCCAGACCCTCTGATATGTTCTGATAAGTGAGTCTAGCTAGAAGAAGTGGAAAAAAGAAGACGCTTTAGGTTTTTTTATGCAGTGACGAAATCTCCTCCTCTGGAAATATAACAGATTTGAGTTATGGACAGACCAAGAAAGTATATTTTGTACATATTTACATTTTTTTAGTACAATAATTTTTTTATATATATAAATATTGTATATACATTTTGGGGAATACATGTTTAATTGTCCATATTTATTTAGACATGTTATAAATAGCATAGAAGATTAATATTGATATACACCGATCAGACCTAATATTGTGTTCGTCCCCCTTTTCCTGCAAAAAACAGTCCTGACCCGTCAAGGCATGGACTCCACTAGACCCCTGAAGGTGTGCTGTGGTATCTGGCATCAAGATGTTAGCAGCAGATCCTTCATGTCCTGTAAGTTGCGAGGTGGGGCCTCCATGGAGCGGACTTGTTTGTTCAGCACATCCCACAGATGCTCGATTGGATTGAGATCTGGGGAATTTTGTGGCCATGTCAACACCTCAAACTCATTGTGCTCCTCAAACCATTCCTGAACCATTTTTGCTTTTTGGCAGCGCATCATCCTGCTGAAAGAGGCCACAGCCACCAGCAAATACCGTTTCCATGAAAGGGTGTACATGGTCTGCAACAATGCTTAGGTAGATGGTGCGTGTCAAAGTAACATCCACATGGATGGCAGGACCAGGGGCTCATTAAGATAACCAAAGGCCCCTGGGCTACAGCATTGCCCTCTTCCATGGCACACCTGGAAACCTGTCACGGCACACTAGTTTGGAATTACAAATTATACAAAATATTTATTATTAATCAGCAGTAGATCAAAATAATCACTTGGTATAAATGTGGGCTATTTGGTTTTTGCAAACAGCTCTAAAAGCACAAGCACATAGAACGCTCAGCAGCACTGCATCTTCACTTTGAAACAAGCAGTGCTGGCGTTTCATTCATTAAATCATAACCCTTTAAAATTAATTATCACATTTAAGCAATAATGTGATGTTTTGTTTTTCCGTCCCCCGATTTTAAAACCTCCTGAAATAAAAATTGAGACTTTAAAGCAGCATAATTATTTGAAATATATAATTTTCGTGAAGCCTGTAGGCCCCTCCCCAGTGTAGGCACCTGGGCTTCATCCCATGGAAGCCCGTTCGTTAATGCGCCCCTGGGCAGGACCCAAGATTATACAAGGTCCCAGCATAACATTGCCCAAAGCATCACACTGCCTCCGCTGGCTTGCTTTCTTCCCATAGTGCATCCTGGTGCCATGTGTTCCGACGTAACACGCACAGGCACCCGCCCAACCATGTGATGTAAAAGAAAAGCGATTAATCAGACCAGGCCACCTTCTTCCATTGCTCTGTGTTCTAGTTCTGATACTCACGTGCCCACTGATTTCATGGCAGACAGGGGTTAGCATGGGCTCCCTGACTGGTCTGCGGCTATGCAGCCCCATACGCAACAAACTGCGATACACTGTGTATTCTGACACCTTTCTATCAGAGCCAGCATTCATTTCTTGAGCAATTTGAGCTACAGTAGCTCCATGACCCTGTCACCGGTTCACCACTTTTCCTTCCTTGGTCCACTTTTGATAGATACTGACCACTGCAGACCGGGAACACCCCACAAGAGCTGCAGTTTTGGAAATGTCCAGTCGTCTAGCCATCTCAATTTTGCTCGTGTCAAACTCACTCAAATCCTTATGCCCATTTTTCCTACTTCAAACACATCAACTTTGAGGATGAAATGTTCACTTGCTGCCTAATATGAAGAGATAATCAGTGTTATTCACCTCACCTGTCAGTGGACATAATGTTATCTTGTATATCAATTTGAATTAAATTAATACAATTATTGTTTTAATATATAATCTCAAAAAGTATTTTCACATGGAACACCTGTTCAATTTCTCATTAATGCAATTATCTAATCAACCAATCACATGGATTTGCATTTAGGGTTGTGGTCCTGGTCAAGACAATCTCCTGAACTCCAAACTGAATGTCAGAATGGGAAAGAAAGGTGATTTAAGCAATTTTGAGCGTGGCATGGTTGTTGGTGCCAGACGGGCCGGTCTGAGTATTTCACAATCTGCTCAGTTACTGGGATTTTCACGCACAACCATTTCTAGGGTTTACAAAGAATGGTGTGAAAAGGGAAAAACATCCAGTATGCGGCAGTCCTGTGGGCGAAAATGCCTTGTCGATGCTAGAGGTCAGAAGAGAATGGGCCGACTGATTCAAGCTGATAGAAGAGCAACTTTGACTGAAATAACCACTCGTTACAACCGAGGTATGCAGCAAAGCATTTGTGAAGCCACAACACACACAACCTTGAGGCGGATGGGCTACAACAGCAGAAGACCCCACTGGGTACCACTCATCTCTACTACAAATAGGAAAAAGAGGCTACAATTTGCACAAGCTCACCAAAATTGGACAGTTGAAGACTGGAAAAAATGTTGCCTGGTCTGATGAGTCTCGATTTCTGTTGAGACATTCAGATGGTAGAGTCAGAATTTGGCGTAAACAGAATGAGAACATGGATCCATCATGCCTTGTTACCACTGTGCAGGCTGGTGGTGGTGGTGTAATGGTGTGGGGGATGTTTTCTTGGCACACTTTAGGCCCCTTAGTGCCAATTGGGCATCGTTTAAATGCCACGGCCTACCTGAGCATTGTTTCTGACCTTGTCCATCCCTTTATGACCACCATGTACCCATCCTCTGATGGCTACTTCCAGCAGGATAATGCACAATGTCACAAAGCTCGAATCATTTCAAGTTGGTTTCTTGAACATGACAATGAGTTCACTGTACTAAAATGGCCCCCACAGTCACCAGATCTCAACCCAATAGAGCAGGGGTCTCCAAACTCGGTCCTGGAGGGCCAATGTCCTGCAGAGTTTAGTTCCAACCCCAAACAAACACACCTGAACCAGCTAATCAGTGTCTAACTAGGGCATTGTTAGACACTGATTAGCCTGTTCAGGTGTGTTTGATTGGGGTTGGAACTAAACTCTGCAGGACAGTGGCCCTCCAGGACCGAGTTTGGAGACCCCTGCAATAGAGCATCTTTGGGATGTGGTGGAACGGGAGCTTCGTGCCCTGGATGTGCATCCCACAAATCTCCATCAACTGCAAGATGCTATCCTATCAATATGGGCCAACATTTCTAAAGAATGCTTTCAGCACCTTGTTGAATCAATGCCACGTAGAATTAAGGCAGTTCTGAAGACGAAAGGGGGTCAAACACAGTATTAGTATGGTGTTCCTAATAATCCTTTAGGTGAGTGTATATATATATAATTACTACTTCATCTTCTAAATTATATTTATTTTATAAATAATATGTATTAGTTATTGGCCATACCATGAAAATAATTATTAAAATCAGATTTTAATATCAGCATTCCTAAGAAAATTTTATGAAGTTTTAAATGTTATTTTAGAAATAAAGCTTCTTT
Organism: Romanogobio albipinnatus; assembly: GCA_023566225.1. Taxonomy (NCBI): domain Eukaryota; kingdom Metazoa; phylum Chordata; class Actinopteri; order Cypriniformes; family Gobionidae; genus Romanogobio; species Romanogobio albipinnatus. The sequence continues at coordinate 18,560,777 of CM042260.1, read as the reverse complement.
TTTTTTTTTGTGGAATTAACCCCAAAAAAGGATTATTCTGTTGTCTCATGCATTAACAACATTTGTAATTGGAACCTTTAATGGAGAGTATTGGATATAACAGGAGAGGAAAAACAAGTATAAAACTAAGCAGAAAATAATTGTTGCAATAACCAGCACTAGAATCACAGCTCACTTTTATGGTTAGGACATTTAAGGAAAAAATGTAGACACATCTTAACACTAAAACTTTTTTCTATCTGTTGTTTTTCAGATATTCAGGTAGTGTTTTATAATGTGATTTGACTCTGACAGGGCGGATGATGGGAAAAAGTTTCAGTTTAAGGCAGAACATCTTTCCCACACCTCTCCCCTGTCCACCCCATTCTTTTACACATGCTGCACTTGTCATTTTGCACGTCGAGAGCTTTTCCTGGCAGCTGCTGCATGCTTTGAGTGGAAATGCATCTTCACCTCTCCTCCTTCCTGTCTGTTATTCTTTTTCTTCAGTGGTTTAAAAAGGATGGAAGTGAATGCTTTATAGATTCACAGTGGTGCAGATCAGCAGGAGCACAACAGATGTTTTAAATGCGAAAAAAATGTGCTTGCGGTGTTTGTTTTGTTGTGTAGACTAAATCTTTCACACATGAATATTTATTATCCCTTCAAATCTCTCCTGGAAATGTCACTTTTGTCTTTCGCTCAATTGGAAATTTGCTCCAAGGTTTGGGTGAGTCTTAAGGTCATGCAATATTCTGAATGTGCTTTGAATGGAAGGAAGAGGGAAAACCTCAGGAAAATGTAAACAATAGAAGTAGCGACGGGACACATAGTGAGTCCTCCACCCCAGTCCCTGCCTGTTCCTCAGATGTTTTTCCTGCACTCCACCAGCAGTCCCCTTTCTTCAAATGAAAGTTTACCTCCCGTCTTCCTCTTCCGAACTCAGCAGTGGCCAAACAACAAACCATCACATGTTTTCCAATAACAACCAATGTGACCTTGTCATAGTGTACATGCAGTACAATAACTACATTTCTATTGTTTTAAAATGATTGATAGGGTTGTTTTGTTTAGATGTATTGTGGGATATTTTGTAGTGTCGCATGTGTATTATGTATTATGAGTTTTGACTATACAGACTTAAGACTCCAACTGTTCTTCTTAGCAGGACTGACGTGGTTCTTAATTAAGTGACATCAGGCTTATGGCATTCATTTAACACACCCAAAGGGCTCAGAGAATTTTGGGAGCACACGCCCCATGAACACAGACACACATATACAAAAACAAGCCCTGCAAGGGTTTTTTTCCACCTAATTCATTCAGATATTTGTCTGGGATCAGTACTTTTTTCTTTTTTTTTAAGAAATTGATACTTTTATTCAGCAAGGATGCATTGATGAAAATTGACAGTAAAGGCATTTATAATGTTATTAAAGATTTCTATTTCAAATCAATTAAAACAAAACAAATCAGCATATTAGAATGATTTCTGAAAGATCATGTGACACTGAAGACTGGAGTAATGATGCTGAAAATTCAGCTTGAAAACAGTTATTTTAAATTCTAATCATATTTCACAATATTACTGAATTTTTTATAGTCGCAATTATCTTTTAAAATGTTTAATTCTGTGGCGGAAACAAGCTTAAAGCGATAACGTCAGAATTGTGAGATATAAAGTCAGAATTGCACAAAATAAACTTGCAATTGCGATAAAAAAAGTCACGTTTATGTCTTACAATTCTGACTTTATATCTCGCAATTCTGACTTTACATCTCGCAATTCTGACTTTATATCTTGCAATTCTGCAGCCTAGAAATCTAGACGCACCCTAGCAGCAGAAAATGTATTTTGCCGCGAGTGTAGTCTAGCAACTCTCGGTAGACCTGAGAGCTGGAAAAACCAAACTCTGGTCAGGCCAATCACAGCGTGTGTAGAGTCGGTGGGAGGGCTTAACATGATGACTTCACGGCGGAGTTGCGGAGGTTATGCGTGCTACTCGTAAACAAAGAAGCTGACGAACAGCGGTCTTTTGAATCAGCTTTGGCCGCGACTCTGGAAGACTTGGAGTTAAGCTTTTCTTTGAGAAAAGAACAAAGAACGGCACTGAAGTCATTCTTAAGAAAATAAGATTTCGCCTGCCGAATAGGATACGGCGAAAGTCTATCAACTAACGTTAGCTAGGCTTCACCTTCTTCTTTGCTCTGGATGGTTGTGGCACTCATGGCGCTATCCAATTGCATGCAGAAGGAATTTGAAAGACAACCATTTATCCCGCCCCCCGGATTGAGCCCTGCCAATGGTGAGTTTCCAGACCCAACATCTTGATGTGGGTCTGGCTTGTCAGGCTAGCAAGTCTGCCTTTTTAACTCACAATTGCGACTTTATATCTGGCAATTCTGAGGGGGAAAAGTCAGAATGCGATATGTGAACTCACAATTGTGAGATAAAAAATTAATTATCGCAATTATCTTTTAAAATGTTTAATTCTGTGGCAGAAACAAGCTTTCATAATTCACTGTAGCGAGGCCCAATTTATAAAAGAATAGTTCTTTTGAGTCTGACCTTTTTAAGGAATTGGTAGATCCAGTTAACAAAGCTGCCCTTATGAATGATCCATTCACGAATCTGCTTCTCAAATTCAACTGGAGAGGATTATCAGTGAGGAAAGCTTCATTTTCAGCCTGCTTGTATGAATATATTGCTAATTTTGTGTAGTATTTTCAATGATATTAATGATACATTTATGGTGTTTTTATGCTTGAATTGCAGTGACCATTCAAAGCATCTCTGTTTGTGTTAACGGAAGTATGAATTGCTCTCTATTCTGAGAAAATGCTGTTTGATGTCATAAACAAAATGATGCTTTGTAAAGTAGTAAATGTGTGTTTTATAACTCCTAATCTTGTGATGATGTTGACATTTGTGTTAATCAGATTTGCATCACATGGGCATTAAGGGATGATGTGCTCTCTGCCTGTGACTTTTGGGACACTTAATCTGGATAGTGAGAAACTGGATTAGGGTTAAAAAGGACATGAATCTGGATTGGGGACAGTGGTCTTGAGCCTGTAGCGCTTGGTCATTCTCTAACACTAATTTGACTTCATTCATTGACTGACCTCGAATGTTTTTGTCACAAACAGTGTCTTTTAGCCCTGTGCTCTTGTATATGAGTGTATAGCTGGGGTCCTGCTGCATTACAGCACTGACATGCCTCAGTGCTGATGACATCGTCCAACTGGGAGGCGGCCTAGCAGGGATGATGTCATAGACAGCGAATCAGATCATTTGCTGCAGCCTTGATCCATTAGAGAAATTACAGTTGTATGCCCTCTGTGCTTCTTGCATCCCATCTTCCTAACCTCACTTCTTACCTTCCATTTGGTATCGTTCCCTTTATTTTCCTGCAATGCGATATTTTGTACCATAAACCAGTTTTTCCTAACCTCTAGCCGTTACATAAATCTAATTCTGCCATTATAAGTTCATTTTTTTCTCTGCATAATGCTGTAGAATGGACACATCAAAGTTTTTAAACTGCTCATCAATATTATTCAAGCGTTTATGATATAGTTTAATAGTTTATGAGTGTCTGTGCAATGCTGGAAGGCATTTTGATGTGACATCTAAAGAAATCACTTTGCCAGATGCGTGTGCATGTTGTAAACCTTGTAAACACTTGAGGGCGCCAGAGTTGTAACAAGAAAATTGACAATGTAGATGTGCAGTGGTCTCAAAATGTATTTGAATACTTCAGGCACACATGAAAATGTATCCGTGTCATTGCATTAAATATCAAAATCTATCGATCAAAAAGTTTGGCAGGTGTAGATTATAAAATGAACAGTGATATCCATGCATTTGAAATACTTGCACAGACTATAGGCTATATTACATAAAGCCATTTTTTCACTGATTTCTTTTTCCTCAGTCATTAGTCGTGTAATAAAAATATTATATTTTCGTAATGAAATATATATATAAATGTATAGTCGTTAGTCGACTGTTAAAAGCTGGCATGTTCTCTCTAGGAGAGTGGGTTCTGACCGCTGTCATAGATGAAGTCAGTATGTTGAGGTCTGTAGTGCTGCTCTGTGTGGGAAACAGTTTCTGTAAGCTGCAGTAATCAAAGCTGGAATGACTTTGTGTACACATTGAGGAAATGAGAGGGAGACTTTGAGATGTCTTCATTTAGCCAGATGTTAATGACATATTAAAAACCTGATTTCTGAGATGAATAATGATGTGGGATTTGTGGGTTTATGTGTGTTTCTGCACTATATAAACTTTTAAGGCACACTGTGTGTCATCTTGCATTGGCTCTCAGATTCTGCAGACTTCTACCCTTATGCTTTGTTCTTTCTGTATATATAGGAAAGAGCCCATACTTTAAAGGTCACTTTAGAGCCAGGGGTGTGATGAAGGTGTGACAGTGGGTGCGATTTGGTCATCACTTACTCACCCCATGACTTATGACCTGTATGACTTTCTATCTTCACAAAGCAAATGTTTTGAAGAATGTTCACACTGCTCTTTTACATACAACTAAATTACACAAGGCTTTATTTAACCCTCTGGTGCTCTTTGTTTAGGGGTTGCATTGGTTGTCTTCCCGGTCATAAGTGACCGGACACCTAAAAATTAAACTTCCTTCACCCCAGTAAAACCAATGCAATTTATTTTTCTTCAATAATATTTTTCCTTTTTAATTTTGTATTTTGAGATGATTTGATCGTATTTTTTAATATTTATGCAATAATTATGGTCTATTTTTGGCATTGAAAATTATACAAAATTATTATTTGTTTTTATTTATTTTTTCTATTATTATTTCAGTATTTCAGGTTAAAATAGAGACTAGGCCTTCAAAATCATTTTGAAGGCAGATTAGCACCCTCTTTTGGAATTATTTAAGAAATCATGCAACCATGGGTGTAATCATTAGAGGTCTCTATGGAGAGGCTTGAAAATTCCCTAGTTCTCTTTTGAACACATTATTATTATTATTTTTGATGGATTTGAATATATATTTAAAACATCTCAAAGACTGTTTATTATAAAGTTTTAGATATATTTTTTGTTAGAAATTTAATTTCCTATGGTGGTCATTTTTGACCGAAGAGCACAAGTGGGAGTATTTTTTTTACGACCACTTAGCATGCTCGAATCATGCTCTCAATTTTTTTGTGTTTACATACCTAATGCTTTTAATCCACGTTTCATATCATTCTGATGAAGCTGTGATTTTTAAAAATTCTAAATGTGGTTCATAAGTTCAGTTTTTCATAGGTGTGTGTGTGTGTGTGTGTGTGTGTGTGTGTGTGTGTGTGTGTGTGTGTGTGTGTGTGTGTGTGTGTGTGTGTGTGTCAATATCACACTCTTGATGTTTTAGAGAGTCACCCCTTCACTGCTGTGTACTTTTTTCAGCATCGTGGCCGATTTGTAGATTGTACGCACAAATATTCAGAGAATTTTTGTGTTTTTGCCGATTTCCCATTCATTTCCTATGTTTACATACCTAATGCTAGAAAAGTCACCAAGTTTCATATCATTCCGATGAAGCTGTGATTTTTAACATTTCAAAACAGAAAATTTTCCTGTCAGAAATGACCGAAGAGCACCAGAGGGTTGTTTCCTTATTGGTCTGTGGATTTTTATTTTATTTTATTTTATTGTGAAAATGCATTAATAATAATCATTTTGATGATATTCTATTTATGCATTAAAGGGATAGTTCACCCAAAAACGAAATTTGTATGTTTTATCTGCTTACCCCCAGGGCATCCAAGATGTAAGTGTCTTTGTTTCTTCAGTAGAACACAAATGAAGATTTTTAACTCCAACCGTTGCAGTGTGATAGTCGTATAATGCATGTCAATGGGATATTTTAGAGTATGAGAGCAATGGACATACGAATCCTTATTAAACCATGCGGCTCGTGGCGACACATTGATGTCTTGAGACACGAAACGATCGGTTTCTTCGAGAAACCGAACAGTATTTGTTATTTTTTTACCTCTTATCAGACGAATGCCATCTAGTATTCCCAGCGCCATAACTTCCGGCGAATACTGTCAAAATACTGGAGCGATCAAAGATATATATATATAATTCTTATTACTATTTAGGCTATACATCTTCCGTGTCATAATGTAAAATACTATAATCATCTGAAAGGTATTTTTTTATGACTTATGTACAAGCATATCAATATAATTGCCCATATTTTAATTGAAGATATGTCATAATAAAAAAAACATTAAAAAAAACAATAGATTGTGTCATAATATCACTCAATTAACCTATAGGTTTTAATGAAAGTGAAGATGCCTGAAATGTACATCTAACTCATGAAAATATTAATTACTTAATACTTAATTACTTAAAGCTACACTGTGTAACTTTTTTTTGTTTATTCTTAGCTAAAAACACTTAGTTCTTTCAAAAATATAAGTGCTCATTAATGTATATTTACTTATTTCAAGTTATAAAGTATTCTCGTAAGTTTATAATATGCCATTGAAAATACATACGGGTAAGGGGTTCGAATGGGGGTCGCCATGTTGCCCCTCCATCTTGAAAGTACATTAGCCAAAGAGGGACATACCCGTAAATTCAAGCTTCGCCTTTCGTGTTTTAACACTCGATGGCACCGTGTCTGGATTGAACTGGAAGCCATGTTAATCTTGGACTAAATTGGCCACCGTAGGAGTTAAAACGAAATCGGAATTGGGAGGAACAGAACCTAATATTTACTGGATGGTCATATACCTTTTCACCGCTAGATGGGGGAAAATATCACACAGTGTAGCTTTAATAAATATTAAGTATTACATAACAAATAAAAAAAACAATAACACCAGTAACAACATATGGCTGGGTCATCTTATCCCAAGAGTCTAATTTTATGTTTTGTCTTCAAAATTAAAGCTATAACATTTACGCCACAAAGCCAAAAACATTGTGTCCACAAATCCTTCATTAACAAATAGACACAAAAACTTTGATATGCGACATAATACAATGTCATATATCACTATTTTCAATAGACACAGAATTAGATCAAAACTGTTTTGACTGACTAGTAAGAGTAAGATGGATAATTTGTATGGACAAGCACCCAATCCTCGCCCCAATGCCACCTCACTCCAGTGCCCCTTTTTTTGGTTTGGGCCACTGCCCCTCAAAATGTCTGTGCACGGCCCTGCACTGAACCATCATTCTGTATCATCATCATTATTTTAAAATTCCATACCTTTTACCATTATTATTATTTTATTTTATTATTATATTATTATTATGTTAAAATGACCACAAATTGTATACTGCACGTTATTCTATACAGTAAAAGTGTACAGTTTGTATAAAGCAGCTTCTGAGGACCCCAGCATTTACCTAAACATCACGATGTGCCCATGCGGGACAGTACCAGTTTAAATTAAGTGGGTGATTTAGTGAGTGAGACAGAATGAAGAGAGTGAGACGGTGAGGTGCAATCATGTCTGAATAAGAGCACTGACATTTGAAGGTGCTTATCTCGTTTTAGTGTAGCGAAAGGATTCTAATCACATTTTAATGAAGCCATTTCAGCACTGTTTTATTAAAACATAAATTGTAACTTGACAAAGCCCATGAACAGAATGAAGAATCTGGTCTGCGATAGGACTGATGTGTGTGTCTGTGTTCACCAGACTGTATTCAGCACCTTATTGTCTATATCTCTGGTGTGACAGACAGCTGTATCCCTGCCAGGACAGACTTCTGTTAAATCTCAGCAGATAGACAGACAGAATGACTTAGGCTGCCTGTACTATACAGTATGCCCATGATGTAGCACTTTCCACTTTATCTTCTTCATTTCTCTTGTCTCCTTCTATACTTCTGTCTCTCTCACTCATACACACACACACACACACCTTGGGATGTCTCTTCTCCAGCTGTGTGAGGAATGATCCATGAGTTCATTCTGCCAAATATAATCAAGATGCAATTCTCACAGCTAGGACTGGTGTGTGTGTGTGTGTGTGTATGTGTGCGTGAGCAGCTGTTCTCAGGCGGCTCCCTCATCTCTTCTCTTCATGGTGCCGCAAGCCCCTCTGTTGGCAGGGCGACCGTTGACATGGAGACAAACACACAGCTGAGAGCTCCTTTATTCACTTTATTAAGGGGAAGGGTCAGTCATGACCAACTGCGCGGTAACTCATATACTCCGACTGTAGTTTAATACACATATGGAAACAAAAAGCGAAAACTGTACAGTACAATACAATAAACCGCATAATCATAGAACAAAAACTATTCTCAAGAAACGTAAGTAGTGCGCTTCATTTTGTAATGGAGTTCCCTCTTATGGTCATTTCCCAAACGACACTGAATTATGCCATATGGGGAGTTTACAGAGATGGCACTACAGTGAAGTGGATGAATTAGACGATAATCTGATAACGGAAGGCAAGCGTTGAGCAGACTGAACTCTGACACTGTTATCCGGTTCTAGTCTTCTGCTTGCAGATCAAAAGAGCACTTCCACGGTAAACGGATACTGGAGGCTGAAAGCTGAACTCTTCCTGTGAGAGAGGCAAACATTTTACCAGGCTGTGTTGTAGCACCATTACAGCATCAGAAAGTTCTTTATTTACTGTAGGAAGCTCTTATTAAATAAATCAGGACACACACCTGCACACAGGAACTAAAACAGTAACACACTTTCTTTACTCCACACCTGTTTTACAGACGCCTATAAATGTGTGTGTATGTGAAAAATGGTCTGTGTAGATCGTAAACTTTCAGAAGGAAAAACTTCTGCTGTCTCTTTACGGCAGACTTTTCTCTAGTTATAATGCCAACATATACTGTATAAGACCATTTATAATCCAATAATTATTATCAATAATCCAAAAACTATTAAAAATATCACAAAAAATAACTAATGCTGGGCAATCAATTAATCCAAAATAAAAGTTTGTGTTTACATAATATGTGTGTGTACTGTGTGTTATATTTATATTTAAAATATTTATAAATAAGATAAATTATATAAATATATACTGTATACAGTATAGACATGCACATATTTCTTAAATATATACTTGAAGGAGTGTGTATTTCTATATACATAATAATTATACACATTACACATACATACAGTGAGGAAAAAAAGTATTTGAACACCCTGCTATTTTGCAAGTTCTCCCACTTGGAATCATGGAGGGGTCTGAAATTGTCATCGTAGGTCCACTGTGAGAGACATAATTTTTTTAAAAAATCCAGAAATAACAATATATGATTTTTTAACTATTTATTTGTATGATACAGCTGCAAATAAGTATTTGAACACCTGTCTATCAGCTAGAATTCTGACCCTCAAAGACCTGTTAGTCTGCCTTTAAAATGTCCACCTCCACTCCATTTATTATCCTAAATTAGATGCACCTGTTTGAGGTCGTTAGCTGCATAAAGACACCTGTCCACCCCATACAATCAGTAAGAATCCAACTACTAACATGGCAAAGACCAAAGAGCTGTCCAAAGACACTAGAGACAAAATCGTACACCTCCACAAGGCTGGAAAGGGCTACGGGGAAATTGCCAAGCAGCTTGGTGAAAAAAGGTCCACTGTTGGAGCAATCATTAGAAAATGGAAGAAGCTAAACATGACTGTCAAGCTCCATGCAATATCTCACCTCGTGGGGTCTCAATGATCCTAAGAAAGGTGAGAAATCAGCCCAGAACTACACGGGAAGAGCTGGTCGATGACCTGAAAAGAGCTGGGACCACCGTTTCCAAGGTTACTGTTGGTAATACACTAAGACGTCATGGTTTGAAATCATGAATGGCACGGAAGGTTCCCCTGCTTAAACCAGCACATGTCAAGGCCCGTCTTAAGTTTGCCAATGACCATTTGGATGATCCAGAGGAGTCATGGGAGAAAGTCATGTGGTCAGATGAGACCAAAATAGAACTTTTTGGTCATAATTCCACTAAACGTGTTTGGAGGAAGAAGAATGATGAGTACCATCCCAAGAACACCATCCTTACTGTGAAGCATGGGGGTGGTAGCATCATGCTTTGGGGGTGTTTTTCTGCATATGGGACAGGGCGACTGCACTGTATTAAGGAGAGGATGACCGGCCATGTATTGCGAGATTTTGGGGAACAACCTCCTTCCCTCAGTTAGAGCATTGAAGATGGGTCGATGCTGGGTCTTCCAACATGACAATGACCCGAAGCACACAGCCAGGATAACCAAGGAGTGGCTCTGTAAGAAGCATATCAAGGTTCTGGCGTGGCCTAGCCAGTCTCCAGACCTAAACCCAATAGAGAATCTTTGGAGAGAGCTCAAACTCTGTGTTTCTCAGTGACAGGCCAGAAACCTGACTGATCTAGAGAAGATCTGTGTGGAAAAGTGGGCCAAAATCCCTCCTGCAGTGTGTGCAAACCTGGTGAAAAACTACAGGAAACTTTTGACCTCTGTAATTGCAAACAAAGGCTACTGTACCAAATATTAGCATTGATTTTCTCAGGTGTTCAAATACTTATTTGCAGCTGTATCATACAAATAAATAGTTAAAAAATCATACATTGTGATTTCTGGATTTTTTTTTAGATTATGTCTCTCACAGTGGACATGCACCTACGATGACAATTTCAGAACCCTCCATGATTTCTAAGTGGGAGAACTTGCAAAATAGCAGGGTGTTCAAATACTTATTTTCCTCACTGTATATTATGTAAACAAAACAAAAAAAACGTTTATTTTGGATATGAGTGATTAATCGATTGCCCAGCACTAAAAATAACACAAATAAACATGAAATATGCAAATATGAAATATTAACATGAAAACAGCACCACCTACAGGTCATGAGATTTGAAAAATGGCTATTTTTGCTTATAACGTTTGAACAGTTTGTCAGAAAACCATGATCTTGGTATACTATATATATATATATATATATATATATATATATATATATATATATATATATATATATCCTTTCTGTTGTCATCTCACCTGCTGTTTTTAAATAATGCCCTGCTGAGTCTGCTGAGTTTACACCAGTTTTTTGCTGTTTGTGACATATATATTTAAAGAAAGTAGAGATAGACTTGGTGGTCACATATATGTTTTTTTATATAAGTGAAGTGAGTAGCCAAGTATGGTGTCCCATACTCGGGATTTGTGCTCTGCATTTCACCCATCCAAGTGCACACACAGTGATTATTAAACACACACATACATACAAGGAGCAGTGGGCAGCCATGTTTGGGGGTTGGTGCCTTGCTTAAGGGCACCTCAGGTAATGGGAGTGGAAGAGAGCGCTGAGACTTGAACCAACGACCGTCGGGTTACAAGTCCGACTCTCTTACCATTAGGTTGTTGGAACTTGTTGGAACAGAGCGAGTCAGATTTAATCTGGATTACAAGTTGATGAAGGAGATAAAAACAGATTCTGCCTGAAGGCTCTGTGAATTCTTTGTATTGTCTTAAGGGTTTATCAGTCTCATTACCTGCTGCTGTTGTGATTAGGGAAGAGGCGTAGTCACACCCGTATCACATTATCTTGTGTTTTTATGCTTTCACTATCCGATTAAAGTTAATTGCTTGAGTAAAGGATGATGATGAAGATGAGGAGTACTTTTTGCCACCCTACCCCTGAAGCTTATCCTAAAATGTGACAGTGATTGACATTTGGAATCCATCACCCAGAATGCCTCAAGGGTTTGGAGGATCTTAAATGGGCTTATTAGAGGTGTATAGAGGTGTGTGTGTGTTTGTTTTTGTGATTTATGAGAACAACAATTTGTATAACAACACGAGTATTACACTGGTATTACGACGTAAACATGCATTTCAGATGTCCTCATATTTATGTAGCACCCGTACAACCACTCTGTGTGTTCCTTATATGAGAATGGGGGGTGCTTGGGTTCTGTGTAGTTCAGGTGGATACCACGAAGGTGCACCTAAAAAGTTTCTAGTGAATTGTGAAACCTTAAACTATTTAAAAATAATGAGACCCAGAGATGGTTTGTATTTTGACCAAAAAATAGGGCAAAGCCCTTGTTTAATAGAATAAAATAATTTGGCAAATAAAATATAAAAGCTTCCCCTAAAACAATATTAACGAATACACAACAATAAATAAACAAAAGATTCCCCAAACACTTAAATAATAGCTTTTTTTAAATTTAGCTGGAAACTCCAATAATTTCAATTACTTGGGTGGCTTTTTGGTGACTAATGTTTTAGTAGTCTAAAAGTCCTTCTCCCTTTAGTTATTTCCCCACAATTGAGAATGCACAGAAAACTGTTAACTTTAACAACAAAACCGCACCAAGTGTCCTGTAACAAGTTTTATCTAATGCAGCGGTGGGCCCACTCACTCACACACATATGCACACATGTTCCAGTTTACTCACGGTACCGATTTGAACAGAAAACACACGTTGCAGGCCTGTTTTGGTATTGCAAAACATTGAGTGCGTTGAACGAACACTTGCAAAACATTGAGAGCGTGGAAAGGTCCGGATGTTCAGGTGCGGTGCGATTAACCGACAGCTCCGCCCAGCATACGCCCGCTGTGGCTATCTAGCTCGGCTCACGTTACCTCCGATCACGGCTTCCGCTCCTTCTCTCCCGCTCCGTCAGACGGGTCTCCCGCCTCGTTGCTCACTCAATCGCTCGCTCACAAACGTCACGATTCCGCAATCCTCTTCTCTGAGCCTCCCGCTCAGTTTTCATCGCTTTACTCGCTCTTTCTAGCGTCTTTTTTTTTCTCTCAACGTGCCAGGCGGCCCGTGTTCCACACGGGTCCAGCGGTGAGCGGAAAAAAACTCAAACCTTCCAGCACTTTCTCTCACATCTCTCCCTGGTCACGTGTATCACGTTTTACGTGCCTGCAGCCAAACACTATAACCCTATACAGCGTGAATATACATAGTCTTTATTAACATAAAAACAATAAGAAAGTAATAAAAGGCTAACTGCATAAAACCTCTGGTAATATTATTTAACTAAATAATACAAACTTTAAACTTTAGTTTTAGTCACTTTCATGAAATAACATTACCAAATATTGATCTCCTTTTAATTATGTAAAAATAAAAATATTTACTTATTTAGAAATCAGGTGTCCCGTATTAGTTATTTAAAAGTAAAAAACATTTACTTTTTTAATAGTCATGAGGCTCATATTTCAGAGTAAGAGGGATTAACCATAATCCACCCAGTTCCCCTCACTATAATACCCAAGTTTACCACTGGGCTACACCCTCCCCCTTCTAGACGATTTTGATGCCCTCATCAAAATAAACCTTAGAGGACTCTAATAGTCTTAAAGTCAAGAGTAGAGGCCAGACTAGAACAAGTGAAACACAACGCCATGGGGTGGCACCAGAGAGTTTGACATAGACGGCTTCTGGAGTCTCTGTAGAGTCCACTTCCCACCAACACTCCATGGCTTAGGACTGTCACAGGGTATTCACAGGGCTTGCCAAGTTCATCGTAGCTCAACTTGACCACTGGACGGGTGACTCTTTTTGAACGCTCAACTTGTTCAATCTCAGCCTGAGTATCCGGATAGGGGTCGACGTCTGCTCCCTCTTCTAGAACGTTGACTTCTGGATCAGCATTGGGAGGCAGGTTTGAAAGATCACTGACCACTGGCTCTATCTCACCTGGGTCTTGAGCTTGTCTTTCAGGTTCGGTGACGATTGGCTTGGATTGCTTTGTGGACAGTTCTGGACATGTCAGCAACTTGTTCCAGTCAAACTCAATGGGTCTTGGCAGGTATACCTCGTCGTACTCTGAGTCTGAGGACACGTCTTCATCGTGGTTGTTTGTCTGTACCAGTTCTTGTGTCTGTTGCTGAAATGCTCTGGTCACAGGTCTTTGTTGTGGTCCCCCTTCCCTTTCGTCAAGAGGGATTCTCACAAGGTAACCAATGGGTAACAGGTGATTACGATGAATAGTCTTTTCTGCTCCCATGCCTCTCTCTGGCTTGATCTTGTAGACAGGTAAGTTGGGTAGCTTCTCCACAACAATATATGGTGAGGGTCGCCACTTGCATTTCAATTTGTGCTTGCCTGTGACTCCAAAGTTTCTCAGCAGCACCCTGTCGCCTTTGTCAAGGACTTGTTCTTTGACATGCTTGTCGTGTGCTTTTTTGTTTCTTTGGTGGTTCTTGTCTGATGATTCTACGGCAAGACTGTAGGCTCTTTGGAGATCTTTCTTGAGCTTAGCCACATACTGATGATAGGACTTTGTCTTTTGGTTGTCCTCGGTCACGCCAAAGCAGATGTCTACCGGTAAGCGAGCTTCTCTTCCGAACATTAGCAGGTAAGGTGAATAACCAGTTGCATCGTTTTGAGAACAGTTGTAGGCGTGGACCAACTGACTGATCTTTTGACTCCATTTTTGTTTTTTCCTTGGGTCAAGCGTGCCCAGCATTGACAAGAGCGTACGGTTGAATCTTTCTGGTTGCGGATCTCCCTGAGGGTGGTAAGGCGATGTTCTGGACTTACGAATACCCAACATCATCAGAAGGTCTTGGATCAGTTTGCTTTCAAAATCACGGCCTTGATCCGAATGTATGCGGGCAGGGAGTCCGTAGTGTACAAAGTAGCGCTCACACAGTATCTTGGCAACGGTGGCCGCTTTCTGGTCTTTGGCTGGAAAAGCTTGGGCGTATCGAGTAAAGTGGTCTGTCACTACAAGGATATTGGCGAAACCTTTGGAGTCTGGCTCAAGTGACAGAAAATCAATACAGACGAGGTCTAGAGGGCCTTGGCTGGTGATCTGTTTTAACGGAGCAGCTCTCTGAGGAAGGGCTTTGCGAGTGATGCATCTGCCGCAATTCTTGATATACTGCTCAACCTCCACTCCCATCTTCGGCCAATAGAACCGGTTTCTGATAAGTTCAATGGTCTTGTCCATGCCCAAGTGACCAGATTCGTCGTGCAGAGATCTCAGAACCATCGGGACATACTCTCTGGGCAGTACCAGCTGCTTTACCTCAGTTCCATATTTCTCCACTTTTCTGTAGAGCAGATTGTTTTGAATGAATAGCTTGCTTGCTTCTTTGTTCAACAGGACAGAAGTCGGATTGTCGGGGCTGGTGAATGAAGGACCACCACAAAGTGACTGTTTGACTGGAGCGATAGCAGAGTCAACATCTTGAGCGGTGACCAGGTCTTTGTGACTGAGCTGACTCAAAGAACCGAGATCCAGCCGAACTGGGTAGGCAAAACACTCTGGTATACCATCCGGTGACACGCCGAGTGACTCAGCAATAGTTGTGGGCTCTGTCGGAGTCTCACGGCACTTGATCTGTTTACACAGAGCTTGAACACTTTCAGTCGGTACGCTTTGCCAGCCTTCTTCTGTGGTTGGAAGAGGGTTTCGTGACAGGGCATCTGCGTCTATGTTGCTGCTGCCAGGCCTGTACTGCAGTGTGAAATGGTACGTGGCGAGTGCTGAGAGCCAGCGGTGACCTGTCGCATTGAGTTTGGCAGTCGTGAGAATATAAGTTAGAGGGTTGTTATCGGTTCTCACGGTAAACTGTGCTCCATACAAGTAGTCGTGGAACTTGTCTACCACTGCCCACTTAAGTGCTAAAAACTCGAGCTGGTGCACTGGATAGTTCTTTTCAGAGGCACTCAGCTTTCGGCTTGCGAAGGCAACAGGTCTCAAGCCCTCGGAGTACTCTTGGTTGAGAACAGCGCCGAGCCCATGAAAACTTGCATCAATGTGAAGTATGTAAGGCTTGGTGGGGTCGGAGAATGCCAGCACAGGTGCATTTGTGAGGCAGTGGATGATCTTTTGGAATGCCTCTGAACAAGACTGGTCCCATCGGTCACCAAAAGGCTCATTGACTTTGTAGTAGGTCTTGTCTGCTGAAGAGGTAGACTTTCGCTTCTTTTGGGTGGGAGGATACCCTTTGCACAGTTCTGTAAGTGGTCGGACGATAATGGAATAGTTTTTTATAAACCTGCGGTAGTAGCCGCAGAACCCCAGGAATGACTGCAAAGAAGGAAGGTCGGTTGGCTGCTTCCACCGCGTCACTGCTTCAACTTTGTCCGGGTCTGTGGCGATACCATGCTCAGAGACGATGTGCCCGACATAGGTGACTTGTGAGCGACAGAACTGGCACTTGTCGAGGGACAACTTGAGTCCAGCTTCTTCAAGACGAGTGATGACTTTGAGGAGTCTTCGCTCATGCTCCTCCAGCGTCTTGCCGAAAACAATGAGGTCATCAAGATAGACGATGACTTCAAGCATGTGCATGTCGCCGACTGCCTTTTCCATGAGTCGTTGAAATGTTGCAGGGGCCCCCGTGATCCCCTGCGGCATCCGCTCAAACTGGAAGAATCCCAGAGGACAGATGAAAGCGGTTTTCTCTTTGTCCTGCTCAGCCATCGGGATTTGATAGTAGCCACTGCGTAGATCCAACACTGAAAACCACTTACTGCCGGACAAGCAATCGAGAGCGTCATCGATACGTGGTACAGTGTACTGATCTGGGATAGTTCTCCGGTTCAAGGTGCGGTAGTCGATGCACATACGAAGTTGACCATTCTTTTTACGTGCAAGGACAATCGGTGAAGCATATGGACTTCTTGACTCTTTTATGATCCCAGCCGCTAACAAACCTTGCAGGTGACGCCGAAGATCATCCAAATCCGCAGGGGCAATTCGTCGAGATCTCTCTCGGAAAGGAGTGTTATCGTTCAGGCGGATGTGATGTTCTACCCCTTTAGCCAAACCGACATCCCACTCTTCAATAGAAAACACATGGGAGTGCTTGGCAAGCTTTTGACTCAGCCTCTCTTTCCACTCGTTGCTGATGGGGGACTCACTGAAGTCAAACAGAGAGGGATCCATAGCTGGAACAGATTCGACTTTAGGGTTTGGTGCATCTGTCACAATGTCAGCGACGTGAAGGTGAGCGATCACGGTGCCCATTGGAATGGCAGTTTGCTTTAGGGACTCATTACGCAGGAGCACCAGGAAGTTGTTTGGATCTAGCATCTTGGAGAACAACACAGTTGGCTGGACAAGTACACCTGGAGGAAGAGCAGGTGAGTGGGCTCGTTCAATGATGAGTATACTGTCTCCAAAATCTTGTTTTTCTTTAACTTTGCAGATAGCAACGTATTCAGTGCCAGGAGGGATGCTGAGAGGACCAGGCCCAGACCACTTAACTTCAGCCACAGGTAAGTCTTTGTTGTCTTTTGTGGTCATCACTGCAGGAACGGGTAAGTGTTTTTTCTCTTGAACTTGGATTTTGACTGAGTTGACGTTCTCAGTGTCTTCTTTCTTTGTGCCAGACTTGAAAGGCTGAACCCCCCTGACGTTTGTGCCGATCAGGACAGGTATAGTCTCGGAGCAACGTGGATCTGGGCACACCAAGGCCAGGACCGGAACAGACTTGACTTTGTTGGACTTAGACTTTGTTGGCAGCTCCAACTCAACTTGGATGTAACCTTTATATGGGTAACTGCTCTCAGACTCACTTAGGCCCCATATTGCTAGGCCGGTCACAGAGTTTAACTGAATGTGTGACAGGTGTTTGGCATACCAGCTGTCGAAGATTATGGTAACTTGAGAGCCACTGTCCATCAACGCGGTGCAGGGGTTGCCATTGATCCTGACTTGAGCAGTGGAGGGCGGTCCCACGAGTCCCTTGGGCAAGCTGTTGGTCTGTACCTTTACCGAGCTTCTCTTGACACTTGCATTAGTGGTCTTGGTTCTTGTTTCGTTATCAGATCTGTGGTTCTGCTTGGACTTTCTTTGAGCTTGCAGCAGTTTCTGGATAACTTTGGGATAATTCTCGGGAGAGGTACACTTGTTGGCAAAATGCCCATCTTCACCGCACCGATAGCAGAAAAAATCACTTGGGTCTCTGGCTGTAGAAGGTCTTTGCTGCCAGGGTCTTGACTGGGTCTCTTGTGGGCAGGGCTCAGTAGCAGGACTGTACTTGGGCCTGACTGACATGACAGAGACTTGCTTTCGGAGCTTGACAACTTCTTTCTTTAAAGCTTGAACGTTCTTGTCTTCTGAATTCTCTGCCGCCGGAGTGACTGAAAGCAGTGTGCTCGTCGAGAGATGACGTGACATGGAGGCGGGGGCCGAGAGTTCACATACTTGTGCTCTGAGTTGGTGTATTTCGGCTTTCAACTCTTTTAACTCTGTGTCAGAGGTCACAGTAGCACTTTTGGCGTAGACGGCTTTGGGTGGATGGAGTCTGCGCCGTGAAACTTCATGCTCCTCCTCCAGGCGTATCTCATTCAGCAGCTCGAGAAAAGTGGGAGGACTGTCTCTGCGGTCTCTCAGTCTGAGATTTAGTATCATAATGTCAGATCTGATGGCCCCTTTAATGAGTTGGTCAAGACGTGCTTTGTCTGCCGCCGATGACTGGAGTCCACCCTTTTGGACAACTTTATTCAGGACTCTCTCAAGGCGTCTCAGGAACTCAGAGAGTTTCTCATTGGGGTGTTGACACAACATTCTGAAGGCAAAGTAAAGTTCTTCACCGCTCTCAGGGTTGCCAAAGGTGGTCTCTAAAATGTCAATGTATTCCATAGAGGTTGCAGATGGGTTGTTGAAACGGACAGCTTGGAGGACCTCGAGTGCAGGACCCTTTACACTTTCCATTATTCTCATTTTCTTTTCCCTTTCGGGGCGATCATATTCTTCAATCATAAGTCTGGCTTGTTCAACCCAGTTTTCCAACTGTTCTTCTCCCGGGGGTGTGGGCATGACCCCTGAGAAAGTGCGCAGTCTTCTGTAAGGGCTGTTGTCACCATGTGTGGGCTTGCTTGTCATTTGCAGGATATCACCAACTGCTCGAATGATAGCTTCAGGAGTGGACGCTTGCAGTGGGGAAAAAAGACTGGAATCTGGTAGCGGCACATTTTGACCATCACCGGCTGCCTGGGCTTGGGGTTCTTCCTCCTGCTCAGAAGGTCCAAAGATTCTCCATGTCATAGCAGACCCCTCGGGAACAACATCAAGAGGAATGGCGTGTGTATTCACATTCTCCCTGCATTCACATAGCACGGTTAAACTTTGAGACTGTGGGTCATACATTCTTCCTCTCACTTTGACTCTCCCGAGTGCTTTGATAGTCTGCAGCGTTTCTTCAATTAAATCAACTTCAGTTTCCGGAGGTACATCTTTAACCAGCAAGGCTTTCACTGGGTCTATGCCCTCTCCAACACACCAGTTCTTCAACTGAGCCATCCCCACGGGTTGCGTGCTTTACAATGATCACTTGTTAGGACTAAATTTGGTAAATTTTAGTTGTATTTAGCTTAATTTGCGTTTTCTTGACTTAGAATGCTTAGTAGAACTCTACTTTTGCAGTTTTAAAGTTTTCACAATAGGTACTCTTTAATATGGTTTTACATGTAGGTTAATAGATATCCAGCTTTTGGTTCTAATCTACTTTTTAAACAAATTATTTAAATCTCTGGGCCGAACTAAAATTAGAGCGGATTTAAAAGTACTTTTGAACTAAATTAATCCCAGCGGTGCCTCCATTTTATTTATGTAGCACCCGTACAACCACTCTGTGTGTTCCTTATATGAGAATGGGGGGTGCTTGGGTTCTGTGTAGTTCAGGTGGATACCACGAAGGTGCACCTAAAAAGTTTCTAGTGAATTGTGAAACCTTAAACTATTTAAAAATAATGAGACCCAGAGATGGTTTGTATTTTGACCAAAAAATAGGGCAAAGCCCTTGTTTAATAGAATAAAATAATTTGGCAAATAAAATATAAAAGCTTCCCCTAAAACAATATTAACGAATACACAACAATAAATAAACAAAAGATTCCCCAAACACTTAAATAATAGCTTTTTTTAAATTTAGCTGGAAACTCCAATAATTTCAATTACTTGGGTGGCTTTTTGGTGACTAATGTTTTAGTAGTCTAAAAGTCCTTCTCCCTTTAGTTATTTCCCCACAATTGAGAATGCACAGAAAACTGTTAACTTTAACAACAAAACCGCACCAAGTGTCCTGTAACAAGTTTTATCTAATGCAGCGGTGGGCCCACTCACTCACACACATATGCACACATGTTCCAGTTTACTCACGGTACCGATTTGAACAGAAAACACACGTTGCAGGCCTGTTTTGGTATTGCAAAACATTGAGTGCGTTGAACGAACACTTGCAAAACATTGAGAGCGTGGAAAGGTCCGGATGTTCAGGTGCGGTGCGATTAACCGACAGCTCCGCCCAGCATACGCCCGCTGTGGCTATCTAGCTCGGCTCACGTTACCTCCGATCACGGCTTCCGCTCCTTCTCTCCCGCTCCGTCAGACGGGTCTCCCGCCTCGTTGCTCACTCAATCGCTCGCTCACAAACGTCACGATTCCGCGATCCTCTTCTCTGAGCCTCCCGCTCAGTTTTCATCGCTTTACTCGCTCTTTCTAGCGTCTTTTTTTTTCTCTCAACGTGCCAGGCGGCCCGTGTTCCACACGGGTCCAGCGGTGAGCGGAAAAAAACTCAAACCTTCCAGCACTTTCTCTCACATCTCTCCCTGGTCACGTGTATCACGTTTTACGTGCCTGCAGCCAAACACTATAACCCTATACAGCGTGAATATACATAGTCTTTATTAACATAAAAACAATAAGAAAGTAATAAAAGGCTAACTGCATAAAACCTCTGGTAATATTATTTAACTAAATAATACAAACTTTAAACTTTAGTTTTAGTCACTTTCATGAAATAACATTACCAAATATTGATCTCCTTTTAATTATGTAAAAATAAAAATATTTACTTATTTAGAAATCAGGTGTCCCGTATTAGTTATTTAAAAGTAAAAAACATTTACTTTTTTAATAGTCATGAGGCTCATATTTCAGAGTAAGAGGGATTAACCATAATCCACCCAGTTCCCCTCACTATAATACCCAAGTTTACCACTGGGCTACATTTAAAATAGCTTTAAAAACATACTAAACAATGTTTTATTAAAAATTTACAAATGTAAAATGGTTAGGGGTAGTGTAGGGGGATAGAATGTACAGTTTGTACAGAATAAAAACCATTACGCCTATATGGCATGTCCTCACTTACATACACACAAAAACCTGTGTGTGTGTGTGTGTGTGTGTGTGTGTGTGTGTGTGTGTGTGTGTGTGTGTGTGTGTGTGTGTGTGTGTGTGTGTGTGTGTGTGCGTGTGTAATTAGCACAACCAAATGGAATTGCAAAAAAAAAAAAAAGATTGCTTCCAAACATTTCCTGATCACTTCCCATGTCTTCCATTGGTCAGTCAACATGATAGCCGCCCCAAACTAATGCCATCGGTTGAGGCAGTGTTGCTAAGTTGTGTTGGTTGGGAGACGCAAACAATTGTTTTGATGACAGTCACTGGGTTTACACTTGTTTATTAAAACAAAAACTACAATTTTACAAGTCAACATGAGCTTGGTTTTAGCTTATTAAACATACCTTTTGAAAACAAATGAATAGGATGATCGTATTATGTGAATTTCACTTTTGTGAGGTGTGCAGAAGATTTTTGTGTGATGTAAAATTGTGAGTAAGATTCATTTATCTTATTAAATGACACTATCATCCCTTAGTCAGTAACTGTCTACAGTAATGCAATATCCCCAGCCACACAAAAGAGCACTGTCCAACCAGAAAGAGAGAGAGAGGGATGGAGAGAGATGTAAATTGTTTTTAGAGAGAGGAGATGAAAGTTTATGAGTGGGAGCACAGATACACATTCCTCCATAAATCCATTACTGAGCACAACCCTACACCACTGACCCCAAACGCACCGGGATACACACACATTTCCTTACTAAAGACACGTACCCTGTTCGGGTTACAGCCGAATGTCAGGCCCTTTGTGTCCTGTGACCAGGAATTGCAAGTTACAGGAGGTGGAGAAGACTGGAGGAGAAATAAAGAGTGTTTTTACAGGGGATAGAGAGAGGGATGTGGTTAAGCTTCCTCAGCATTGTTCAATTGGAGTTTTTTTTATTCGGAAGAGGAGGACTGTGTGGTTTGAGAGATGAGAACTGTGCTGTTTAGGCTTGTGGTTTGGGAAAAGTAAGCAGTGGGGAATATGTGTGATGATGAAGAGCTTAATCAACATATTGCTTTGGTAGGCAAAACAGGTGCTAATGTTGATTATGGCTGGCTCTACGGATTTATTATGGCTGGTTTGGTCATGGATTTATTTGGGCTTGTAATATCTGGACAACTTTTATAGAGTTAATGGGTTGGCTTTGGCTTTTGAAATAGAAGGACAACTAGAAGATTTTGGTTAACGTCCTGCACTGTAATTTTATGTACCGGGTACCTATTTAGAATACGTTATTTATTAGATTAGATTAGATTCAACTTTATTGTCATTACACAAGTACAAGTACAAGGCAACGAAATGCAGTTTAGGTCTAACCAGAAATGCAATAGCAGCAAGTGCAGGATATATACAATGGTTGCGTAAGTGCAGGGCATAAAAATGTACTGAATATATATAAATATGTATAAGTAGAGAGATGGTTATTACTATAAACAGAACTGAATTTACAGATGAATATATACAGTGAATAAATATACAGATGGCTATTACTATAAACAGAATTTACTGGTGAATATGTACTATGAATATAATATACAGATGGCTATTACTTTGAACAGAATTTTACAGATAGAGGTATACAATAATATGTTAGGCTAATATGAGGAATATAGCAGTGGATTAAGCTATCCGAAAGAAAGTGTAAAAGTGCAGTGGAAAGTGGTTGCATATTACAGTTAGAAGTACGGTGCAAAATGCAAATGTAAACATTGGTACTGTAAATACAGTCGGCAGTGCAAATGAGCATAATCCAGTTAAGATATGGTAGTGCAAAATGCATAAGTAAACAGTTGTTACTGTAATAAACAGTCGGTAGTGCAAATAACAAAGTGAATGTAGATGTGAGGTTGGAGAGTTTGCAGTTTATGAGGGAAGTGGATCAACGGTGGTTTGAGTTCAGTAAAGAGACAGCTCTGGGGAAAAAACTGTTCTTTAGTCTGCTGGTCCTGGTCCGGAGAATCCTGAAACGCCTGCCGGAGGGCAGGAGAGAAAACAGTCTGTGGGCTGGGTGAGAGGAGTCCTTGAGGATGCTGCGAGCTCGGTGCAGACAGCGTTTCCTCTGGATGTGCTCGATGGCAGGTAGCGGAGTCCCTGTGATGCGCTGGGCAGTTTTCACCACCCACTGCAGTGCCTTGCACTCCGCAACAGAGCAGCTCCCATACCATACTGCCACACAGTTGGTCAGGATGCTTTCTATTGCGCAGCGGTACACTCTAAAAAAAAAGGTTCTATATGGCACCAAAAATGGTTCTTGGCTCGTAATCATAGGGGAACCTTTTTTAGTGCTATATAGCACCAATTTTGGTGCTTCAGTGGTTCTTCAGCGGTTCTTCAGAGGTTCTTCACCGGCTCTTTGACTAAGGTGCTATATAGCACCGCTAACTATGGTGCTATATAGCACCGCTACCATATACAGAACATGTTAAGATATGGTGCTATATAGCACCAAAAGTGGTTCCTCTATGATTATGACGAAGAACCATTTTTGGTGCCATATAGAACCTTTTTTTTTTAGAGTGTAGAAGTTCACCAGGATAGCCGAGGAGAGCTTAATTAAATATTATTTAACTGTTAGCATTGTAGCATCTTAAGCTAAATTTAATTGGGTAACACTTTATTTTACAGTGTCCTTGTTACATTTGTTACATGTACTTAACATAGAAATAACTGTAAATTATGCATAATTACATGCAAGTAACTCAACCAAATCCTAATCCTACCCTAACCCTATAGTAAGTATGAAGTTGATTAAAATAAAGAGTAACCTTTAATTGTTGAATTTTCTTCTTCCTTAAGCTTTTGAGCTTGATCCACCAAAACTTGGCTTTAAACTAGGCTGGTCTGACTCTTCTTTTCAAATTGCTCCGACTTCCAGTAGCTGACTTCCAAGGAGGCCAAAATTCCCCTTACATTGCCACACCACTTACATTGATGAACTGCTAAATGGGCCAAGACTCCAACTGTCAAATGTTTTAAACATGAAGTCACTCTAGATTTCACCTAGCAACATTTTAGTAACATGCTAAATCATGCTATCAATACTTTACTAACTACATGCTAACAATGCCTAGCAAGATTCTAAAACATGCAATAGCAACATGTAAAAACATATAAATGGCCTTAAAACTACCAACTTTATTATCTGGTTATATTTTAATATATGTGATATTTATTATACAGTAGTATATTTAGAAAGATATCAGGTTTTACAGTTTAAAGTGTGGTCAAGGTAATGAAAGTACTCACTCTTCAATTATCAGTTGTTTTCTATTAGTCTATTAGTCCTATCAAACCGATTAATCAAATCCTAAATAAAAGTTTGTGTTTGCACAAACCTTGTGTGTCAGGTGTCAGGGTGTCCCTCGATTAGCATTTACATGAATAAGAGCGTGATCATATAATGTAACGCTGGGCAAAAATTGATTAATTGGGTTAAATATTTTTAATGCGTTAAACTGAAAAAATGTATCGCCCGCGTTAATGCATTAATTTGCCTAGCGCTAATACACACACACACACACACTCATTCATGTATATGTGTAAGAAATACTTACATGTATATACTGCATATTTATATAATTTATATTATATATAAATATTTTATATATACATATAACACATTTTGGACCAACTTTATATTAGGAGGCCTACTATGTACTAACATTTTAATTAATCATTTGATACAATGCACTTATTGTGTACATACATGTTTTTACATTGTACTTACATTTAAAAATACCTGCATGTAATTACATCTGTAATTAATTTATGTAGTTACATTTGTAATTACACTCCCTTACACCTAACCCTACCCTTAAACTTAACCCGTATCCCACCTCAATATCAGCAAAGGTGTTGTGCAATACAATTTGAACACAGTAAGTACATTGTACTTATTTTGTGATGTAAGTACATAGTAGTTAAGGCCATCTAATATAAAGTGGGGTCCAAATTTTTCTTAAATATATAGATGCATGTGCGTTTATTTATATATACATAATAATTATACATGGTACACATACAAACTTTTATTTTGGATGGGATTAATCACGATTAATCGGTTTGACAACACTATTCTCTATACAAAGTCACTGTTACGGGGTTGAAATTTCAAGATCATCACTGACTGACAAACATACAATATAAGACAAAGTGATTAAAAAGGTGACTTTAACTTGTTAAAGAGAAAAATATGACGGTAACGTGGTTAACATAACCTGGGGGAACAGCTCCAAGTCTTTTAATTACACGTTATGTCAACTAAAATCTAAATATATGTTGAGAGAGAATAAAGATCATATGCCATCCTGTTAAAGAAAATCCTGCATATTCATATATTTTTTAAATACTAGTAACCTATTGAACAAACTGTACTTCTGTTTCTCATAGGCCTGTCAAATAAAAAATGGTGTCTACCCTGACATAAGGAATAGCTAGTTAATAAAAAACAACAATACAAGACGTACAAGAGCAAGAGGTTCCTTCCTTTCCATGTGTTATGCATTAGCTGTCAGATCTGTCTGTCTGAGCTGACTGAACTATTATGAATTACTGTATGCGTTCACACACAGACACAAATATTCGTATGTCTTTTTAATAAAATGACAGGCTTGGATAGGATTATAGAAGATAAATTAAACAATTTAAAATACCCTTCATTGAATAATCTACTTGCTGTGGAGCAGCCGCCTCCATTCAGCTGTTGGAGGATTACATTTCTCTCATAATCACTTCACATTAGACACGCTGTGTCAGGAAAGAAATGTTCTTCAAAACATGAGTATTTGACTTTTATAGGCAGCAACAGGAAGCACCATGGATAGGATACAAGGGCACAACCTGTTGCACTTTTAAACCAATATGGGCACAAATCCAATTTTCTTTAGAGAAAGAATTAATACAAATATTAGATAATATCAAGCGTACAGCGTTAGTTCAGGCAGGCCACGTAGTCAAGCTCCGCTATCAGCTGATTGGGAAAATTCTAACTCCGCCCCTATCAGCTGATCCGATTCCTATGTACTCAATTGGCATCTCTCAAACAGGGCGCCTTACTTAAGCATAGCTTCACTTCAATCTGCCTGCTTGAACGCTTCTGCTGCACACTGCTTTGCAACCTACCTCCTCCCCAGCTCCTCCTTAAACTGTTTAACTTATTCAATGTCATTCTGTTGTCAATGATGCATACTCTGTTCTAAATGGGGGATTTGCTCTGCCCTCCCAGTTTAAAGTGGGAGGTTGTCCCCAGAATCTGCTGCTGTTCCCTGTCTTGGCTTTTCATGGACATCATGAAAAGGATGGGGAATTTAGAACAGAGCCATACCGCCAAATGTAATTTTTTTGCAAAATATGCAATAAAAAGTTGACTAAATGTTTGTCTATGGTGTTTTTGACTTAAGTGGACCTGTCTGAAATGTTATATATAATCAAATTAACATAGCAGAAAAAGTAGATAAAAAAAGTTTTTAAAAACATGAAGAATCTGTGATCTGTAACTATTCAACCCTGTTGCTAGTTATTTTTATTTTTATTTATTTTTTAATCTGATTTATGAGAGATATTTTATGAATTAAAGTTTTTCAATAGCAAGTAAACAACAATGCTGCATTACTTATTCTGTACTGATTAATAACATAATTTAGACTAAAATGTAACCATGTTCCTTGCATCCCAATTAATTTATATGTTATAAATTTATATATTAATGTTATTTAATTATGTCTATTTCTAGAAATTACACAAAAATGCAAATCACGGTTTTAAACCATATTCAGCTTATCATATTTTAGTAAATTGCAAACCTCATACAAACAAACAAAAAAAACAACAACAAAAAAGAAAACGCCTAAGACGTCATAGAACATTTAGTATTCCTGATACCATTTTCTAAAGGGTTAAGCGCTTACTTTCACTGACATTTAATATTGTCTTATTTTCTTACTTTATTTTGTAACTCATTTGTGAAAAGTGGCAGTAGTCCTGCATGGTGGAAAATATAGACAAGAAGGTTAACATATAGAGAGAAAATTATTATAAAAATGCAATTGAGAGAAGGAGAGAGGAAGTAAGGATGTAGCACCTGTTGGCGAGGGCCCCTCGCTAAGCTTTACATGGGAACGTTAACGTCACCGTCACCTTTTTAGATCTGGGAATGAGGACACACACACGACTCCCACACACTCAGCATGCAGAGGGGTGTTTTCAATTGACAAGTTTCTAGAGTTGATCACGAGAGTAATCCAGACTCCATTAAAGTAAACTGCTAAAGCGTCTTTCACTCACGTGAAAGGCTGTGGAATCTGGCCAACAGCTGCTCTCTACAGACAGACTCTCAAATTCGCTATCTATAGGCTCATTGTATTGGAGAGCATGGCAGAACTTGGAGAAGAGAACAGGAAAGAATTGCCTGGGGAAGGTAAGTGCTGTGTGACGCTTATGTAGACGTGATAAAGCATGGTTGCAATGACAGGGTTGAATGTTTGTTGTATGAAACAGGATTTCTCGATTTTCTTGTTGACTTACTTTGAGGTTGTTTTTACAAGTGTGTGTGTGTGTGTGTGTGTGTGTGTGTGTGTGTGTGTGTGTAGCTTAACAGTTATAAATAGACCTGATAGATTGCTGTCCTGTGACACTAGGGGTACGGGGGAGGATGGGCTTCAGGACTTCTCAGCCTTACACTTACACCTACACTCTAAAAAAAAAAAAGGTTCTATATGGCACCAAAAATGGTTCTTCGTCGTAATCATAGGGGAACCACTTTTGGTGCTATATAGCACCATATCTTAACATGTTCTGTATATGGTAGCGGTGCTATATAGCACCTTAGTTAGCGGTGCTATATAGCACCTTAGTCAAAGAACCGGTGAAGAACCTCTGAAGAACCGCTGAAGAACCACTGAAGCACCAAAATTGGTGCTATATAGCACTAAAAAAGGTTCCCCTATGATTACGAGCCAAGAACCATTTTTGGTGCCATATAGAACCTTTTTTTTTTAGAGTGTAACATTCAGTAATATTATCGATTTGACTGCATTGACGCTATTGGATGAGAACAAAACTTGAACTGAATTGAGCTGGGATGATGACCACTTTTTTCTGCAGAGCTGCTTTATAGTTCATTTGACTTTGTTTCTTACTTTTGTTGACTAATTTTGCAAAATCAACACTGTTATTGAACTGAATTAAATCAACACTGAAGTGATTTGAAGTAAATAATGACACTATTGTCTTCTGTAGAGCTGCTTATAGCTGAATTTAACTAATTTCATATTTGATTAATTTTACAGAGTTATTGAACTAAACTGAACTGAATCAACACTGATCTGACTTCAGCTGAATAATGACACAATTGACTTTTTAGAGCCGGTTTACAGCAGAATTTAAAGGGTAAATAGCACACACAGTTTCTGCCAATCTCATGTTAATCTTGAGTACCTATAGAGTAGTATTGCATCCTTCATATCTCTGAAGAGTCTTTAGTTTTATCATATTTAAAAAAGACAGATACGCTGTACTAATTCTTTCCGAAAACAGCCGAACTTGTGGAGGAGTGCAGTGGGCGGAGCTAAAGAGACACAAGCACACACACACACACCTATGACACACACACCCAATACATCATGGCAATATCCCTGGATAAACTTTCGATTCACTATATGTTGGTGTTGTTTACATTATATGCACTTCCGCTCCGATTGCCAACAAAACATAGACATTTGATGCAGTTTCACTCACGGCCTGCGGTTTCGACTCATGAGCGGGAACAAACACACTTGCAGAACTCGGTTGCTGCTCCAGAAAAACAAACCTCATCCACTGTTTCCTTAACGCTGGGTTATTTGGGAAGCTAAACAAGGTTTCCCTCACAACCAGAAACACACTTATTTAGTGAAATTGATGATTTCGTGGTCTAAAAACAAAATGACAGCATTGCTGATGGCTTCCGTAACCCGAACGAAGCTCGGTGATGTGCATGCTCTTGCTCTCGCAAGCATGTGCTCATCCGGGAGAAGTGCCCATACAAGGAATTCTGCCCTTTATGATGTCATACTTCCGAAAAAAACTTCGGAAGTAAAAAAACTTCCGAAACTTATTCGAATCCTGGAGGAGTGTATTTGGCACAGAAATGTCATACGTCCATCTCGTTTTTTTTTATTTTGGCCATGTTTAGCATGAGAATTCAACTCTTTAACAGTGTAAATAAGTCAGAATGAATGAAATAATGCTACCTTTAATTCTGTTTGCATCATTGAATCATTATTTTCCTGATTATCACAGTGAAGTTGCTTTGAAATAATCTGTATTGTATAAACAAAGGTTAGTTGACTTGACAATTTTAGATATTTATTCAACTTTTGATGGGCTTTTATAGTATGCAACAGGAGCGTGTTGTGAGAGTGAATGTTGGCCTACTGCCTCACCTTATAGAGAAAACAATGAATCACTTGGGGTCATATCTCAAAATCAGTGTAAGTACCCATTATTGAGAGAAAAATTCCCATGTTAGGTACAAACATCTGTGTGCCAGTTTCACAAAAGAGGGCAATACATCAGAGAGGCAGGTCATTCCCAACAGTAGCTTTGCTGACGCAGTCTTTTCTCCTCTGCACTTCTGCAATTCTTTTAGCAGCCATGACTCTGTAAAAACGTTAAACATGACTGAATGTGTTTGTGTTATTTTAGCTTTAAATTTTATTCACCTCTAAGAAAGTGTATCTACATTTAACTAGTTCAAATGATATTTAATGTGCGTGTCTTGTGGGTGTGTGTCACATTTGATATGAGTAAACATTCAGTGCTGTGCACAGTTAGCTTTGTTAGGACATGTTTGCTTCTTTCTGCTTTTGGAAACATTAGCTTTGGGATGATCAACCTGACAGCTTTATGTAATAAATCACACTGTCCTGTCTTGACAACAGTCCATCTGAGAATCATCTGTCTGACATCTGTAAAAGTTTATTTAGCCTGTGTTTGTGTGTGCCTACATGTGCATATTTACGTAACACCCATATGTAAAGATGAGGTCCACAAAAAAACAAACCTTCTCTTATATTTCGCTAATCGTTTCATCTCTTTTTTTTCCCCCAGAGCCTCTGAAGGGTAATCTAAAGGTGACTTCAAGCGAAGACGCCGAGCACCTGACTCGTAAACAGCAGGTTGTCTCCACTAACAGCCCTGGTTTCCGCTGCGAGCCCAAATCCACCCGTGCAGGGGCTCCACGCAGACACACTGTGGGCGGAGCGCGCAGCTCGCGGGAGATCCTGGCCATGCAGCCCTCAGATATGGATAAAAAACGAGAGGCCTTTTTGGAACATCTGAAGCAGAAGTACCCACACCACGCCTCTGCCATCATGGGCCATCAAGAAAGACTACGAGAACAGGTGAAGACCACCGTCGATACTGTTTGTTGTGGCATTGTCGGCTACAGAAGTCCTGTCTTTGTTCACTAATGTATCGGATCTAGTGATGAAGTAGATGTGTGGAAATAGGTGCATTTAACATCATAAACAATGTTGAATGACAGATGAATGACAGCCCTGGGCTAAATCTCATTTAATAGCCACTTATGCAATACTCTCAGCAGAAAATTGAAGGCTTATGAAACGCCAACTCAAAAATGACATGCGTTTAGTTATAATCAAGTAAAAGTTTGAGCCACTTCATTAGGTACACCTTGCTAGTACCAGGCGGACGCCCTTTTGCCTTCAGAATTCTTTATGGCATTGATTCAACATGGAGACATTCCTTTTGGTCCATATTGAAATGATAGCATGACGCATTTTTTTGTCAGCTGTCAGCAATCTCCCTTTCCACCAGATCCCAAAGGTTTGGTGACTGTGGAGGTAATTTGAGTATAGTGAACTATATTGTTATGTTCACGAAACCAGTTTGAGAGGATTTGAGCTTTGTTATTCTGCTGGAAGTATAGCCATCAGAAGATGGGTACGCTGTGTTTATAAAGGGATGGACATGGTCAGCAACAATACTCAGGCTGTGGTGTTTAAACAATGCTCAATTGGTACTAAGGGGCCCAAAGTGTGCCAATAAAATATCCCCCACACCATTACACCACCAGCACCAGCCTGAACCGTTGATACAAGGCAGGATGGATCCATGCTTTCATGTTGTTTACACCAAATTCTGACCCTGCCATCTGAACGTCACAGCAGAAATTGAGACTCATCAGACCAGGCAACGTTTTCCCAACCTTCTATTGTCCAATTTTGGTGAGCCTGTGCGAATTGTAGCCTCAGTTTCCTGTTCTTAGCAGACAGGAGTGGCACCCGGTGTGGTCTTCTGCTGCTGTTAGGCCATCTGCTTCAAGGTTGGATGTGTTGTGTGTTCAGAGATGCTCTTCTGCAGACCTCGGTTGTAACAAGTGCTTATTTAAGTTACTGTTGCCTTTCTATCAGCTTGAACCAGCTCGTCATTATCCTTTGACCTCTGGCATCAACAAGGCTTTTTCACCCACAGAACTGCCCCACACTGGATATTTTCTCTTTTTCGACTGTAAACCCTGTAGGTGGTTGTGTGTGAAAATCCCAGTAGATCAGCAGTTTCTGAAATAATCCGACCAGTTTATCTGGCACCAACAACCATGCAACATTCAAAGTCACTTAAATAACGTTTCTTCCCCATTCTGATGCTCTGTTTGAACTTCTCGATCATATCTATATGCCTAAAAGCATTGAGTTCCTGGGATGTGATTGGCTGATAAGATATTTGCGTTAACATGCAGTTGAAAAGGTTTACAGAATAAAT
This sequence comes from Romanogobio albipinnatus, assembly GCA_023566225.1. Taxonomy (NCBI): domain Eukaryota; kingdom Metazoa; phylum Chordata; class Actinopteri; order Cypriniformes; family Gobionidae; genus Romanogobio; species Romanogobio albipinnatus. The sequence continues at coordinate 18,528,912 of CM042260.1, read as the reverse complement.
TGGCCGGTGAGTGTATACATCTGTGGAAATCAGATTTAATAGGGTCTGTGCTAACTGGAAAAATGTTTTCTGCGACCAAGTTTTTTCTTGGTATCTCTGGTCATGTGTTGTTGTATTCACTCACTGCCATTACTTTGTCCTGCTGATGGTCATAAATATGGCGTATGAATGGAAAAATCACATGACTGAAATATTTTACTATGAACAAACTGTGTAAACAGTGCACGTGCAAAACAAATATGGCGTGTTGCAATACCAGGAAAAGAAAGTAAAAATTATCATTCAACAGTGGCTGAATGATTTAAGGCAACAGCACTTTTTTTACCTGCAGGCAGAAGTTGGAAGAAACATTAAATGTGGTTATATTTTTTTCACTGAATGGTTGCAATGATTACACTCAACCCTGGTCCTCGAGGCCCACTGTCCTGCAGAGTTTAGTTCCAACCCTAATCAAACACACTTGAAACAGCTAATAAGCTCTTCAGGATTACTAGAAAGCGACAGACAGGTGAGTTTGATCAAGGTTGGTGCTAAACTCTGTAGGACAGTGGGCCTCGAGGACCAGGGTTGAGAACCCCTGCACTAAACCATACAAAATCAGAGTAAAAGCGACTAAACTTATCTCACTGTTGTAACAATGTCATTCCGTGTGTATGTGTGTGTTATCAACCGGACTTCCATGGGTCAGTAAAAGGTTGTCCACAGGTTTTCTTTGTTCCGGATCTTGGGGTCTTGAGTTATCTGGTGGCTGTAAATATCTTATAGAGGCCATACAGTGAAGACAACTTCTACTTTCTCAAAAAAACCCTCCAGGGAACAATTTACATAAATATGGCATACAGGCATTGCTGTCCTTACGCAGCACATTCTTCAGTTCTGACCCCAGTGATCACCTCTCAGCCAACTCATAATATGAACTCATTATTATATTTTCATATTAAAACACTAGATACTGTGAAATAGTTTGCTTTCTCACCACAACCAACCAAACTCTAGAGTCACAGAGTACTTAAAAGGGTTGTAAATAGATTGACCTCTCATTCCGAACAGGTGGAGGTTTGTTTTTTATTTCTCCCCTTTGGCCAAAAGAATCTATTATTAGTGTTTTGTGTCCAGTCGTTATTGCCTGAGGTGAGAACTGAAGACTGTGCCATATATCACACTGACACATTTTTGCTGTCAGGTCATGCCCTTAAATTTCCATTTTCTGTTCGATTCAAATCAGAATGTTTAAGAAAAGTGACAAAGAAAAGTTTAGCATTGACCAAATGTTTCTGGTTTAACATAACAAACGTTTCTTTTATGGCACAACATTATTGGAAATATCATTTTGTGATATGAAGATTGCTTTAAAACAATATGCCTTCTGTAAAATGCACTCTTTCGCTCGCTTTTCACCCGTTTTACCCATACTCATCCACTCAGTGGGTCTGTGGAATGTTATTTGGATTGCCCCAGGGGGTATTAAAGAGAAAAGGCGGGGGCAGGGACCGAACGCCTTCCCACAGCGGGTGAGTGAGGGAGTGTTGCGTGTGTTTACTCTGGTTGAAAACAAAAGGCTCCTCACCTGCTCTTATAAGACCTACACAGCAGAACAATGGAGGTGATTGACAGCTTCTCAAGAATGAGAGTGCTTGGCTGCAGAGTGTGGGTACGTGTGCGAGTTTGTAACAGTGTGGGCGGATATGCACAGAGGGAGAGAGAGAGAGAGAGAGAGAGAGAGAGAGAGAGAGGGAGAGGGAGAGGGAGAGGGAGAAAGGAATTTTGATTGGTTTAGTGCCCAGTCACCCATACACTTGACCAACCGTATCTTATTTGTAGGGTCAATCATTTGCTTTTACAATACTTCACACAGACCTATTACTATAAATTAATTGCACAGACATTATAAAAGCACATTTTAAAGGTGGGGATTGTAACTAAGTATTTGAACTGTTCAGTGCTGCATTAATCAGGTCATGATGCATTGTGTGTCATATGAGCTGTTCTGAATGTTTCTGTCTTTATTTAGTATGGGCGTTCTGACACATTGCTGACCATTGTACAATATCAGCAAGGATGTGCCGAATCAAACAACAACAGTTTAAGCATGTCGTTTAGTTGCGTAAGCCTTCACCTGTCCTCCACCTCACACTTAATCAAAAGAAGGAGAGCCTGGAGTGTTGCATCATATTTTGTTTAAACATGATCATATGTAAGGTGAATTCAGGGTGATTGGGACACTTTTTGCTATTGAGATGACTTGGAAAAAATGTCCCAATCACTCTTAATTAACCCAAGTATTTCAGTGTTTTTTCAGTGTTTTTTTTTCTTCTTCTAAATTTAAAATAATAATAGTAGTAGAAAGATGAAATTGTAAATTAATGTCAAGTTCAAAGAATATTTGAAAAAAAAAACATTTTTTGAACAAAAAAATGTATTATGGTAATCAGATGTACTTGTTCAAAAATAGTTGTCCTATTTGTGTGATGATCCGCCAGGTATTTTGAGTGGAGAGTTATAGGGATTTGAAGTCGCCATAGTAATGTGTGATGTAAGAACAGGCTTGGTTCAGTTTACAAGTAGGTGAGCGCGCATAGAGCTTCTGGGGCAAAGCGCGGAGAGGAGGGGCGCGCGACACACACACACACACACACACTCTCTCTCTCTCTCTCTCTCTCTCTCTCAAACACTCGCTTTCGGGCACTACATTGCACGAACTGTACTGACTCCGGGAATAGAGACTAAAAGGACATGGCATACTAGTATTCAAACTTCCTCCAAACCATATGGGAATACTGAGAATGAGTCGCAGCTGAGGACGATTGTTTGAACCTGTCTGTATATTACTAAGGTATTGTAACAATTCCTCATACTTTTTAAAACTTGCAGTCCATTTTTATAAACTCATTGCATTCGCCAGCAAGCACGCTGATGGTCGCGCGATCGTCTCAAGTCGTGCGCGCAAACTTCTGAACGCGGTGCGTTCTGTTTTTGGAGAAGACGCGGGCATGTTTGCTTTTCTGTATGTTACTGTTGCAGTAAGTAACCCGATATGCGATTCATTCTGGAGTGTGACACGGCTATAAAGATGCGGACGAGAATGACGACAATATGGATCTGCTGCTCTCTACCAGGTGTGCGTGTGGAATGGGTCGTGGGAGGCTTGTAACTTCTTAGCCATCGTTTTGGGTGTTTAATGTATTTCGGTGACTGTTCCATCATGCCCGTTTCAGATTTTAAACAGTGAGAGACTTCTTGAGATGTGGTTCTGTGTTTTTCCTGGTCTTGTCTGCATGGGAAGAAATGAGGTGGGAAGCCCTGGCTTTTTTGGGTTTGTTGTTGGCTTGTGCTGTTTACAGTTTACAGTAGTAGTTTGTAGGGCAGATTCAATTGGCTGGGTCCCAGGCGCGAATAATGGGATGGGGGCGGGGTTTCTGAACGCAGAACGTTCTTATTTGGTTCCCAATGTCTCCCAACTATAAACTATGGGGGAACGTTCTGAAAAGCCAAACTTATAGAGCTGGTCATGTGTTTATGTATGAAAGGTAGGGTAGGCAATTTCAGAGCGGCTAGTAATAGCAAGCTAGCTTTGAAAGCATGAGATCCCACCCTCCCTACAACAAAATACAACAATCACACAGCAGAGTTTGCTACAAGAGAATGTTAAATTACCTAATGTCTCAAAGCACACAACATTAGAATGATAATGAACGTTAACAACTTACAGAGCTCGGAGTTGTACCACCTGACTGCTGCAGATTCATTTCGCCATTGATAGTGTTGACACAATTATGGTTAATTGGTAATTATATGGCAATTATGGTTACAACATGGCGTGAACACAGCATAAGCTTGTTGTTTTGGTTCGGGAGGAACTGTAAAAGGCGGCTGCTGTTTGTTTTTGGTGCTTGGTGGCTGTCTGTCTGCAACTGCAGTGCATAGCCTTACGGAACGCGCTGATGATGTGTGATGTCTGCGCGAACATGGTGCATGGAGTTATGGAAATACAAAGGTTGACTGGCAGGTAGGCCATTGTATCATTGCATTCGGACTGAATGCAATGATTGGATGAAAAAAATTTGGTCCTGAGACTTCCACAGATAAGTACGTTTAATATTTAGACCAATTCTATTATTGATTGCTATCAGGATGTGAAGGGAGTATAACAAAAAGCAGTATAACAAAAAGAAATTGCCTACCCTACCTTTAATTTAACTTTAATTTAATTTACCAGGCGTAATGCAACACCAGACGCAACGCAAGTGTTTTTTGCTAGTTTCAGCCCGACGCAGTTATTATTTTCATGTCCAGCGCCACGTTGTTTAAATAGCAAATGCTCTCGCGCTCATCTGTTTGGGCATGCTGTTTCTGAAAATGAGGAGTGTTCAGGCACATTGTTGGTGCGTTGCCATTTTGAGGCTGAAAAAGACTGCTATTGACTTTAGACCAGGTTTTTGTTGGTCAATGGCACAGTCTTTTTCAGTATTTTTTTAGTTATTTAAAGGGCGCGTTAGTAATGTGTGCCTATAGGCGGGTGCACAAAGCGCATACACTCTGCTTGTTACACACATAGGGACGTGCAGCAGCACACAAACATTTTTAAAATAGGGCTGGGCAAATTAACACGTTAACGCGGGCGATTAGTTTTTTCAGCTTAACGCATTAAAAATATTTAACGCAAATAACGCAGCGTCCGTTTTTATATCCATTTTTGCCTAGCGTTACATGATCACACTCTTATTCTTGTAAATGCTTCCAAGCGCGACAAGACACAAGAGAACGCGCTGTAAGTCTCCTGCTCACATCGAGTTCTCTTTTGCTCATGAACAAACAACAACAACAACACAGAGAATTTTGAGTATTCTCATATAAGGAGTCTTAATTTAGTTAAATAACGTCTTAAATGAATTTAAAGAGTTGTGAGGAAATGATATGCGCAGGACAGCGTGTCAGATCCGCGTCATGTTTGTCAGCGGCCGTTCTTAAAGTGACAGGGGCACTGATGATGCCTGTCATTAATGTTCATCAAAGAACAACGGGAACAGAGAAAAGTATAGCTTTAATGATGATTAATCTATATTTAATTTATTATTTATGCAGTTAAGAAAGGTGTTTGATAACTATTACATTTCTGTATATGTCTAACAGGGAAGGCCATGGGTAAATATAACATGTATTATTTTGGGTTTATGTAAAGATTGTTTTAAGTTCACTTGAATTAAAAGTTGTTTTTTTAAAGCCTAATAAATGTTGAAATTGGGAGCTTTCAGTTATACTGTAATGTATCGTCATTAATGTTTCATAGAGACATTAGTATCAGTGATACTGGCCTTCATTCATAAAAAGATGCCATTACAACACATATTTAAAATATGCGTCTTTAAATTGTTTACACATTAATTTGGAGAGTAACTGAAATTATTACAATATCAAAATATTAAAAACTTAAAATATTAAAAACTTGTGATTAATTACATTAAAAAATTTGATTAATTCGTTAATTTTTTTAATCGATTCCCAGCACTATTTTAAATATTAAAAATAAAAGATTCCTCTCTGGAGAAGCCTTCAGTCTTTCCGCTTGCAAATTCCGCCATGTAAATAGCAATCTGCCATGGCAACTGGCTTTAAAAGGGAATGGGAGATGAGACTCTGGTTTATTGCACGTTATGCCCAAAACATACACATGACTCTTTAAGTGACTAGGTACAACCCTTTTGGACCATGCGCCTGGTGCACCAACGTTTTTTTTATTTGGACAGGCCCTAAGTGCACCTGCACCATTAAACTTAGGGCCCTAAGTCTTTATTAATCAATAATCTGCCCCTTTGATAATCATTTTTTTCTGAATAAATGAATAAAAGTTGTTGATGTTTTACTGCCGCTAGTGTTCATTCCAGCTGGAAACTGCAGTGAATTTTATGCAAAATTTTGGAGCTTTGCAAAAAAATTGTTTTTTTATTTTTGCAGTGGGCCCATGTTGGTTAAATGTGGTATTACAACATGTAGCTCATTTTTTTAGGTGACCTAACAAAACAAATGTGTATAGCCCTTTAGACCATCAATAGTGCTGTAAAGAAGCTGTCACCATTTGCTTTCAAATTAAATGATCCATGATACAGACTATTAAAAAGCTGCTTAGACCTGTTTGGAAAGCTTCACTAAGACTTCTTCCTATTGCAGATTTTGACAGCTAATGCAATGACTGTGTCAGGGCTGTGCATTCTGGGTGGAAACTAGGCTTGCTGTCAGACATTAGGGTGATTAGTGTAAGTGTAAAATTAATCTTTACATTCTTTAGAAAGAAGAATGTTCTCCTAATTAGTGGTTGAATGAGACACTATTGTTTATGTTCGAAACACTCATTAATTATACTGCATAATCATTGTACCAATTATACTGTATTATGGAGTTGTTGTGTGTCAGAAACATTTAAGAGAAGCACAACATTAGCACAGTTTTCTTGTTGAGGGTGCAATCTTGGTCTGAGGCCAGCTTCTTCAGCGCAGTTTTACTGCAGCAACAACCCCGACTGGTCACAGATCAACGGCATGGCACCTTCCCAGTTCTCCATCATTGCCATTGTCTGCAGAGAGCAGACATGAGTGAATTGCTATATTAAAATGTTCAGTTGTGGGTCATTACGGGGTCATGAGCTCACACTGGAGACGCTGTCAGTTCAAATCTTGAGTGCAGTTTCAGTTTTGCATGTTTGGCTGCTCCAGTCCCATGAATGGTCCAATTTCACAGGGCCATGCAAATACTATGGCAGCTGCTCTGATGGGGATTTGATGCTCATTTAAGCATGATGTGCAGAGGAGCCGGCCTGCTATGCACTGTTATGGTGGGTGAGAGAGGTACTTCCATTATGTAGAAATCACTGTAAAAAAATAAGAACAATGGGGTGTCTTCTTGATTTTTTTTTTCTATGATGGAACTTTGCACAAAACATTTGAGAGTAAGTAAACATCCAATTGTTAAAATAAAAATAAAAAAAAGCTTTGTATCTTTGGCCCTGTTTACATTTGATATTAACATCTGTCTCTGGTGACCCACAAGTGTTGATGACATCAGGCAAGTCGGAGATGTTCAGTGAAGTTGAATGCTTTTTTAAAATTTCTGAATGGACAAATAAAGTTTGGAACCCATACTTTTGTGCAGTGGGTGCTTAAAGCCACAATATGTAAGTTTTTGCCGCTAGAGGTCGCTTATTCAAAACAAAGGCGTAGCTTGATGATGCCTTGATTTCGTGGAGCTTTTATTATGCTGTAGATGACAACTTCTTCCGCTCATGCGTATGTGGGGTAACACAGTGCCGTTTTATCATATTAGATAACATTTTTAAGTATGTGTTGAAAGTTATGTTATAATCCTACTCTGTGTGTTCGCTCTGTGGCTACTATGAGACACTTGTTGCACACTGCAGTAAGTTAGATCGATATTACGCATGGTAAAACATGGTACTCGCAGTAAATCAAGAAAACGAGATTTAAACAATGACTGTCGATGAATGTATCCAAACAGTTGCTCACCTGTCTAATACAACATATAATATATTAAAATGTCTTTGGTGTTTCCATGGTTTCTACACAATAAAACCGGAAATCGAGGGTATGATGTCATTGATAGGCGAGGGACGGACACGATCCGTGTCCTAGTTAAAATGGCTTATTTCTCTGGATTTAAACGTTATTGGAAACATTTTGGATAATGTAAGTACACAAGTCAACAAAATATATAACATTGTTCTAGTGTTTTTTTTGGATATTTTAATCCAAAAATCGTACATATCGTGCCTTTAATATCAGGGGTGGCGAACTCCGGTCTTGGAGAGCCTCAGTCCGGCAGAGTTCAGCTCCAACCCTGATAAAACTCACCTGCCTATAGCTTCCTAGTAACCCTTCAGACCTTGATTAACTTGTTCAGGTGTGTTTGATTAGGGTTAAAGAAAAACTCAGCAGGACTGTGGCTCTCCAGGACCGGAGTTTGCCACCCCCGCAGTATATGGAAATAGGTGGAATATATCACTCAAAAAAAAAAATGGTGCTATATGGCGCTAAAAGTGGTTATTGGCTCGTAATCATAGGGGAACCACTTTTGGTGCTATATAGCACCATATCTTCACAGGTTCTCTATATGGTAGCGGTGCTATATAGCACCTCAGTCAAGAACCACTGAAGCACCAAGATTTGGTGCTATACAGCACTTAAAGTGGTTCCCCTATGATTACGAGCCAAAGAACCACTTTTAGTGCTATATAGCACCATTAGGTAAGATGCTTTTGGAAGAATTCTCTCTCAAAGCGGCTGCATTTATTTCATCAAAATTAATTTGTAATGTAATTTAAAATAACTGCTTTAATATATTTTAAAAGTTATTTATTTGAATTGTCAGCTTGATACTCCAATCTTCAGTGTCACACGATCCTTCAAAAATCATTCTAATATGCTAATTTGGTGCTCAAGAAATGTTTTTTTTTTTTCTTGTGGAAAGCATGATATATTTTTTTTCAGTATTCTTTATTAAATAGAAGTTTTAACTGCATTTATTTAAAATAAAATTATACTTTACTAATTATTAACTAATTATGTCTTTACTGTGACTTTTGATCAATTTAGTTTGTCCTTGTTGAATAAAGGTATTCATTTCTCTCTCTTTCATTTCATATCTCAGTTTGTATAAGTGGATTTCATCAAGTTTTTTTTGAGAATGTGTAAAATGGTAACCCCATTGAGAAGGTGTAAGTGATGAGTTTTCTCAGGTTTCGACTTAATAGACAGAAGTATTTTGTTCAGCATATACAGCATACCTCAGTGAGTGACTCATTCTGTTACTATTTGTTGCCTCTTGTCTCTTTTTCTCTGTTGTTCCACTCTCTCTCTCACCCTCTTACCATGTCATCTAAAGATATAATTTCCTCTTTCTTCCTGTTTTTGAGTCATTCTGTGCGTGTATCTGTGTGTTTTTCATATGCGAGTGTGTGGCAGTGTCCTGTAATGAGAGGGGTGATCCTCTCTGAGGTATTGGTTGACCAGCCCCTTTCTTTATGGATCAGACCAAGATGAGGACCAGAGTTTAAGTTTGCTGAGTGAAGCCAGTTTGGTTAAAGTTGTAGTTTGATGTTTGAGTTTGGGACCAGTGAGATATATTTGTTGGAAATAAATGAATACGTTCATTTAGTAAGGATGCATTAAAGTGATCAAAAGTTAGACATGTATAATGTTACAAAAGATTTCTATTTGAAATAAATGCTGTTCTTTTAACTTGTGAAGAATAAAAGTCTCACAGTTTACAACAAATCAGCATATAAGAGTGATTTCTGAAGGATCATGTGACACTGAAGACTGGAGCAATGGCTACTGAAAAGTATATATAAAATACATTACAATAGAAAACAGTTACTTTAAATTGTAATAATATTTCACAATACAACTACTGTATTTTGATCAAATAAATGCTGCCTTTGTGAGCACAAGAGACTTCTTTCAAAAACGACTCCAAACTTTTAGTGATATTAAAGGGTCATGTTTGAGTTCTAAAATGCCACAGTATAACCTTTTCTACAGAAAAAATATTTCTCACAGTTATGCTACAACACACACACTCTCAAGGTTAATGATGTGTCAGCACATTCCTTCCTTTTCCATTTAGACTCTTTCTCTCCTTTTTCTTATACAGTTCAAACCACCAAGGTTAGCAGAAATAGTGGGAAAACACTAGCCCATTTTCCAGTCAGACCATGAAATTGCTGATGATTACATTATACTTCTTGAATGAAGCTGACACAGACAATGTCAGTGTTATTAAAATAGCTAGTATCATTATATTTCTATCAGTGTGTCTACACCTGGTCACTTCATGCATTTTCTCTGATCGGATAGCTATCCGATCATGAAAAGACCAGCTGTAAATGCCCTCCAAACCAATTCGAGAAGGATTTAAATAAATCCTATAAAAAATATTTTTAAATCCCAAAATATAAAAAAATAAACATGTGAGAGTGTGTTATAGGCTATATGACATTACAGCAAGATATGGTGGTGCTACTGCAACATGCATCGCCTCAAATAAGTAGCTGAGTATCTCTTCAACAAGCCAACGCACAAACTGTCGCAAATGAACTGAAAGTAATTTGCAGCCGCTGTCTCTCCTATTAGGTCTTTGCTCTTCAAATTAGCTTATTTTGTTGACGTGAACGTCATCGTGAGAATTGAAGATCGGATTTATATATACGTTTTGTGGAGACATATGCATGTGGCCAAGTGTAAATGGAACAGTTTTAACAAGTTAGATAGCTATATCCAATCAGCAAAAAACACATGGCCAGGCCCTATTTGTCAATGTCGGTTCAAATGTTTTTTTTTTAAAAGGGGAGTGTCTGAGTGTGGTTACTTTAGCTCTTTGATTGACACAAGAGGACAATGGAAGTTTAACCCTCCAGACAAGGATGTAATGTCTAGAGACAGTTCAGGGTTATTGAGGTTAAGATCGTCAAGAGGGGTCAAGATGCAATCAGTTAGTTACTATATTAAAGTGATAGTTCACCCAAAAATGAAAATTCTGTCATCATTTACTCACCCTCAAGTTGATCCAAATCTGTATACATGTCTTTGTTCTGCTGTACACAAAGGAAGATATTTGGAAGAATGTTTGTAACCAAGCAGATCTCGGCAGCCATTGATTACCATAGTAGGAAAAAAATACTACGGTAGTCAATGGGGGACGAGATTCGGATGACAGAATTTTCATTTTTGGGTGAACTATCCCTTTAAAGTCCTTATATCTAGGCTCAGAGTGGGAGCTTCTTTTTTTCTTTTTTTTGCATTTTCTACACTCAATCTCTGTAGTAAAATGTATAAAATGAATAGAGTACTACAGTCTTATTGGCAGCTGATGCATTACATATTTTTTTATGGTTTTATGCATCTATCTTAGAGCATCATTACAGTGTAATTACACAAATAAGTACTAAGTATTATTAATTAACTACATATACTTAAAGGGTTATGATTACTTGATAAGCAAAACTGAATATAATATTTAAACTCTGTAAGTTGTTTCAAGTTATTGATGCTTATACTTAAAACAAGAAACAAAAATTCCCAGTAAGGTAAGAAAAATCAAATAAAAAAATATATGTACTGAAATAAAATTGATCATCTTAATATCTTCTCTTTTAAATGTATATTATTTCGATATTTGTACCGGAAAATAAGAAAAAAAATACTGATTAATACAATTATTTGTTGTGTACTACATACAATGCAGCTATAGTTTATATTTTTTGTTCTAAGAAGGATACATTTGAACAACTTTTGCACCATCAGTGACAGACACCGCAGCTAGAAATTCCTCTGTATTATATGAAAGATGTACCTGCAGAGTCAGCAAACATGCCCAAACCCATCTGTGTGCGTGTGTGTGTGTGATATTTTCCTGCCAAGATGTCAGTGCTGATGTGATGGATCGCTCAGATGTTTATCAACACACACACGTGCACACACACCTCTTGAACATCTGTGTACCACCTTTGCGTGCGGACGAGACCTCAAGCACCGGCGTGGTGAAAGCCTGTCACAAGACTTTGTGAGAGGAAAAAACAGAGAGTCGCCATCTGGTTCTGTTTGGCCCAGACAGACTGTAACCTCACCCTCATATGTTCCTGCGCTGCCCTATCCCCTCAGAAAAGAGAGCGAGAAGAACCGGCATAAAAGGAAAAGGAAAATGGCCTTTATACCTTTCACCAGACCCAAACAAGAACAGATGGACAACTTTTCCAGATGCTCTTGATTCAACAGGATTTAGATACAGTATCTGCAGGCCTGCTGTGTGTGCAACGATAGAGAGCAAACTGTAGGCCTGTTATTGCATTACTGATAAGATTATGTGTCTGGTTTAGGAAAGATTTGGATGTTAGATGAGGTGGTTTGAGTTGCTGGTGGTTGATTGGATTGCTCTCCATACACAGTCTTTTCATGATGGGATAGCTGAACTTTAGAACATGTAACTTTTTAAAGATTCAATTATCCCATATTTGTAAGATTGAAGTGACTGGATGTAATTCATTTTTAGTGGAATTCTGTGTTTGAGGTGACTGAATAAAGTTTAATTTTATGCAAATGTCCTGATGCATCAACTACCAATGGGAGTGCAGATAGAGCTGACCAGATCCACCTTCTGATTGGTTGGATACTACAGTTGTGTAGAAACTAGCAACTAGTGGGACAAAACCTTGATACCGTGATTTATTCACTGTTAGTATGAACACTGTAGTTATAAACACACCATGATTGGATATTTCAGGGGCCATGTCTGCACTGAGGTCAGTTCAACTTGTTCTTTCTATTAGACTAAACCAGCACTGGGAATCTAATGCGTTTAAGTGTGTATACTGCATGAGTATACAGCTCTTTGTTTTTGCTCCTCCAAAACATCTCACACACAACAATTTAATGAAGACTTTTATGTTCTTATTGTTTCTTATACACTATCACCCAAAAGTTTGGAGTTGTTTTTAAGAAATAAATACTTTTATTCAGCAAGGATACATTAAATGGATCAAAAGTGACAGCAAAAACATGTATAATGTTACAAAATATCTCTTTTCAAATAAATGCTGTTCTTTTGAACTTCATGGTATCACTGTTTCCCAAAAAATATTAAGCAGCACAACTGTTTTCAATATGAATGATGTAATGAATGTTGCTGAAAAATCAGCTTTGCCATCACAGGAATAAATTACATTTGAATGATATTTTAAAATATATTAAAATAGAAATAACTCTTTTGAAATAAAAGAGTTCAATTAACTAGTTCTACTTTTTACAGCACAAATCTCCAGAACACTTTTTTAAACAAAACAGAAAATGGGCAATTCGGACGTCGTCACAGTGTTGACGACACGGCCGTGAGCGCATTAACATATGACCGCACATATTTACATATAAACAACTTTTAAGTATCCAACAACTTGCCATTGTTACCCGTTTCACATACGAAAGGTAGCCAAGCACAACACGTGATTTGCATATAGAAGGTATTTAAGGTTATAGTAGAAAGTTTTAAAGGTACAGTAGCAAAAAGAACCAAGGAGAGGGTGTAAGTGGTTATGTAGAACTTAATCATGATTGATGTTGGTGCAAGAAACCTTAACTAACATTATAAGTACACCGTAGGAAAGAAACTTCAAGGAAAAGAAAAATACACCCCTGGTTTTGTTGTCTGTGGTGGCAGGAGATCATGGATTCCAATGCATCTTGTGTGCGCGAGAGTGTGTTCTGTCCATAATGAGTATAGCTGATGTCACATTACTCTTTCAGCAGGGGGAATCCCAGCATAACTGAAGTATCATGCTCAGAAAAAGGGTAAAACTACTGTCAGAGCCAGAACAATTCAGCTTTAAAATCATCCCTATACATCCCTTCACATCCGTTACTAAAATCATGGCCTGGTTAACTTTGGTCTGAAAAAATCTTAGACTCATTGTGGTATATGGTGCGGTTATCAATTTTTATTGACGTTCTTTCTTGTCTCTCATGACAAGCTTTATTGGCTTGACTATAAAGACTTTGCGATATTGCCAAAGCAATATTCAAGTACATACATGGTACAGGTACAATACTCCTTATCGCTGTTTGTATCTTTATCATTCTTGCCAACACACACACACACACCTTCTTTTTATTCTTACAGCTGCAGATATGAATGTTACTCACTATTTCGTTAACCACAATTTCCACATTGATAACCTGAAGTGAACTAAAGGGATAGTTCACCCAAAAAGGAAATGTTTATGTTTATCTGCTTACCCCCAGGGCATCCAAGATGTAGGTGTCTTTGTTTCTTCAGTAGAACACAAATGAAGATTTTTAACTCAGTCACACTGTTGCGGTGTGATAGTCGTATAATGCATGTCAATGGGGATATTTTGAGAGCAATGTGAGTAAAAACACATAGACATACGAATCCTTATTAAACCATGCACCTCGTGGCGACACATTGATGTCTTAAGACACGAAACGATCGGTTTCTTCGAGAAACAGAACAGTATTTATGTTATTTTTTTAACCTCTTATCAGACGAATCATCTAGTTCATCTAGTTTTCCCAACGCCATAACCTCCGGTGAATAAGGTCAAAATACTAGCCCGATCAAAGATATATATATATGTATATATATATATATATATATATATATACGTAGATGCCTCATTCGACCGATCCCGCAGGCACTAATGAGGAATCTATGTATATATCTATGATCGCGCCGGTATTTTGCATGTATTTTGACCTTATTCGCCGGAAGTGATGGCGCGGGGACGGCTGATGCAGAGCCATAGAAAAAAATGAAATCCATTTTTAAATATGGATATTTTTCTTACACAAATGCACCGAATCGCTTCAGAAGGCCTTTATTAACCCCCCGGAGCCGCGTGGAGCACGTTATTTGACGGACAGATGCATTTTTTATGGACTTCAAAAACAGTTTTACATTACTGCTATTCTAATGCTTGGATTAGCCAGAACATTTTTAATATACCTCAGATTTTATTCGTCTGAAAGAAGAATGTCATATACACCTTGGATGACGTGAGTAAATCATGGGCTAATTTTCATTTTTGGGTGAACTATCCCTTTAAAGATAAGTGAGTTATCATAACTATCATTCACATGTTCCTTTGTAAATACTGAAACCTGTTTGAACAAACCACTTCTGGATCAGTAGTTTATGCAGTGCTGTGTTTGTTCCAGTTTCTTACTGTATTCATTAGAGCAGACACACTCTTATCGTGACATCTGCCAGGTGGAATACACACATACTTACAGACCTACTAACAAACACACATTAGTTATGCAATGTAAGGGATAGCTTTTGTATCTGTGTTTTTGTATGTTTGGGAGGGTTAGTTCAGTTTTCTGTTTCAGTTATTACTATAGTTTCTCATTGTTTGATTATCATTTGCACCTGTTGTTCATTTCATTGATTAGTTTGGTCTGTGTATTAACTCGTTCAGTTTCGTTCAGTTTATGTTCAGTTCACATTACGTTTTATGCCAAGTTTATAGCGGTTGTTCTGTTTCCTTCTTTTGAGTATTTTGAGTTCTGTTTAATAAATCTTGATACTGCTGTAAATAGATCATTTTCTCACCTTTATTGCAACCGTTTGCGGTGACATGCAACTGCTGTTGAGGATAATAGGAATGTTAGCGGCTTGCTGTGGGCAATATTAGCTCTAAAAATATGAACAGATACATATTTCTAAAATCAATTGGCATCATTCCATCACCACTGCCATACATAATAACATACTATGTTAATTTTGTTTCATACTATTTTATTGTAGCATTTTAAAGTAATATGATTATTTTATTGAATTTTATTGTACTATTTTTAACGTTATGATTTTTTTAATCATAGCATTTTATTGTACTGTTTTTAACATATATGAATATTTGATCAATTTATAATATTTTAGTGTAATTATTTGATCGAATACTATTTTTAACATTTTTGATTATTCAGTCGTACTATTTTATTGTACTATTTAACATATTTAGATTTTTTTGTAATCATTTTTTTAATAATATTTGTAGTGTTCTATGATCATTTTAATCATACTATTTTTACCAGTATGATTATTCTGTCATACTATGTTATTGTACTATTTTTAACATACTATAATGAATTTAATATTTTAGCGTGATTGTTTGATCGTATCCTTTTTTTAACATTATGATTATTCAATTGTATTATTTTTAACATATTATGATTATTTTATTATTTTTATTATATTTTTAGTGTTCTATTATCATTTTATCATACTATTTTTAACAGTATGATCATTCAATCATACTATACTATATAATACATTTAACATACAACAACTATACTATACTATACTATACTATACTATACTATACTATACTATACTATACTATACTATACTATACTATACTATACTATACTATACATTTAACATACAACAACTATTTTAACAACTATTTAACCAATTGTTATAAATAATCATATTCATACGTGAAAATGAATGAATGAATAGTATTGACAAGTATTTTGAGCTACATTATGGTGTTTATTTTGTATTTGGTATGTTCTGGTTTTGGTATTTTAGTTGAGGTGTAACTTTGCTTTTTGAACTCATGATGAACTTTTAAGCTAATTATAGAAGAGGTCTGAGAATAGGAGCTAACCTGTGGTGACTCACACACGCACAAACACACCCTTGAGCTTGTATTGTCATCAGTTTGTTGACAGCTCCTGTCTTGTGCGTGCCTACTGAATATCATTGTGTTTGGTGGTTGTGGATCTAATTTCCCACCTCCTGCCCTCAGAAGAACCCCAGGACCCTTTGCTGTGGTCTGGAAAGTTCTGATCTGATTCTGTTTCATCTGGTTAAGTTCAAACTCTCTCTTTCGCTACCTCATATCAAAGAGATGAATGAACATCTAAATTTCCAGAAACCGCAGGTGTGGGTGTTTCAGTGTCAAGAGATCTGCTCTTTCATACATTCAATGACTTTTAATGATGCATCAGGTAATTTAAATATCAAAAGCTTTTTGTATCAGATGTCATGACTCATACAATTTATTTGACTAGAAGTAATTCCTGTAACCTGATTTAAAGGAATATTTCATTCTTTTTGAATGTCTTGTAAACAAATGTGGCGTGTTTGTATATGCTGACATGTGAATGTAATTTCCTTAAATTTAACATGCACTTAAAATATTCCTTTTTTTAAAATGTTTCTTAAGTTAGTTAGATTAGTTAAAGAATGATCCCTGACACATCATTTACCCTTCTCAGGACCTTTATTTGGCTTGCGTAATGGCCCATACATTATGTGCTTGGCAGGAGTCTGGACTGTCACATACTTCCCTGTACCTCCATGTATAGTATAGGCTTATTAAATGTTTAGAGAGAAGGTGCTCATCAGCTGTTTTGGATTTGTGGGCATTTTCAGACGTGAGCATCATTCCTCTCTGCTCAATTCCACATGTTCTGTTCTATGCATGTGTTACTCATCAATTTTTTTGCCTTCAAAGTTCATACTTTGTATCTCTTTCTCTTTGTCCTAATAGTTATTTCAGGGGATGTTGTCCGCTCTGCACTCTGAGATAGATATTCAAAGATATCTGATGAAAATCCAGACCGTTGGTTCACGCAGAGTCAGTACTAGCACGAATGAGAATGTGTGATGCATGCGTGTGCACAAAATCACCTAACATGGAAGAACTTATTCATTTGAAATGAATTAACTGACTATATATACTGGCAGCTCCATACTGTCCAGGTCCATGTTTTTTGATGTATAAAATCTGCATATTTATAATTCTGATCTGTGTCTTGCTGCATGACTGATTGCAGTGGTCACAGTTTGTCAGTGACTGTTGCTTTAAACGAAATGTGCAGTGTGTGTTACTTAAAATGTTCATGTATTTAGACAAATTATGCTTTCTTCACAATGAGTGGTTCAAGTTTTATGCATGTAGTGATGACAAACCTGCTGGAAATCAAGCTTAAACCAGCTTCTGATAGTTTTACAAGGTTCTATCCTGTCAATTTATTAGTCTAGATGGTCTTAAAGGGTTAGTTCACCCAAAAATGAATGTTGTGTCATTAATTACTCACCTTCATGTCGTTCCAAACCTGTAAGACCTTCGTTCATCTTCAGAACACAGATTAAGATATTTTTGATGAAACCCGAGAGCTTTCTGAACCACACATAGGCAGCATCGTCATTGCAACTTTCAAGGCCCAGAGAGGTAGTAAAGACATCATTAAAATAGTCCATGTGACTCCAGTGGTTCAACCTCAATGTTATGAAGCAACGAGAATACTTTTTGTGTGCAAAAAACAAACAAAAATAACAACTTTATTCAACAATTTCATCGTCTTAGGAATTAGCTCGATGAACTGCAGTTTAAGTCACTTCCATGTTGGATTCAAGAGAGAGACCGGAAGGTTGCCGCTTGGTCAGAACGCTGACTGACCATTGGCTGACGCTGTTCACATGAGCACCACAATGCATGCGTGTGATGCTGATGCAGGAGCTGGCCAATAATGAGCCAGCGTTCTGACGTAGAACCTGCGTAGGAGAATGGGGTTGAAGAGAAGTCATTATTTTTGAGGGATTTTGCGCACAAAAAGTATTCTTGTCGCTTCATAACATTAGAGGTTGAACCAATGGAGTCACATGGACTATGTTAACAATGTCTTCACTATTTTTCTGTGCCTTGAAAGTTGCAATGACGTTGCTGCCTATGGATGATTCAGAAACCTCTCAGATTTCATCAAAATATATTAATCTGTGTTCTGAAGATGAGCGAACGGGTTTATAAAGTCTTACGGGTTTGAAACTACATGAGGGTGAGTAATTAATGACATAATTTTAATTTTTGGGTGAACTATCCCTTTAAGCTGGTCTAGATGTGCTGATAGACCACTTTGAACCCCAAACAACCTGTATGATCTGGTTTGTCCAGCTGAGAAGACAAAAATGGGTTATCAAGCTTTTTTTGTTGTTGTTGCTAGTAGATCACTTTGAACCAGCTACTACAAACCAGCTACAATGTTCCAAAAACAGCCTGAAGTCTTAAGTTGGTATGATCCATTTTTTTCCCCAGCTGAGAGGACAAAAAAAGTTTGATCAAGCTGGTTTGTGCTAGTAAGCCACTTTAAACCAGCTTCTACAAATCAGCTGCAATGTCCCAAAACAGCCTGACCATCTTAAGCTGGTATAATCTAGTTTTTCCAGCAGAAAAGCCAAAAACGCCATGGTTTTCAGAAATTGCACTAATTATGTGTCATAAAATTCAGCATGTTATCTAAAACTCATTTTCTTCTTCCTCCCACAGAACCGGAGCTCTAAGCAAAGTGTGGTGTGTTCGAGTCCAGTTCCTGTGTTTGTGGATCAGGTGGAGCACGGCTCACTGGTCTCTCTAGATGCTCTGGAGGTCATGTCTGAGTGTGACATGCCCATCGCCTTCACCCGAGGCTCCCGGTCCCGAGCTAGTCTGCCTGTGGTCCGCTCTACTAATCAGACCAAGGATCGCTCACTAGGTATACACACTGATACACAAATACTAAATTATATACAAATACACTCGTTGTAAATATAGCAACCATGCAGAAAGACATGATTAATTTAAATAAAACTGAAATCGCTGTATGGCTTAGTGCGATTATTAAATCGTAAATGATGCATGTTTCAGAGTGAAGCACAGCACTGTCTCATTATAAATCTATCTTCCTAAAACTTCAACAAAAAAAGAAACATTAAAGGGATAGTTCACCAGAAATGAAAATTCTGTCATCATTCACTCATCCTCAAGTTGTTTCAAACCTGAATTAATTTCTTTCTTCTGCTTAACACAAAAGAAGATATTATGAAGACTGTTGGTAACCAGAAAGTTGATGGACCCTATTGACTTCCATGGTATGGAAAAAAATACCATGGAAGTCACTGGGGCCCATAACTGGTTACCCATATTCTTCAAAATATCTTCTTTTGCAGAAAAAATACATTCATACAGGTTTGGAACAATTTGAGGGTGAGTAAATGTTGACAGAATTTTCATTTCTGGGTGAACTGTCCCTTTAAGAACTATCTGCGGTTTTCCATCAAAGTTCGATGGTTTATGAAAATTAAAAAAAAAAAACAGCCATACATATTATTATAGTAATTTTAGATGTAATGTAAAATAAAATAATTAATATTATATTCTTTTTCTTAAATTCTATATTTAATGTTACAGCGAAATGTTGCAACAGTAATATTTCCTTTTTTTATTTAATAATTTATATATTTTTATTTAGTAATAATAATAATAATACTTATTATTATTATTATTATTATTATTATTTGATATCCATATTATTATATAATCTAAAAATTACACTAGCACAGGAAACCTGTAATTTTTTTAAATCACATTTTACATAGCAATCAAAATACTTATCTGCAGCTGTATCATACAAATAAATAGTTAAAAATCATACATTGTGATTTCTGGATTTTTTTTTTTTAGATTATGTCTCTCACAGTGGACATGTACCTACGATGACAATTTCAGACCCCTCCATGATTTCTAAGTGGGATAACTTGCAAAATAGCAGGGTGTTCAAATACTTATTTTCCTCACTGTACATATTTATTTCACATTTAATTCAAACTTAAGTTCTAATAAGCAAATAAACTAACTCACAACGGTCGAGGAGCGTGTCAAATTGTGAATGATGGGTGTTCGATTTCTGCGGTAATCTGCAGCGCTTTCTGGGGAATTTAGCCGTATATGAATGAGCGATCACTCTGCTGCCTTACTTATTTCCTGTCTGCTGCTAAATGATTTAGTTGCAGAGTTTAAGTGTCTGTGGAAGTGTGTGTTTACTTAAGTTTGTCTGTCTGTCTCTTGTATATAAGTTCAATGTCATAACAGCGAATTTGGCTCTGTCATTATCGGTTCATGTAATGGAAATATACGAGGCTCCACGGTTGAAATTCATAGCCTGTACTTAACATCTCACAGGCATATATTTCCGCACAGACTCATGCTTGTGGACACACACACAGAAACACACGGAAATAGGACTCTTTTGCCAACATACACACACACATATATTTACTAGCACACTCCGAATACATCCAGATAGAATGACGGTCAAACACACACAGGCCTTGAAATGGGAGCCTTCTCTGGCTGCTTAACTCTGATTGGTCGGTTTAAACTAGGACCATCTGGAAAGACAGTTATGGGTAGAAAAAGTGTGTTCACTCAAACTGTACCCTCAAAATTCCTCTGAGAAGATATAGATGTAGACAGACCTGCAGAGAAAAACTAGATGTTGTTTAGTCAGAAGGAACACAAAGGCGAGGAGACCTGCATCTATTAGAGACCTTCTTGCTGTAAGTCACAATTCCTCTAGTTCAGTGGTCTTAAGTTTCAGTTGTTGAGAGATGTCATCGTAGGTTTGTGTAAGACCTTCTTTGGAAGAATAGAGCACAAAGTCTGGTACTGGAAGTAAAAATCCCATTAATTAAAAAAAAATTTTAGCAATATTTTACAAGCCTTGCTTAATATTTTGCAATAAACTTCAAATATGCACTGTAAACCCTAACGCTCACTATAATTAATTGGTTTGAGTAGGGCAAACTCAAATTAAACAAATTAATTCAATCAAATGAACTTGTATGAGTATTTAGATTTCTTTTTCTCTTGAGTTAACGAAACTGACACATTTGAAGTAATCTGAATTGTTTCATTGTTTTGAGTTCTATGAACTTGTTTCTTTTCATTTAGACAAACTTAAATTTACCTTAAACTGGGCTATTTCCCAGCATGCTTTGCCATGGCACTCGAAAGAGAGAGTAAATGCTAAAATTAAGTGTTATATGTTTTTGTGCAAGATTAATGTTAAGTGGGAGATTTAGTGTTTAAAGTTTTGCTATGCTAATTTAGAAAAGGTTTACCATCATGGTGATTTTACGTTAAATGTATGAATGAACTTAATCAAAATGTTTAAGTTAAGAGCAATTAAAATGTATGAGCACAAAATCTGACAGTTCTGCTGACTTAAATTTTGAATTTCTTAACTTGAAAAATTGATGTAACTGATTACCTCACTTTTTTGAGTTTTGCCAACTTATTTGGGTTTACAGTGTGTTGTATTTCATTTAATTATATATTACCATTTAGTCAGTAGTACCATTTTATTTGTTTTATGGGATTTGTAGTTCATTACTTGGTAAAAGATGTTAAATATGCATGTTTCACTTCAAATGCTGTTTTCAGAGCTGTTTGATTCATAGCCTTTTTTTTTGCTGAATTTTTAAAAACCATAACAGATTTGTTATTGTTATTAAATAGTTTTCAGTAATTTAAATAAAGTTAATACAAAAATAAATATAGAAATTAAATTAAAAACTGTTGGCTTGGAAACTAACTGAAATAAAATATGTTTAAGTTGAAGTACTAAAAACTGGAATAAAAACTCAATTAAAGCTAAAGAGAAATATTAAAAGAAAACGATTAAATCATAGCAAAATTACTAAAATTTAAACTAAAAATAAAAGAAAATGCAAAATCTCAAATACTATAATAGTATATAAACAATACTAAAATAACAGTGATTCTTCTTGAGAAAATGAAACAAGGGCGGTTACTGATTGAAAAAGTATCTACTGTCTTCTCATTGGACAACAAGACAGTGGGATGATATAAGAATACATTTGTAATCAGAATGAATCATCTTTTTCCAAAGTAAACAGTATGGAGATGATAATTGAAACGTCTCATGTGGACAGTATTCAAATTCAAACAATTCAAAGCTTTTTCCTCTGAGGGATTTCCAGTTTGGCTGAGAGTGCTTGTATGTGATTGTAAATAAAGTAGTCCTTCAGATGCGGCTCGGCATTTAGCCCAAGGTGCTTTTCTGAATTATATGCTGTTGATTGTTTGATGCTCAATAATTATTTATTAATGTCAGTCATTAGAGTGAAATGATAGGGTAGAGTTTCAGAGAATGCTCCAAACCCAAGTGAGCTGTGAACAGATGTAGGCAAACATTAAACTCCCTCCATCAGTCCCTCTACCACACCCCACTGTTGTCTCTCGCCCACTTGCTCTTCCCAACAAGTTTTCCCACTTGATTTTACACACCCACACATAGAATTGAGTGTCATGGAGGAAGAGATAAGTGATTTATTGATAAGGTCGCATGTAGAAATGTATGATATATCAGTGCCAATAATAATAGTTAAAGGTGCACTATGTAAATATTTTTGAGTAAAATATCCAAAAAACACTAGGCCAGTGTTATATATTTTGTTCAGTTGAATACTTACAATATCCCAAATGTTTCCAACTATTTGTAAATCATGAGAAATTGTTATTTTAACCAAGGAATGGGACGTGTGAGGGAGTCGCCTGTTGATTGTGTCATATCTGCGTTACCCTCGTTTTCCGGTTTTATTCTGCAGAAACACTTTACTCTCACTGCAGTGTGAACAAGTGTCATAGCAGCCACAGAGAGAACGCACAGAGTAACGTCATAACATAATTTTCAACACACTCAGATGTATCTAGTATGATAAACAGAGCTGGGTTACCTCATACTCATGACCGGAAAACCGGAAGTGGCGCCAGTGACTGTGGCATAATAAAAGTCCCGCCGGAGACTGTGTCATAATAAAAGCTCTTCTCATTAACAATCGCTCCAGTGGTTCCTCAGCTCCACAACACTCGGTCCTGCTCTACTTCATACTACAGTAACATTAATAATTACATCCATGAACATGATTTCTGCCCGAGTCCTATCCCGATTCTTTTCCACCCTGCTGTGAGGTTAAAACCACATGTCCCAAGAGTCTGCGCGTCATCAACGTGGCGTCATCAAACTATGCTTTTATTTTGAACAGGCGACCTCTAGCGGACGGAAAAGTTACATAGTGCACCTTTAATAACACTAAATGTCATGTTTAGATTTTTAATAATGTACATTATAATGTTCTGATGCCTAAACTGATAATTTTCGTTTGTGTTGTATTTCTTTATTTATTTTGACAAAATAATAAACAATTTTAGGAGTAGTTGCATGCTTCTCTCACTCTTTCTTCATGTTTCCTCTTTCTGTTTTTCAGGGGTGTTGTACCTGCAGTATGGAGACGACACAAAGCAGATACGCATGCCTAATGAGATAACGAGTGTGGATACAGTCAGAGCTCTGTTCGTTAGTGCCTTCCCTCATCAGCTCAACATGAAGATGCTGGAGTCGCCCAGCACCGCCATCTATGTGAAAGATGAGACCAGGAACGTGTACTATGAACTCACTGATGTCAGGTGAGTGTGTGTGTGCATCAGATTCAGCCTCCTTAAAGGGATAGTTCACCCAAAAAAGAAAATTATCCCATATTTTACCCTCAAGCCATCCTAGGTGTATATGACTTTCTTCTTTCAGCCTAACACAATCGGAGTTACATTAAATAATATCCTGCCTCTGTAATAGCATAGAATAATGCCAGAGTTTTTGAAGCTCCAAAAGGTGCATCCATCCATCATAAAAGTAACCCATACGACTCCAGTGGGTTGATAAATACCTTCTGAAGCAGAGCGATGGGTCTTTCTAAGAAAATTATCCATATTTAAACCTTTATAAACTATAATCACTGGCTTCCAGCAACGGCTGTACGCGGGTTCACAAGAGAGAGTCTTATTTCAGGCGGAAGGGTATGCGTAAGCTTAGGTGAGAATTGACGAATGTGGAAGCGCAAAAGATAGGCTATTATTTGATTTTGCAAAACAAAACGCCAGTCACGAATTTGAAGTCTAAAACGAGAAGTTTTAAAGAAAAATGTCAGAAGATTTATATAAGAGAAGAGGAGCTACTTCGGTCATTGTACCTTCTGGTCATTTGATTTTCTAATTAAAGCGCAAAAAAAGAGAAATGAGAAATGGATTTTTTTTTTTTTTCATTTTGTTGAAGAAACTAGTTGTTATAAAGAGATAGTTCATCCAAGAATAAAAAATACCCCATGATTTACTCACCCTCAAGCCATCCTAGGTGTGTATGACATTCTTCTTTCAGACAAACACAGTCAGAGTTCTATAAAAAAAAATACAAAAAATCTTGGCTCTTCCAAGCTTTATAATGGCAGTGAATGGGAGACGAGATTTTGAAGCCCAAATAAATGCATCCATCCATCATAAAAGTAATCCACACGAAAGAATATCCATATGTAAAACTTTATAAACTAAAATAACTAGCTTCCGACAGACGACCGTTCGCATCGATTTACGGCGAAAGAGTAACCCCTGACCTGACGAATGACGTATTGACAAACGCAGAAGCGCAGAGGATAGAGCAAAACAAATTAGTCTAAGTCTAAAATGAGAATTTCTAAAGAGAAAAGATTTTGATATAAGAGAAGAGGAGCTTGAGTTTGTTGCCCAGCCCTATTAGTTTGAACCTCGAGAGGCGTCAACAAGCTTATGCTATTCCTACATATGCTGTATATGTGACAGGGGTTACTCTTTTGAATTTAGTTTGTTTTGCTTTTTAGCTTATAAAGTTTTAAATATGGATATTTTTCTTACAAAAACCCATCACTTTGCTTCAGAAGGCCTTTATCAACCCCCTGGAATTGTGTGGATTACTTTTATGATGGATGGATGCACTGACTGGATTTTGGACTTTGGGCCACCATTCACATTATAACGCTTGGAAGAGCAAATATATTTTTTATATCCTAACTCCGATTGTGTTTTTCTGAAAGAAGAAACTCATATATACACCTAGGATGAGTACCTTGAGGGTGAGTAAATCATTGGATAATTTTCATTTTTGGGTGAACTATCCCTTTTTTTGTATTTTTGGTTCATGGGTAAAAATTAGTTTATACTTTAATATTTGTTTCGAATGTGTGGACCTGAAACTCCCCTTTAGTCAACCCTAGCAACCGCAAGCTCAAGTCATTTACAATAGGAGAGACGTGGCAGACGATTAGGAGAGACTATTCAGTGGCATTTTTAGAGCCAGGATTTAATAATATAATTCCATTGTGTTAGCCTGAAAGAAGAAAGTCATATACACCTAGGATGGCTTAAGCGTGAGTCAATTATGGGATAATTTTCATTTTTGGGTGAACTATTCCTTCAAATTTTGAACAGTGTACTGTCTTCCTTCCTCATTCCACATGCTTCCTTTAGTTTCATGACATCAATCAACACAGCAAGTGACATTCTTCCAGGTCCAATTGCATCTCTGTTTCCTTTTCTATAGCTTTTTCCTTGAGAACAAACTTAGCAATCAAATCTCACATGCATTGATTTTACTGCAAACGTGCCGCTATTAAAGAATTACAAATGAATGGAAATTAATATTCTGTCACATGCTGTTCCAAACCCATATGCCTTTCTTTCTGCTGTGGAACATAAAATGAGATTTTTAACAGAATGTTCATGCAGCTTTTTTCCACATGACAAGTGCATACAGTGACTAGTGAGTGTCAAGCTCTGAAAACATCACAAAAGGACCATGAATGTGTCATAAAAGTAGTCAATCCCACTTGTTCACCATTTTACAAGTCTTCCGTGAGGAATACATTGATATTTTAAGTTATTTGCTGAAAATGCTCTACATCCCAAATCTAATTTGCAAAATGAATACATTCATATTGGTTGAATAATGGATGGCAGACTTTTCATTTTTGGGTGAATTATTTCTGTAATATGAAACTATAGCTCTGAAAAATCTTCAGTAATATTTCTTTGAAACCATCTAGACTGTAAAAAGCCGGACAGACATTATAACTAGATTTCATTTGAACAGAATTACAGTCAAAGCGAGATAGCTAAAGCAAGAATGGCCTCACATCATTTGTTTCTCTGACTTTAAACCAATAAACCTGACCTTAACCCACCAGCACAGCTAGTCTTAACATACCACTTATGTCAGACTTCAAACAAACACTCCCACATATCTTTCACTCTGATTTTCTCTGGTCTTTCATCTTTCCCTCCACCTCAACCAATCTCTAAACACTTATGTGTACATTGCTTTCATTACCTACTGTATCTCTCTACCTGCTTACAGAATTATGAGTAAACCACAAAACTTTCTCAGTTGGGAAACACCTTTGAAATACACAATGAAATGAAAACTTGAGCTATCTATATGCTAGTATACTGCTAAAAGTTGACAAAATGAACTTCTACACTAACTTTAATACAGTATTGTTTGGGGTCAGTAAGATATGTTTGAATTTTTTTGAAAAAGTCTGTATTTATTTGATCAAAAATACAATAAAAACAGTAATTTTGTGAGATATTAAAATTTAACATAACTGTGTTCTATTTGAACATATTTTAAAATGTAATTTATTCCTGTGATGACAAAGCTGAATTTTCAGCATCATTACTACAGTCTTTAGTATTACATTATCCTTCTAATCATTCTAATATTCTGATTTGCTGCTCACGAAATATTCATAATAAGTATACAGTAATAAAGCATTTACAAATCATTAACAAACTATTAGTTTATAGTTAATTCATAGTTAATATTTTGTAGTCTCTACACTGCTAATATATTAATATATATAGAAATAGTGAGTTCTTAATTCATTGTCACTGTAATCAGCTCGTAGTAAAGGAAATGTAAATTGGTTATTATTAGGAATAACTAGTTATCACTTTAGATTAGGTCACAGAAAAACGAAAAATGTCATTAATTGTTGGTTTAAAGCACTTAATTAATGCAATTTTCCATGACCTAATCTAAAGTGAGAACTATTTATAGTTAATAAGTTGATAACAAAGCATAAAAAACTTGATCTAACTCATTAGATATGAGCTAATTTAACAATAATAATGTGGTTATGACAGTGACAATGAATGAAAAACAATTTGTATATAGCCTATTGATATATTAACATTAACAATGTAGAGACTATAATATATTAAGTTTGAATTAACTATAAACTAATAGTTTGATTTGTAAGTACTTTATTTCTGTATACTTATTATAAAGTGTTACCAACATGTCTTATTGTTTTCAATGTTGAATGTTGTGTTGCTTAATATTTTTGTGGAAACCCTGATTCTTTGAGGAAAACAGCATTTATTTGAAATATAAATCTTTTGTAACATGTGTTTACTGTCACTTTTAATCAATTAAATGCATCCTGAATAAAAATATACAATTCTTTACTGACCCAAAATGAAGATTTTTGTCCAATTAGATTGGCTCTTCGGTTCTTTCCACTCAAACTTCCTGTTTCTGCATGAAATAGGTCAACGTAGAAAATAATCATATGATCATACAGTTATTTCATGGGGATTTTAAAGAACTGGCCAGTCACAACCAAATTAATCATTGACATTTCCTCAGATCTAATGAGACTATAGTGACTCATACTGTCCAGTAGACAAAGGAGCGGTCAGTCTCTTTACATGGTGATGTAACATGTACTTTGAGACAACTCCTTTTTATCAAGGCTGTAAATCTGAATTACAGCCACATGACCACATATCAGACTTCATGAGAAAAATGCTCACGTCACTTTACACAAATAGGTTTAACACGCAACACATTTGGAAAGGTCCAGGAAGATAGAGACTTAAAAAAATAAATTGACAAACTTGGTTACTTAGTAGACAGTTAAGATTTTAGCTCAATGCTGTATTAGTAAATCATTTCTGGACCTACAGAGAATTATAGTCTGGACATTAACGGACATCTCAGCCACCATGGATTATGTCACAGTGAGCCGTAGCTTCTCACCTTCATCTTCAATTTCTCGCTCCGGCTCACCTGTGTCTCTCAGTGAAACGCTTTATTCTCGTGATTCCTTCTCTCGCTGCCACTCTCCGCTCTCGCGTGTTGAAATACCGTCGGCCCTAGTGCACCCTGTTGTGGCAGAGCTCAGGGGCCAACCTTCAGGGAACCGTACGCGACCCCGTTCGGACGGTGACATTTGGTCTGTATATGTGAACGATGTGGATTTCTCCCCGCACAGGAACATCACAGATCACTCGTGCCTGAAGGTGTACCACAAAGACCCTGCACATGCCTTCAGCCATGGAGCACGGCCAAGCAACGGAGATGCAAGGGTGAGTGCCAAGCAATTTTTCTTAGAACAATTAGAAGTCAGAATCCTTGATTGAGATATCTTTTTGTGAATGGTTAGATAGATGATGGAAAATTTTAGTTTGGCAGGCCTTGTATTTGGTCTTGATAATGCCAAATTTATATTTGTGATCTTACTTCCATGCTACAAGTTTGAACAGATACATATAACTCAAGCAGAGCACTAGATAAGTAATGTAAGGAGTTTGGTGCAGTTGAGAGCTCTGATTGACAGGTTTCTGGATAGTGGTCCAACAACTAGGAGTGGGCGATATACCAATTAACGTGTAGAAATTTGTCAACCGGGAGAGATTTTGGGCTATTGTCTCTGTAGCGATTACGCTAATGTGATGCACGGTTGCTGTGCTGCACGGTCACAAAAGCGTATCGCTTGCATGCATTTTTAAGCATTGCGGTTTAAAAACAGGTGATTTGAAGCACAATTAACAGCGAAAGAGAACTCATTTCAGTATATGCGCATGCTCTCTGAGAGACTGTTTCTCAGTGTTGTCTGAGAGATGCATGACTTGAAGCCACAGTATATATAGAACATGTGAGAACTGAAAGCTTTTTGGCGCCTAATTGAAAGTGACCATGTATTTGCAAGCAAAAAGTAATTGAACGTGAGAGAGAAAACGCATGCATGAGTATATTGGATGCGTGCAGTCTGTCTTAAAGTGACAGTATCCACATTTACCTGCTGTCATTATGTAACATATATCCACTGGAGGCAAGTGTTTTGAACCCATGTGCAGCATTTATTAATAAAACTTAAAACAAAGACTTGGCAAAACATAAAACAAAGTCATGGCATGGCTAAACATAAAACTCACCACCAACGGGTTACCACGTCAATAACAGACAAAGACACATGGCAAACATGAGGGCTTAAATACACACACTACTGACAAGACAAGTGACACCTGTGAACAGTGATTAAACAATGAACCAATGACAGGACAAGACACAAGATCACATGAGGGCATGGGAGTCACATGACAAGACCAGGAAGTGCATGACAAGACTGTGAACATGACAAACTCAAACATAACCATGAACATGATGACTGAAAACAGAACCAAGAACAATGAACATGAACCAACACCAAAACACCCTGTGACACATTATTAATGATAATCAAACAAAAAGAGAAAATCTCTCAATGCTCGTAATTTACACAGTAAAGACTATGCAGTGTTTTATTATGCATTTGATTACTTTATACATTTTATGTAGTATTTCTAGTTTTTCAGGTAGGTCAATTATTTCATTTGTGTCTTTGTTCTATTGTAGTTTGTTTTATTTGCTCTTTCTTTATCATTGTTTACTTGTCTTCAGTAATAGTCGAGTCCCAAAATAGATAAATAGCCCTGGATAAGATGCAGTAGGCATTTTTGAGGAAAAGTACTTCAAGTGTTGTTTCTATATGATTCTTAGGTGCTGAATCAATTTCTGCCATATAACAAGTTGTAAACATCACTGTTTTGGCATAAACAATAAAAACAAAATGGCTGCCAAAAAAAACTTTTTAATGTATTTATTGCAGTTTATTGCAACATTAAACATTAGAACTAAACTGTGCATTCTCAGAATATTTAAACATGTAACCAATGAAAAAACAACATTAACATGAAAGGGACAGTTTATAATGTTTAAATGGTTGCTGGAACTCTGAAATTTCAACAAAATCAAGCAACAATACTGTGATCACAGATATTCAAAAAGTTATTTGTTCATACAAGTATCATTGGACTTTCTGCATTTGCAAGATGCAGTGCATGGATTAGGCTTGCAGCCGCATCGGCTGTCTTGCACCCAGTGGTGCAGGCACAGGTGATTAACTCATCACAGGCATCTGGAACTGGAGGTAGTGACATGAGTTGAGGAACAAGGGAATTTCCCTCTGTCTTCCATCCCATGGTTTCAGGGGGTGGCAGAACTGGCTGCTGCAAGTGGGCCTGCCGCCAGACCAAAGCCTGGAAGTGAGAGCGTTGAATGTGGAACGTCTCTGGTTGGGGGCAGTCTTTCTATTGTCATGCCCTTGACAAACATGCTTGCTCGAACTTTATTGATGTTATCAGCATCCTTTACACCATAGAGTTTGCAGAAAAACTGTTCTGCATTCTGAATGGTGTGGTCACTCAGTTCAGGACCTTCGCCAAGCCCCGTTTTTAGATGTGAATACTCTGAAAACTTCCCAGCATGTCTTCTGTGAATGTCCTGCAATGTATGAATTTGAGTCACCCCAGTGAGAGCATGGAAACCAGGAAGTAGCTCGAGGACCTGTGGCTCCATCTGCAGTTGTTCCACTACAGCATGAACTGGGACTTACTTTCTCTCCTTTGCCTGTCTTCATCCAGATCTTTTGGCATGGCATCATGTGGAAGTGGGCAATCAGCAGTACCAAGATGTCTGTGTCTCTTGCAGAGACAATAATTTTTGATGCTTTGCTTCTGATGCAGTGAAGGATAATTCTTGTGTCTGCTTCTTCATGTTTAGCTTCCAAACTGTCAGTGTTAAGGGTTGCATTAGATGCTTCAACCCTCTCTTCATCGCTGAAGCCACCTGCAGCACCTATAATCTTGGTGTCTGGTGCTCTCACAATCAGCTGTTGTGATAGAAAGCATGCAAGGTCTGCCTTGTTGTCCTCGTGAGCGATAAAGTTCTCCCATTTTGTGGGAAGAGGTAAATCTCTGCCCTCAACTGGTCTTCTGATTGCCACCAAGCCTCTTCCACGCCTTTTAAATGTTCCACTCTTGATTGAGTGTGTGTGGTAGCTATCAAACAGAACATCAATTTGCTGGAACTGTGCACCACTTTGGAGAACAGTTTCCACAAAGATGTCTGCCAGGTCTCCAAAAGTCTTTGCTTCTTGTGGCTTCCCAATAGCAATGACCAAAGCTTGACCATCAACGATAAGCATTGATTCGTCTTGTAGGTCTGTGGCACCAAGGTGGTTGGGAAATGGAATGTCAGCAGTCAAGACCTTAACAAGTATCACCTTTGAACTTGAACGAAGCTGCCCATTAACTTCTGCCAAGGACAGAGGTGCAACGAATAGTTCATGCATCATAATGCTTTTGATGTTTACTGGGCGTCCTGCCTCATATGCAGCAATGAGGTGCTGTAGAATGTTTCTGTCTGCCTTGACAGTTTTTGCCTTCCAAGTGATTGGGTCTGGCTGTTGAACTTCAAACAGGTAAGCAAAAGTCAAATACTTGTTCTTGTTCAGTTTGTCCCTGAAAGTGACTCTTCTCCCCTCAGATGGCAACAGCCTCTCCTCTACAAATGTATCCAGTTGACTTTGCCCTTTCTGTGAGATGGGATCGGGATCGGAAGTTGAAAGACAGAGCCCATCTGCCAAGAGCTGAAGATGTCTTTGTGATACCAACAATTCCTCCTCCCTTTTTTCCAATACAGCCTAGCCACTCCTGACTATGATCGGGATCCACTTGGTTGAAGCGATGTAAAGAGCGCTTGACAAAAACAAAGTTTCAAAGTACAAAGTACAAAGTTTCTAGCCTCAAACTCCTTCTTCACAGTCTGTGGAAGTTGGTGCATCTCGTTCTGGTAGATGATCCCCCACCGAGCATAGTTGATGTGGTTATACCGCATGAAATAGGGCAACATTTGCTGGAATGCACAAAGGTGCAGGTCCAGTGGCGGTTCTAGGGGGAGGCCAGTGCCCCCGTGTCAACAAGCTTGGCCCCCCTAAATTTGGAATCATATTGCACCAAACAATTTTCTGAAACTGGTTGCAATGTGCAGTTTTTGCTGTGGCGGTATGTGATAAAAAGAGTACTTTATTGTGTCATAACCAATAACCAAAGCAGAGAAGCAATGAGGAGGATGAGACATCATCTTGACAGACGAGACATTCTTCTAAATTTGGGGAGTGGTGAATCCGCTTGAGACTGCAAACAGCTTTCATGATCAGGCGAATCAGAAATGCAAACTGGAAGAAATTATATGTCTTATTTATAATGCTAAAGAGACTTCACTGACATATCCAAACGCTGTTGTCCCTGTTTTGGTGGCACTGCATCAAATTTGTTACAAAAAGGGCTAGACATTTGATCCCTGCATAATGCTCATGGCACTATTTAACTTGAAGTACAACCAAAAACACTGTTGTTGTTTTTTTAATGCAGTGGTCAATTGAGATTTTGTGTTATTTTGCTTCCTTAACTTGTATTCCTTCAGATCAGTGTAAAGAAAATACACAACAATAAAAAGCACAACTGTTAATTTCACTACACTTTGTCAGTTCGAGTCTGTGGATTTCAATTCCGATATAAAAGTTTAGACTATGCAAATTAGCACACATATTTATGCATATGTAAACATGACATTTCAGAAAACTTGTAATACAAAATGTTTTGTCTCTATGTAAGTGACAAACTGGAAAATTTGTATGGTGATATCTATAACTTAAACATTTCACCCTATCCACCTGTAGTGTTTCGGCTGTGAATAATGCACCTATTGTTTCGTTAACAATTACAAGAAAATGGGACCCTTATTTCAATGTTATACGGTGGATCCTTATTCAGGAGACATTGAACTTTCTAAAAATGTGGTATAACAACTTTTCCTCAAAAATGCCTACAGGGTTACACAATCTTGAAGATTCGGACCTGACTATAAGCTTTTTTTAGGCTAGTATTAGCTTTTTAGGCTAGTATTAGAATTTTAAATGAAATTTTAATGGTATAAAACATTTTGAAGTCATAAAAACCTTGTTTAATGCAAAAATAACTATTGTGATATATATTGTTATCGAGAAATACACTTACTTGTATCGTGATATAAGATTTTGACCAACAACCTACATGTGAGGTCCACTAGTCTATCTACCACTGTATTTGTTTGAATAAAAGCGGCTTATGCTTACCAAGGCTGCATTTATATGATCAAAAACAAAGTTAAAACCATAATATTGTGAAATGTAATTGCAATTTAAAAGAACTTTTCGATTTGAATATATTTTAAAATGTAATTTATTCCTGTGATGGAAAAGCTGAATTTTCAGCATCATTATTCCAGCATTACTCTTAGTTTGCTCATTTCTTATCATCAATGTTGAGAACAGTTGTGGTCCTTAATAATTTTGTTGAAACTTTCTTTGATAAAAGAACAGCATTTATTTGAAATAGAAATCTTATCTTTTAACTTTTGATCAATGTAACGTGTCCCTGATTAATAAAAGTATACATTTCTTAAATAAAAATTAAAAATTAAAAAACGTACTGACCCCAAACTTTTGAAAAGTTGTGTATACGTATGTACAGTTTGAAAAATGAATAGTCATTTTTAGATTTGTTAAAGATTTAACAGTGCTATTGATGTTTTAAAGATTAACTTTAAGTTAGCGTTTGATGACAGCAAAGGTAATCTTAATGTAAAAATAGGATAAATGAGCATGAACGATTCAATCAGCTGATAAATATTGAGTATCGCTAAACGTATATCATAGTTAGCATCTATGTGTTTGGTGGGCGTGACGCTTAACAAACATGAGGGCTTCTGTACTTGTTCAAACAACCTACTAACTAGTTATTTTTTTCAAATCCTTCTGTAATGCCCACGTTGCCATTTTTAATTTTTTAGCATGCTCAGATTAGCATTATTTAAATAACAGGTCCCTTCCCTGCCTCCCCTTTTCTTCTCGGCCATCTCCAGGGATCCCTCTGCTCTTCACAGTTAGAGTCACCCCCACCCCAGTCACACCGTTCCAATCCTTTCATGTCCCTCTTTGTCCCCCGGGCCTAATTTCAGGGGGATTGGATCAGGATTGAAGCAGAATTGGTGGAAGCACTGAATAGAAAGCAAAGGCTTTTTCCTCGTTCCTTTTCCTCCCATAATCCTCTCTAATCTCTTGCCATGCCGGCCCTGTTTGTTTGGTGGTGATGTAACGGAAATTAGATCGCAAGGCTTTCATTTTCTCTCTGTGTTTCCCCAAATTTAACAAGGTAGCCCCAGACTTTTGTCTGTGGTAATCCCCGGTTTGGCTTTGACCAACTCGCACAACTAATATGCATTTGATTAGAGCTTTAGATGCTGCCATAAGAGCCCTTAAGGGAAGTTGTAAAAGTTCCAGGAAGTGAAGGACTTTGCTCCCTATATTTTACTTGATTTTGTTTTAAGGCTTGTTTTAAGGCTCTTATTAACAGTTCATGTCACTTTAAGGAGTATGTGTGCAATGTTAGAAGTTGAAAGGCGCATTTGTTTGTGTCACGTGTCCATGTCTGAGTGGATTAAAGTATGGTGAGTGATGCCTTAGTCGTATATGTACACGTTTCAAGGGAGAGAGAAAGAATACAAAAGATAGAGACTATTATCTGTGTTCTGACAAGAGAGTGAGAACAAGTTGTTCAGACAGTTGCCAAAGTTCACAGGAAGTGTCAGTGTTTGACATTGTGGCAGTTTAAATAGGGTGACCATATTTTGATTACCAAAAACCAGGACACTCGGCCCGGCAATGAGATACTCAAATGATACTCAAAGTTTACTCAAAGATTCCTTATTAATTTCAATTCATTTAAAGTACGCCCCCTCTGTATGGATAGAAAATTGTTATATTAGGGCCAGGATAGGACTTGAAAACCGGGAAAACAGGACGTTTGGTCACCCTAAGTTTAAAGAGAAACTTTATATGGATATGTGATTTTTATGTTAGTATTTTACTTTTAGGCAAATGTGTGACTGTAGAAGTGTTTGGTCTTTGGTCGCCCTCAAGTTCAGGCACAAATTAGAACAATTGTAATACATTTAACAAGATGAAAGTATAGTCAGCTAGAAACTGTTAGTGTAACAGACTTCACAATTGGACCGTGTCGAGGTAAGTGGGCTTCCTTGTCACTATTAAAAAGCCTGTTCCACCTTCAAGAGGTTATTGCATAACAGCTATCAAGGCTTTAAGTTTCGTACAAGCTCCCACATGCTTTACCATGTGACTGACATGGATCATAGGTTTGACGCCCAGCTCATATTGTGTGTCTGTAAAAACAGATCTGCCACTTTGCACGAATAGGATATGACCTGCACAAATAAAATACGACTTGAAGAATTTAAAATATGTCAAAGAAGCTATTTAACTTCAGAAAACAATATATACATATTCATTATTGTGTTACTTGCATTTTTGGGACCGCTGTTTTTGATACACTTAATTGATACAAATGTTACAATAACATTTCTAACAATATCAATTCAGTAGAGTATGTCAAGAAAGATTACTTTTTTGTATGCTTTTAATTATCGGATCATTTAGGTCAAGACCAAAAACGGGAGGGTGTGCACAACAAATAAAAACATTG
Source organism: Romanogobio albipinnatus (assembly GCA_023566225.1). Taxonomy (NCBI): domain Eukaryota; kingdom Metazoa; phylum Chordata; class Actinopteri; order Cypriniformes; family Gobionidae; genus Romanogobio; species Romanogobio albipinnatus. The sequence goes on along the minus strand of CM042260.1, from coordinate 18,492,974 downwards.
TATTTTGCGCCTCTAATGCTGTAACGGGACACCCATAGTTGTTGATTGTACCAGCTGGCTAATAGGTCTTATAGGTGAATGGATTTTATATGAATATTCTGGTCTGTTGAAAAAAAATAAATTACTGTCTGTATGTGTACCAGAGTGATATGGGTGCCATATCAAACACCCGGCGCAATGCAGCGGCAGGCGCGACGCAAGTGTTTTTTGCTAGTTTCAGCCCGACGCAGTTATCATTTTCACATCCAGCACCACGTTGTTTAAATGGCAAATGCACTCGCGCCCATCTGTTCGCCCATGGGCGTGCTGGTCCGAAAACGAGGTGTGTTCAGGCATATTGTTGGCATGTTGCTATTTTGAGGCAACTAAAAACATCTGCGCCATTGACCAACAAAAACCTGGTCTAAAGTCAATAGCTCAGTATTTTTGGTGTTATTTAAAGAGTGCGTTAGTAATATGCGCCTATAAGTGGATGCACAATGCACGTACACTCTTATTACACACACAGGGACACGCAGCAGCACACAAACATTTTTAAATATTAAAAATAAAAGGATTCCTCTCTGCAAAAGCGGAAGTCTTTCTGCTTGCAAATGGCGCCATGTAAACAATGAATCCGCCATGGTGCAGGAATGGGAGATGAGACTCTAATTGGTTTGTTGCGCGAATGTCCAAAACACTCCCATGACTCATTAAAGAGACTAGGTACAACCCTTTTGGACCATGCGCCTGGCGCGCCAACTGTTTTTTCTCAGCCAATCAAAAAGCAGGAGATCGTAGAAGTTTCATGTCACATGAGAGCATGGGCATCGGAATCATTGTATGGGACAAGACCCACCCACATTTTACCACCAATGATATTGAACCCATTCACTTTTATCATCTCTAATTCAGCATGTCTGTTCACCTACCCCTAACCAATAAACACTTATTATTAAACACGTTAGACACTTTATTTCCAATTTATAAATGCCTTTCCGATCTGATATGTGATGGGAAAAGGGAGTGGAGGTAGTTTGGCAAAAGGCAGATTCGAACCTCGAGTCGATTTCTATAAAAACTTGTTGCTATGCATCTTACCCCTACACTATTGGCACTCTAAATGGTTCAGTGATTTCTGTAATTTTGTCTGGCCCAACTAGTAAACAACGCAGTATATTTGTACTTAATGTAAATGGCATCTACTTCAGTAAACATTTTATGAGAGAGGACCCACCCACATTTATTTTGCTTCCAACGCCCATGCATGAGAGTCATATTGCTCCTTCCATTTTCCCCCTTTGTGGAAAAAGGAAACATTCAATATCAACACACAGCAGCGGACATCCATAAACAGTGGTTTATTCACATGAAACCTGAGCATTAATCAATATGCCAATGAAAACTTTAGGACATAATTATTAGTGAATATGTAACATAATAAGACATGTGATTAATGGTTTATTTACTCGTCTTTGTCAGGCGTGACAGGCTAAACGACATATTGTGTAAACAGGGAAATATATCCAGTAGGGAGGATTGCCTGCAAATCTCCCAGTATAATTGTGTTTGTTTCAGTAATTCAAATATGGCAATCAAGCTTGGTTTGAGGCCAGAACGCACACACGTGATGAAGGCCATGCACAAACACACACTCTAATGTTTTGACCAAAGTTGTTGTCATTGTAACTGTCAGGGGACAAGAGGTCCATTATGCTTTCATCCAGTGATTATACTGAAGTACACATACACACATACATGTGCATGAGCGAACACACACACAGAAACACATGATTAGCCTGTCTCAGTTCAAGCAGGCATGGAGATACTCAGACAGACTTAACAGATCAAATAAGCCCTGCACCTGTTTAAACACACCATTTCTGTCTGTGACAGAGAGAGAGAGAGAGAGAGAGAGAGAGAGAGAGAGAGAGAGAGAGAGAGAGAGAGAGAGAGAGAGAGAGAGAGAGAGAGAAGAAGAAAGAGTATTGATCATTGTCATAACTTCCTGTTGATAGCCTACTTGATAGGCCCATTTGTATTATTATTATGCAAGAATTTAAGAGTGGAAAGGTAACAAACATATTGGACTGGCATAATATTGAATATTTATTTGCCAGACAACAGAAAAGCATAATAAAACAAGACAAAAAATAAATAGAATCAGAATAAATAAAACATAAAATTAGGTTACACTTTATTTTATAGTGTCATTGTTACAGTGTAATTATATATTTAAGTACTGATTAATATATATAATTAACTACATTTACTTACTATAGGGTTAGGGTAGGATTAGGGTTTGGTTGAGGGTTAGTTGCATGTAATTATGCATAATTTACTGTTATTACTAAGGTAAGCACATGTAACATATGTAACAAGGACACTGTAAAATAAAGTTTGACCTAAAATGAATAAAAATAAATACAGGAAAAACGGGGCAACTAGGGGTTTTAGTTAAACTGTTAAATTACAGATATAAAAGGCATTCTTCTCCATCATTAATTTCAACAACAAGAAATAATGACACTGTTCCTTGTGAAATATGTCGAAATTTGGTAAAGTAATACGCCAAAAACCTATGAATGTAAACGTTTCTGTGTAGCTGTTGTCTGCCTTGGAATGTTTGTATGTAACACAAGTGTCTTTGTGGAATAAAATCAGCACATATTTTATTTAAGTGATTTAAATGGGATTGTTGTAACAGTGTATATACAGTTTGAATCTGTGTGTATACGTGCTACCTACATGCACACACATCTGCTCACACGTATGCAACCGCTTGCCAGTCTGTTAAAACAGAAAGCAGATTATTGTGCAGCGTGACTGACCACAGTTTACAGACGACTGTTAATTTGAAACAGACCCATAAAAACCAATGCAGTTTGCTGAATTCAGCTCTCTGCAAGGAACGTATGGTCAAACTAGTCTCACTTAGCCAGACCTTTTGACTGTCTGCATGAAGTTGTCCCGTTTGCAGATTATTCTTGCCAAAAACAACATCTAAAGTGACCAACTGCAGTGTATTTTATTTTTTGGCATCTAATATGATTTTGGGTAAATCTAAAATTGATCATAGCGCAGGTCTGTGTCAAGAGTAATGGTGTGTTTTGCCTAGACATAGACTGTCTGGTCATAGGTTTTCAACATGACCTTGTGGTATTTTATCTAAGAAAGAGGGGCAGAAAATGAGTGGAAAAAAGGGGCATCAAAATATGTCTTTAATCCCTCTTGGGCCAAACTCAAACCAAATGTTCTCATTCCGTCATCTTTTGATTTCTTTATTTATCACAGGTTTAATGTTTCATGTCAACCTTCCTCCAGCTAAATTCTCTACCTTTTAAGGTAATGCAGAGAGAAAATGAAGAGATGAGAACCCGGAGAGGTTGAGACAGGCAAGAACTTTCATGTTATTCAGATAGTGTTGCTCAGGTAACATCTGGAGATGACTGTATGCCTCCCAGTGTATTAAACTCCAACTAATATAATCTGCTCTCTATAACTGGTGGGCTGATGAGTGTGTGTGTGTGTGTGTGTGTGTGTGTGTGTGTGTGTGTGTGTGTGTGTGTGTGTGTGTGTGTGTGTGTGTGTGTGTGTGTGTGTGTGTGTGTGTGTGTGTGTGTGTGTGTGTGTGTGTGTGTGTGTGTGTGTGTGTGTGTGTGTGTGTGTGTGTATTTTAGTTCAAATTTCAAATTTAAGTAAAAAAAATAATTATTTGATAAATAGAATGGTCAAAAGAACAGAATTCATTAGAACTTTCTATTCATGTATTTTTTTTTTTTTTTAATTTCCATAAACATTAAGTAGCACAACTCTTTTCAACATTCATAATAATAAGAAATATTTTTGAGCAGCAAATCAACAAATATTGATTTGTGGAGAGTCATGTGACACTGAAGACTGACCTTTTGGCTGCTGAAAATCTAAAACAGTAAAACCGTTTAAATTGTACATTACCGTTTTTACTGTCATCATTTATTTAACAAAAATAAAGACAAAATGGAAAAGCCATGTGTGACAAACTAAGTACACCCTATGGTTCAATTGCTTGTAGAGCCACCTTTAGCAGCAATAAGTTGGAGGAATCGTTTTCATGACGGTATCAGTCTCACACATCGTTCTGGAGGAATGTTTGCCCGCTTTTCTTTACAACGTTGCATCAGTTCTTTGAGTTTTTTGTTTGTGCACAGCTCTAAAAAGGCCTGCCACAACCTTTCAGTTGGGTTGAGGTCTGGAATTTGATGGGGCCAGTGCAACACCTTGATTCTTTTCTTTTTCAGCCATTCTGTTGTAGATTTGCTGGTATACTTCAGATCATTGTTCTGTTGCATGACTCAGGCCATGACAGATGGCCTCTCATTATGACTCTAGAATACTTTGGATACAGAGGAGTTCATGGTCGATTCAATGACTGCAAGGTGCCCAGGTCCCGTGGCTGAAAAACACATTTGTCCAGTCTTTTTCTAAATGCACTGTCATGAACTTCAACATTTAACATGTTAACTGAGGCATGTAGAGATGTAGCTCTTGGGTTTTTTGCAACTGTCTTGAATGTGTTTCCTTGTGAATAATCTTCCTCACTGTCGAATGATGGACTTCAGATTATTTGGAAATGGCCGTATGCCTTTCCTCCATGGCATTCTGTTAACACACACCTGAATGCTCCAGACTAGCAAACTTACAAAACTTGCTAATGACAATTAATCAAAGACATTTGATTAGCATCGCCTGACTGCTACTCACCCTCTTAATTCCTATGGAAGCAGTAAGGCTGTACTGTTTGTCACACATGGCGTTTTCCATTTTGGCCTAGTTTTTGTTAAATAAACAATGACACATGAAATTAATTACGTAAAATATGTAATGTGTTGTTGTGAAAATATGTAATGAGTTGATATTTACCTAATTTTAAGACCTGCCATGTGTGTGTGTGTGTGTGTGTGTGTGTGTGTGTGTGTGTGTGTGTGTGTGTGTGTGTGTGTGTGTGTGTGTGTGTGTGTGTGTGTGTGTGTGTGTGTGTGTGTGTGTGTGTGTGTGTGTGTGTGTGTGTGTGTGTGTAAAGCGGTAAACTCATGAGTGAATCCCATATTTAATTATAATATTCACCACCATGGTGATAGGATGTTGCAAAAAAGCATGCTGGTGTCCTGAAGCAGATAAAGACTTGGAAGTCTCACCTGTTTTGGGTGTAGCCTGAGCGCTGACTCACCCCTGCACAAAGCTCTCATTGTTTCAGATACAGAGAGACAGGGCGACGCTTCGAGGCCAAGGAACATCATTATGTCCTCTTTCTATTATTTTACAAATCTCTTTGGCTTAAAAGAGTGTTCTTTCCTGTTTCTTTTGTATATCTCCACTTTGTTTGTTTTCTATTTTTGGATTAGCCAAACATAGTCAGACATTAGCTCTGTTTCAAACTGCTTTGCTCTCTTCTGCCTTCATAAGCAGCCGCCTTCTAAGGTGGCATCATAATTCAAATGGAGCCTGATTTGATTTGGTACTTTTGCTTTAAACGAATTACTGATAAAAAAAAAAAACAGGTTTTGTGCTAAAATGAAATTGGGCCGGAGGTGATGAAAAAGTCTGAATGACTTTTTTGTTTCTCTGTCATTTACTGCACCGAAAAAGGAACACATCTAGTTTCACTCTGAACCAGTTTTCTCTGAATTCTTTTCATCTGTCAAGTCATATGGTTTTTCCTGTTGCTCCTCATTGCTAAGTTTGAAGACCGATACATCAGAGTTTGTCTGTCTAGTATCCTCAGGCGTGAAGTTCTGCATTCTGGGGCTGATCGGAAATCTTTTATCTACTCAGGTCATACTTGAAGAGTTTAAAAAGCTTACTATTTTCTTTTACTTTTTGCTGCACTCAGTTACTTACCAGATGCAGATACAACTGAAGAATTATTTGTAAGTCGTCTTAATCATACTATGTTGTTTTTTTTCCCGTTCTCCGTCTGTTGCATTTACTAATTGTTTCTGAATGAAATGGCAGTTTATCAGTACCTTATCAATCCATCTTTTGCTTCTAGTAGATTGTGGTAAACCAGTAGCATTGTTCAATAGACGCAGACATCTGTTTAATGTGATACTATACCCACTATTTCCTTTTAATTACATTGTGGGATGTACATGAACCATCACCACTTGTCTCGATGCACAAACACACTCATACTTGCACATTTTTTTCCTCCAAAATATAAGCTTACATCTGAAGCGTATTAGTGTGATTAGTCTACTCTGTGGGACCTTCTTGGGTGGTCAGGTCAGATCAGGCTGCCCATGCGTGCCGCCTGTTAAAAAAGGTTACAGGTGCTCTGAATTTAGCCGGAGAACAATGACATATTATTTGATCCAAGAAGAAGTGTTTTTTTTTCTTTAAACCATGAATACTATGGTCTCTCAGTCTTTCTTTCTTTGACTTGTCTCAGCCCTTTCATTTCACATGTGAGATGGAAATGTAACACTGAACAGAAAAGCCTTTCTAGACTAAACTAGAACTTTGAAGATCACATGGACCCTCATTTTTATGTGTATTCAACAGTGGTGTTGTTGTTAACTAAAACTATTAAAAATTGTGTTCGCTAATTGAAATAAAGCTAAAATAAAATATACATTTTGGATGAAAAACTTAAAATGAAAAATTAGAAACGTTGTCCTGTCAACCAACTCAAATAAAATAAGTTGAAGTACTAAAATTGCTAAAACTAAAACTGAAATAAAATAAATGAAAGCAAAATAGACAAAAAAAACTAAGACATTACTAAGACAAACTAAAATTTAAATAAAAGTTGAAAATATAAAGATAAAAGCTAATTCAAAATATAAAAAATACCATAGTAATATATAAATAATGTTAATACTAAAACAGTGTTATTTTAGTATTAACACTGATTTCGAACCATGTAAGTGTACTTTAATGTAGTTTTATTTTCTCTAATAATCTTTTTTTTTTTTTTTTAAATGATTTCATACTTGTTTATGGTTCTAAATGTAGAAATATGTTCAGAAATATAATTTGCATGTGATTTTAGCAAGTATTTTCCAAAGTTCTTAAGTTCATAATTGTTTCGATTTTGTGGGGGCTGCATAAGCCACCTTGTGGCCATATATTACCCTATACAATGAATCTTTTGTATTCACATATGAATACATCGTGTAATTTGAACATCTCTCTTATTTTCCCTGCTGAAAAAAAAAAACAGCTTAGGTTGGTTTACTGGTTTCATTTCAGCTGGATTTGAAATGTTTTACTCTCTTTTAATGTGAAATCTTATGTCCTCTTTCTCATTCAGGTTCACAGGGAGATGATGTATGCTGGACGGGATGGTCATCCTCTCCGACAGCCCCCGATGGGTCCTCCTCCACCCCACATGCAGGGCTCCATGTCCCCTACCACACCTCATGCGATGCCCCCCTCTCCGTCTCGTATTCCCTTCGGTCCACGCGCCTCAGGCGGTGGGGTTGCCACAATGCCACGTGAGCGAGTCGGACACACACTCCCCGCACCCGCCCGCGCATCCTCCCCCTGCCCGAGCGCCATCCTCGAGCGGCGCGACGTCAAACCTGATGAGGACGTAGCTGCGAAGAGCATGTCGCTTCCCGCCCGAGGCGAAAGTCATTATGCTGACCCTTATATGTTACATCACCAGGCTCTGCCCCCTGATGCAGTAGACCATGCCTACCACCGCACCACCATACGCTCTTACAGTAACCCCGGCGTTCCTATGGAGCCCCCGGACCATCATCCGCTCTTCCGTCAGAAAAGTAGGAAGTACACGGATAGTCAGCTTCCTATGCTCGGCTCCAAAACCCCGCCCTCTTCCCCACACCGGATGGGTGAGATGCGAATGATGGACATTCACACAGTCCAACCACAGAGTTCCATGACTCTGGAGAGGGCCTCACCTGTCAGACAATCATTTAGGAAGGAATCTCCTGTTACAATGGATACCATGGTAAAGACAAGGGGTGGCATGGGATCCCCGGCCACCCCGGATCTTCAGGTTCACAATCCTCTGGCCCCCTCAGCAGACCCTCAGACACGGTGAGTCAATCTTGAACAGCAAACAGGGATATCTGAGCATGGAAATAACTAACAGGATACATTAGCATCCATTACATGTTCATATTCTAACTCTGCATCAGTATGTTGTCTTCCACTGCATCATGCCATTCCCTAACTGCATCCAAAACACATCGACAATGTCTCATCTAAATACTAGCAGCCATTATTATATTCACATCAGTTATTTAGCTGGGTGTATGTTCAAGTATATAGCCTTACGTAACTCACAAAAAGACTTTGAACCATAGTTCAGTCAGCTATGTTTTACTGTGTTGGTTAAGTGGACTTAATAATACCCTTTATGCTTGTATGCGCCCTGTAAGTCAGATTTATTGTGCTTGGCGATGTACTTGCTAGTAGAGAACAGTCAATACACAGAGTCAACATGCTGAACTGTTTTTACAGAGCAGGGTACATGCAGGCCAGGCGTTTCTAACATTATCTTGTAGAGCAAAGAAATAGTGGTTTGAACTGTGTGTGCATTGGCACAGAAAGGGCCAATGGGAAGTCCTATTGGAATTGGGGTTTGGTGTTCAAATTGTACCCATAAACATAATGAGAGATTAATTTATATATATGTATTTGGTGTGACAATCATTTGGTGTGATAAGTTAATGCTTTTAATGTTTTGTGTTTATTTGTACAGGAGTCCAGATCATACTCCCTTCTGCTTAATTCTTTTTAAAGAAACCTTGAATCGTTTAAGGAAGTAATTTGTAATTTAAATACGGTGAATATATTTCCAAGAGTATATATTTTTACTTCAAGTTGTTTTATCTGTGCAATTACACAAGATTCCCATGTTATGAATGGCAGCATACACTACCATTAAAGTTTGTGGTCGGTTAGATTTTTTTATGATTTTTTAAAGTCTTTTGTGCACCAAGGCTGCATTTATTTGTTCAAACATGCAGTAAAACAGTAATGTTATGAATTATTACGCTTTAAGATAAATATTTTCAAATGTTATTTATTCCTGTGATGGCAAAGCTGAATTGTAGTGTCACATGATCCTTTGCTGATTTGATGCTCAAGAAACATTTCAGTTGTGCTGTTTTCAACATTAGCTTTCATAAACAGCATCCAAAAACAGAACTGTCTTTTTATTAATGGAGCATTAGAGTAAAAAGCCTTAGATTACTGAGCCATCTCATGAGGTACATAGTCCGACTGTTATTTCAATATGCTTACCCCTCGTCCACCCCCACACACACCCCATCAGTAGTAAGAGTGCGATATGCTCTATCTCTCTGCAGAGAGAGAATGAAGGCCATGGAGGAGCAAATAGCCAGTCTGACTGGTCTTGTGCAGCACGCTCTCTTAAAGAGCCACAGCACTAACGGCAACAAGGAACACCCCAGGTAAGCAGGGCAGGCTGGGTAATGTAGTTCCCAGAATACCACAACGTTTCCCAAATCAAATAGGAAAAGAAAATAGGAGGGCTATAATGGATTATTGGTGGTGGTAATCAGACACTGGGTCAGACTTGGTGGGTAAGAAGACTACTAACTGTGCATGAACTAAATTGACTACTCATCCTCACTGTAACCGATGTCTGTATGAATGGCAATGCCTGTGCCACTGTAACAAAGACTAACTTCAAGTGTTTTGTACAGTAATTTTATCTCTGTGTGTAAATGTTTGCATATGTACATTCAGTCATTTGATATCTTTTACATTTTTCCAGCGAGAAACCAGTTAAGTCCGGATCACCGGCTCACAGCACATCTAGCACAGGTAATTTCCTTCTTTTCATCCCTCCCAGACCCCATCTGTTTGTGTGTGTGTGTGTGTGTGTGTGTGTGTGTGTGTGTGTGTGTGTGTGTGTGTGTGTGTGTGTGTGTGTGTGTGTGTGTGTGTGTGTGTGTGTGTGTGTGTGTGTGTGTGTGTGTGTGTGTGTGTGGTGGCTCTCACAGCAGCCGATTGTAATGCAGTGACTGTGAGGGCATCCAAACAATTATACATCTCCCATTCATCTGTCACTCAGAAATGCTGCCTGCCACAAGTTCTCCCACTCTTTCCACAAATATACACACTGCCGTGAGCACAGAGAGCGAGTCCCTCAGACAGCATAAGCCACAAAAGAACGAACATGTCTACACGCCATCTTGCGCACGCACATAAATATGTACTTTTGCAAAAACTGACCTGAATTGCTGTATTTTGTTTATCAGTTGTGCTCAGTCGAATTTGAAATGTAATCTTGCCATGTGTTCTGGTCAAATATGGGTACAAAAAAAAAATCACATATCCTTAAGCTTAGGGCCAATATACACTATATTATTGCCAAAAGTATTGGGGCACCCCTCCAAATCATTGAATTCAGGTGTTCCAATCACTTCCATGGCCACAGGTGTATAAAATCAAGCACCTAGGCATGCAGACTGCTCTACAAACATTTGTGAAAGAATGCTCTCAGGAGCTCAGTGAATTCAAGCGTAGAATTGTAGAATTCAACCATGATAGGTTGCCACCTGTGCAATAAGTCCATTCGTGAAATGTCCTCACTACTAAATATTCTACGGTCAACTGTTGTGGTATTATAACAAAGTGGGAACAATAGCAACTCAGCAACGAAGTGGTAGGCCATGTAAAATCACAGAGCGAGGTCAGCGCATGCTGAGGGGCATAGTGCGCATAAGTCACCAGAGTCAATAGCTACAGACCTCCAAACTTCATGTGGCCTCCAGATTAGCTCAATAACAGTGCGTTGAGAGCTTCATGTAATGGGTTCCATGGCTGAGCAGTTGCATCCAAGCCTTATATCACCAAGTGCAATGCAAAGCGTCGGATGCAGTGGTGTAAAGCATGCCGCCACTGGAGACATATTCTCTGGAGTGACGGTACTTGCCTGACTGCACTGGGCCAAATGTAAAGTTTCGGGGAGGGGGGATTATGGTGTGGGGTTGTTTTTCAGGGGTTGGGCATGGCCCCTTTGTTCCAGTGAAATGAACTCTTAATGCTTCAGCATACCAAGACATTTTGGACAATTTCATGACCCCAACTTTGTGGGAACAGTTTGGGGATGGCCCCTTTCTGTTCCAACATGACTGCGCACCAGTGCACAAAGCAAGGTCCATAAAGACATGGATGAGCGAGTTTGGTGTGGAGGAACTTGACTGGTCTTGAGTCCTGACCTCAACCTGATAGAACACGTTTGGGATGAATTAGAGCGGAGAATGCAAGCCAGGCCTTTTCGTCCAACATCAGTGCCTCACCTCACAAATGGGCTTCTAGAAGAATGTTAAAAAATTCCCATAAACACACCTAAACCTTGTGGAAAGCCTTCCCAGAAGAGTTGCTATCGCTGCAAAGGGTGGGCCAACTCCATATTAAACCCTACAGATTAAGAATGGGATGTGGTTAAAGTTCACGTCCCAAAACTTTTGACAATATAGTGTACGTGAATATATATTTGTTTCAGTACTCAAATGGATTAAAGCCATAATTTCTTGAACTACACAAAGATTAAAGTCCCTTTTTAAATGTTTATTTTTTAAATATATAAAACTTGGATTGCCACAATATTTCTGCATAACTAAGTTTGAGAGCACAGTTTGACTTTGGCACCTTTTTACCACATAGGCCATGAAATATTACATATTTCATAGGTCATGTTTTTTTTGTGTGTTTTTATGCTTTGTTTAGGAGGTTCTCCAGTATTAGCACTAAAAGTTGCTGCAGCACCTCCTGAGCGTAGCCCCGCCCCTACACCACCTCTAGGCCCCGCCCCCTTGCATGTTAACTTTCACCTGTTCAGGAGGAATGTCTCTGAGCTCCGCCTCCAACTGCAACATATCAGACAACTACAGGTAATAAAAGTGCTAATCAGTTAGTATAATGATAAATCTGCAGTTATAAGTGTATTTTGTTCAACAGGTGTCTTAGTGTTCATATTTATGTTGAAGATAACATGAAACAACATTCATAATTCATTTAACTAGTGTAATGTGATACATTTAGGAGTACAACTTAATATTCAGTGCAAAATAATTTATGGAGGGAATTAATTTTAGCCATTAGGATTTCATTGAGTGTGAAAAGTGGGCTTTGATTGTGTGGGGTAATATGTTTATTCACTTGCGTTTGCTTTTATATAACAGCTGAAAGTAAATGTTAAAAAACAGGTTAAAATAATGTGTACTGATGAATCATGCAATCATTTCTTTTTTCTTTACATTTAGGTTCCATTTTAAAAAAAAGAAGAAGAAACAAATATTTGTATTCACCAAGGATGCATTAGATTGATCAAAAGTAACAGTAAAGACTTTCATAATGTTACAAAGGTTTCTATATAAATGCTGTTCTGTTGAATTTTCTATTAATCAAAGAATCCTGTAAGAAAACATTTATCATTTTCTACAAATATATGAAGCAGCACAATTTCTGATTTATCGAGGATCATGTGATAGAAGACTGGTGTAATGGAACAATTCAGCTTTGCGTCACATTTACATTTGAAATATATTAAAATAGATATTCTATAAATTTTCTATAAATTCTAATAATATTTCACAATTTTGAATAAAATGCAGCCTTGGTGAGCCTAAGAAATGTTTTTCAAAACAAAACATTTAGAAAATTTTACAGACCCTAAACTTTTGAGTGATAGTGTATGCTGTAGTAAATGGTTATGTGTGTTTCAGCTTCAGAATCAGGAGTTTATGCGTGCTCAGATAAAGCGTGCAGAGCAAGAGATCAGTGTGAAGTTGGCTGAAACACTGAGACGACAGGACGATCCGACACAGAAACAGAGGACGGTGATGGAGGAAGAGAGACACCGATATCTCGGCATGCAGGAAAGAGTTCTCACACAGCTTGGGTACGACACACACATACACACACACTCTCTCTCTCTCTCTCTCTCTCTCTCTCTCTCTCTCTCTCTCTCTCTCTCTCTCTCTCTCTCTCTCTCGGGAATCTGAAATTCACTTTCCTGTGGGCAAACAAATGCCTTTTATTCTCAATCATTCCTTAGACGATTCATTACAAGCCCCTCTTTTAACTCATTATATCCCTGCTGCACGTAAACCTTAATTAAATCCCACTTTAATTTAGCTGTTTAACAAGCGTGTTCTCCAGACAGCTCTAAACATTCGAAACAGAACTCAGTGGGAATTAACGCCAGCCAGAGATCAGGAGCAGCATTAACACTCTGTTTTCCTTGGTTTTATGCCAGTGCCCAGTCACCAGAGGTCTCTGGGTGCCTGTGAGAAGTGAAATGTTGAGCCAACAAGGACAGTTTGACTTTTACACATATGGCAGCTGAGGAATGTGGCATCAAAGTAGCATTTTCTCCTATCAAAATATAAACGGTGAAAAAAACCCCAGATCATGAATCTACCAGAATGCACCATAATAACAAAATCTGTTTTTTAAAATGACAAACAACTAGTGCAGACCAATTCAAGTTATTGTAAAAACTGCTTACATGACACTTCAGCATTATATTTTATTCCTTTGTTAGTGCTTGTTCTTATAATAACAAGGTCCAAAATTAACACTCACTAAGCGCCAAATGGCCGTTTCATTTCTGACATGCGCTGTAAGTGGTAGATCACAGCTGACTGGGCCATCTGACCTATCAGAGCAGAGTGGGCGCTCGGAAAGGAGAAGTTTTAGAAAAACTGAATCCTTTAGCAAATTGTTTCAGACACTGTGAGAAAAGAGGTGATATGGAAGCTTGTTTCCGCCACAGAATAAAACATTTTAAAAGATTATTGCGACTTTTTATCTTATAATTGTGAGTTCACATCTCACAATTTTGACTTTATATTTAGAAATTGTGTGTTATAAACTCGCAATTACCTTTTTATTCGTTTATTCTGTGGCTGAAACAAGCTTCCATATGTGATGCTACAATTTATATTATGAGGAAATTCGTTTTTTTTGGGGGGGATCCATGTAAACCTATTGTAGGAGACCTCCAGAACAAAATTAGGAACCTTTAATAATAGGGGCATTTTAATAAAACGTTTGAAAACAAGCAGTATTGTCATAGGGACAGAGAACCACTGATATAAACATGCATATAAGCAAATCATAGTGGCCACAATGTAATAACTCTCAATAAATTGTCCTCAAATACATAAATTCCCCCTTCCTTTTCTTAAATTCTGGTTTAAGACTGGATGGCAAACATGTCAGGAGTATAAAAAGACATCTACACTGCCCTCTGGTGTCACAACAGTGTCATTTCGATTTTCACTGCCTTGAATTTCAATTATGACAAAAACATGAATTTATGTGGATGGATTGGCTCATAAGTGAAAATATGAGCATATTTGTGTTGCTGTTTGTGGGTAGGGATCTGGAACAGTATGTGGAGACTCTGAGGACTGACTCCAGCCCGGCTGTGTCTCAGAGAGCCGTGATGCTGAAGGAGGTAGAGGAGGGAGCTGTCAGCCTGAGGAAAGTGGGCGAGAACCTGGCTGGACTGAAAGGTAAATCACCCATTGAAACAGTATAGTAAGTATAGTAAGTATTTTGTATAGTAACTGGTGGAAATTTGTGGTTTCCTTGTTGTTCAAGATGTTTCAGTGGCTTCCTTATTTACAGGAAGTTGAATGTTCTCAGGAGTAGACCTGCCCACACATGTTAAAGTAATGCAACCTGCAAAAACTGTGGGCCAGCTGTGTCCCTAGAGGTGTGAATTGAGATAGATCGACCACAATAAAGATCTCAGCTTTGTAGGTAACAGATACAACAAGACTTGACTTGTGACGCTGTTTTGTCACTTGCTTACAGTGCAATAATGTAATCTTTATACAGAATAAACTCACATTTCACACCTCCAGGGAAAAACCTCCCCGCAGAAACAGGTTTAAATGTCAGGCAGTTTCCTAGCTGATGATGACACTCAGATTAATAGCAAAGCATCTTTTTTTTTATTTTCTTGCAGGAGAGTTTCCAGCCCTTCAGGCCCGCATGCGAGCAGTGCTCAGGGTGGAGGTGGAGGCCGTAAAGTTCCTGAAAGAAGAGCCCCATAAACTCGACAGCATGCTGAAGAGAGTCCGAACCCTCACGGACACACTTGGCACCCTTCGCAGGTACAAACCGATTGAGACAGACAATAAAACAATATTGTGGTTATAAAAGACTTTATGACAAACTTTATTGACCTCCTATACACCTTCTTTTTCTAGCCACATATTTGTCCAGCTAGTGTTATGAAAATGTATAAGCAGCTTCTGTTCTGCATCTCTCCTTCATATACTAATCATGCGTGAGCAGAGACTGTATAGGTTTAGACAGAGGAGAGGTCTGGAGCATCTGCTACTAGTCACTTCTTCTCTCCCCATGTCAGACCTGATCAGACTCAAGCCTGTTGGCGTTCTATGAATGCGAAAATGTAATGAATATTACCAGCACTCTAGAAAATAGTGTTTTATCTTAAAGCCGCTGTGTGTAATTGCAAAACTAAACAGTTTTTTACACGTCTAGATGAAAATCTTTGTGAAAATGTTATCGCCACAAAGCTAGGGTGCTGTGGGTCGTTGCCACAGTGTTGGTATGTGGTTGCTAAAGTGTTCTGAGTGGTTACTAGGGTGTTGACAGGTGGTTGCTAAGTTGTTCTGGGTGGTTTTCACCTGTTTCGTCATCTGCTAAGCAAAAATCAGGTCATTTAAATTAAACTACTTTGACAAAAAAAATTCTACCCTTTTCTTTTTTACTATTCTGTTCTTATTAATCTTTTTTCACTTTCTTTTTTATTTTTTAATATTTATTTTATTGAGTTTATATTTAAATTAAATTACATAATGACTTTATTTTTCTTCTTTTTAATATAATTTTATACATTTTAATTAAATTAAATTATGTTATGAGTTTGTTATTTTTTCTCCTTTTTTACATTTTATTTATGTTAAAATGTATATTTATTTTTATATAATGTTTTATTCATAAAATGTATATAGTAATTTTATTTTAAAATACAAGAAACCTAATATAAGACTCATAATATTCATGTCTTTTACTAATAGGACTATCAGTTACACTGTCTTCCATTGTTTGTTCAAACAGAATATTGAATCAATGTTGAGCAATGTTCTGAAAAACCCAAGAAAAATTGCTTTTAATCTTTAAAAATATTATAGAAATCATAAAAATTGTTCTGAATGTTTTCCTAATTGATTTCTGTTTCAACTATTATTTGTTCCCTAGGTGTGCCACAGATAGTCTGTTTAACCCCTCTGACCCTATTCCCTCGACATCTGCCTCTGAAAAAGCAGAATCGGCCATCGTTGAGTCCCTTGAGCCTGCCTCGGTCATACCTCAGAGCTCCATAGTGAGGTCAGAGGTTATGACGTCAAGCCCTATGGTGATCCACCATGCCCAGGCCTCTCCTGTAGCCTCACAACAATCCCAGAAATCAATAGCACCTTCACCCATTCCCTCTGTTGCACAGAGACGAGAGTCTACACCTTCACCTACCAAACAGCTCAAAAAACCTTCACTTGAGCTGACACAAATACCAAATAACAGCAGTAATGGAGTCTCTGCTAATGACATTCATAGTAAAGGTCATTCTCCAAACTTGTTTATTGAGGAGATCCACGCAAACCACAGCAAGAAAAAGAACAGGGCTGTGTCAATAGAGGTGAGTATTGTACATTGAAATGAAAAGCCACAAAATGTATTTTGTTCGAGTGCCATTTAGGTGATTATGTAAATATGTGCTGCATGCTTTTCTCTCATTAACAAAATAGCATCATAGCGATGTGGATATGTTTGCACAAGCTCTGAAATTTGGCACTCCAGTCAAGTCACGTTGTTTTTATAGTATATAGCACTTTATACAATATATCACGTTAAAGCAAGCAGCTTCAGTTTTGCTATAAAGCAGCTTTCCATGGTGTTCATGTTTTACTTGCATCTGACTTCACCAAAATGAACAGAAGAATTAATTTTTAGAAGAACACAAGAACTAATTTTGTTCAGAATTATGTCACACCAGTAGTTCTTCAGTTTCAATTGAAGTACATCATGGCCTTTGGGTGAAAATGTGTGTTCTCTTGTTTACTTACTATTTTGTTTGGTATCTTCAGGCTGCAGAGAAAGAATGGGAGGAGAAGAAGCAGAAGATGGGTCATTATGATGGGCAGGAGTTTGAGCGGATGCTCCAAGAAGCAGAAGCCAACATGCTGAGAGGTATACCAAACCTTGAGGTTCCCAGCGAACCTGAGGGCTTCCCTGCTCCTCCTGCAGTGCTTCCTGACTCCCTGGAGGAGGTGATAGAAACAAATGAACCTACAGCTGCGCCAACAGAACAAAGTAAGAGATCTAAATACATGTTAGTGCTCTTGAGACTACTATTTGGTGATGTTTATGCTTATTTTTTTCCTTTTTGCAGATGACAATCAGCCAAACTCTGTGAAACCTATTAAGACTGCTCCAGAGAAACCTCCCAAGCCTCTGGAGAAGCCAGTTAAGCCAGCCTTGGAGAGACCTCTTAAACCCAGCCTATCCATCAAATCCAACCTAGAAAGACAGAGTAAGACTCAGGAAAAAGTGAAGCTTCAGACCACAGAGAAAGCCAACAAGTCCCCTCCTCCTCCCCCACCACGACGAAACTACACCACCAACACTGGGATGACCACCACACGCTCTGGAGAGGTCATTTACACCAGCAGGAAGGAGTCTGTTACGGTACAAGTATATCTGCAGGACAGATGATTTTTTACTTTGTCTTAACTCTTTCCCCGCCATTGATGGAAATTTCTGGCTTTCTGTGTTTTCGCTGTTACACGGTAGGGGACGCTATTACACATCTTCTGAAAGAGTACTGAATCTCCTGATCAAAACACATGCAAAGAACATGCAGAAACAAGCTATATCATATGTAATCAAATGCATATGTAAAATAACGCGGTCATCAACATTAAACAGCATATAAATCAAAACTGCCTAATGTTAATGAATGAAATGTCGACCCAGGGGCAAGGTATAGGACTGTGCAAGCATTAGGGGTGTTGATGGATTCGATCTACTCCATGTATGTTTTGATCATCGTTCTGAAATGATTTCGCCATGCAGCTCAGGCTGGAAACCTGTACAGAAGTTGTTCGGTCAACTTTTAAAATAAATTTGACAATTTTTTTTTTTTTTTTACTGGGACATTTACCTGCTGAGACAAGAATGGCTGTTCTTTTGGGGCAGCTTCTTAAACTTCATTTGCTTCTTCAATAACTTGAATAAGCTGAAGTGATCATCTTCCTCGCTAGATGGTGTTGTGTCTAGTACAGCTTTGAGCTGTTTTAACAAAATTATTAACAATTTAAACTACTGAAGTTTGTTTTTAGTTAATATTAATGACAGAGTGCAGCAAATTTATTAGGCTGCTGTCACTTTAAGAGTCACAAAACCTGCAAGTGTGATGGGCATGCCTGCTACTATAAGATTTCCCACAGTATGAACAGTACACTCAATCCAGCACCAAAGGCCTGTTATAGGCTAAAGGGCTGTGTGCATCTCCAAACCTAACCTCTCTCTCCTTCCTCCTGTACTCCTCGAGCAGTTCTGGGTGGCTGTATAATTTCTCCCTGAACTTTGTCAACCTGGCCTTTGCTAAAGCTTTTTTTTTTCTCACTTGCTGACTGTCTACAATGAAACACCATAAAGCAAAATATCAACAGTTATTAAATTTAAAATTGTAATTAAATTCATAAGAGATATTTAAAAGTAATAAACAATATGCTTAAATTCTCATTTCCGAAAACAGAAGTTATCTTTACCGCAACTGCCATTAAATGGTTGCGGTATATGAGAATGGTGTTGCGAAGGATGAGGTACCTCAGTATGCTTTGCTAACAACAGAGAAGCCATGAAGGCTTTGCTATTTTTTTACTTGCATATAATTAGACTTTAATAAAGCAAATTTTCATTAAAAAAAATGTAAATCTAACAATTTTCAAAATGTAGAAAACTACCTGTTTCGGTATTGATAATCGAAATGTCATGTAAACATTCTGACAAGAGAACATTTAACTGGAGAGATATAAAGAGATTATCTTACCTGGTAGCCCTCTAGAAGTAAATGGTCCATGTGCATTACAGAAAATGCAATAAAATTGAAAAATAATAGATTCTTATGTTGAAATCACACATTGTGCAAGGTAGAGAACAATATTGTCTTTATTCTGATGCTTTTTAATATTACTATATTACACATTTTATATTTAAAATCCGGCTTATCCACCTGGCGCACTATTGGCGGGTTTAACACAATGACGGATAGAGAAGCAACGGCTCGTTAGTCTGATTAGTTAAAGGACTATCCAATTGCATACAGAGTCATTTGAACTATGCTGTTGATCACGCCTCTTGTGCAGTAGAAAATACAGAGCAGACTCCCCAGACCAATGATCAATCTTAAAAGATTGATCTTGGTCTGGTGGTAGCCAGACAAGTCGGTAGCTGGCAACTTTTAAAAAATAAAAGAAAAACACTGGCGGGGTACAAATAATAATATTAAATATACTTTTTTTTAATTATTATTAAATTTTTTAAAAATAATTAATATATAAATATAATTAATACAATTTTTATTATATTTTTTAAAAATCATTAATATCATTTGTTGAAATTCTTTGTAGGAGGGTGAAGAGGAGTCCAACAGTACAGCATCTCAGTCTGAACCAAAGACCCCTTCAGAAGCAAAGCGCAAACCCATTACTCCTCCACTTATCGCTGCTTCGGCTATCACTGAGGAAGAGGATGAGGGAGACAAGATTATGGCAGAGCTACAGGTGAGATACACGCAGAAACTCAAACATACATACACATGCACAGGCCTGCAGCAAGCATAACAATTTTATTATTGTTTATAAACATTAATACATGTACATGCTCACTAATTATAAGTGTTTCTATTTTAAAATGGCTTGGGTGTGAAATTGCTTGGTGTGGGTGTTAAGATGCTTTGGTGTGTGCACTGTGGCTTATACGGTGGCAGTTTCATTTCCTTGCACTAGATTAACTTCTGTTCCCCACAATTCTGTAGATACACAACCTAAAATTATCCAAAAATATATATACACCATTGTTTGCATAGACAGAATAATTTCGATTTTACCTTTTACATTAGTACATACATTTTAATAGAATACAAAGTGCATGGTAATGTAATCAGAATTATGTAAAACAAATATAATTATATTATATAAAAATATAAAAAAAAAAAAGAAAAAAAAAAAAAAAAAAAAAAAAAAATATATATATATATATATATATATATATATATATATATATACATACAGGCAGATAATAATTTGATAAAAACCCACTGTAGATCATTTCTATTAAATTGTACAGTAATCTTGAACAGGTTTGGCCAATTTAATAATAGGCAGATTCTTACCTTTAACCCCCTTCCTCACAAATTCTTCTTCTCAGGTTTTCCAGAAGTGCTCTATTAAGGAGGTAGGGCTCAAGGGTTTGGTAGAGCCACAGATCAGAGAGCTAAGACCTGGGGTCTTACTGACCCTTAAAGATAAGAAGGTAAAGGATATGATGTCCTTTAGTAGACCCTCCAACTGCCTGCCTGTACCAGCCGCTTGTCCCTGATGGCTGTTCTTTACAATGCTTGTTTGGCTTTCTTACCCTTTGCTAACATCCTCGGTACACTCTTGTGATGGGTATCTGACACCAAAAATGTTCTCACTGTTCTTTAAATTTAAATTCTGTTCCTTTCCTTTTATTTCAACTGAACTCATGACCTGTGCTGATTGTAGTGATGTAGTTTGAGCCAAAAGGGGAAACAAAAATGATTGGCTTTGTGTGCTCTGAGTCATCCAATCAATAAACTAGATTTTCGACGCTCTGCTGTCAAAGGGTGTTGTGTGTGTGTTTTCTTTTCTTTCTTTTTTTACATTCATTGTAAAAGGTATGTGATCTCAGTACACAATTAAATTTCCAAACACTTCGTTTTTTTAAAGGTCCCGTTCTTCGTGATCCCATTGTTCAAACTTTAGTTAGTGTGTAATGTTGCTGTTAGAGCATAAATAATACCTGTAAAATTATAAAGCTCAAAGTTCAATGCCAAGCGAGATATTTTATTTAACAGAAGTTCCCTTTCAAAGCCTACAGCGAACGGCTGGCTTGGACTACATCCTGGTACTTCCTTCATAAATGACGTCAGTAGAACAGTAGAACAGAATAACCTCCGCCCACAAGAATATGTGAAAAAAGGGGGCGTGGTCTTGTTGCTGTCCCACGTGGAGAAGAGGACGTGTCGCTTGGAGAAAAGGAATTGTTGCGTTTGAGTGTGTTTGTCGCCATGTCGTCGAGACGCTGTTATTTTCATCCCGGAGTCAAATCACCTTTGTTTGGCTTTCCCAGGGACGCTGTAGAGATCATTAAGCGCATACATCTCCCCGTTAAGAGGCGTGACCTTTCCACGTGCGCTAAGCTGCTGTCGAATCACAACACAGGAACCGTGCCACGTTCGCTAAGCTGCGGTCAAATCACAACACGGGAACCGCTGGCACAATCAGAACTCGTTACGTATTTCTGAAGGAGGGACTTCATAGAATAAAGGAAGTCATCAGCCGTTTTTAGGACAGTGAAAACAGCGGTATACAGATAAGTACATTGTGTTAAAAATACTGGGTTTTTTTACACGCGAAACATGAACACATGTTATATTGCACACTGTAAACACAATCAAAGCTTCAAAAAACCACGAAGAACGGGACCTTTAAACATTATCATTTATAATGTATTTGTGCAGCTTGAGTTATCTAATGATGTCTAACATTAACAAATTGTCCTGGCCAAAATGTTATTTAGCAAATTTATGGACCTACTTTAAAGTGGCCAACTAGTTTTCTCTTTAGAAAGGGTCCAACCATATGCATCAGTAGAATGTACCTTAGACTTGGTTTAGTCGTGAGGATTTTAGAGGATACTGTCAGCTAGCAGTCTGGAGTTCAGAATTTGTTCTTTGATCTTCTCACTTTGCTGCATGCCTGCTACTATACGCCTCCTTACTTATTTGATGGATTTTCAGTCTCACTTTTTCTCTCTTTACCTTCGTTGCACCTCTTCACAGTTTTCCCACCTTTAAAATGGTGCTGTCTTATTTAAAGGTGACATTACTGAAATACAACCTTTTAATCTCAAAACTGTATTCAGCATACTTTATTCGGGTAAAAAAAGTTTTGGAAAAAGTTGGAAACAGTGTTGGTACATGTATTACAACTCTAAAATTAAGTTCCCCTTCGAGGGAACTTGCACTGCGTCGTCGAGTGACAACACTCTGGGAACGCCCACAGCGTTGTGTGTCTGAAGTATGAATGAAATCAAGCCAATCTGACTGGTGCTGCATCATGACGTAGTAGATGACGGCATACCCGGAAGATACAAAGGGACGCTGATGCATACACACACCAGCTTTTGCTCTTCAGGGGAGCGCTCTGTGTGAAACATTGTCTGTCTATTTGGTGTTGTTTGTCCCTTATATCAGTCAAAAAAACAAAAAAACTAAGAAGGAAGATGGCTAGCGAGCAACACTTTAAGAGGTGTGTGCACCCGTGTCCGCGATTCCTTGTGGGCTCGGACACGCACCAATTATGTGTGCAATGCTTGGGTGTGCAACATGCTAGGGCGGCTCTCGAGGGAGCTGCCTGTAGCGAGTGTGATAAGCTGCCGCTCAGGGTGTTGCGCTCACGGCTGGCTGTGTTCGATGAGACCGGCCAAGCCAAGGGGATCTCTCAATGGGACACGGGACTGTTGAGGCACTTTCCCTGTCCTCGTCTGAGGATTCCGATGTTCTCCAGCCTTGTGTGGAAGCCCGCGGGGCAGAGGACACGATGCTTCAGCTGTCTGGCTCTGAGGAGTCAGATGTGTTGAGCATCGAGGCGGGTTATGTGGAGCCTGAGCCATCGCTTCACTCACCCGCTCAAGAGGAGCTAGTGGAGGTTCTGACCCGCGCTGTGGCCAAGCTGAGAATTGACTGGCCACAGGAAGAACCTGAAATTCAGCTGCCCAGTAAGCTGGATGAACGGTTCTTCAGGCGCAGGTCTCAACCTCCACGCCGGGGCTTACCGTTTTTCCCGGACTAGCACAATGAGTTGTGCAAGTCCTGGGTTAAACCCTACTCAGCCAGGCTCTCCAACCCCCCAGCACTCGATTTTGCTAATGTGCTGGGGGCGGCTGAGCAGGGTTATGGGACGCTGCCTCGAGTGGAGGAAGCTCTCGCGAGCTATCTTTCTCCCGAGGCCGCCTCGTCCCTTAAAGCCCCGGTGCTGCCCACCAAGCCATGTCGTGACACATCATCGCTGGTGTGCAGGGCCTATATGGCGGCCGGGCGGACTGGTAGTTCTCTGCACACCATGGCGGTACTGCAGGCCTACCAGGCCGACCTCCTCAAGGAGCTCAACGAGGGTGAGGGTCCGTCTCCGGACGATGTTACAGAACTCAGGAAAGCCACCGACTAGTCGCATCACCAAGGAGACGGCCCGCGCTATCGACCGCTATATGGCTGGTTTGGTGTGTGTGGAGAGATATCTCTGGTTGAATCTGTCAGGGATAAAGGAGAGAGAAAAACATTTTCTCCTGGATTCCCCGATTTCACCTTCTGGCCTTTTCAGCGGCACGGTAAACACCATCGTCGAGAGGTTTCAGGAGGTGAAAAAGCAGTTGGCGGCTTTCCAGCAATACCTCCCTCGTCGGTCCAGCTCCTCGGGGAAGGCTGCCTTAAAGGAGCAGCCTCGGCCAACTGCTAGCTCCTCGCACCGTCAGGTGCAAAAAGAGAGTGTTGCCTCCCGCGCCCCTCCCGAGGGAGCCTGGCAAAGGAGGCGGCGCTCTCACGGTAAGCCTTCCGAGCCGAAGGTCGATCTGAGGACCGTCCTTCAGGCGAAGAAGGCTCCCGCCAAGCAGTCCTAGCTGCGGCTGGACCGCTGAGAACTGTCCCCCCCGGAATGAAAAAAATCAGTGCTGTGTTCCCGCCTACCAAGACGCTTCGGGCCTTACTGGTTTCTCGCACATGCACGCCGCCTCAGTTGCCTCTACAAAGACCTGCGACTGGGCAGCGAACGCGTCCGCCCACCGAAAATCGTTCTCGACTGCTCCCTGCCGGTCAACCGCTTCAGGGGGTCGGGAACGAGTCTCGGCTGACACCCGAGGCCAGCCTCGAGAGGCTGGTTCCCTTAGTAGATTATCTCGGCGCATGGTCATGCCTTCCTAGTGTTTCTACATGGGTGCTGCAGTAGAGCTGGGTTACAGACTTCAGTTCGGCTCTCCTCCCCCGAAGTTCAACGGGGTGGTCCGGACTGTGGTCGGCCCAGAGCAGGTTCGGGTTATGGAACAGGAAGTACAAGCCGTGTTAGCCAAGGAGGCCATAGAACGGGTCCCTCTGGCAGACAGGGAGTCCGGGTTCTACAGCCGGTACTTCATAGTTCCCAAGAAGGATGGTGGGTTGTGTCCGATAATAGATCTCAGGCTCTTGAATCGTTCTCTGAGGAGATTCAGGTTCAAGATGCTCACAATTCCAGCCATCGTGAGTCAGTTCCAGTTCGAGGACTGGTTTGTCACAATAGATCTAAAGGACGCATACTTCCATATTTCCATCCTTCCATGTCACAGGAAGTTCCTGAGGTTCGCTTTTGGGGGCGAAGCGTACCAATATCGGGTTCTCCCCTTCGGCCTGGCACTCTCCCTTCGCACCTTCACCAAGTGTATGGATGCAGCACTGGCTCCGCTGAGACTTCAGGGCATCTGTATACTCAATTACATCGACGACTGGCTTATTCTAGCCAAGTCGCGCAAGATGGCGATTCGGCATCGAGATGTCGTTCTGGCCCACATCAGGTGCTTGGGACTGAGAATCAACACGAAGAAGAGTGTGTTAACGCCCTCCCAGAGGACTATGTTCCTGGGGGTTGTATGGGACTCCACGACGATGCGGGCACAAATGTCTCCTGCGCGTGTGGAGTCCGTACTGGCGATGGTCTCCAGAGTGAAGCTAGGCCGCAGCCTCACTGTGAAGCAGTTTCAGAGACTGCTGGGGCTCATGGCAGCAGCGTCCAACGTTATACCTTTTGGCCTGCTGCAAAAAGGGGAAAACCGTTCCGGATGATCAGGGTAACGCGCAAATGCCTTCGTTCCCTCGTCATATGGAGAAAACCTTGGTTCCTGTCCCAAGGGCCAGTGCTGGGAGCATCGTGTTGCCGGAAAGCCGTTTCAACAGATGCCTCCCTCACTGGCTGGGGCACGGTCATGGGCGGCCGCTTTGCGAGAGGTCTGTGGGAGACCCAGCATTCTTCCTGGCACATCAACTGCCTGGAAATGCTGGCGGTCTACAAAGCTCTGAGGAGCTTTTTCCTGGACCTCCGCGGCCAACATGTCCTGATACGCTCAGACAACACCTCAGCTGTCGCGTATCTCAATCATCAGGGGGGTCTGAGGTCGCGCCCTCTTTGCAGACTGGCACACCAGATCCTCCTGTGGTCCCAGGGGAAACTGTCGTCTCTCAGAGCGATGTACGTCCTTGGGGACCAAAACCAGGGAGCAGACGTCCTGTCAAGGCAGGGGCTGAGGCCCGGGGAGTGGCGACTCCACCCAGAGGTGGTGGAGGCCATGTGCGAGAGATTCGGCCCAGTGGAAGTGGATCTATTTGCGTCTCGAGAGACGTCCCACTGTCCACTGTGGTTTTCTCTCAGGCATCCAGCTTCGTTAGGGCTGGACGCCATGATGCAGACGTGGCCGAGGCTGCGTCTGTATGCATTTCCCCCGATCGCTCTGCTCCCGGGAGTTCTGGAGCGGGTCCGCCAGGAGGGCATCAGCCTTCTCTTAGTAGCACCCTGGTGGCCCACTCGAGTATGGTTCTCGGACATCATAGCACTGCTAGACGGCCCTCCATTGCACATCCCTCTGAGGAGGGATCTGCTCTCGCAGGCAGGGGGCACAATATTTCATCCTCGGCCGGAGTTATGGAACCTCTGGGTCTGGCCCCTGAGGGGGCTCGGTACCTAGAGGCTGGCCTGTCGACAGATGTGGTTGAGACCCTACTCAGCTCCAGGGCTCCTTCCACCAGGAGACTGTACAGCCTTAAGCAGAATGTGTTCTCCACTTGGTGTAGAGAGTGTGAGGTGGACCTAGTTAATTGCCCAGTCTTACCCTGTCCACCCTGAAGGTGTATGTGGCAGACCCTTGGGGAAGCACCATCTGGTTGTACAGTTCCTCCGTGGGGCTCGGAGGATGAGGCCTGCGGCTCGCTCCAGAGTCCCAACCTGGGACCTGGCGGTGGTACTTGAAGTGTTGGCTGAGGCCCCCTTCGAGCCACTGGAGTCGGCTGAGCCGAAGAACCTGACCTTTAAGGTGGATTTTCTCCTCACTATTACCTCTCTCAGGAGAGTGGGAGATCTCCAGGCCTTGGCTGTTACACCAACCTGCCTGGAGTTTGCCCCTGGCGGAGTTAAGGCCATCTCACACCCTAGACCGGGCTATGTACCCAAGGTGCCATCTCATGTGGCACGGTCTTTGGTTCTTCAGGCTTTCCATCCTCCTCCCCATCTGACGGCGGAAGAGGAGAGACTACACCTGCTCTGCCCTGTCAGAGCTTTAAGAATTTATCTGGAGAAGTCTTCCCAGTGGAAAAGGTCAGACCAGTTGTTGGTGTGCTTTGGCTCACCCAAGAAGGGGCTGCCTGCATCTACTCAGACGATCAGTAATTGGATTGTCCAGGCTATAGCCGCAGCTTATAAGGTGCACAATTTGCATTCACCTATGGCCGTGAGGGCCCATTCCACCAGGAGCATGGCCTCCTCGGTGGCACTCCTTTCTGGCATCTCGCTTCAAGAGGTTTGCGAGGCGGCCGGGTGGGCCACCCCACACACCTTCCTAAGATTTTACCGTCTGCATCTCCCGGTGATGCCTGGTGCTAGTGCTCGCATCCTAAGTGTGCCTGGGTTCCAGCTTCACACTAGGACGGGTGTGATTTCGGTGTGGCCTAATGGGTATTAACGTTCCCAGAGTGTTGTCACTCGACGACGCAGTGCGAGTTCCCTCGAAGGGGAACGTCTCGGGTTACGACTGTAACCATTGTTCCCGAGAAGGGAACGAGACACTGTGTCTCGTCGCCACACCTATCACGGACAGCAGAACGCTCGCTTCATCACAA
This sequence comes from Romanogobio albipinnatus, assembly GCA_023566225.1. Taxonomy (NCBI): domain Eukaryota; kingdom Metazoa; phylum Chordata; class Actinopteri; order Cypriniformes; family Gobionidae; genus Romanogobio; species Romanogobio albipinnatus. The sequence continues at coordinate 18,465,808 of CM042260.1, read as the reverse complement.
TAGCTGGTCGACGACGCAGTGTCTCGTTCCCTTCTCGGGGAACAAGAGTTACAGTCGTAACCCGAGACGTTTTCATTGTTTTAGTAAATTTCAATTTTGGGCTGTTTATTCAGATTAGTTAACAAATGCCTTAGGTCTAGCTCCAAATTATGATCTGTTATTAAATTATTATTCCAATGCATTGCATATTTAAAAAATATGTCTAACATTGATATAGAGAAGAGAAATGGTCTGTAGTTCCAGCTGTAACATATTATTGGAATCATTACGGTTAGACATTTTTTATATAATAGAATGTATGATCCAAGAACGTGTTTCGTCAAAAGCAGCCTAAAGTTCTTCAGTGGTCTTAGAATAGCGTGTAGACTGAGATTGTTTCTTTGTGAAGTGATGTTGTTCCCCACAAACCACAGAATACAGAAAACAGAGATGACAAGAATCCTGACATAGACGAGAATGGCAACAATACAATTCGTCAGAGTCCTGGGGTGAGCGGCAGTGTTTATTATCATAATGGCATACTTGTCATAGACTTATTGTAAACTCCTACAAGAAATGTATGATAAGATCATGCTATGATAGTATGAGCTCTGAAAAAAGTCTTAGTGACAATCAGTCATTACATAATAGATCCCCTACTACCAAAATAGTGATTAGCTCCCCTCTCAGGTTACTCCAAAGGGTGTGTCCCTGCAATAGTGTTCTGTGAAACCTCATAAAGCCAATTGTAGAGTATATAATTAATTCCAGATAGGATTCATAACAAACTTAACTAATAGAAATTTCTTTTTTTTTTCTCTGACATTTGACCTTTTAAGGTCATCTACTATGTCACAGCTCAGATCTCCAAGGGGACTTCATCAGTGTCAGAGGAATCAACAGAGCGTGGAGATGCATCACAGTCTCCCCCATCACAGGTGTCACATGTCAATGCTTCTGACCAATCTCAAAGCCAGCTGCAGGTATCGACTAACAAATTTGGTGCCCTCAAAAGTAGCAGCCCAGCCAGCTCTTCTAGCTCTCTGCACCAAAATCAGCTGTTTCGTTCAGCCTCGTTGAATTCAAATCCACCCTCTTCATTGGAAGAAGTTCCAGGCAGCCCAACCGAAGGGAAAGTTCATGTGGTTAAGGCTGCTCAAGTGCAGGTTAGCATAGAGGAGAGGATAGAGTCTCCAACAGCAATTTGCTCACCAGTCTCCTTTGGAGACACCGAACACATTCTTTCTAAAGCAACTCCAGTTGGGCCGGATTTAGCAAATCAGAAGCTTCTGTTTGGTTCATCAAAGGCGAAGGAAAGGAAATTTGAGGAAATGGAGGAAAATGATGAGGCCTTTCTCAGTCCTGATCTGCCAGGAGAAGAGCCACCTCCGCCTCCACCTGATAACTTTGCCTTCATGATAACGAACACCAAGGTACAAGCCCTCTCCACTGGAGAGTACCATCAGCTGGTCGATGCCAAGAAAGGTAGTGTGCAGACGGTAACTGTTGGCAGCAAACGACCAAGTGCATCTGACAGTGGCTCAGCATCAGGAGGTAATGCCAATACCAATGGTCCCCCTGGTGCTGACAACTCCAGTAAAAAGCCAGTTATCATCATATTTGATGAGCCAATGGACATCCACTCAGCTTACAAACGCCTCTCTACCGTCTTTGAATGTGAGGAGGAGCTAGAGCGGATGCTTGCGGAAGAAAGAATAGATGAGGAGAATGAGGAATCCGAGGAAGAAGAATTGACTAGAGGAGCGCAGGTCAAACAGAATGGAGATGGTAGAAATTCTGAAAAAGTTACTGGTTCACATTCTTCTGCAGATGGTCAAGTCATAAACTCCTCATCTTTATCTGAGGGAGGGGCATTAGTAGATGTAAACAGTGATGCAAAGCAAGATGGAAAAAAGAAGTTTAAGTTTAAGTTCCCCAAGAAACAGTTTGCAGCATTAACACAAGCCATTCGCGCTGGAAGTAAAACGGGCAAAAAGACTTTGCAGGTTGTCGTCTATGAGGATGAGGAAGAACCAGACGGAACTGTCAGACAACAAAAAGAGACCAAGAGGTTTGAAATTGCTTGCTCAAAAACAGAGTCCTCAAAATCAAATCCACAGGAACCTAATGGACGAACTGACCAGATTCGTAAGAGTACCTACAAAACCCTTGACAGTCTAGAGCAAACAATAAAGCAGCTCGAAAGCACAATTTGCGAAATGGGCCCGAAGTCTTCAGAAGACCCAGAAAGCTTGGTGAACCCTGAAACACAGGACAACAAGTTTGGAGAGAGTTCGGGGCACTCAGAGAAAGGACTTTCTCCCAAAACCTTAGTTCCTAGGCCAACTTCTGCCAGTAAAGGTCCTGGCCTCCGAAAAAAGACCAAACCACAGCTCCTTCCTCGGCCTGCCATCATACCAACTACAGGGGTCTCAGTCACACCAGTTCCCACCCAGCAGGTCTCTCTTTAGCTCCTACTACCTTAACAAAGACTATGGATCTGTCCCTCTCCTCTTGCTCATAACAGTTCCACCCTATCCGGTGACTCCTACAGATCCTTAGCTTCTCCTGTGGTGGAGGCTACCAACTCTGGGATCTGAACTTTTTAACACCTTCACATAGGGTTTGTTTATTTCTGGCGTGGTGTTTCATGGATAGGCCTTTGTGTGTTCACTGATGGTGCTCTAATCTTGGGTTAAAGTAGCAAACGACTTTCACTTTCATCGTCTTAGAACCACAGTATCACATTGTTTCTGGTTCCTTTTTGTGGGTTCTAAGGCAGTCCTCAAAGAAACTTTGTTGGTATTCTGGGCTGGTTTGCATGCCTCCTCCCTTCTTTTCTGGTATACATCCGCTACAATGTCCACAGATGTGTTGTGCAAGCGTTGTCTTGCTGTGATTTAGTTTAAAACCCAGATGAATATGGCTCTCATTTTTTGTTTCTTTCTTTTTATCCCTTTTCTCTTTTGTTTGGTTTAAATCTTTTTTTGCAGAATGCCAGCGTGGTCTCACCTACTAGTCGGATGCCGGTGCCTGTTTCTGCCAAGGCGCGGCAGCAACCAGGCACCTCAGACAAAGAGAGGGCAACAAAACCGCAAAAGCTACAGGACTCTCAGAGGCAATTTCGCCAGGTAGTCTTATTATAGGACCACTTGTCCAGTCAGAAAGATGCACACACCTAGGCATAGACTAGATAGGAAAGTTAGTTCTTGCAGGGTATATATTGAGAAGGAAAGGAACTAACAAAGAACCTGATGAGACCAAACAATCTGTTCTTTGGCGAAAGGCCCAGTGCCGAAAGCTGTCTTTGAACTGTTGACGTTTTCTTCTGCTACATTTTTTTGAATGGCTGTGACCGAAGGCAAATGACTGTTATCTCATAATACAATCAAATGCTTCTGCATGTTTGCTTTGCTTGTGGCTTTGGTTGCTTTAGAAGACAAACTAATTTTACAATAGTGAAAGAAAGATATAAAAACACTACAGCCACTGCTTACCTAACACGTTGGATGCTAAGACTAAGGTCTCTTTAACTAAAAACACTGACATCTAACCCTTACACACTCCAATGCCTGTGACAATTCCCCTGCAAGTCAGGATGCTTCTCTACTTAACCCATGTTTGGACCCTTTCCCTGTTTACCTCTCGGAGGAATCCCCAAACCCTGGCCCCACTGCCCACGGTCCACAGATCCACTCTGTCCCATTTATCCCATGGATGCCTTTCCAAATTGTACCTCCTCTATTCCTCCTGGAGCCTCTTATGGTCTTAAGTACTGGTTGGTTGCATTTACACTGCACATTACTCACTCTAAAACAAATAATCCTACCATCTTTCATCTTCCCCCTCCTTTCCATCTGACAGTCTACTTAAAGTGATATTTTCTGTTTTCTCACCTTGTAGACAGTGCCAGTGTGTGTGCCTTTAGTACTTTCATTTACATATGTAGCTTCTGTGTCTTTGATAATCTGTCGTGATTAACTGTAGATCCCAGTAGTATGATTTTAAACTTGCTTAGAAATTTTTCGTATTTTAGTCAAGATCCCTTTGTTGACAATCAGTGTGTTTTGGCATCTTTGTTCGCAGGCTAATGGAAGTGCTAAAAGATCTGGAGGAGATCCCAAATCCACTTCTCCTACTGTGCCTGCTTCTAAAATTCCTGCTTTTCCCTCTAGTACGGGAAAAGGCTTGTCCCAGTCTGATTCTACTAATATTGTTAATTCTTCTCCTTTATCTTCCTCCCTTCCCGCTAGCAAATCTTCTATCCCTCCTCCTCGATCCAGTTCCACCCCCTCATCTCATATCCCCTCCCTTTCTAATGGTTCTTTAAAATTTGCCCCTCCCACTCACAGCACTAAAGGCCTCTCTATTCCCATGCAGACACAAAATGGTCGACCTTCCACCTCTTCTTCCTCTTCCTGTTCCCACTCCCCTTTGTCCCCGACTATGTTGAGTCAGAGTGCGAAGAGTATCCGTACCATTCACACACCCAGCTTCACCAGCTACAGTCGGCCGCACAATGGGAGTGCCGGTAAATCAGCTATCCCAACAGTAACTGTCGCTAAGGATGCTGCGTAAATTGCTTTGCTGCTTTGCAACCATTTGTTTATCTCTTAATGAGGTGGAGTCACTCCTGATTTACTTTCGATTCACTTTTTAAGTTGTTTTTGTGATTTTATTTGTCTGAACAGATAATATTGTTACATCAAAGTGAACTTTGTTTTGGCATGACATTGGCTATTGCATGTTATTATTTTCTATGTTCAATTGAATGGCCATCCTCCATTATTCAGTGTTTTAAACTTGAATCTCTGCAAATCATAAACATGTAAAAAGAAGTTTTATTTTAAAAAGTAAAAAGTTTAATTGCAGAGAGCAGGCTCTTGATCAAGGATTTTACAGAGCACTTCATTTGAAAAGAATATTTATTTTTCATACAAGTTGAAGAGAGGCTAATAAGTATTAAAGTTAACGTAATAAAAATTATGTAAACAATGTTTTGGTTATAGCATCCTCTAAATGATTGTAGATTATTTTCATTTTGCATTTTTAAATAAATTGACAGACATTGGTTGTAGCCATAATAAGTGATAAAGTACTGTAAGTATACTAACCATTAACACAAAATTTCAAACATTATCAGATTTTTTTTTGTTGTCTTTCTTACATGCACTGCCAATGTCTTTAAGATTTATTGTTATAAATTGACAACAGTTTTTCAATGAACAGTTGTCTGTCTATTCAGTAGTTGTGCCTACTTGCCAAAGTTTGTAATTTACATTCTTACAAATGACTATACATACTGTGTTAGACACTATTGTACATTTAGGATAGGTTATACCTGGCTTAACCTACCCATGTCAAAAAATCCTTGATTTACCCATGCAGTTTATGGCTCTTAAATTAATGAGTGTTGATGTCTAAATGTAAACTAAAAATTGTAGTGATTGATAAAATTGCTCTCTACTTCACATGTATATACTGTAACATCTCTATTTCAGAGATTGTCTTTAGTTTTGTTAACATATTGTACCAAAGTTTATTTCTATGCATGCCTATACAAAATTGTAGAGCGAGAGAATGTAATAGAAGAAAATCATGCTTGCACAGACAGATTTTGTAAATAAATGTTTTCTTTGGTTTTGTATAGCTTTAATTGCAGAAGCAATCTGTGCAAAACAGTGTAGGTATTAAAACAATAAAGTTCTGCATGCTTGCCGTTTACATGGCCTCTCGGCTATGGTTTCTCCACTTCAACACTGCAAGTCCTTCTATTAAACATTTTGGCAGATAGTTCAGGTGACTTGTGTTTTTTTTTATCACATATATTGTCTTTTACACTTTCATAGTAATGACATTCTAGTGACATTCTTGTAAAGTACACATGTTGTGAACTCTACATTTGGACACATTTCACTGAATGAATGTAATGTGTGCAGAAATATTGCACAAATGAGTTGTTTTAAATATCTGTAAAATCCCAATGCTTCCATTTGTGTTAATTTATAGTTACAATGATGTTACTGTTATAATAAAATGTTTAGTAGTACCGTATACTGTAGGCGTGTCCAAACTACTGTAGCTGTTTTACAATTATTTTATAATATAATAAACCTAAGGGGATTTACACACATAAATTCAACTTTACTGTAAATGTGAACTATGCCAGGTTTGTCTTATGAAGTTGCAATCATCACATACAGCAGGTATGAGACCAGTAGAGGGTGATGTGTGTTAATGGGGATTTCCTAAAAAGGCTGATTCTATTTTAAAAGAGTTCACGTCTGTGCATGTCAATTTTTTTTGTGACACCTACGAGAGGTCAAAGCCTATGACTAAATGAGGAAACATATGAGTGTATGCAGACAACATTCAGAAGTCAATTGCCAAACGAGGTGTTTATCATTATGTGCTGGCTGCTGAGGAAGTCTCTAAACCTTCTAGTAAGTACTTTGACATTTACTTTTTTTTATTATTATTATTATTGATTTTAACATTTACCTTACTGAATATTAGTTGACTTGAAGTGCAGAGTAAGTTATTTCCAATTTATATATATGTATGCACAAACCTTATTACTTAAAAATGCTCTGAGATATTGTTGTATCTTGCTTGTTTTAAAATAATAATAATGCAGTATTATCGTAGATTTATAAGTTATATAATAAAAATGGATCTTTTAAAGGGATAGTTCAGCCAAAAAATGGAAATTCTGTCATTAATTACTCACCTCATGTCGTTCCAAAGCCATAAGACATTCGTTCATCTTCGGAACACAAATTAAGATATTTTTGATGAAAACCGAGAGTTTTCATAGACAGCAATTAACACTTTCAAGGCCCAAAAGTAGGGTTGCCACTCGTCCCGTATTTACAAGCAAAATGACGTGTCCCGTATCAAACCAATACGGGACGCGATTTGTCCCGTATTTTTACACAGGTCCACACATAGTTCAATAAACACATACGGATTTTGCAGTGTGGAGAATACTGATTGCAAATATAAAGAAATCAATTTCAAAATAAGTAGTACAGGAGCTCATTTGTGCGTGATTGTGTTTTAGTTGCCGGAGTCTCGAGAACATGCGCTGTGCCAGTGTGCCTGCAAACTTGCGAGGTGTTTTAAAAACATGTCGAGCTCGCGTCGCGTCCGCCGTTTGAACGCAAGATCTCCAGATATAGAGCTGAATATCAAAAAGGTATCAATGGGTCTGTCCAGTAACTCAAAATGAACCTCAGGCCTACTGCACCCTTTATGAGAAGCACTTCAGTGTCTCAGACTGTCTGACACATCCGTGCTTCTAAAGGTAGGCCTATAGTTTTTTTAAATGGATAATATATTAATATAATATTCCATACATTATCAGAGCTTGGCAGACAGAATTGTTATTTTTTAGACAGGTTAATTAATAGATTATAGCCTTATAAATGTTATTATTAATTTATATTAATTTTATTCATCATACATAATACATAATTTGATATTTGATTAATATTTGTATTTGACATTTATTTAATATTTGACATAATTAATATTTGACATTTAAAAAAATATTTAGATAAAAATGGGACAAATAATTACATGATAATATAGTCATAATTTAAGTAAATGAATAAAATTAAAGCTGCAAGCAGCATTTATCGGGGTTCAAGCAGTTAAGGCCTTTAAGCACACAAGCATCAAAAGACATTAAGTTTTATTTAGCAAGCATTTAACAACTGCCATCATAGATGAAAAAGTCAATTTACAGCCTATACAGGCAGTTTACCATAGGAAATATATGGTTTTAAAGCGTTTTTACAGTTATAGCACCTTTTGCCTGAGTCTTCTTATAGTCTTGCCTGATCTCCACCACTTTTATTAGTAGTACTCAAAGTGTGCCCATACTGTATATATGTGTCAGATTTGTTGTAAATATGTCATTTTAATAAGGAGTTTATACAATTATATTCAGTGGCGTAACGAACGAGCCAACACCGGGCCCTTAAGTAGGATTATCAAGGCGGGCCCCAGTCCCAATTCAAAACAAATTTCATCACAATCCATCATTGTTCGTTTCAAACATGTGAGAGCATCAACATGATCCATAGGTGAAATTGATTGGATTTAATTAATTTTTTTGTCAGTTCCTATCATAATTTTAACATTTTGGCGTTATTGTTTAGCTATTTACCTATGTTTTCAAATTTCCTTAGGAGGTCACTCCTGTGAAAAAAACACGGGCTTGAAACTTCTAAGGCTCCTTCAAGGCATTGTGCCAATGACGTATACTGAGTTTTTTGAGATACACCAATGTTCTCATAGACTATCATGGCACCCTGGACAAAGACACTGCATGCCAATTTTCAGCAGACTAACGGTTGGGTGCCCTTATAGCTATTTTCATGATTTATTTCACTGTTATAGCGCCAACAAGTGGCCAATTGTCACGATTTTTTTCATGTCAACTCAGATTGAGCTTATGAACATGTGTCCCAAGTTTTGCGAAAATATTTCTTTCCGTTCACAAGTTATAACCGTTTTATAGTGCCACCAAGTGGCCAATTGTCATGATTTTTTTCAAGTGAAGATGTATCCCAAGGTTAGCAAAAAAATCTCTTTCCGTTCACAATTTATAATCATTTTAGTAAAAATGGCCCTGGTGCCATCAAATATTTTGGTTCCCCTTATCGTCCGTTAACTGAAATTTTGAAGTTTTTGGATGATTATTGATTTTTGGACTCCAGAGAATAGTCTTGCAGTGGTTTGATTCCGATCGGGCCAAAAACCTAGGAGAAGTCAGCAAAAATAGGTTTTTCAAAAAACTGCAATTTACTCGAAATTGGCGCCTGAAGGGCGAGCAAATCTGAGATCGCCATTTTGTCCGCCTTGAGCCAAGGATTCCAACGATATAAGACACTTGATCCTGGGACAAACAGTCTAAGAGTTATGAGCAATTTTGAACTTTTGGTTGCTGTAGCGCCACCTATGGGCCATTCGGGGTCATACTCTGATAGGTTGTCCCCAAACTGAGGCCTACCATCTGGCCAGGTTTCATGTCTCTAGGCCTTACGGTTTGGCCTGCACGATGTGTTTTACGAAACCTTACAATTACAATAGGGTTTCAGCATTTCATGCTTGAACCCCTAATAAGAATGAAGGCTTTTTGCCAGTTATAGCGCCACCTATGGTCCGATCTCCATGAAACTCTGCATGCTTCCTCACCATGTTCTGACACATATGCTCATCAATTTTGGTGGAGTTCTGAGATTTCATTTGGGATTTATAGGCTTTTTAGTGTATTTTGCCACACCCCTTTTCTAAATGACCCTGTTACAGCCACCCAAATGCAAAAGTTCAACTTTTTTTCAATAATTATTGATCTAGAGTGTCCAGAGAATTGTCCTAGACTGGTTTGGTTCCGATCGGGCAAAAAACCAGGGACTAGTTCGCAAAAGTAGGTTTTGGACAAATTTCGACATAGCAGAAAATGTTCCCTGCCTAAATCAAAATCTGAGATAGCCATTTTGTCCGCCTTGAGCCAAGGATTCCAACGATATAAGACACTTGATCCTGGGACAAACAGTCTAAGAGTTATGAGCAATTTTGAACTTTTGGTTGCTGTAGCGCCACCTATGGGCCATTCGGGGTCATACTCTGATAGGTTGTCCCCAAAGTGAGGCCTACCATCTGGCCAGGTTTCATGTCTCTAGGCCTTACGGTTTGGCCTGCACGATGCGTTTTACGAAACCTTACAATTACAATAGGGTTTCAGCATTTCATGCTTGAACCCCTAATAAAAACATTTTTTTTTTTTAATTCAAAAAAGTGATTACTGGTTCAGAATGACTGCTTAAAGGGACAGTTCACCCAAAAATAAAAATTCTGTCATCATTTGCTCACCCTCAAGTTGTTCCAAACATGTATACATTTCTTTGTTATGTTGAACACATAGGAAGATTACCGTGGAAATCAATGGTGCCCTCAAAGCAGCCTGCGTACAGGCTGAACTTTGAACTTTCTTCAAAATATCTTCTTTTGTGTTCAGCAGAACTCGTACAGGTTTGGAACATCATGAGGGCGAGTAAATGATGACAGAATTTTCATTCTGGGTGAACTATCCCTTTAAAGTGCACCAAATAGGCTACTAAAGAGTTATTTTGAAATAAATAAAATCAAATGTAAAATAATATAAAATGTGTTCTGTTGCAAGTTCACATACTTGATCTCATGTTTTCTTATATGGTTTATTATTGAGCTTTCAAATTGTAAATGTTGAAATAATCATTTCATGACGTATTCTTTATGTCTGTCCGTTATGCAATTGTTTTTTTTGGGGGGGGGCGGGTGGGTGTCATGAATGGGTGTCCCTTATTTTGCCACACTGAAGGTGGCAACCCTACCCAAAAGGGTAGGAAAGACATCGTTAAAATAGTCCATGTGTTCAAACTTAATTTTATGAAGCAACGAGAATACTATTTGTGGGCAAAAAAAAAAAAAAAAACGACTATATTCAACAAAAATAACGACTTTATTCTACAATTTCGTTCTAGCCTGTGCCAGTCTCTCCTACGCAGTTTGCGTCCTGCGTCATCATCACACATGCTCACGTGAACAGCATCGGCTGCCGTAAAACTCGAAAGTGCTGCACTATTTACCAGAAGCAGACAGTAGTGAAGTATTTTTACTCTGCCCAAGTACATTTTTCAAGTGTCTGTAGTCACCGGCGGTGCCAGGGGAGGTCTTGGGGGGTCAAGACCCTCCTAAAAAACGCCTTGACCCCCCCACCCTCTTATATCCAGGATAAAGATTTAAAAATGTTTCTCTTCAAACTACGCAGAACAATAATAATTAATAATTTATTCGACATATAAACATAAGAATCACTGCAACGCCCCATGAATGTCGCTGCGCCTTGCAGAGCCGTAACTTATGGCGGACCCTGGTGCAGCCACAAATATCATAACTAGCCTATCTATACTGTAATTAAGACATATATTCAAAAAATGTATTAAAAACAGAAAGACGGGCTTAGACTTCTCAAAGGCCTCAGAAACAGGCCAGTGGCTTCGTTATGCACGTCAATACATTCCCGACGATCTTGGTTTGCTTCTTATTTATTAAATATACAGCCATTTAGTGGATGAAACCTTGATCAAAATTAAAATACAATTTATAGAAAACGAAATTCACTTTAAAGAAATTATTTCTGCAAAACAACATTCAATAAAAATCATGTCTGACCCCACTCCATGTCTCCAGACATATTGCGCGTCTTTTAGCGCATCTTACTCATGCTGCTCACTTTTCATCATCAACATATGAAATTAAAACAATAATATAATAGGCTAATATTTAAACATATAGCCTAACTATGAATCTAAATAGGCTACGTTTTGCATGTAGCCTACTCCACTCCAAACGCTTCAAAAATGTATTTTGTTTATTAAACTCAAAGTTTTTAATTTCAAATTTAATTTCTAAATTAATTTCATATTTCCAACAAATGAAATTCCGAGCCAAAATAACGAAGTGGTAAAAAATAAATAAATAAATATATATATATATATATATATATATATATAATAATAATAATATAATAATAATAATAATATATATATATTAAAGAATTTGCAGGCGCTTTCGTCGGCTTGAGTATAGGCTATAAGACGCGCAATATGTCTGGAGACATGGAGTGGGGTCAGACATGATTTTTATTGAGTGTTGTTTTGCAGAAATAATTTCTTTAAAGTGAATTTCGTTTTCTATAAATTGTATTTTAATTTTGATCAAGGTTTCATAAACTAATTGCCTGTATATTTAATACATTTGAAGCAAAATAAGAACGCCGGGAATGGATTGATGTGCGTAACGAACTCACTGGGCTGTTTCCGCGGCCTTTGAGTAAGGCTGAAAGCGTCTTTCTTTTTAATACATTTCTAGAATATATGTATTACAGTATAACATACAATATAGAACAGTAGTCCTATTATAGATATTTATGATATTTGTGCACCGTCCGTGATTTCTAGGTTAAAGTTATGCCACTGATGCGAACATGAGCGGTCCAATGCACCTGTTACCCGTGGCTGTTATGAACTGCAGGCTACATCAATAAATTACAATACTTTCGTGCTATGGGCATTGCCACTGATACAAGCAGCGGAAGAGCCTATTTTACGCTGAGCTTGCTTCTGCTTTTCAGACATGGAAGTGTGACAAACGCACATGGGCAATATGAATTATCTTATGTGGATACAGGCATATTTTGTAGACATCACTGTACAACACATGTCCTTATTAGGAGAAAATATATGTAGTTTTAACAAGAAAAATATGTTGTTTTAACGACATAACATCTCGTTATTACGAGAAAAGATGTGTTAAAACGACATATCTCATTATTATGACATAATTGAGTGAAAAAAATAATATGTATGTGGCAGCAATGCATCACCGTAATGCGTCACCGTAGCTATAGACCTAAGGGGAAAATCCAAATTTCACAGTCTATTCATCATCAAAGTAAAAATGCAGTCAAGCAAATCGAAAAAGTTATTTGGCTCAATTTATATTTTTGTTGTTTAGTAGCAGTAATATGCAGTTATTGGCCATGTCCACTGTTTTTTTTTTTTGTTGGTTTTCATGAGACCCCCCTTGAAATGACCAGGACAATCAAAATTGTCTGGAGCCGCCACTGTCTGTACTTTATCAGTGTTTTTCTTTGTAAAACTTTTACTTCACAACATTCCAAAGCACAATATTGTACTTTTTACTGCACTATGTTTCATAATGAATATAATTTAATACTTAATTACATAAAACATTTAGTACTTCATTATTTTTACTTAAGTAAAAGTAATTCAAAGTTTTAATTGAGTGCAAGTAAGAAAGTACTATTTTTTTTATGTATTTAAGTATTAAAGGTAAAAAATATATATATTTATGAAACGTAGTGCAGTAAAAGTGTGAAATTGCTCTTTGGAATGTAGTGAAGTAAAAGTTTTCCAAAGAAAATCACTGATAAAGTACATATAGTTGAGTAGAAGGTACAAAATTATTTACAATGTCAACAGCATAGGAGTCTGACAGACAAGAACAACATTTTTGAATAAAGACGTTATTTTTGTTTTTGCACACAAAAAGTATTCTCGTTGCTTCATAAAATTAAGGTTGATCCACTGGAGTCACATGGACTATTTTAACAATGTCTTTACTATCTTTCTGGGCCTTGAAAGTGTTAATCAAATAGTTGTCTATGGTGCCTGAGAGCTCTCGGATTTCATAAAAAAAATATCTTCATTTGTCATGAACGAAGGTCTTATGAGTTTGGAATGACATGAGGGTAAGTAATTAATGACAGAATTAACATTTTTGGCCGAACTAACCCTTTAATTTCATAGAATTATGTTAGAAATATGAAATATGTTTCAATGAAATATGTTCTTCGAGATGTTTTAAAAATCATTTACACACATTGTGTCACTTTCTGCAGTTGTTGAGAAAATAATATTGCTAAAACCTGACTGTCTGATACTTATTCTGACTATTTCCGTTCTCCAAACAGCAGATCATTCACAAAGTATAGACTTGCAATATGTCGAATCACACTGTGGAGGGGATTTACCTCAGCTCTCATGTGGAGAACATCCTGTTCGCAGCCTTCTACGTTGTCATCTTCATCCTCTCAGTCCCGAGCAATGCCTTGGCTCTTTGGGTGTTCTGCCACAACAACACCAACAACACCCCTTCCAAAGTGTTTCTGAAGCATCTGGCTATAGCGGACTTGTCTTACATCTTGGTGCTCCCCATGCGAATGATCTACCACATGTCAGATGGTCACTGGCCTCTTGGTGAAGGGGCCTGTCGCGTGGTGGGTTTCCTGTTCTTCGTCAACCTCTACTGTAGCATGTACTTTATGACCTGCATTAGTGTAGACCGTCTGTTGGCTTGCGTCTTGCCACACAAAACTCTGAATCTGAGAAAGACCATAAATGCCATAGTGGTCTGTGCGGTCCTGTGGGTCATGGCGACCATTTCCATGGTGCCTGTCCTGTTCTCCAAAAACGCAGCGACTAAACATTGGCAGAATGTTACAGTGTGCAAACATCTGTACATAGAGAAGTCCTCCAATCCCACCGGCGCAGTGGTGTCCACTGCTATTGCATTCATGATACCTCTGGTCACCCTGAGTGTTTCTTACATTCTCATATTTTGGAAAGTCAAGCAAATGACTTTTCAAGAAAGGACGCCTACTCAGCGTAAAGCAATGAGAATGATCGTACTTACAGTGGTTAACTTTTTGATTGCATTTGTGCCCTATCATATCCACCGATTTGTCTTTATCATACAGCATGATGACATGTCAAGGTCAGAATCCAAGAGACAAATGCTGTATTTGGGAAATCGAATCACCTCTGCTTTAACATGCATGAGTGGCGTGTTGGATCCTGTCATGTACTTCTTTCTGGCTAGAAATTACCAAGAGACCCTTCTGCAGCTTTGTGGTAAAAACGTCAACGTGGAGCATTCCACCGCATGATCAAGAAAGGCCACGATATCTTGTCAGCTGTTAAGGCATAACGAAACGCAGTTTCTGTAAAACAAATGTTTAAAGTGAAAGTAGAAGTGGAAAAAGTATGTCTGGTAATAGTTGAGGTTCATGACCACAATCATTCAGAAAACTCCCATCCCATTGTACATCCCATTTCCAGATTACAAGATGACTGTATCTCATATGACATACATATGACAAGGCTATCTTTGTGTTTATTTAATTTTATATAATTTATCAATATTTTTATTAATAATATTTTATACATTTTATCAATATTTTATCTATAATTGATCATATATAATTTTTGTATAAAGCTACTTTTAGATGTTCAGATCTGAATAAAATATTCTTTCAAAATCTCACTTCTTTCAATGTCCTCACAAACATATTTAAACACAATTGTTGCACATTGTTTGGTTCTTTGAGGTCATTATTATATAATTTTATTAGAATTTTTAAATTGCATGGTTGATTGTTCCTTGAACATTTTGACCATTTTATTTCCAATTTGGAAAGGAATAACAGGAAAGTAAAAGATGGCTTTTTTCTGCTTTTTAAAAAAAAATTACAGCTCGATATCCTTTTTTACATTTATGCATTTTGGCAGACGCTTTTATCCAAAGCGACTTACATTCAAGATACACATTTTTACATTTGGTCAGTTCTTGCTTTCCCTGGGAATCGAACCCTTGACCTTGGCGTTGTTAGCGCCACACTCTACTGTTTGAGCTACAGGAAAGCTATGGCTTAAATATTTCATTCGCATATATAGGCACACTGAAACACCACTTTCATCTTCTGTATGGCATTAACAGCACTGCTGTGTTTACGCTTTAAAAAAACAAAATATGTGTCGCAAAATATTTGTAAACAACAAACAAACAAGAGGTTAGGCCTATTCCTTTCCAGATAAGAAAAAAAATGATCAAAGCGTACACTAACATTAATGCCATAGTTGTTTAGTTGTTTATTGGGGACCTATTATGCAAAATTCACTTTTACATGGTATTTGAATATACAGTTTGTGTACAAAACCACCCTATAATGGTAAAAATCCACCCACCTTTTTTAATCCCCTTAAATCATAAGCAATATCTCAGAACAAGCCATTTGCACTGCAGTTCCCTTTCGAGAGTACACTTCGTATTGCGTAGCATACGCTAGGGGGACTCCTTTCCCTCGAGAATATGAAGCAAAAATTATATCCATAATTTCATAATGTAAAACGCAGTGCCGCTGCACAGCAAATACAGCAGAGCGTGTCTGCGCGCTGATTGGCTGTGCTACGGCAACTGCAGGGACCTATGGCGCAAGCGCTGAAGGGGGAGATCCAATCAGGTGCTGACTGAGCTCCTGCCTGAAAACCTGATCGAATTTGCATATTGAGTCTATAAAAGACCCTGTCTCACCAAAGGAAATCAGATTAAATCTCCTTCATGCGAACGCTCCACTTCGCTGATCTCCGGAATTGAAGCAACCGTCGAAAAGGCAACCAGCGGAACTCTGCAGCCTGAGGACGCCGGATTCCCGTGATTCCGCCTTCAGCCATACTACTGTTTCAGCTGCGCCATCCGGCGATTATATCCTTTTTACTAAACTGACGAGTGTTGTTTCAAATGTCTCGTCCCACGTGCTCCTCGTGTAGAGGCCCTCTCTACGGCGGGGATCGTCACATTATCTGTGCCAGGTGTCTTGGCCGAGACCACGCCCTGACCGCACTCTCTCAGGTCGGCTGCCTGGAGTGTGACGAGATGGAGCTACTGACCTTGCGAGCTCGGCTAGCCCTCTTTGACATCAACCCCGCACCTAGCGCTCTCCCCTCTGGTCCGCGCAGGAAGAAGCGTCGCGACCAGAGAGCCCCGGAGCGAATAGAGCACACGCCGGAATCCCCGCATGCCTCGACTTCGCCCGTTCTGTTCACCCAGGATGACCAGCGCCCCTCTCATGCAGCGGCCTGCTCCGTCTCGTTTGGTGGACCAGACATGGAAGAGGAAGAAGGGGAGGACAGTATTTCTGTGTCAGCGACCGAGTGGTCTAGTTCTGTCTCGGAGCCCCACACTTCGACGTAGACCACCACTAGCGTCAGAGCCAGCGTCGAGAGTATCCCCACAGTGTCACTAACACAGGCTCCCTACTAATAGGCGGCCCGCCCCCGAAATTAATTCAACCCCTAGCCATAAGGGCCCAGGCCTGGCAGGTCATCCCTGGTATATCAACATGGGTGGTTACTCGCTACAGGTTACTCGCTACAGTTCTTCCGCTACAGTTCTTCCGCTTTCGTGCCGTGGTCGAGACTTTGGTGAGAAGCAGCGTAAGTCACGTGCTTCGCGCCGAAGTGTTGAAACTGTTAGAAATGGGAGTGGTGGAGAAAATCCACCCAGCGTTAAGCGAGTCAGGCTTTTACAGCCGCTATTTCCTCGTCCCGAAAAAGGATGGTGGTCTCAGACCCATTCTAGACCTCAGACGTTTGAACAAAGCGTTGATGACGCGCTCGTTCAGAATGTTGACCATGAAACAAATCCTTCGCCCGGGGGATTGGTTCTGCACTGTGGATCTGAAAGATGCTTACTTTCACATTCAAATAGCACCCTATCACAGGCCATTCTTGAGATTCTCCTTCGAGGGGCAAGCTTATCAGTACACAGTCCTGCCATTCGGTGTATCGCTGGCTCCCCGCACTTTTACGAAGTGCATGGACGCAGAGCTAACTCCCCTCAGACTACGGGGAATGAAAATACTCAACTACCTCGACGACTGGCTTATTATAGCCCAGTCGGAGTCGCACTTGGTAACCCACAGATCCTGGCTCCTCAACCACTTAGAATGCTTGGGTCTCAGGATTGTAATAATTTCACTTTTGGGCCCAAACAAGGGACGCCAATTATGTAGTGATTTTACCTTCGTCCATCCAAGGACGTTGAGGAAGGTAGTGATTGGTACTCACGTCACCGCAGACGTTGTGATTTTTGGATCACACGTCACTTAAGGTGTGGTTATGAGTACATCAGATGACCACCTTCCCCCTCTCTTAGTTTGGGACACTAATCAAGGTCTTTTACCTTGGCTCTATGAGAACGCTCCAAACGAGAGGCGGTTCAATCATTTTAGATTGAATGTAAAGTGGGGAGAGTTGGTCAGCTGATTTATCTGAAAGACTGGTGAGATTTCTAACTTGTAGAGCCTTTTCTGTATTCCAAATCAAAATCAAATCACTTTATTTGTCACTCTACCATGTACACAAGTGCAACAGCAGGTGAAATTCTTAGGTGCAGTTCCGAGCAACATAGTAGTCATGACATGACATGTACAACATTTAAGCAACATCAGATTACATCATCTGATGCGCACACAATTACTCACAGCACAGTATACACTACAATAAACAATAAATAATTTACACAATGTGAGTGTAGTTCTCACAGCTTTAAACAATATACACATACTTACAATATACATATGCTTAAAACAATATACACTAAACATACATTAAACAATAACAGTATACATTAAGCTATAGTAATAATATACAATGTACAGTATACAATATGTTCACAAATTGAAGTCCAAAGTGCAATAGATGCTGTATGATAAATAAATGTGTATATAATGTGTGTGTATCTACAGTGGGTTGTGCTGAGTGATATTCTGTCCAGTGTGTGTTATGATACTGATGGATCAAGAGTTAAGTAGTCTGATTGCTTGTGGGAAGAAGCTGTTCTGGAGTCGGCTGGTGCGTGTTCTGATGCTGCGGTACCGTCTGCCTGATGGCAGCAGTGAGAGCAGCCCATGGTTCGGGTGGCTAGAGTCTCTGATGATCCTCTGAGCTCTCTTCACACACCGCCTGGCGTAAATGTCCTGGAGGGAGGGAAGCTCACCTCCGATGATGCAGCTGGCCGTGTGCACTACCCTTTGCAGGGCCTTGCGGCTGCGGGCGGTACTGTTGCCGTACCAGGTGGTGATGCAGCCAGGCAGGCTCTCAGCAGGCTCTCGATGGTGCTGCTGTAGAAGCGTGTGAGGATGTGGCGGTTCATTCCAAACCTCCTCAGCCGTCGCAGGAAGAAAAGGCGCTGATGAGCCTTCTTCACAACGGCCTCAGTGTGGACGGACCATGAGAGTTCCTCTGTGATGTGGACACCGAGGAACTTGAAGCTGCTGACTCTCTCCACCGGTGCTCCATCGATGGTGATGGGGCGGTGTTCTCTCTCATTCCTCCTGAAGTCGACCACCAGCTCCTTGGTCTTGCTGACGTTGAGGGAGAGGTTGTGCTCCTGACACCACCGTGTCAGAGTGTGCACCTCCTCTCTGTAGGCCGTTTCATCATTGTCGGTGATAAGACCTACCACCGTCGTATCGTCAGCACAAGTAAGACACAATTGTAATAAAATAGATTTTATTAACAAAAGATAAACAAGAATAACTAACACCACTACTAAATGAATACAATGAATGGTAAAAGAATAAAGTGCATAAGATATATAAAATACATGTGGTTAAGTTGAGTGTGGCTATGGAAGAGTTGCGTTATCTTATGGCCAGATAAACTGTTATTTCTCTGAAACTAAGGTGAAAAACCTTATTATGCATCAAACAAATAAACAAAAGTTATTTGTTATTAACTAGCATCAGTTAATTACATCTAATGTAAATTAGAAAATCATATACTGATATATACAACAATGCCAAGGTTTCTGGAAAGAGGTTTGGTTAAGTGATATTTACGTTCCACTTGGTTGAGTAAGCAGTCCGATGGAGGTGACTTCTTCCACTGGTTATGCTGGGTGACAATGCAGTGGGAAAGGAGCTGGAATCCGTTTCAACAGTCTTGAACACGAAGATCTGTGGGATGCTGATCTCCTGGAGCACCAAAGGGTCCTAAAATCTGGAACACGCAGATGAGGCCCTGAAGTAGGTGCAGAAGGTCCTTAATCTGGAACACGCAGACGAAGGAACCTCAAAGTGAAGGTTTGCTCTCCTGAGCTTAACCTTGTTGCAAATGTCTCTGTGTGTCTTCTGACTCTGTGGGTCAGACACTCAGGACTTGGTCAATCCGCTTTGGTCTCTCTGGCATGGAGACTCGGGACATGCTGTAGTCTCGCTGGACTAAAACTCTGAACGTATTGGTTGTTAATGTCTCTTTCCTCACAGGCTGGAGGCTCAGAACGTGGTCATATCTGTTGCTGCCTCACAAGCTGTAGATTCAGATCCTTGGATCTTTTGTTGTCTTTCTGGATGAACCAGAGGCTCAGAACTTGGTTGCTCTGTCACAGTCTTATCCTCGCGGGACAGACTCAGAACTTTGTGAACTGTTTGTCTCTCTCAAGGAGAAACTCAGAACATTACGGTGTATCTGTTATGTCTCTCTTGAAGGGAGACTCAGAACAAGGTGTGTCTGTTGAAAGGGTACCTTTATCCTTTTCCGAATAGGAGGAGATTGCATTTTGGCGCTTCTCCATTCCAGTGTTGTGATTGGCTGCTGGCATCAGAGGGGGCTCACCGTGTGGCTCACCCTCCCTTCTCCTGTGAAACTCATTTGCATACTGTACACAGTTAGACGTCTTTAAAGTGTCTTTAAAGTTTACCAATGCATTCTCACTTTCCAAACCACCATCAGAATACCCTTGGCAATATTCTAAACAAATAGAATCCAAACATGATGGGAAAAGATTGAACTGTTCGTTCATTTGTTCATTAACAGCTGATTCTGTGTAAGATGTTGCATTACAAATAGCTGTCACTGAGAATACTTATTTCTCTGAATAAGTATTAAATGGATGTGTGTAGTTTACATCAGTCTTAAGGTTTCCAAACATAGTCATGACTGGATTTGGATAGATCATTTAGGTTTTTCTTTCACCCACTACTGCTGAGGTCCTGTGGAATTTTTATGGCAGTCGTAGACCAGGACACTAGGGATTTGGGTGAAGGGCAGAAACTGCATGTGGACCAATGAGATGTCTTGTCCTTCCTAGGCTTGGTACAAGAGGTGGTCCTTTTGGCCTCTAAGAGGTGTCTGGCTGTTGTCCAAGCATCTTTATCTGATGGCGTTTGTTTGTGTCAGTCTACCAAGATCCAATCAAAATGTAGCAAACCTTTGTCCACTGTTATGGATAGAGAGGGGCCCGGCCATAAACTGGGCCCTGGAATGTCCTGTCCACTACAGGATCAACATAGAGAAGAGCTCACTGTCAGCAACTCAGAGAGTCTCCTTTCTGGGTACAGTCATAGACTCAGTACGCCCGCGTTTCACCCCGCGTGTGGCACTCCGGTCAGTTGTGCATCAAAGTGAACCACAGCTGCATCAAAGCTCTGGCTCCTTGGAAAGCGACCAACTGGTATCAGTCGGGTGTGAGCATGGGTACAGTTTCAAAATGGAAAGTGGTATCGACAGACACGTCCAACCTAGGTTGGGGTGCTGTACACGAGGGCATGCCAGTCTCCGGTCTTTGGACAATGTCGGAGAAACAGCTGCACATAAACTGCTTAGAAATGAAAGCAGTCATTCTTTCGTTAAGAGCTTTCCTCCCTTACTTAAAGAACCACCACGTCCTGGTCCGAACAGACAGCATGTCGGTGGTACCTTACATAAATCGCCAGGATCAAAAAGCCTGCACTGCCTGGCGGAACATCTCCTTTTATGGGCACGGCACAAACTGAGCTCGCTGATGGCGGCTCATATGCCAGGTGTTCTGAATCAGGGTCCGGATATGCTATCCAGAGGCAACATTCCCCCAGGAGTATGGTCTCTTCACCCACAAACGATGACTTTGGCCAGGCGAAAGTCGACCTTTTCGCATCAAAAGACAACTTTCACTGCCCAACATATTTCTCCAAACACAGCGATGCACTGGCCCATGACTAGCCCAGGCTTCCGCTATATGCCTTTTCCCCTATCACTCTGATACCACAAGTCATCAAGAGAATCAGGGAGAACCGATGTGCGGTGCTACTGATAGCCCCACTCTGGGAGAACCAAGTATGGTTCTCCGAATTGAGTCAGATGCCAGACACAGCCCCATGGCCGATTCCGCTGAGGAAAGATCTCCTCACGCAGTCGAAAGGGACGATCTAGCACCCCCGACCCGATCTGTGGGCCCTTCATGTTTGGCCCATCAACGGGTATCCGGGAACCTCCCTGACAGGGTGTTAAACACCATTTCTGAAGCTAGAGCCCCCGCTACCAGGCGGCTTTACGCATTGAAATGGTCGGTATTCTCAAACTGGTGCACAGCACGAAACCTGGACCCACACTCGTGTGAGGTAGCAGTGCTCACCTTCCTTCAAGAGCTAATGGACGTGGGACGTTCCCCCTCCACGCATATCACATTCAAGTGGCCGGACAGTCACTGGGCAAAAGCGAACTCATTGTACGTTTCCTCAGAGGGGCCAGGAGGCTCAACCCTTCCTATATGGGACCTGTCCACGGTTTTACAAGCCATGAAAAAAACCCTGTTTGAACCGCTACAGTCAGCGAGCCTAAAGCACCTCTCTCTGAAAGCTGATTTCTTATTGGCATTAGCCTCAGTCAAGCGGGTAGGTGACTTGCATGCTCTCTCTGTGAGTGCTTCCTGCCTAGAGTTTGGGCCTAACAACTCTAGAGTCTTCTCAAGCCAAGAATGTATGTACCTAAGGTGCTCTCCACCCCGTTCAGAGCACAGGTCATTTCACTATCAGCGCTTCATTCGTCACACGACGAAAAGGACGCAAATCTTCTATGCCCGGTGAGAACACTGAGAGCATATATAGAGCGTTCTGCTGTCTTCAGACACACAGAACACCTCTTTGTTTGTTTTGGAGGTCGCACTAAGGGTGCTGCAGTTACGAAACAAACTCTGTCATGTTGGATAGTAGACACCATCTTACTGGCTTATGAATCCAAGAACCTTGACTGCCCTATAGGCATCAGAGCTCACTCTACCAGAGGCATGGTTTCATCATGGGCCTGGTCGAGCGGAATACCCTTGAGAGATATCTGTGCGGCGGCAGGCTGGGCCTCCACATCCACTTTTATCAGATTTTATAATTTGGAGGTCCCTGCATTACAAGCATGAATTCTTTCCATATAACACATGTAACCTATGTCCACAAGCATATGTTTATCTATATTCTAAAAGACCCGACTCAGTCCGGTCATTTTTAACCATGTATATGCCATAAGTCCATTTATTGGGCCCGATTATTCCAGCCTAATTTCTGGGCTTCCTTATATGTATACCCTCATATAGTTCACTACGGTCGGCTTACTGAGGGTCATTCTAATGTAAAGTCTATGTTTTTACATACCACTTTGTTAGTTAGATCAAGCACGCACGGCGTTTTACATTGCGCCCCCTAGCGTATGCTACGCAATACGAAGTGTACTCTCAAAAGGGAACGTCTCGGTTACTTACATAACCTCGGTTCCCTGAGAGAGGTAACGAGTATTGCGTAGCTTGCCGTGCTTGTGCTTAGCTCAGGAGGTCGCTTCAGCTGATTTTAACCTGATTTCCTATGGCGAGACAGGGTCTTTTATAGACTCGATATGCAAATTTGATCAGGCTTTCAGTCAGCACCTGATTGGACCTCCCCCTTCAGCGCTCTCGTCATAGGTCCCTGCAGTTGCCGTAGCACAGCCAATCAGCGCGCAGATACGCTCTGCTGTATTCGCTGTGCTGCGGCACCGAGTTTTACATTATGAAATCATGGATATAATTTTTGCTTCATATTCTCGAGGGAAAGGAGTCTCCCTAGCATATGCTACGCAATACTGGTTACCTCTCTCAGGGAACCGAGGTTACGTAAGTAACCGAGACGTTTCTATGCAATGTGGTGTAACACTGCACAGACCCTGCCCACGACTGCTGACGGATTCTGCCCTATTTGCATAGAAATGAATGAGCAGTACACAGTCCACCATGTTTATCTCCTCATCAGAGCATTTAACAGCAGCATTCAAGTAAGAAATTTATTTTTAATAAAGCTAATAAAGTTCAATCAAGAGCAGTGAGTGATTTTCTGTTTTTATTTTGTTGTTTGATTTATCTTTAACAGCATATATAGCAGTAGGTATTGTATATTATGCTACTGTCACTTTAATACACAGATCCAATATACACATGTGATTTCTTTACTTGCTGTTTAACGTTCACAGACACCCACTGTGTTTTTGTGAACTTAGTGTGTTTTTGATGTAAGCATGTGCGTATTTGACAGTTTAAGTGCAATAAGACGTGAGAGAGAATTTAGTTTAATACTCACGGAATCCGCTGTCTGTAGGTTTGCCAACTGTTCTGTATACAGAATTGTCCCGTGGGTATTTAAGGCAACAATGAAGCGTTCTGTATGAAAGCCATACGGAATGCAGTTTGTCCCGTATTTTCAGGCATACGCTCTAAATTGAGAATGAATCATTCCTTTGAGACAAATCATTGTTTGATTTGCGAAAATAGCCTTTTGTGGAAGGCTTCAAGACCCTGCAGAATCCTATGCCGTGCCAAATGGTCGCTCCCACTTCACAGCGAGTGGCTTGCGCTAACGGCAAATATCTTTCACTGCTCACATTTTGATTTCGGCAAATAAGTTTGGGCGGATGCAAACATGATTGTGATTATTGTTCATGAGTCCAACATTCAGCCATGCAAGAAAACATTCTATTCTATTACTGAACTATTACTTCATCACTATTATTGTGATTAAAATTATTATTATTATTATTATTATTATTATTATTATTATTTACTCTGGTTATGGCTGTTGTACTTCCCTACATGCTCCTTTATTCATATTTCCACTCCCACACAAAGTTACACTTACAGTTACACACACACACACACACACACACACACACACACACACACACACACACACACACACACACACAAATCTTACTGGCCCTTATGTGTTTTGTCTGTGTGTCACGGTTCATCATAGATTCATTGCCTATTTCTCTCTGTGTTTGTGGAGGCGTGGTCATTGGAATCTGATCACCGTCACCTGCTGCACTCATTATCCACTGCATTTATACACGCTGCTCACAGTTCCTTAGTCATTGCAGTTCCTTGTGGGCTCCTTCCTGTTGGTGTGTTTCCCCTGAGTGTGTGCTTCGTTCCGGATTCCTGGATTCCGCCGGTTCCGTGTGCCCGTTGCCTCCCTGCGTTGCTCTGCCTGCCACTCTTCTCCTGGTCTTCTCTCTCCGGGTCGATCTGGATCTGTTCCTTGGGCAACTGTTCTTCTCTGTGGACTTTGACACTGTATTATTGAGAGTAATAAACGACTGTTCTAACTCGCTATTGACACGGAATGACCCAAATGTGTTGGTCTGAGAACCTTTTATACACACTTAACTGCAGATACTGAAATGACAATGATACGACGGTGGTAGGTCTCATCACTGACAATGATGAAACGGCCTACAGAGAGGAGGTACATACTCTGACACGATGGTGTCAGGAGCACAACCTCTCCGTCAACGTCAGCAAGACCAAGGAGCTGGTGGTCGACTTCAGGAGGAATGAGAGAGAACACCGCCCCATCACCATCGATGGAGCACCGGTGGAGAGAGTCAGCAGCTTCAAGTTCCTCGGTGTCCACATCACAGAGGAACTCTCATGGTCCGTCCACACCGAGGCCGTTGTGAAGAAGGCTCATCAGCGCCTTTTCTTCCTGCGACGGCTGAGGAGGTTTGGAATGAACCGCCACATCCTCACACGCTTCTACAGCAGGACCATCGAGAGCCTGCTGACTGGCTGCATCACCACCTGGTACGGCAACAGTACCGCCCGCAGCCGCAAAGCCCTGCAAAGGGTAGTGCGCACGGCCAGCTGCATCATCGGAGGTGAGCTTCCCTCCCTCCAGGACATTTATGCCAGGCGGTGTGTGAAGAGAGCTCAGAGGATCATCAGAGACTCTAGCCACCCGAGCCATGGGCTGCTCTCACTGCTGCCATCAGGCAGGCGGTACCGTAGCATCATAACACGCACCAGCCGACTCCAGAACAGCTTCTTCCCACAAGCAATCAGACTCCTTAACTCCTGATCCATCAGTTCATAACACACACTGGACAGAATATCACTCAGCACAACCCACTGTAGATACACACACATTATCTACACATTTATTTATCATATAGCACCTATTGTACATTGGATCTCTACTGTGAATAATATTGTATACTGTACATTGTATATTATTATTATTATTATTATAGCGTAACGTATACTGTTTAATATGTTTAGTGTATATTGTTTAAAGTATATGTATATTGTAAGTATGTGTATATTGTTTAAGCTGTGAGAACTACACTCACATTGTGTAAATTATTTATTGTTTATTGTAGAGTTTACTGTGCTGTGAGTAATTGTGGGCGCATCAGATGTGTAATCTGATGCTGCTTTAAATGTTGTACATGTCATGTCATGACTGCTATGTTGCTCGGAACTGCACCTAAGAATTTCACCAACTGTTGCACTTGTGTATATGGCTGTGTGACAATAAAGTGATTTGATTTGATTTGATTGTGTGGTACAGTAGAAATATTTTGAGTCTCCCTTATTCTGTCCCTTATTTTCCTATAAAGAACCACGATTGTACCTTATTTTCTTTTCCAGAAGTTGGTAACCTGTCTGACATCCAGCTTTCAGTACGCGTGCTTCAGGTGTGTGCTCTCAGAAACCCATATATCAGAAGTTTAGACTGATGTGGTTTTAACCCATGCAGGCTAATAAACCTTCATGATGAAGCAGAACTGCAATGTTATGTGAGTGTGACCACGATAGAGATGATAATCGAAACCAAACAGATGTTTTAGTTTTTGGCAGAGCTGTACAGGCTCCGCCCTCTTCTGGAAAGAGGGATGCGTGCAGCAGCTCATTTGCATTTAAAGATACATGCATGAAAATGGCATGCTTTTCCTTCCACTCAAAAATGGACATTTACAACATGATATAAGATATGTGGGGTATATTGAGCGGAAACTTCATAGATACATTATGGGTACACCTGAGACTGATATTACATATTGTAAAAAGGGGTATAACAGGTCCCCTTTAAAATGCATGTCACAAAGTCTTAAAACTAAACTTATGTGAGTGACAGAACTATTTGGGATACATAGCCTAAGTGAGCTGTTGACATTGGATATTTAGAAACTTGTGGGTTTATAAAAATACAGCTGCTTCAAAGCTAATATTTTAGCAATGACAGTATGTAATTGTTTAGTGTAAAAAATGTGAATAACTCTTCAAGTACACTGAACAAAAGTATAAACGCAACACTTTTGTTTTTGCCCCCATTTTTCATGAGCTGAACTCAAAGATCTAAGACTTTTTCTATGTACACAAAAGGCATATTTCTCTCAAATATTGTTCACAAATCTGTCTAAATCTGTGTTAGTGAGCACTTCTTTGCCGAGATAATCCATCCACCTCACAGGTGTGGCATAAACTGATTAGACAGCATGATAATTGCACAGGTGTCAATTGGTGTTTGGTTCCCCATGTTTTTAAAAATATAATATTTCGTGTTCAGCAGAAGAAAGAAATGCATACAGGTTTGGAACAACTTGCCGGTGAGTAAATTATGGTGAATTATCTTGAAAGCGCTTCAGGTTCACTTTTTGGTCACACTGTGGACCCGTAGAAGAAGGCGTGCCTAGTAACGCGGTTGTCAGGAAGACAGTGGGGAAAAAACGTGTGCATCTGTATGATTTGTTTACCTTTTTGTCTGATGTGCCATCAGAGTTTATGAGCACGACGATACTTGTCGATATATATTTCGGGTCTTAAGATCGATATCGGTTTTGTCGTCCTGGATCTCCTTCATCCTCTCGGCTGGGGGGAGTAACGTTATTTTTCTTCACTCTGTTGTTATTCGTCCCGCCTGTCGTCTCCAGGATGACCGCAGGGTTCAAGACCGCAGTTTTAAGGTGATGCTTAAGCTTTATTTTTTTAAATATGCAGTCAATAAAAGTCGAGCATGTGATAATCTTAATGTCAGTGTAGCGAAAAAGTAGTAAACTGCGTGTTAACCTATTGGGACATTCACATCGTTAAATATTGTCTTGTTTGCATAACTTCGTCACGACGTCTCATAAATGTTTACATCTTATTATAATCTCTATTGTGAGACAGACACTATAAGTATGTATAATGAATGACATGTTTTTTTAAGTCTGGCATTGTACTTGGAAAATATTTCCATTACGTTAACTTGCTGAAAGAACTGGGTTTTCTAATGCTATGACAACAAAAGAGTTTTAAAAATGAATGCATAGTGCATAAACCACAGAACAAACATATCCAGTTACTGTAATGTGATATATTCATGCATAACCTTAGTCCAAACTAATGCATTATTGATATGTTTTATCTGAAAGCAACTTTTATCAACTTATATTCAAAACAATATCTTAAAATATGGGAGTGTCGTTGTTTTGTCTCAAGATGCACACCAGTAAAGTTATAAGGCATGTTAATAAAAAGCTACTTGAAATAAAGGCTAATCCTGGCTTAATCTGAACCCTGTCTGTGAAACCGGGCCATGATATCTCCTTAAATAAAGCAAAACAAGACCTGTCAACCCTGCTGCTCTACTGTTTTGAAATATCATTTCGTAATTATACTTAAAGTTAACGATTAAAAGTGTTAGCACTGTTTCCTTCTTCCAACAGAACTAGCAATGTACATTCTGGAAGAGTGATCTAGCTGACAGGCATCTCATATGCTATGGGTACGGCATCCTCTCTGGTGAGCCCTGGTGAGGTGATTGAAGATGCGTACGGTGGTGAGGGAGGGGAGGCATGCGAGATACCAGTGGAGGTGAAGCCAAAAGCACGTCTGCTGCGGAGCTCCTTCCGTCGCGGGCCTCGTGTCATCGGTGCCAGCTTTAAATCCACCGGATCGGTGGAACTGGAGTATGCGGCAGAGTATGAGCGCCTCAGGAAAGACTACGAGATCTTCAGGGTCAGCAAGAACAATGAGATTGCCTCCATGCAGAAGAAAGAAGCCAAGCTGGATGAGGAGAACAAGAGGCTGCGTGCTGAGCTGCAGGTTTGAGAGAGAATAAGATAATCTGACCTTTTTTCATGTGGGTCAATGACAAATTAAAGTGGTGGGAAAAAAATATCTATAAAAATCTAGTTTAAAACACATGCCAAATTCTTAGCCACGTACTGTTTTTGTTCATAGACTGTTTCTATCACTGATCTATATACACCAATCAGGTATAACACTGACAGGTGATGTGAATAACACTGATTATCTCTTCATCACGGCACCTGTTAGTGGCTGGGATATATTAGGCAGCAAGTGAACATTTTGTCCTCAAAGGTTAATTTGTTAGAAGCAGGAAAAATGGGTAAGCGTAAGGATTTGAGCGAGTTTGACAAGGGCCAAATTGTGATGGCTAGACGACTGGGTCAGAGCATTTCCAAAACTGCAACCGGTCTGCAGTGGTCAGTATCTATCAAAATTAGTCCAAGGAAGGAACAGTGGTGAGCCGGCGACAGGGTCATGGGCGGCCAAGGCTCATTGATACAAGTGGGGAGGGAAGGGTGGCCCTTGTGAAACGATCAAACAGACGAGCTACTGTAGCTCAAATTGGTTCTGATAGAAAAGAGTCAGAATACACAGTACATCGCAGATTGTTGCGAATGGGGCTGCATAGCCGCAGACCAGTCAGGGTGCCCATGCTGACCCCTGAGGGCACGTGAGCATCAGAACTGGACCACGGAGCAACAGAAGAAGGTGGCCTGGTCTGATGAATCACGTTTTCTTTTACATCAGGTGGATGGCCAGGTGTGTGTGCGTCGCTTACCTGGGGAACACAGGGCACCCGGATGCACTTTAAGAAGAAGGTGGCTGTGGCCTCTTTCAGCGGGATAATGTGCCCTGCCACAAAGCAAAAATGGTTAAGGAATGGTTTGAGGAGCATGAGTTTGAGGTGTTGACTTGGCCGCAAAATTCCCCAGATCTCAATCCAATCGAGCATCTGTGGGATGTGCTGAACAAACAAGTCCGATCCATGGAGACCCCACCTCGCAACTTACAGGACTTAAAGGATCTGCTGCTAACATCTTGGTGCTAGATACCACAGCACACCTTCAGTGGTCTAGTGGAGTCGACAGGTCAGGGCTGATTTGGTAGCAAATGGGGACCAACACAATATTAGGAAGGTGGTCATATTGTTATACCTGATCGGTGTAAATTATATTTATACAGTGTTTTTTGTTCATCTTTTATATGGCTTTGCAAAACTTTTATACCATCTTCAAGAAAAGTTTAGAGTTAATGGCTCTTAATGTAACTATTGAGTAAAAAGTAACACAATTTGGCAGCAGCTAAGTGCAAATAGCAACTATATTCTATTTGCACCAAGTGAAAATAGCAGCATTTCTTAGCAATCTTCTATTTACACTAAGTGAAAATAGTGATATATTCTGTTTACACTGTAAAAATAGCAGTCTTTTCTTTGCAATAAGTGTAATAGTTAGATGATATTTATACTAATAAATAGTGGCAGATACTATTTGCACATCAGTGTTGTTGTACATTACACGGTATGCAGTAATTAAGTGTGTAAATGATTGTATTTATTAATTATTATTTATTAAATGGATGCTGCCTTATTGGGACACTTTATTATTAAACACACGTTAGACACTTTTCAAATATTTTCTTTTTTACTGAAAATAAATGTAATGGGAAAAGGGAGTAGAGCAGTAGAACTTTTGCGTCAAAACTTTATGCCACACACCTTACCCCTACACCATTGCTATATAAACCATATATAATCCTGGTTAACTGTAATAAACCTGAGTGTCTTCCGTAATTTTGTCTGGCCCAACCAGACGTCAGTGGGCAGAGTTAGTGTAAATAGCATTTGCCAACCAGGCGTGCTATTTGCACTTAGTGTAAATAGACACCCCAATCAAATTTCCCTTACACTATGCATGTGTGTGTACACAGCCTAATCATTATTTTCAAAAAGGTTTATATATTTAATATAAGATATATTAAGGTAAAAGTTCTTTCACATTGCTGTTGGGTGACTTTATGCCACTACTGGGCACTTTACACTTAGGTTTGATTAACTATTGACCTACCCTACAGAAAATGCTGTTTCAGACTATTTGAATGTTGAGCAAGCGTCATGTGGCCATGATATAATTGCTTGATGTAATGTGATGTATTTATTTCACAAGACATGACACTTTTTTATAACCTGATCTAACTCCTGATCTAAGAGATTTGAAAACAAAATGTAGGTGACATTACAAAAAATCCTCCCTTCTTGTGCATTCCATGGCTTTATCAGATTCAGTAGTAGAATATAAAGAAGCACTTAACATTGCACGTTCCAACTATCAACAAAGCCAAGTGCAAACCTAAAGCTCTTTTTTCTGAAATAAACAAACTGGTTAAACTCACCTGTAGCTATTACTGGCTCTGTTGATCTATGTGAAAGTTTTCAGTCATTTTTTCTACAAAAAATGTATAACATTTATCAAACTTTTTCTCCAACTGCCTCTTCCTATTCAACTCCATGTCTGATAGGTCGTCCACTCGACACTTTTTTTACTTACAAATACATCTGTGGTTGAACAACTTGACAACTTGACTTGATTATCAAATATAATTCTACCACCTGCACTCTTGATCCTATTCCAACATACCTTCTAAAAACCCTTCTGCCTTCACTTATTCAACCCATTACACATATTATAAATAGATTTCTTGCCACTGGTTATGTTCCACATGATCTAAAAGTAGCAGCTGTCACTCCAATACTAAAGAAGTCCAGCCTTGATAATACTATCCAGAACAATTATAGACCAATATCAAACCTCCCATGCATTGCCAAATTACTTGAGAAGCTAGTCGTAGCACAACTGCAGTCACATCTAGAGCAAAACTATCTCTATTTCAACCACTGCAATCAGGTTTTCGTCCTAATCACAGCACAGAAACAGTGCTGAACAGAATCAACACAAAAGTGCTAAAAGATCTCCATCTGGTTTCTGATTCTGGTGCACACAGTATCCTGGTTCTTCTCGATCTCAGTGCAGCATTTGACACTGTGTGCCACTCCACGCGTTTTTCACGACTATCTCAGTGGTTAACTTCATATCTATCAGTTAGACAGCAATTTGTTAGGATAGGTAAAGATTGATCCGGTGCCGTTCCTATCTCTCATGGTGTACCTCAAGGTTCTGTACTTGGTCCTCTTTTATTTCTCATTTACAGTGAGGAAAGTAAGTATTTGAACACCCTGCTATTTTGCAAGTTCTCCCACTTAGAAATCATGGAGGGGTCTGAAATTGTCATCGTAGGTGCATGTCCACTGTGAGAGACATAATCAAAAAAAAAAAAAATCCAGAAATCACAATGTATGCTTTTTTAAACTATTTATTTGTATGATACAGCTGCAAATAAGTATTTGAACACCTGAGAAAATCAATGTTAATATTTGGTACAGTAGCCTTTGTTTGCAATTACAGAGGTCAAACGTTTCCTGTAGTTTTTCACCAAGTTTGCACACACTGCAGGAGGGATTTTGGCCCACTCCTCCACACAGATCTTCTCTAGATCAGTCAGGTGTCTGGCCTGTCGCTGAGAAACACGGAGTTTGAGCTCCCTCCAAAGATTCTCTATTGGGTTTAGGTCTGGAGACTGGCTAGGCCACGCCAGAACCTTGATATGCTTCTTATAGAGCCACTCCTTGGTTATCTTGGCTGTGTGCTTCGGGTCATTGTCATGTTGGAAGACCCAGCCTCGACCCATCTTCAATGCTCTAACTGAGGGAAGGAGAATGTTCCCCAAAATCTCGCAATACGTGGCCCTGGTCATCCTCTCCTTAATACAGTGCAGTCGCCCTGTCCCATCTGCAGAAAAACACCCCCAAAGCATGATGCTACCACCCCCATGCTTCACAGTAGGGATGGTGTTCTTGGGATGGTACTCATTATTCTTCTTCCTCCAAACACGTTTAGTGAATAGAATAGTTCTATTTTGGTCTCATCTGATTACATGACTTTCTCCCATGACTCCTCTGGATCATCCAAATGGTCATTGGCAAACTTAAGACGGGCCTTGACATGTGCTGGTTTAAGCAGGGGAACCTTCCGTGCCATGCATGATTTCAAACCATGACATCTTAGTGTATTACCGACAGTAACCATGGAGACGGTGGTCCCAGCTCTTTTCAGGTCATTGACCAGCTCCTCCCGTGTAGTTCTGGGCTGATTTCTCAACTTTCTTAGGATCATTGAGACCCCACGAGGTGAGATCTTGCATGGAGCCCCAGTCCGAGGGAGATTGACAGTCATGTTTAGCTTCTTCCATTTTCTAATGATTGCTCCAACAGTGGACCTTTTTTCACCAAGCTGCTTGGCAATTTCCCCGTAGCCCTTTCCAGCCTTGTGGAGGTGTACAATTTTGTCTCTAGTGTCTTTGGACAGCTCTTTGGTCTTGGCCATGTTAGTAGTTGGATTCTTACTGATTCTATGGGGTAGACAGGTGTCTTTATGCAGCTAACGACCTCAAACAGGTGCATCTAATTTAGGATAATAAATGGAGTGGAGGTGGACATTTTAAAGGCAGACTAACAGGTCTTTGAGGGTCAGAATTCTAGCTGATAGACAGGTGTTCAAATACTAATTTGCAGCTGTATCATACAAATAAATAGTTAAAAAATAATATATTGTGATTTCTGGATTTTTTTTTTAGATTATGTCTCTCACAGTGGACATGCACCTACGATGACAATTTCAGACCCCTCCATGATTTCCAAGTGGGAGAACTTGCAAAACAGCAGGGTGTTCAAATACTTATTTTCCTCACTGTATGTGTTGCCACTAGGTCAGATAATCAGACGGCATGGTCTTAACTTTCACAGTTACGCTGATGATATTCAAATTTATTTCACGTTTAAACCCAACTCAGCTAATCTACCCGCTTCTGTTAACTCTTGCCTGCAGGAACTTAAAACTTGGATGACTGATAACTTCTTGCAGCTTAATGCTGATAAAACTGAAATTCTGAACAGAATTTCAGTTTTATCAGCATTAAGCTCTTAATCACAGAGTTTACCATGACATGACATGACATTCTCATTGATACTGATGGTGTCCAGATTAGGCCTTCAAAAACTGCAAAATCTGGGAGTATTGCTTAACTCCACGTTATGCCTTGACTCACATATTGGTCAGATTGTTAAATCATGCTTTTTCCACTTCCAAAATATTGTTCATATCCGCCTCACCCATATCTTCAGAGATGTTGAAACTGTTATTCACGCTTGTATAACCTCCAAATTGGACTAGCCTACTGTAACGCCTTATACAGTGGCTTACCTACCAAAGCTATACGCCTTTAAATGGTGCAAAACTCTGCTGCTCGAGCCCTTATGTTTAATAAAAAATCTGGCTTGCTGTGCCGTCGTATCCAGTTTAAACTGTTAGTTTTGGTCTATAAAGCAAGTCATGGCCCCACACCCCAATTCCTGGCTGAGTTAGTGCCACCATATGTTCCTGCCCAGGACCCTCAGATCTAGCAATGATAACTTACTTGTTGTACCCAAGTATAAACGCTCTACTGTGGGTGGTAGGGCTTTTAGTGTTATAGGCCCTAAGCTATGGAATAAGCTGTCCCCTAATCTTCGTTCCGCACCTACTCTCTAGACATTTAAGTCTCAAGTTAAAACTCATCTATTCTCTATGCTCAGTAAATAATTATTTTTCTCTCTACTTCTCTGTCTTCAAGTGATCTCACACTTTTTCATTTTATGTTATATGACTTCTTTATTGTATTTAATGTTCTCTTTGATTCTATAACATCTTATGTTAATTATCTGTAGTTGTTTGTTGTCTCCATCTGCTTGTTTATTTGTAATAATGAGCAGGCTGGCTGTTATTTTGATTGTCAATTTATTGTACTCTTGTATTACATTGTGAAGCGACCTTGGGTTCTTGAAAGGCGCTATAAAAAATAAACATAATATTATTATTTTTTACATTTGTTATAAAAAGGTCAAAATAGCTGAAATATAACAAGACTTACTGACCATGACGCAGTTATAAGAACCCTTTCTTTGATTTTCTTTCAGTTTTTATTATTTTTAAGGCATATTTCTGCATGTAAGGGGCGACAGTGGCTCAGTGGTTCATGTAGGTTGTCTACAAACCGGAAGGTTGGTGGTTCGATCCCCGGTTCCACCTGACCAAGTGTCGAGGTGTCCATGAGCAAGACACCTAACCCCAGCTGCTCCCGACGAGCTGGATGGCGCCTTGCATGGCTGACACCGCCGTCGGTGTGTGAATGGGTGAATGTGAGGCAATGTGTAAAGCGCTTTGGATGGCCATTGGTCTGTTAAAAGCGCTATATAAATGCAGTCCATTTACCATTTACCATGTTTGTTACACCACATGACTTTGATTTGGTGGACAAAAGTTTTTCAAATATGAAAAGGCAGTGAAGCAAATCTTTTCTTTTTTTTTCAATAATTAAATTATTTTAATGATGATTTTTCCCTTCATTTTGATATAACTTTCTGGTTGTCAGGCTCTTCAGAAGACTTACCAGAAGATTCTTCGAGAGAAGGAAAGTGCCCTGGAGGCAAAGTATCAAGCCATGGAGAGAGCTGCCACCTTTGAGCACGACAGAGACAAGGTCAAACGGCAATTTAAGGTATGAATCTTATTCTCTTCTCTCTCACACAGGAATATTAAAGAGATGGTTCACCCAAAATTGAAAACTTTTTTTTCTTTCTACATTTACTCACCCTCATGTCATTCCAAGCCCGTAAGACTTTCGTTCATCTTCGAAACACAAATGAAGATCTTTTTGATTGAATCGGAGAGTTTTCTGTCCCTCCATAGACAGCTACACAACTACCACTTTGATGCTTCAAAAAGTTCATAAAGAGATCGTAAAACAAATCTATATGAAATTTCTGGAGAGACTTGATCACTTTATATGATGAACAAATTTAATTTAGGCTTTTATTCACATATAAACATTGATGAGCTAAAATTAACAGAAGCTCTAACGAACCTGCTTGATGCACGAGAACAAACCTCATTGGTTCTTGCAGAAGCTCAAGCGTGCTGCGTAACACACGAGAATGAACCTCAGTGGTTCTTGCAGAAGCTCAAGCGTGCTGCGTAACACACAAGAATGAACCTCAGTGGTTCTTGCAGAAGCTCAAACGTGCTGCGTAACACACGAGAATGAACCTCAGTGGTTCTTGCAGAAGCTCAAACGTGCTGCGTAACACACGAGAATGAACCTCAGTGGTTCTAGCAGAAACTCAAACGTGCTGCGTAACACACGAGAATGAACCTCAGTGGTTCTAGCAGAAACTCAAACGTGCTGCGTAACACACAAGAATGAACCTCAGTGGTTCTTGCAGAAGCTCAAGCGTGCTGCGTAACACACAAGAATGAACCTCAGTGGTTCTTGCAGAAGCTCAAACGTGCTGCGTAACACACGAGAATGAACCTCAGTGGTTCTAGCAGAAACTCAAACGTGCTGCGTAACACACGAGAATGAACCTCAGTGGTTCTTGCAGAAACTCAAACGTTCTGCGTAACACACGAGAATGAACCTCAGTGGTTCTTGCAGAAGCTCAAGCGTGCTGCGTAACACACGAGAATGAACCTCATTGGTTCTTGCAGAAGCTCAGACGTGCTGCGTAACACACGAGAATGAACCTCATTGGTTCTTGCAGAAGCTCAAACGTGCTGCGTAACACATGAGAATGAACCTCATTGGTTCTTGCAGAAGCTCAAGCGTGCTGCGTAACACACGAGAATGAACCTCATTGGTTCTTGCAGAAGCTCAAACGTGCTGCGTAACACACAAGAATAAACCTCATTGGTTCTTGCAGAAGCTCAAACGTGCTGCGTAACACACGAGAATGAACCTCGTTGGTTCTCGTACGTCAAGCGAACATGCTTGAGCTTCCATTTACCACAGCTGATGTGTGAGTTAATGAATGCTGTGAATAAAATACTAAATTCAATCAGTTCATCATATAAAGTGATTGAATCTCTTTAGAAAATGACAGAAAATGATAGAAAGGGA
This sequence comes from Romanogobio albipinnatus, assembly GCA_023566225.1. Classification (NCBI taxonomy): domain Eukaryota; kingdom Metazoa; phylum Chordata; class Actinopteri; order Cypriniformes; family Gobionidae; genus Romanogobio; species Romanogobio albipinnatus. Next base: position 18,429,238 of record CM042260.1, on the reverse strand, counting down.
CAGAAAGCTCTCAGAAACATAATCAAAAAGATCTTCATTTGTGTTTTGAAGATGAACGAAAGTCTACGGTTTTGGAACAACATGAGGGTGAGCAATGACAATTTCCTTTTTGGGTGAATTATCCCATTAAGAGCTGACTTAATCAAAATTCTTACCTTGCACAATTCTAAATCTTCCCTAGCCCCCTCTACCTCCTTTTGTTTTTAGGCTGTCTTAATTTTTTAGCCTGAAGCTGTTCTAGTTTCAGTCTGCCTTCTTTACAAAGACTATAGATATAAAAAGACGGTTCACTCCTATTATTTGTGAATGGCAGAATACATCCCGCCTTGTGCATTGGCTGGTCTAGCCTAAAAAATAAGCATTTTTAACGCTATTTAACAGTTCATGTCAGATTTTCTTGCTGATTTGAAATATGTTCGGCAAGCAGTTTGAGATTTCAGGATTCCCTCATTCAAATAGATAGAACTTGGTCTTGGAGGCCCAAAATAGCTGCCCGAAGCCGTTGCAAATATGGCTGCCGAGTGACCAGACTTTCTTTGAAAGGGACTTTCTTTACCTCACCTATGTGTTTCCTTTATCTTCATCTCTGCCCTAAATGACCCGGCAGATATTTCGGGAAACTAAAGAAAAGGAAATTCAGGATTTGCTGCGGGCAAAACGAGATCTGGAGTCAAAACTTCAACAGCTGCAGGCTCAAGGCATTCAGATTTATGATCCAGCAGACTCGGATTCAGACGACAACCACACAACTGTCACCAGTAAGATTGTGACCTATTAAGTTTCAGAAAGGAAACTAGATTTTTACACTTTCTGAAGAAAATCACCTGCATCATCTGCATGTTCAGACCCACAATGTAGGTTTTTTGCATTGACTCACTTTTCTTTGAAAGAGGAAGCCGAGGCGTCAAGTCAGGTTCTCTTTTTTGATGAATTTTGAGGAAATAAAGATACATAAATATCACCCTTATATGTGATATACATACATACAGTTACATTCTGTCCAATATTGTCGATATATAATTATATATGTATTTCTTTATCTATTCTTTGTTAAATTAATTTATCTAATTGATAATTAATTGAAATTATTATGACTTTAAAATTGTATTACTTATGCCATGAATCTGTCTGTCTGTCAAAAAATTACAACTTTACTACTGTACAGCTCAATATTTTTAAGCATAATTTCACAAATCTCTTGTAATTGGAGCTTTACTGTGAATCTTAGGTTTAAAAGTGACTGAATCCAATGTTTTTACCCGTGCTATACTCTGTGTGCAGCTGCAGGAACTCAGTGTGAGTACTGGACTGGTGGTGTGTTGGGCAGTGAGCCATCTATGGGCAGTATGATGCAGTTACAGCAGACACACCGAGGACCAGAGTTTGCTCACAGTCTCATCGACGTGGAGGGGCCATTTGCCAATGTCAGCAGAGGTGAATTTGCACCTGTGTGTGTGTGTGTGTGTAGGTGTGCTTGTGTATGTGTTGATGTTTGTGCCTGTGTGTTTCAGATGATTGGGATGCAGCCGTGGCAAGTCTGCTGCAAGTTTCTCCTCACGTCTCTCAGGCTCTGTGGAGTAACACAGTCCGCTGCTACCTCATATACACACAGGAGACCAAAGCAGAGCTACAGACTTTTATACAGGTACACATGCGCTGATAACACCTCTGAAATACTCATTCTCACGTTTTAGCTTTCTACATCTATTTGTCTCTCTCTTTCAGACTTATTCTTTGAGGCTGCAGAGGTTTTGTGAGGGTTTGGGTCATTTCTGCCTGAACGTGTCATTTCCTGAGGAGAAGGCCGCTCTGTATGCTGCTGAACGCAGGCAAGAGATCGAGAGGAGCTCTGTGTGTGTGCTGCTACTCAAGTCCTCAGTGTTCAGGTGTCACTCTTATTTTTCTCACACTTTTTATCATGTTGTCATTGACATGAATCTCATGTCTGTTTTCTAACATCTCAATCACAATCTCACATCTGTTTTGCTGTTTTAGTTGCGTTGTAGAGGATGTGGAGGAGGCGTTTGTGAAGACACCAGACTCTCGCCCTCTCTTGCTGTATTTGCGAACGGGTGACAGAAAAGGAGAAAAGGAGGAGGTGTCCACCCTCAGTCCAGCCACCAGAGACCTGCTGGAGAGAGTTAACAAAGCTGACAAAAGTGCCAAACTCAAGGTATAGAGTCAAATGATTCATATGGTTTTCAAATTTCTTATTATTTCTTAATTTCTATTTTTAGAAGTTCAGTACGTCACATTTCAGACATTCCAATACCCGACAAATGCAGAGATGCAATATGATCAGTCGGCAAAAACGAGTGCTGACTAACACTGACAGACAAAACCCAGCGAAGTGTCTTTTGCCGTCTATGTTTGCGTCTGTTGTTACAGTGTGAATTGGCCTTTAGAAGGTTCTTCTGAAGATCCACATTTTTTCCCCCTGAAGATTTTATGGGTTTTAAAGGCTCTTAACAATATTTGAATGGTTTTGAAGTTTGTTTTAAGAATTCTAAAGATGAAATTAACATTGCAACATTTATTTCCATCAAGAGGTGCATCATTTTTTGTTCAAGATCTTGTATTGACAATGCAAGAGTCCAGCATTCTTTAAGGTCTACTATTCAAAAGACTTTCAATGAATTTAAGGTCTGGAGAGGAGCCAATTCATGTGTCAAGTCAAGTCAACTTTATTTATATAGCACTTTTAACAATGCAGATTGTTTCAAAGCAACTTCACAGTGTTAAACAGGAAAATAATGCAACAGAATTTTATTCAGCCGTATAGCCGTTCTGGAGAAAATGGTGATGTCATCAGTTCATTCAATTATCATACAGTGACAATGTGGGCTTTAGAACAGTAATTAGATCAGTAATTTAGTTTATATGGTTAATTTAGTTTAATAATTAATGATTTATTTGGATATTTAGTTGAAAAATTTAGTGTCCCCAACTGAGCACGCCAAGCCTGAGGCGACAGCGGCAAGGAAACCAAAACCCCATCAAGTGACCTAATGGAGAAAAATAAACCTTGGGAGAAACCAGGCTCAGTTGGGGTGCCAGTTCTCCTCTGGCCAATTAACAAACAGCATACGATTATTATTCTGACAACTTTACAGGTCCGAGGTCATAATAGATCGGAATATTCGAAAGATCGGAGGCAACGCACAGGAGACGGGTTTATTGAAGATGCCGTTTTGATGAAACAATTATTAAAGTGCAATATCCGAAAGATCGGAGGCAACATGCCGGAGACGGGTTTTATTGAGGATGACATATCGATTTAACAATTATTAAATAGGAATATTCGAACAATCGGAGTCATCACGCCGGAGATGGGTTTATTGAGGATGCCGTGTCAATGAGGCAATTCCAGGGGGAGAATTGTGTGAAAATTATTCTTCATGCTCCCTCCCAACCATTCTTTCACAATTTGAGCCTGCTGAATCTTGACATTGTCATCCTGGAATATGGCCATGGTGTGTTTTCCTTTCTACATGGTTGTTTAAGCAATGAAAAGCTACACACTCCGTCAAATAGGGTTAGAAGAACTGTTGCCAAACATATAACATGGTAGAAACATTATAATCACAGTTACTTTTTTTTAGGGCCGGGCAGTGTATACTTTATATGCAAATACGCAAACCAAACTTCAAAATTTCAAACCTGGAAAAGACATTGTGAGGTCTGCAGTTCACTTTCATTCTTTGTTTTTGATTAATTATTCGTTGCTTCCTTTCTGCAGGTAGTGGATCATGCAGGCTCTGTAGAGGAAGGAGCTGCTCTTATTTTTTCTCAACTTGAAAGAATTATCAAGCAGGTACACACAGGAACTCACAAGTGGATGTTGTGGTTAGAGCATGTTGATACTTTATTGATTACTTTACTTGTTCACATTATTCTCACCTTGCACACTAAATGTCAGCTTAAAACTTGTTAGATATTGGGCAACACAGATGTTGGGTTATAGCATTTTACAGCAAAAATAATATATGATATTAATATACAGTGAACTTGAATAGGTTTTTAGGCCTACACAGAATTACAATAGGAGCTGCCTCGGTGCACTGGTAAGTGAAAATGGCTGTTGGCAGTCTGGTTTGGCACAGAAAAACTGGCAGTGAGTAACTTTAAGGTTACATATAATTTCTACGACATAAAATTGACCCAGCCACTAAACCAGTAGCTAAATTTAAAAAAGAAAACACTTTGAAAATAACCCTTTGAAAACACTTTGAAAAGGAACTTATCTTGCTAGTAAGATTGCATAATTTTCAACAGGAAGATACATTTCTAAAAGATTCTCTCTCTGTCTTCAGGAGTTGTTGGGATTGGAGTTAGAGGAGAGTGGGGCGGAGGAGGAGAGGGAAGAGGAAGACTCTGGTGATGTGCTGTGGGATCTTCATGATGAGCAGGAGCAGATCGAGGCATTCCAGCAGGCCTGCAGTGCTGCTGCCAGATTCAGTTTCCAGAAGGCATGACTGCTGTTTTAATTTTCTCAATTGATCATTATTAACTGAATTGCACCCTCATGATGTAATTATAATATAATTTAGGCAATATTGTGATAAAACTCTACCTCAAGTAAACACAATACTTTGATCAAATTGGTGCGTTTAAGCACATTCACAATAAACAGGCATGCAAACACTCTAATCGTATCGATTCCATTCTGACCAAAGAGGTAAATAAGACTGTCATGATCATGTCTTGTTCTGAACAGTTTTATTGTCATGTTCTGTTAGTTTCTTTCTCATAGTTTTCCCTGTTACTGTTTTGCTTGAGTTCTAGTTTGTAGTTAGTTTCCATGCTTTTTGATTAGTTCTCACCTGTTCCCTGTTTCTTTGATTACCATCCTCTGGGTATTTAACTCTTTCCCCGTAATTTACATAAATTTCCTTCATTTATGAGACAACGCTTCCCTGCCATTGACAGAAATTTCCAGCTTTCACTGTTTTCACTGTTATACGGTAGGTGGGCGCTATTACACATCTTCTGAAAGAGTGCTGAAAAGCCAACCAGTTCCTTGGCCTCACGGTCTCCCTTCAGCCCCTCGGCTCCTCTAGCGGTTTGTCCTGCTGCTCGGATCCACCTTTTGGCTTCCCAACTGTCTGCTCTGCCTTGGTTTAAAGCTCCTTCAGCTCCACCTCTGAGCCCCGGACTCCCCCTCTGCCCTTCGACCCTTGGCTCCACTGTGGTCTGTTATCCCTCAGGCTTCGCCTTGGCATTACATCCCTTCCGTGTCACCCTGGGTCTACGTCTCCTCGGCTCCGCCTGGGTCTCCACTCATTGCGGCCCCACCTCTGTTTATCAGGCTCCTGATTCCATCTTGGCTCTACCGTGGGCCTTCGTCCTGGCACTGCTGTAGGTCATCCTGTGACTCCTCCCTAAATCACATCTTACCTGGCTCCTCCCTCCATTGTCTCCGACTTGGTGTTTCTGTCACCATCTGTCTCCGGTTACTCGTACTCCTCCGGAACCCCCTCCATCCCACCTCCTCCATGTATCATTTTTGGATTTATACTACATGCTACCTTTGACAAAGGTATCACATTTTTGGGGTACTGCAGAAACTGAGTGCAGGTTAACAACATTGCACTACATAAATATAATGAAGTTTAATGATGGTCGAGTCATTTTAGGCCTGTCACTGAAAAAGTCCATAGAAATGGGTTTTTCATTTAATGCAAGTATTTTCAAACAGTGGCCAGTAACTCGCCTACTGTATGTGAGTTCATCATTTATTGCTTTGCATTGGGCTGCGTGAGTAATGGTGGTAAAAACAACCACTATCCTTTCGTCTTTTCATCCTTACTCTGATTAATGGAAATAATCACATTATTGGTCCATATGTAAACTTCGTTATTGATGAAGTATTTTATCTAAAGAGTAGGCCCACAAGAAATCTGGGGGGAATTCTGTGTATTTGACGGGAACTGAAAGTACTATACTCATATTGATAGCTAAATGTATTATCAGAGCAACTGAATGTAAAACTATGCACAAATGGCAGGAAATGTGTAAATTCAATGGGTTGAATGCTGTATTGGTTCTTTCCACAGTATGTCGACCGACTTAATGACATGGTAGCCGCCCCTCCTCCCACCCCACCGCTGCTGGTGTCTGGTGCACCTGGATCAGGCAAATCTCTTTTGCTGGCTAAATGGTAATTTCATCTTAATTCTAAATATTAGGTATTATTGCACAATTATGTATGTGGACCCACTTTATATTAGGTGGCCTTAACTACTATGTACTAACATTTTAATTAATAATTTGATACAATGCACTTATTGTGTACATACATGTTTTTACATTGTACTTACATTTTTCAAAATACCTGGATGTAATTACATGTGTAATTGATTTTTGAAGTTACATTTGTACCTAACCCTACCCTTAAACTTACCCTTACCACCACACCTGTCCCTAACCCTACCCATATCCCACCTCAATATCAGCAAAGGTGTTTTGCAATACAATTTGAACACAGTAAGTACATTGTACTTATTTTTTGATGTAAGTACATAGTACTTAAGGCCACCTAATATAAAGTGGGGCCATGTACATCAATCACAATAAACAATTTGTCATTTCTATGCAGGATAGAGTTACAGCAGAAACACTCCCCCAATACCCTCATTCTTTATCACTTCACTGGGCGTCCGCTCTCTACCAGCACAGATCCTGTGCTCATCATTAAACGCCTCACAGTGAAGGTGAGATACAGACACACACACACACACACACACACACTCACTCACTCACACACACACATACATACATACATACATACATATTTCACTTTGTTAGGCTCTTGAACACTAGAACTACCAAAATTCTATAATTACTAGAATTATCATAGTGGTGATTCTGACCATTCGTACTAGACTGCACCAAATTTTTGTCATGTCATATTTACATTCGAAGCTTCTATTGATGTTTTAGAGTTAAGCTTTATCTGTCTATCATATTTTATGACAGCATCAACATAAAAAGTGTCAAAATCCTCAATTTGAACAAAATGAATGGTTATATATACATACAGTACGCATGTCGAAATGCCCATCTTTGCAAGTATCCTTTGCGTTTATGTCTTAAATGAAAGTAAACAAGTAAACTCAGAAAGGAAAAGCAAGTTCCTGCTGTCTGTTATTCATATTAATCAAACAAAAGATCCCTCACTGCTCTTGACTAATCCACTTTTGTAACCTTAATTCCGAGTAAATATATATTTCATTTACACAATGAAGACTATGCTGTGTTTTTATACATATGATTAATTTATACAATGGATATAGCAATTATTATTTATTTGTTCTCCTTTAATTTTTTTTTGTCCTATTGCTTGTAATTACTTTATTTCATTACTAACTGTTTACATGTCTTCAGTGATCTTGAGTTTTTTTTATTTAGGCTAGTAGTTTTTTATCATACTGACATTGAATGAACAAGAATATTTATATAATAAATAAACAATATCTTAAATTTAATCTTAATTTTTCTCAAATTTCTTTCAAATTGTCATTATTTTCATTCAGTGTCAGCAATTTAATAGAGCATTTAATCAAATTTAACTGAGAGATTGATCTGTCTGTCTTTATCTGTCTATCTATCTGTCTGTCTGTCTGTCTGTCTATCATCTATCTCAAATTTCTTTCAAATTGTCATTATTTTTATTCAGTGTCAGCTATTTAATCAAGCATTTAATCAAATGTAACTGCTTATTTGCTGAAATCATTCAACTGTTGTTATATGTATAGCCTAAAGCACGATTTAAACCAATGTGTTTCATACATTATGACACTTTCCAGATTGTCTTTTGCAACTTACATGCGCAGTTGAACCTGCATGACGTCAGTGTGACGTAGGCTGTAAATTGGTCTATAGGTGAATGTTACATAAAGGGTTTTATAGACACACAATTCAAGCAAGTAAACTGAACCTAAAACTATACTCTGAACCAATTTTTTTCTCAATCATCCCTGTAGCTGCTCCAGCATTTCTGGTCTATCTCCGGCCTCTCAATGGACCCTTCTAAGATCCTCGAGGAGTTCCCACGCTGGCTAGAGAGACTTTCCGCACGTCACCATGGCAACATTATAATCATCATTGACTCCATTGACCAAATACAGGTAACGTTTCCTTAAATGACCTTCCTCATTGAGCTGTGGTGTGTTTGTCTGTGCTCATGTTTAGAGATCTCTGCTGCTAAAGAAGCTAAACAACCACATGAGTTTAGGGTGATTTTACACGTATTCACTTTGTCATAACAGTTCACATAATGCTAAAATCTATGTATCTATCTATGTATCTATGTATCTATCTATCTATCTATCTATCTATCTATCTATCTATCTATCTATCTATCTATCTATCTATCTATCTATCTATCTATCTATCTATCTATCTATCTATCTATCTATCTATCTATCTATCTATCTATCTATCTATCTATGTATCTATCTATCTATGTATCTATGTATCTATCTATCTATCTATCTATCTATCTATCTATCTATCTATCTATCTATCTATCTATCTATCTATCTATCTATCTATCTATCTATCTATCTATCTATCTATCTATCTATCTATCTATCTATCTATCTATCTATCTATCTATCTATCTATCTATCTATCTGTCTGTCTGTCTGTCTGTCTGTCTGTCTGTCTGTCTGTCTGTCTGTCTGTCTGTCATCTATCTAATTGATATGTCTGTCTGTCTGTCTGTCATCTATCTTTCTGTCTGTCATATGTATGTCTGTCTGTCTGTATCTGTCATCTGTCTGTCTGTATCTGTCTGTCTGTCTGTCTATCATCTGTCTGTCATCTGTCTGTCTAATCTATCTATCAAATTCAAATTCAAAATTGCTTTATTGGCATGAATGTAAATCATACAATATTTCCAAAGCTAGGAATAAATGAACATAAATAATAATACATATATGAACATAAATAATTATACATGAACATTAATAATAATATTAATGATGATACAACATAACTTAAACTTAAATGAACAGTGTAACAAATTAGAACATTTGATACCACAGTGTTTTAACATATATATACACTCACATGTACTGAGGGTCACTGTAGTGGACAATAGGGGAACACACTGAGGTCAGACGTAACATACACACATTACACATACATTCACCTGCTGTCTCTCAGGCTGTGGCACACACACACGTATCTCGCAGCCAGTGCTGCTGTCTGTCCCTCTCCTAATATTATCTTTATTTGTTCTACTTCAGTCATAGCTGTAAAGTTCTTTATTAATGTACTGAATTTGTTTAAGTAGAGGTCTCTTGTGGAAATGTATTTTTGACAGTGAAGGAGGAAGTGCGTCTCTGTCTCTGTCTCGATCTCTCCTGTCCTACAGTGAACACACACCCTTTGCTCTCTGGGTAACCAGCTCTTTCTGTGTCTGCCGGTCTCGATGGCCAGACTGTGTGCACTGAGCCTGTACTTGGTCAGGATCCGTCTCTGCTTTGTGTCTCTGACACTCTGGAGATATTCTTCCAATTCATAATTTGATTTTTTAGAATTTAGAGTTCGATAGAATTGTAATTTGCTTTGTAATTTAGTTTCCTGATCCCAATGTTCCAGATATGTATTCTTAGATAGTTTGATAATTTGGTTTATTCTGATGTTTGTGTGAGAAGCAGTGCTGGTCTGAGACTGGTTAGTGTTAGTAGAGTTAGTCGGGTTAGTCAGTCTCAGAACCAGCTGACTGAGGGGACTTTTTTCGGGGTTCAGTTCTTGGGTTTGTAATGCTTTAAAATGTAGCGATTCTGTGGGACTTGCTTTTAGGTGCATCCAGAATTTGAGGGCTCTTTTTTGCATATTAATAATCAAAGGGAATCTGCCTAATTCTGCCCTACATGCATTATTGGGTGTTTTTCTATGTATTTTTAGGATGAGTATCTATCTATCTATCTATCTATCTATCTATCTATCTATCTATCTATCTATCTATCTATCTATCTATCTATCTATCTATCTATCTATCTATCTATCTATCTATCTATCTATCTATCTATCTATCTATCTATCTATCTATCTATCTATCTATCTATCTATCTATCTATCTATCCTATATGTCTGTCTGTCTGTCATATGTATGTCTATCTGTCTGTCTGTCATCTGTCTGTCTGTCTGTCATTCATCTGTCTGTCTGTCTATCTGTCTGGCTGTCTGGCTGTCTGTCTATCATCTATCTAATTGATATGTCTGTCTATCATCTATCTGTCTGTCTGTCTGTTTGTCTGTCATCTTTCTGTCTGTATGTCATCTATCCGTCTGTCTGTCTGTCTATCTAGCTTTCTATCTGTCATCTGTCTGTCTGTCTGTCTATCTAGCTGTCTGTCATCTGTCTGTCTGTCTGTCTGTCTATCTAGCTTTCTATCTGTCATCTGTCTGTCTGTCTGTCTATCTAGCTGTCTGTCATCTATCTGTCTGTCTATCTGTCTGTCTGTCATCTATCTGTCTGTCTGTCATCTATCTGTCTGTCATCTGTCTGTCTATCTGTCTGTCTATCTTTCTGTCTGTCTATCTATCTGTCATCTGTCTGTCTGTTATCTATCTATCTGTCTGTCTGTCTGTCTGTCTATCTGTCTGTATGTCTGTCTGTCTATCATCTATCTAATTGATCTGTCTGTCTGTCATCTATCTGTCTGTCTGTCTGTCTGTCATCTGTCTGTCTGTCTGTCTGTCTGTCTGTCTATCATCTATCTAATTGATCTGTCTGTCTGTCATCTATCTGTCTGTCTATCTATCTAATTGATATGTCTGTCTGTCATCTGTCTGTCTGTCATCTATCTATCTGTTTGTCTGTCTATCTGTCTGCCTATCTGTCTGTCTGTCTGTCATCTATCTTTCTGTCTGTCTGTCTGTCATCTATCTATCTATCTATCTATCTATCTATCTATCTATCTATCTATCTATCTATCTATCTATCTATCTATCTATCTATCTATCTATCTATCTGTCATCCATCTGTCTGTCTGTCATCTATCTAATTGATATGTCTGTCTGTCATCTATCTGTCTGTCTGTCATCTATCTATCTGTTATCTATCTGTCTGTCATCTATCTATCTATCTATCTATCTATCTATCTATCTATCTGTCTATCTGTCTGTCTGTCTGTCTGTCTGTCTGTCTGTCATCCATCTGTTTGTCTATCTGTCTGCCTATCTGTCTGTCTGTCTGTCATCTATCTTTCTGTCTGTCTGTCTGTCTATCTGTCATCTGTCTGTCTGTCTCTATCTATCTATCTATCTATCTATCTATCTATCTATCTATCTATCTATCTATCTATCTATCTATCTATCTATCTATCTATCTATCTATCTATCTATCTGTCTGTCTGTCTGTCTGTCTGTCTGTCTGTCATCTATCTGTCTATCTGTCTGTCATCTTTCTATCTATCTATCTATCTATCTATCTATCTATCTATCTATCTATCTATCTATCTATCTATCTATCTATCTATCTATCTGTATGTCTGTCTGTCTATCATCTATCTATCTAATTGATATGTCTATCTGTTATCTGTCTGTCTGTCTGTCATCTATCTTTCTGTCTGTCTATCTTTCTGTCTATCATATATCTGTCTGTCTGTCATCTATCTATCTATCTATCTATCTATCTATCTATCTATCTATCTATCTATCTATCTATCTATCTATCTATCTATCTATCTATCTATCTATCTATCTATCTATCTATCTATCTATCTATCTATCTATCTATCTATCTGTCTGTCTGTCTGTCTGTCATCTATCTGTCTGTCTGTCTGTCTGTCTGTCTAACATCTATCTAATTGATCTGTCTGTCTGTCATCTACTGCGTTTATTGTGACCGGGGACTTTAACAAAGCCAACTTCAAACGCATTGCACCAAAATACCAACAACATGTTAACTTCAACACGAGAGCGAACCGTGTCTTAGATCACTGTTACTCTCCCTTCCGGGATGGCTACAAGTCCCTCCCGCGCCCACCATTTGGCAAATCAGACCACGCTTCCGTTCTCCTTCTGCCCGCTTATAGGCAGAGACTGAAACAGGAAGCACCCGCCCTCAGAACCATCCAGTGCTGGTCGGACCAATCAGACTCTATGCTACAAGACTGTTTTGATCACCCGGACTGGGAGATGTTCCGGTCGGCCTCTGATGACGACATCGAGGTCTACGCTGATAGCGTAACGTGTTTCATCAGGAAGTGCGTAGAAGACGTTGTTCCGACCAAAACAATTCGGCTGTACCCAAACCAGAAGCCGTGGCTAAATGGGGATGTTCGCGCGGCACTCAATGCGCGGACCTTCACTTTTAACTCCGGTAATGCGGAGGAGCATAAACAAGCAAGTTATGCCCTCCGGAAAACCATCAGAGCAGCAAAACGGCAGTACAGGGACAAGATTGAAGGACAGTTCAACACCACCGACTCTAGAAGCATGTGGCGGGGAATTAACACCATCACGGACTATAAAGGGAACACAAACTCCACCGTGAACACCGCTGCCTATCTCCCGGACGAGCTCAACACCTTTTATGCTCGCTTTGAGGGAACTAACACCGCCCTCGCGGAGAGAGAGCTCGGGGCTGAAGATGCAGAGGTTAGTTCACTCTCTGTATCTGTAGCGGATGTAACCCGATCCTTCCGGCGGGTGAACATCCGTAAAGCCGCGGGTCCAGACGGCATTCCGGGCCGCGTCATCAGAGCGTGCGCGAACCAAGTGGCTGGAGTTTTCACAGACATTTTTAACCTGTCCCTCTCCCTGTCTGTGGTCCCCACATGCTCCAAAACGTCCACCATTGTGCCTGTACCGAAGCAATCAAAAACCACCTGCTTAAACGACTGGCGTCCTGTTGCTCTGACCCCCATCATCAGCAAATGCTTTGGGAGAATAATCAGAAACCACATCTGCTCTGTTCTCCCCCCCTCACTGGACCCACTGCAGTTTGCATACCGCACAAACCGCTCCACTGATGATGCCATTTCATCCACTATACACACTGCTCTCTCCCACCTGGAAAAGAGGAACACATATGTGAGAATGCTGTTTGTAGACTACAGCTCAGCATTCAACACCATTGTGCCCTCCATACTTGACGTGAAACTCCGGGCTCTAGGCTTAAACAGCTTGCTATGCAGCTGGATCCTGGACTTCCTGTCAAACAGGAACGCCAGGTGGTCAGAATGGGCAGTAACATCTCCTCATCACTGACTCTCAACACTGGAGCCCCTCAGGGCTGTGTTCTCAGCCCACTCCTGTACTCCTTGTACACACATGACTGTGTGGCAACCCACAGCTCCAATACCATCATCAAGTTTGCTGACGATACGACGGTGGTAGGTCTCATCACTGACAATGATGAAACGGCCTACAGAGAGGAGGTGCACACTCTGACACGGTGGTGTCAGGAGCACAACCTCTCCCTCAACGTCAGCAAGACCAAGGAGCTGGTGGTCGACTTCAGGAGGAAATAGACAGAACACCGCCCCATCACCATCAATGGAGCACCGTTGGAGAGAGTCAGCAGCTTCAAGTTCCTCAGTGTCCACATCACAGAGGAACTCTCATGGTCCGTTCACACCGAGGCTGTTGTGAAGAAAGCTCATCAGCGCCTTTTCTTCCTGCGACGGCTGAGGAGGTTTGGAATGAACCGCCACATCCTCACACGCTTCTACAGCAGCACCATAGAGAGCCTGCTGACTGGCTGCATCACCACCTGGTACGGCAACAGTACCGCCCGCAGCCGCAAAGCCCTGCAAAGGGTAGTGCGCACGGCCAGCTGCATCATCGGAGGTGAGCTTCCCTCCCTCCAGGACATTTATGCCAGGCGGTGTGTGAAGAGAGCTCAGAGGACCATCAGAGACTCTAGCCACCCGAACCATGGACTGCTCTCACTGCTGCCATCAGGCAGACGGTACCGCAGCATCAGAACACGCATCAGCCGACTCCAGAACAGCTTCTTCCCACAAGCAATCAGACTCCTTAACTCCTGATCCATCAGTTCATAACACACACTGGACAGAATATCACTCAGCACAACCCACTGTAGATACACACACATTATATACACATTTATTTATCATATAGCGTATCTATTGTACATTGGATGTTTTATTGTTCTATTTGTGAATATTGTATACTGTACATTATATATTACTATTATTATTATAGCGTAATGTATATTGTTTAATGTATGTTTAGTGTATATTGTTTAAAGTATATGTATATTGTAAGTATGTGTATATTGTTTAAAGCTGTGAGAACTACACTCACATTGTGTAAATTATTTATTGTTTATTGTAGAGTTTACTGTGCTGTGAGTAATTGTGGGCGCATCAGATGTGTAATCTGATGTTGCTTTAAATGTTGTACATGTCATGTCATGACTACTATGTTGCTCGGAACTGCACCTAAGAATTTCACCAACTGTTGCACTTGTGTATATGGTTGTGTGACAATAAAGTGATTTGATTTGATTTGATTTCATCTATCTATCTGTGTGTCTATCTATCTAATTGATATGTCTGTCTGTCATCTATCTGTCTGTCTGTCATCTATCTGTCTGTCTGTCTGTCATCTATCTATCTATCTATCTGTCTGCCTATCTGTCTGTCTGTCTGTCTGTTATCTATCTTTCTGTCTGTCTGTCATCTATCTATCTGTCTGTCTGTCTGTCTGTCTGTCTGTCTGTCTCTGTCTGTCTGTCTGTCTGTCTGTCTCTGTCTGTCTGTCATCTATCTATCTATCTATCTATCTATCTATCTATCTATCTATCTATCTATCTATCTATCTATCTATCTATCTATCTATCTGTTATCTATCTGTCTGTCTGTCTGTCTGTCATCTGTCTATCTATCTGTCTGTCATCCATCTGTTTGTCTGTCTGTCTGTCATCTATCTGTCTGTCTGCCTATCATCTATCTAATTGATCTGTCTGTCTATCTGTCTGTCATCTGTCTGTCTATCATCTATCTGTCTGTCTGTCATCTATCTTTCTGTCTATCATATATCTGTGTCTGTCATCTATCTATCTATTTGTCTGTCTGTCTGTCATCTATGTCTGTCATCTGTCTGTCTGTCATCTGTCTGCCTATCTGTCTGTCTGTCATCTGTCTGTCTGTCTGTCTATCTATCTGCCTGTCTGTCATCTATCTGTCTGTCATCTATCTTTCTGTCTGTCTATCTATCTGCCTGTCTGTCATCTATCTGTCTGTCTGTCGTCTTTCTTTCTGTCTGTCTATCTATCTGCCTGTCTGTCATCTTTCTTTCTGTCTGTCTGTCTATCATATGTCTGTCTGTCATCTAGCTATATATTTGTCTGTCATCTATCTATCCATCTGTTATCTATCCATCTGTTATCTATCTATCTGTCATCTGTCTGTCTGTCATCTATTTGTCTGTCTGTCTGTCATCTATCTATCTATCTATCTATCTATCTATCTATCTATCTATCTATCTATCTATCTATCTATCTATCTATCTCTATCTATCTCTATCTGTCTGTCTATCTGTCTGTCTGTCATCTGTCTGTCTATCTGTCTGTCTGTCATCTATCTGTCTGTCTGTCATCTATCTATCTATCTATCTATCTATCTATCTATCTATCTATCTATCTATCTATCTATCTATCTATCTATCTATCTATCTATCTATCTATCTATCTATCTATCTGTCTCTCTGTCTGTCATCTGTCTGTCTGTCTGTCTGTCATTCGTCTGTCTGTCATCTGTTTGTCTGTCTGTCATTCGTCTGTCTGTCATCTGTCTGTCTGTCTGTCATCTATCTGTCTGTCTGTCTATCTAGCTGTCTGTCTGTCATCTGTCTGTCTGTCGTCTGTCTGTCTATCATCTATCTGTCTGTCTGCCATCTATCTTTCTGTCTGTCTATCTATCTTTCTGTCTATCATATATCTGTCTGTCTGTCATCTATCTATCTATCTATTTGTCTGTCTGTCTGTCATCTATCTATCTGTCTATCTGTCGTCTGTCTGTCATCTTTCTGTCTGTCTATCTATCTATCTATCTGTCTGTCTGTCATCTGTCTTTCTGTATCTGTCTATCTATCTGTCTGTCTGTCTATCATCTATCTAATTGATATGTCTGTCATCTATCTATCTATCCATCTATCTATCTATCTATCTATCTATCTATCTATCTATATGTCTGTCTGTCTGTCTGTCTGTCTGTCTGTCTGTCTGTCATCTATCTGTCTGTCATCTGTCTGTCTGTCCGTCTATCATCTATCTAATTGATATGTCTGTCTGTCATCTATCTATCTATCTATCTATCTATCTATCATCTATCTGTCGTCTGTCTGTCATCTATCTATCTGTCTGTCTGTCTGTCATCTATCTGTCTGTCTGTCTATCATCTATCTAATTGATCTGTCTGTCTGTCATCTATCTGTCTGTCTGTCATCTATCTATCTATCTATCTATCTATCTATCTATCTATCTATCTATCTATCTATCTGTCATCTGTCTGTCTATCTGTCTGTCATCTATCTTTCTGTCTGTCTGTGTATCTATCTGCCTGTCTGTCTATCTATCTGTCTGTCATCTGTCTGTCTGTCTATCATCTATCTAATTGATATGTCTGTCTGTCATCTGTCTGTTTGTCTGTCATCTTTCTGTCTCTCTGTCTTCTGTCATCTGTCTGTCTGTCTATCTGTCATCTGTCTGTCTATCTGTCTGTCATCTGTCTATCTATCTATCTATCTATCTATCTATCTATCTATCTATCTATCTGTGTCTGTCTGTCTGTCTGTCTGTCTGTCGTCTGTCTGTTATCTATCTTTTTGTCTGTCTGTCATCTATCTGTCTGTCTGTCTTCTGTCTGTCTGTCATATATCTATTTGTCTGTCTGTCTGTCATCTATCTGTCTGTCATCTGTCTGTCTGTCATATATCTATTTGTCTGTCTGTCTGTCATCTATCTGTCTGTCATCTGTCTGTCTGTCTGTCATCTATCTGTCTGTCTGTCATCTGTCTGTCTATCTATCTGCCTGTCTGCCTGTCTGTCATCTATCTTTCTGTCTGTCTGTCTATCTATCTATCTATCTATCTATCTATCTATCTATCTATCTGTCTGTCTATCATATATCTGTGTCTGTCTGTTATCTATCTATCTATTTGTCTGTCTGTCATCTATCTGTCTATCTATCTGTCTGTCTGTCTATCTATCTGTCTGTCTGTCATCTGTCTGTCTGTCTGTCTATCATCTATCTAATTGATCTGTCTGTCTGTCATCTGTCTGTCTATCTATCTAATTGATATGTCTGTCTGGCATTCATCTGTCTGTCTGTCTGTCTGTCTGTCTGTCATCTGTCTTTCTGTATCTGTCTATCTATCTGTCTGTCTGTCTATCATCTATCTAATTGATATGTCTGTCTGTCATCTGTTTGTCTGTCATCTTTCTGTCTGTCATCTATCTGTCTGTCTGTCTATCTAGCTGTCTGTCTGTCATCTGTCTGTCTATCTAGCTGTCTGTCTGTCTATCTATCTGTCTGCCTGTCTATCTATCTGTCATCTATCTGTCTGTCTATCTATCTGTCATCTATCTGTCTGTCTATCTATCTGTCTGCCTGTCTATCTATCTGTCATCTATCTGTCTGTCTGTCTGTCATCTGTCTGCCTGTCATCTATCTGTCTGTCTGTCTATCTATCTGTCTGCCTGTCTATCTATCTGTCATCTATCTGTCTGTCTGTCTATCTGTCATCTGTCTATTTGTCTGTCATCTGTCTATCTATCTGTCTGTCTGTCATCTATCTTTCTGTCTGTCTGTCTGTCATCTATCTATCTATCTATCTATCTATCTATCTATCTATCTATCTATCTATCTATCTATCTATCTATCTATCTATCTATCTATCTATCTATCTATCTATCTATCTATCTATCTATCTATCTATCTATTTCTCTGTCTGTCATCTATCTATCTGTCTGTCTATCATATATCTGTCTTGTCTGTCATCTATCTATCTATTTGTCTGTCTGTCTGTCTGTCATCTATCTATCTATCTATCTATCTATCTGTCTGTCTGTCTGTCTGTCTGTCATCTCTCTGTCTGTCTGTCTGTCTATCATCTATCTAATTGATATGTCTGTCTGTCTGTCATCTATCTGTCTGTCTATCTATCTAATTGATATGTCTGTCATCTATCTATCTATCTATCTATCTATCTATCTATCTATCTATCTATCTATCTATCTATCTATCTATCTATCTATCTATCTATCTATCTATCTATCTATCTATCTATCTATCTGTCTGTCATCTGTCTGTTTATCTATCTGTCTGTCTGTCATATGTCTGTCTGTCTGTCTGTATCTGTCTGTCTGTCATCTATCTGTCTGTCTGTCTGTCTGTCTGTCATATGTCTGTCTGTCTGTCATCTGTCTGTCATCTATCTGTCTGTCTGTCATATGTCTGTCTATCTATCTATCTATCTATCTGTCTGTCTGTCTGTCTGTCTGTCTGTCATCTCTGTCTGTCTGTCTATCATCTATCTAATTGATATGTCTGTCTGTCATCTGTCTGTCTATTTATCTGTCTGTCTGTCATATGTCTGTCTATCTGTATCTGTCTGTCTGTCATCTGTCTGTCTGTCATCTATCTGTCTGTCATCTATCTATCTATCTATCTGTCTGTCTGTCTGTCATCTCTCTGTCTGTCTGTCTATCATCTATCTAATTGATATGTCTGTCTGTCATCTGTCTGTCTGTCTGTCTGTCATCTATCTGTCTGTCTATCTATCTAATTGATATGTCTGTCTGTCATCTATCTATCTATCTATCTGTCTGTCTGTCTGTCATCTCTCTGTCTGTCTGTCTATCATCTATCTAATTGATATGTCTGTCTGTCATCTGTCTGTCTGTCTGTCTGTCATCTATCTGTCTGTCTATCTATCTAATTGATATGTCTGTCTGTCATCTATCTATCTATCTATCTATCTATCTATCTATCTATCTATCTATCTATCTATCTATCTATCTATCTATCTATCTATCTATCTATCTATCTATCTGTCATCTATCTGTCTGTGTGTCATCTATCTATTTGATATGTCTGTCATTTATCTATCTGTCTTTCTGTCATCTATCTGTCTGTTTGTCTATCCGTCTGTCATCTATCTGTCTCTCATCTATCTGCCTGTCTGTCTATTTTCTGTCTGTCTATCTATCTATCTATCTATCTATCTATCTATCTATCTATCTATCTATCTATCTATCTATCTATCTATCTATCTATCTATCTATCTATCTATCTATCTATCTATCTATCTATCTATCTATCTATCTATCTATCTATCTATCTATCTATCTATCTATCTATCTATCAGCATATTGTTATGGGTCCAAATGTTCATATCTAATAATGTCCTTCAGCATGATTCAGTTCGTTATTTTTGTACTTCCCAGAATGCCGAGCGGCACATGAAGTGGCTGATTGATCCTCTTCCTGCTAATGTGAGAGTTCTGGTGTCAGTTAATGTGGAGACCTGCCCACAGGCATGGAGGTTTGTAATGCACAAACACACATAATGACTAATTTGATTTCAGATATTATGCATGTATACAATAATATATACAGGTAGACAATCACCAAGCTTACTATTTAGATTGTGGCCCACACTGCACCTGGACCCACTCAATCCTAGAGAGGTGAAGAGTGTCATCAGTACGGAGTGTGTGAACACCGATGTCAAACTCTCCAAAGATCAGGTATACATCAGTGTCAGCCTGTGTTCATCTGTGTTTATGTATGTGGAGTTTGAGTATTTGTCTGTACTGTTGTCAAACAGGAAAAAAAGTTGGAGAGACACTGCCGTTCAGCTGCAACATGCAATGCACTCTATATCTCTCTACTAGCCAGACTCATTACCCAGTAAGTAGATGTATGTATGAGTGAGTGAGTGTTTGTGAATCTAACAAATCTCTGTCTACTTATCTAGTGTTTGTGAATCTCTGTCTAATATAGTTCTTGTTTTTTGTTAGTTTTTTTGTGCTGTCAAATCGATTAATCACGATTAATCGCATCCGAAATAAAAGTTTGTGTTTACATAATGTTTGTGTACTGTGTATATAAATACACACACATGCATGTATATACAGTATTTAAGAAAAATGTGTTACATTTATTTATATATATATATATATATATATATATATATATATATATATATATATATATATATATATATATATATATATATATAATATATATACATATACACACACACACACACACACACACACACACACACACACACACACACACACACACACACACACACTCACCTAAAGGATTATTAGGAACACCATACTTAACAAGGTGCTGAAAGCATTCTTTAGAAATGTTGGCCCATATTGATAGGATAGCATCTTGCAGTTGATGGAGATTTGTGGGATGCACATCCAGGGCACGAAGCTCCCATTCCACCACATCCCAAAGATGCTCCTATTGGGTTGAGATCTGGCGACTGTGGGGGCCATTTTAGTACAGTGAACTCATTGTCATGTTCAAGAAACCAATTTGAAATGATTCGAGCTTTGTGACATGGTGCATTATCCTGCTGGAAGTAGCCATCAGAGGATGGGTACATGGTGGTCATAAAGGGATGGACATGGTCAGAAACAATGTTCAGGTAGACCGTGGCATTTAAACGATGCCCAATTGGCACTAAGGGGCCTAAAGTGTGCCAAGAAAACATCCCCCACACCATTACACCACCACCACCAGCCTGCACAGTGGTAACAAGGCATGATGGATCCATATTCTCATTCTGTTTAAGCCAAATTCTGACTCTACCATCTGAATGTCTCAACAGAAATCGAGACTCATCAGACCAGGCAACATTTTTCCAGTCTTCAACTGTCCAATTTTGGTGAGCTTGTGCAAATTGTAGCATATTTTTCCTATTTGTAGTGGAGATGAGTGGTACCCGGTGGGGTCTTCTGCTGTTGTAGCCCATCCGCCTCAAGGTTGTGCGTGTTGTGGCTTCACAAATGCTTTGCTGCATACCTCGGTTGTAACGAGTGGTTATTTCAGTCAAAGTTGCTCTTCTATCAGCTTGAATCAGTCGGCCCATTCTCCTCAGACCTCTAGCATCAACAAGGCATTTTCGCCCACAGGACTGCGACATACTGGATGTTTTTCCCTTTTCACACCATTCTTTGTAAACCCTAGAAATGGTTGTGCGTGAAATTCCCAGTATCTGAGCAGATTGTGAAATACTCAGACCGGCCCGTCTGGCACCAACAACCATGCCACGCTCAAAATTGCTTGAATCACCTTTCTTTCCCATTCTGACATTCAGTTTGGAGTTCAGGAGACTGTCTTGACCAGGACCACACCCCTAAATGCATTGAAGTAACTGCCATGTGATTGGTTGATTAGATAATTGCATTAATGAGAAATTGAACAGGTGTTCCTAATAATCCTTTAGGTGAGTGTATATACATACATACAGTGGGGCAAAAAAGT
Organism: Romanogobio albipinnatus; assembly: GCA_023566225.1. Taxonomy (NCBI): domain Eukaryota; kingdom Metazoa; phylum Chordata; class Actinopteri; order Cypriniformes; family Gobionidae; genus Romanogobio; species Romanogobio albipinnatus. Next base: position 18,407,735 of record CM042260.1, on the reverse strand, counting down.
ATTTAGTCAGCCACCAATTGTGCAAGTTCTCCCACTTAAAAAGATGAGAGAGGCCTGTAATTTTCATCATAGGTACACTTCAACTATGAGAGACAGAATGAGAAAAAAAATCACATTTATTTGAAATTATGGTGGAAAATAAGTATTTAGTCAATAACAAAAGTTAATCTCAATACTTTGTTATATACCCTTTGTTGGCAATGACAGAGGTCAAACATTTTCTGTAAGTCTCCACAAGGTTTTTACACACTGTTGCTGGTAGTTTGGCCCATTCCTCCATGCAGATCTCCTCTGGAGCAGTGATGTTTTGGGGCTTTCGCTGGGCAACACGGATTTTCAACTCCCTCCAAAGATTTTCTATGGGGTTGAGATCTGGAGACTGGCTAGGCCACTCCAGGACCTTGAAATGCTTCTTACGAAGCCACTCCTTCGTTGCCCGGGCGGTGTGTTTGCGATCATTGTCATGCTGAAAGACCCAGCCACTTTCATCTTCAATGCCCTTGCTGATGGAAGGAGATTTTTACAAAAAAAATTCACGATACATGGCCCCATTCATTCTTCCCTTTACACGGATCAGTCGTCCTGGTCCCTTTGCAGAAAAACAGCCCCAAAGCATGATGTTTCCACCCCCATGCTTCACAGTAGGTATGGTGTTCTTTGGATGCAACTAAGCATTCTTTATCCTCCAAACACTACAAGTAGAGTTTTTACCAAAAAGTTCTATTTTGGTTTCATCTGACCATATGAAATTCTCACAATCCTCTTCTGGATCATCCAAATGCTCTCTAGGAAGACGGGCCCAGACATGTACTGGCTTAAGCAGGGGGACACGTCTGGCACTGCAGGATTTGAGTCCCTGGCGGCGTAGTGTGTTACTGATGGTAGCCTTTATTACTTTGGTCCCAGCTCTCTGCAGGTCATTCACTAGACCCCCCCGTGTGGTTCTGGGATTTTTACTCACCGTTCTTGTGATAATTTTGACCCCACGGGATGAGATCTTGCGTGGAGCCCCAGATCGAGGGAGTTTATCTTGTATGTCTTCCATTTTCTAATAATTGCTCCCACAGTTGATTTCTTCACACCAAGCTGCTTACCTATTGCAGATCTTCCCAGTCTGGTGCAGGTCTACAATTTTGTTTCTGGTGTCCTTTGACAGCTCTTTGGTCTTGGCCATAGTGGAGTTTGGAGTCTGACTGTTTGAGGTTGTGGACAGGTGTCTTTTATACTGATAACAAGTTCAAACAGGTGCCATTAATACAGGTAACGAGTGGAGGACAGAGAAGCCTCTTAAAGAAGAAGTTACAGGTCTGTGAGAGCCAGAAATCTTGCTTTTTTGTAGGTGACCAAATGCTTATTTTCTTTAAAAATCAGACAATGTTATTTTCTGCATAGGCAGTCCTGATGGGTCCCCATGTTCCATGTTAAAATAAATTGTTTTTAAGGGCCCTCTCTGCCCTTGGGGCCCTGGTAATCAGTACTGGTTTTACCCCCAGTCCGACGCCCCTGATCATTAAAAATATTAGGATGTAAGTTATTAACGTTTTAAAATTTCACATTTAAAGAAATCTAGTGTTTGATCATATCTAAGTATTTATTAAAATGCAAAACTGCAATACTTTTTTGAGCAACTAGATTAGATACATGTATATTGATTAAAGAGCCATAAATGACTCTAATTTGCCTCTTGGAATTGGAATTGTCTATTTTAACCTTAATTACTACACTAATTGTAATATAAATAATACAAATATTAGAAGAAAAATATTTTAAGTGGTCATTAATTGACAATTATTGCACAAATAGTATTTAGTACCGCGAATAGTATTTAGTAAGGCGGTCGGCCGAAATTTTACTTTATAAAGTTTTAAATATGGATATTTTTGTTACACAAACGCATCGATTCGCTTCAGAAGGCCTTTATTAACACCCCAGAGCCACGTGGAGCATGTTATTTGATGGGCAGATGCACTTTTTATGGACTTCAAAAACAGAGCAACTATAAATCCAATTCTAATGCTTGGATTAGCCTGGACTTTTGTCATATACACCTAGGATGACTTGAGGGTGAGTAAATAATGGGCTAATTTTCATTTTTAGGTGAACTATCCCTTTAACTGTTATGCCACATTAGCGCCAAAACGCTAATTATTGTTTGAATTTCGAATTTAAAAAATAAATTAATTAAAAGCTTAGACTTTATTTAATATCAAAGGCAGGTTTGGCAATTTGGAGTGAGATTAAGTTGGGCAGACGTTGAGACAGAGCCTGAAAGCGTGTGTCTCATGCCAAACATGTGAGAGTTGGCTATGACTTTTACAACTTTTTGCAACAAGCACACATACATTTCTTTTGTCTTTCTTTGCAGCAGACACTTGAAGGCTTAAGGCCCCCATCAAAACCACACAGCTTTTATTATAGCTTACTGTCAGTTTGAACTTCCCCTTTTAAAGATGTCATGATTCAAAATCAGCAAGAAAACATGTTTAGCTCTTCTTCTAAACAAGAAAATAAGAAAACCACACTCGCATCTAAAATGCAAACTTTGTTGCAAGGCAAGTTTGAATTATTCTGTTTCAAGAAATTCAAACTTCTCTTCACAATTGGAGCATTCAAATTGACTTTCCAACATAAACCTCCTAACGTCATTCATTCATTTTTTATTCAACTTTTCCAATTGTCTGATGACTCTTATCATCTGCTTGCCCCTCCAGATCAGCCCTCCACTGGGAGGGTTGCTTTTTTCTTTCTTTTCTGCTTTCCAGAGGTGCCTGGCGTGTTCCTTGAGTCGTTCAAAACCAAAATCTCCATAGACATTTCAGTTTTATCTGGCACTTTTGTTGTTATATTCAAATAATTTAGGAGAGATCTTGTTTCCGGGAATTTATTAGAGGAATTCAAATGTTCTCATTTGGGGCCAACTTGACAATATACATAATAATTATACACAATACATTACACACACATATATTATGTGAACACAAACTTTTATTTTGGATGTGATTAATCGATTTGACAGCACTATTTATGGCTCTGTGTGTGTGTTTGCATGTTTATATACAGTAAGTGAGTGAGTATATTTATACATATTTAACTTTAAGCTGTGAGGGGAAAAAATAGTGAAAAAATATATAAATAAAAAAAATTGGAGATAATATAAATAAATTACAAAAAAACATTTAATGAACATTTATTATACAATATTTACTCACACACAATTTTTTTAAATAATAATAATAATAATTATATATATATATATATTATATATATTATATTATATATATATATATAATTAAAATATATTGATAAAAAAATGATACAATTTTTTTAAATTATTTAAAATTGGAGAACAGAAAATGTGCATCATCCAATGACAAACCTATCAGTAGATTTTTCCAAACGGACAGTTCTATTAAATGGGGCGGCAGTAGCTCAGTGGTTCATGTAGGTTGTCTACAAACCGGAAGGTTGGTGGTTCGATCCCCGGTTCCACCTGACCAAGTGTCGAGGTGTCCATGAGCAAGACACCTAACCCCAGCTGCTCCCGACGAGCTGGATGGCGCCTTGCATGGCAGACACCGCCGTCGGTGTATGAATGGGTGAATGTGAGGCAATGTGTAAAGCGCTTTGGATGGCCATTGGTCTGTTAAAAGCGCTATATAAATGCAGTCCATTTACCATTTAAGTGGTAAGGTAGGCATGATTATTGGCTTACAGTAATCTTCAAATAGTCAAAATACACTCCAATTAATCGGTCTCTCACTAGAACACACTTTGTCTCTGTGTATGACAAAAAATAAAGATTTAAGTTTAATCTGTCAGCTCCAGATCCTCCTGGACCTTGGACAGGACTCTACAACAGTGTGCGTTGTGTCAAGATACAGTATCACTATACAGACTGGGCCTGAAGTTGGCGCTAGACTCACTCAGCACAGATCAGGAAAAACACATCATGAAAGAGGTGACCTGTCCATCTTGAAGCAGAGAATCACTCAAAAACCACTTCAGTGCACAATTGACCATTTTCTATTATTAATTTGTATTTCTCCTTATGCAGTTGTTGTGCCTGGTATGTGCCAGTCACAACGGCATCAGCGAATCAGAGGCTTTGGAGCTGTTCCCAGACCTCAGTTTTCCCGCTCTCACCTCACTACTCTACAGTCTGGAGAGACTCCTCATCGTTACTTACGCCTGTGGCCTCATTCGCTTTCAGCACTCACAGGTGTGTATATGTCTCTGACCTAACTACAAAAAGTTTCCTTGCAAGTTAGCTATATTCGGCAAGACCCTCTTTAAGGTTTCTGTGAGTGAAACTAAATACTGTGATCTTTCTTGGGTGCAAATCTCACTTTCACATCTCATTGACAGAGAAATAACTAAAACAGAAATAAAAAAATGTTTTACACCTGCTTTGTGCTGGTGTATGTGTAACCGTGTATCCTTTTCAGGCATGTGAAGCGGTCAACCAAGAGTTTCTGGATGGAGGCAAATGCTGTGGATCCTACAGAGAGAAAATCATCCAGTTCTTTAGTCAACAGCTGGAGTAAGAATATCTCTTTATGTGTATTGCAGGGATGTCTTTTTTTTTCTTCTTTTGTTTAAATAAATGTTACCATGTTTATTTACATGTGAGCACCTCATGATTAAGTGTTTTCAGTGTCTCAGTGTGGCTTGGTTCATAATATTATTGTTCTGTAAAATAAAAGTATGTTATATTATTATTATATGTATGGTGTTGATTCACATTGGTTTTACAGCTTTTATGGTGGTGCGACCATATATTCACTTAAAATTCCTTTTCAGTTTCTTTATGTATTGCCCTTTTAGTCTAATTCATATAAACTTTTCTATGTATTCAAACACCCAATTTTCCATAAGGAGTTTTTCTCTTTTTTTTACTGTAAAAATTACATATATACATTATATAACGGTTTACAGTTATATTTCTTACTTCATTTTGCAATTGCAGTGGGAATTGATTAGCCTGACGTCGTCATACTCAATTCTAGTCAGAATATGAGTCTGATACTGCTCCGTTAGGCTGTGATTATGGGGCGTGTTTAAACCGAACCAGGAAAGACCTCAATTGGATAGACCTACAACCAATCAGAGCAACAGAGCGACGCATAACGTTAGTTGTCAAATGTCAACAGAACTCAACTGCGTTGTGTTGCCAAGTCCGCGGGTTGAAGCGACCCCAATTATGTGATATACAGACACAGGAATGCGAAATTTAGCAGGCAGTCCAGCCAAAATAACACATATTTTACCCCCCAAATGCCATTTTTCCCAGAGAACCCCCCCGCCCGGAAAGCTATTGGGCTTGTTTTTGGCTAGTTTTGAGTAGCAATCGGTATTGAGCGGGTTTTGCTGTAAAAACTTGGCAACCCTGTCTGCACGCACGCCCGGAATAAGTAGCCTAACGTTAGAAGAAAAAGATGAGTGTAAACGATCTTTGCCGGTGTTGTAAAAAAAGAATTTAAGGATACACAGAGTACTGACCAACACGATCATCATTTCTGAGAGAAATAGTAAAGGTGAATGCATATACGAACAAGTTCTCCGTTTAGGATTAGAACTAATTCAACCCAAGCGCCTTTGATGACGTGGATGATTACGTTACTGTTTATCATCTGTCCATCATCGTCTAAAGCCCGCCCTGACAATTTCATTGGTCTGAACAGTTTCTGTTCGGGCATAATTACTTCTCTATGGATCAAGTCCAGACCGAACTGCCCGTGCAAAAAAAATTGTGGGCGGGGCTAAGTTTGTCTGGCATCCAGGCTAGGAATTGATAGTTTTAAATGTAAATTTGCTGGTCGCACCACCTGACATTTCAAACTCAATTCAAATCTAACTTGGACACCTATAGACATGTTTAATATTTATATTTACTCCCATAAATATCTAATATTTATGGGAGGGTGACTAACATTGTTACTGCATCAAAGGGGTCCTCTGGGGTCTTCTGGGGTGTGATGTCATATGCTGACACATGGTTTTCTTAAAGTAACATTGCATAAAATAGCATTTTTTCCCTTCCCTTTATAAGGAATTTTAATCATGCCAAACTATTTGATTAAGAAATTTACTGAGAAAATTATCCTTTTTATTGCAGTTTTGTTTTCTGTTTCTGTTACGTTCGGACGGCCGCACCACCTGACATTTTTGGTCTTTCAAACACCACAGCTCAAAAAGTCAATTGAATAAAATAAAAAAAATCAATTTTATATATGACATATATATTAATTAAAATTCTTTTTAGGAAAATAATGAATTCGGACACAAAAATACATGTTATGTCATTGACCTATACTTGTATATTTTGAATAGGGGTAAAAACTGGGTTTCTTAGTTGTTGTTTTTTTTACCTATCAAATGCCTGATATTGTCTAAGAACAAAGCCATTATCTACAAATAGCTGCCATGTTGAATTGTTTTGTTGAATAATTTTTGATGGTTCAGGCAAGACAGAGTGACGTGGAGGGTGGCTGATGAGTTGCCATGGTTACTGCAGCAGCAGGAAGATCGAAGTAAACTTCAGATGAGTCTGCTTAACCTGTTTGTGTCCCAAAACCTCTACAAGAGGTACATTCTATTCTCGTGTTCCTGCTCTATATATTCTTCTGTATGTATGTAAATGTGTCTGAAATAATGTCTATCTGATGTGTGTTCTTAGGGGTCATTTCTCAGAGCTGCTGGCCTACTGGCAGTTTGTTGGTAAGGATAAATGCTCCATGGCGACGGAGTATTTCGACTCATTGAAGGAGTTTGAGAAGACCTGCGAGAGTGAGCAGAGCATGAGCCGACTGGCCAACTTGTACGAGACGCTGGGCCGTTTCCTCAAAGACCTGGGACTGCTCAGCCAGGTGATGCAGACAGAAAGACTGATGATCATCTGTATTTAATTTTAAAGCATGTGTAAATGATGTGAATGTGTTGTTTTTAAGGCGGTGGCCCCCTTGCAGCGCTCCTTAGAGATCCGTGAAACGGCTCTGGACCCGGACCACCCAAGTGTGGCTCAGTCCCTACACCAGCTGGCAGGGGTTTACGTTCATTGGAGGAAATTTGGAAACGCAGAGCAGTTCTACAAACAAGCTATGGAGATTTGTGAAAACGCTTATGGCCCCGAACACAGCACCGTCGCAAGAGAACTTGACTCTCTCTCGCTCCTCTACCAGAAACAAAACAAGTACAGAACTTTTTTCTTTAAGGTTTAGGAAGCAGTTTCTGAGAATCATAATTGAACACTTGAATTCATGATTTTATCATAACCCTTCTTTTCCCACTGATATTCCTCTGACCTTTTCTCTTTTGTAATGTCTCTAAGGTGTAACAAATTAGCTTGGAGGGGAAATATTAATAATTATTCAATATTAATCAATAATAATATGATTATTAATTATGATTAATTATGCATATTTTAATCAGTTAAATAGATTAACTTGATGTAGCTACATTAACATCACAATCAGTCAATCAGTTCGTCCTAAGAACGTTCAGTATTGATTATTAATTTAATTTTTAGAATTATTATTTTTCTGTGGCCATGAAAAATATCCTTTTCTAAGATATTTAAAACTGATTGACTGATTGTGATGTTAATGTAGCTACATCAAGTTAATCTAGTTAACTGATTCAAATATTCATAATTAATCATAATGAATAATTATTAATATTTCCCCTCCGAGCTCTAAGGCATCTCTCTTTCTTCAAATCTTCCTTTTGCTCACTCTCTCTCCTCCACCATGAGTGTATACGCCCCCTACTGCTGATTGGCTACAGGTGTGTTGGGGTTCTCCGGCCGATCTACTTTCAACAGCGTTTCTCAGAAATCGCTTATTGCGCCTTTAATTTAATATTCATACTCCGGTGTGCAGATATTACAGTAGCTTTGTTCCAAAATCTAGTGAGCTGCCTCTGTGTCTATGTAGGGAACTACTTCTGAGACAGCACAGATGACTAAACTGAAAACCCTATACATAACCAGCAAATCAGTTCAAGAACTATGGAAACCTAGTACATTTGGAAATATCAGGACATTTTTAAAGTGTGATTTATTTTTTATTTTTATTTTTTTATCTTAAATCTTAAAAATAGTGAATATAAACTGTTATAGTTATCCTTAGCTGTAACATATTTCCTAAACTAGAAATTGTTCTTTGTATAATATATATTTATTGAAAGAGAAATTATACACAATCACAAATAACTGGAAAAGTTATGAAAAATTATTTGTCAATTTGCAAAGCTAACAGTCAAATAAGCACATGAAATGCATGAAATATTTCATTTTTAAATATATAGAACTGTGTTTTATTGGTAGTTCTCTATTGAACGAGAACATTTAGGGTCAAGATTATGCTCACCAAGGGCAAAAACTTGCAAAATATAATATTTTGTAAAATAGCAATATTGTGAAGTGTTACTTTTTCAAATATTTTTTAAATGTAATTTAATTAAATGGAAAAGCTGAATTTTCAGCAGTCATTTATTCAGTGTCAAATGATCCTTCTGAAATCATTCTAAAAAACAGTTGAAAATGTTTTCCTGCTTAATATATTTGTGTAAAATCTGATACATTTTTTCAGAATTCTGATAAATAGAAAACTCAAAACAACAGCAATTATTTTACATAGATTTTTGTAACATTATGTATGTCTTTACTTTCGCTTTTGATCAATTTAATGTGTCATTGCTGAACAAAAGTATTAATGTCTTTTTGTAAAAAAAATACATTAAAAAAAACCTTACTGACCCCAAACTGTATATTTTAAAATGATATTTTATTTCCTTGCAGTGCATTCTGGGATTGTCTTAAATGCATATTTGATACACGATGCTGCATTCAATTTTAGCTAAAATGAGGCATCTTTAAAGGCAGCATAATTTTACTACCTGACAATCTTTTCTGTAGAAAAACTAGGAAGCTCTCTATGGTTTGGAACCAAGGTTTAGACCCTTTGTTCATGAATAAGTAAAACGCACAGTACAATACATTATGTTGACATCATATACAATATGCAAAACAAATTCTGTTTTAATTTTATCTAGATATGAGCAGGCTGAGAAGTTGAGAAAGAGATCAGTCAAGATCAGACAGAAGACAGCACGACAGAAGGGCCACATGGTGAGTAAAGTTAGTAACATTTAGGCACATTTTCACACTCAGTGGAGTGTGAATTCAGAGAAGTGAAAAACAGTTGTTCTCATACTGTATTTGTGTGTTCTCTCTAGTTTGGTTTCGCACTTTTGAAGCGACGGGCACTGCAGTTAGAGGAACTGACTCTTGGAAGAGACTCAGCAGATAGTGCCAAGACTCTAAATGAGCTTGGAGTGCTTTATTACCTACAGAACAACCTGGAGTGAGTAAATTATAATTTCATACAGACCATACGAAAAAGGCGATAGGGTTCCCTCACATCCTGGAAAACCTGGAATTTTGAAATTCAGTTTTCCAGTCATGGAAAATGGGAAAAATATCCAAATAACTACTTGTCTTGGAAAAATATTTTAGTGTAATATCATTTTTCACTAAAAATGATTGTACACACTTGGGGTGTTTTCATGATACCAAAATATCAGTAGCCATAACAAATACACTATATTGCCAAAAGTATTGGGACACCCTCTCCAAATCATTGAATTCAGGTGTTCCAATCACTGCCATGGCCAAAGGTATATCAAATCAAGCACCTAGGCATGCAGACTCCTTCTACAAACATTTGTGAAAGAATGGGTCGCTCTTAGGAGCTCAGTGAATTCAAGCGTTGTACCGTGATAGGTTGCCACCTGTGCAATACGTCCACTCGTGAGATTTCCTCACTACTAAATATAGTGGAAAATCGATTTGGTAGAGCTCTAGCTCTGACCAAGAAACTTTCCCAAAACATACTGATTTTGGTGCCTTGACCCAGTTCGAAACCCGCTTGGAGCGGTTAGAGTAGGTCCAGTTACATTTAGTGCCGTGGTTTAGGTTAGGGGGTGAGTGTAAGAGACGTAGGCCAGTAAGAGCTGTGCATTTAAACCTCACTCCCCTGATCTCAAGAGGTGGGCTAGCGACTGACGCTACAGGCTTCGGTCTTTAGCATCCGTGTCCCCATTCTCACCCGCCTCCCACACTGGAGACTCAGTTCAAATCCCTACAATGTAGAACTTTGAGATGACATCATATATAGCAAACCTGTGATGTGCATTGGCTTGCCCATTATCTCCAAAAAATTCAGAACCTCAAGGGCATTCTTTGCCTCACTTTCACTTGCACCATTTTCTGTACACTTGCACAGAACATATTTGTTCGAATGGCTTGCAACCCTTGTTCATTTACATCTGGGTGAAACATCATTCACAAACAATGACTTGGTCTTTTGGTTGACCATTACCCTCACCTGAAAACCAATTGTAGGACATTGTCATTTTGATTGTCCTGAAGACTGTTCACAAAAAGCTCTTAGTACAAAGCACAGTTGCAGTGTAGAACTCACAAATGCTGAGTCATCTGTCATCTGATCATAGACTCATCACAGCATGACATACCATTCTCTGAGTATTAGGAGGTCATGTGAGATTCAGAGTTTCATTACGCAACACCAAAACTCAGATATTAATAATATAATGAATTAAAGCTGCAAGCAGTGATGAAAGGGCCCTCACAGCTGGGGCCACCGCCACCCAGTGGCCCCAGGAAAACAGTGAATAGATGGCGACAGGCATTTAAGCTGATTAATATATGGAAAAAAAATTCCTGCTGCCAGCCGGTGGTGCTTTAACTATATCTGAATATTGCCATGTCGCTGTCTTCAGGCCAGGACTCTTATCAAACATGTGAAGTTTGGGGCAGATCAGACATTGTATGCCTGAGTTTCATCAGACTTTGTCAGGCTGCCACAGACACGCCCTTCAGCAATTCGCAATTTAACATCGCAGATGTCTTTAGATTAGACTGTGTAAAATATGCTGTTGATCTGATTAAATCTCTAGGAGGAGTTTGTTAAAGTACGTCTAGAAATGGCTAAGAAAATTCTAAATAACTTGACTTCCGGTTTTCAGATTTTGCACCAAGAGACTTTTTTGTAGGTATTGGGCTGTTACATGTGTCTCCTGAATGTCATACCTGTACGTGAAATGTAGCGGGAGGTGCACTTCATTGAAATTTGGTAGGTGGCGCTTCGAGCTATTTTGCCACACCTAATTCTCAAACCCAAATCAGATGTACATTTTCACCACTTCTGACGCATGTGCAAAGTTTAATGAGTTTTCGAGCATGTTAAGGCCCTCAAAAATACGATTCATATCGGAGAAGAAGAATGATAGGCCGAGCAATTACAATAGGGTCCTCACACCATCAGTGCTCGGGCCCTAATGATCACTCAATTCAATCTCTATTGTGGAAATCATTTAATGTCAAGTACTGTAGGTCAGCGAGGTGAAAAGATGAGCACTAAAATGTACGTAAAAAGGTGTCTTAAATGTTTTAAGAAATGAATTTGTAAACTGTTCTTGTTCTGCGGTATTTCATTTTATGATATGCATTTCCCATTTGCAGTCATGTAATAGGCATTTTAACTTGATGGTTTCTTTATAACCCAGTGCTGCAAAGATGTTTTTGACCCGATCTCTGGAAATGCGTCAGCGTGTGCTGGGGCCAGATCACCCTGACTGTGCACAGTCTCTGAACAACCTGGCCGCGCTCCACAGTGAGAGAAAAGAGTACGAGAATGCAGAGGAGCTGTACGAAACGGCACTAGACATCCGCAAACGAGCACTCGCCCCAGATCACCCATCTCTCGCCTATACCCTTAAACACTTGGCCATGCTCTACAAACGCAGGGTGAGAAACCACTTGAAAGACACAACACACCAGCTCTGCAGAACACGTTGCAATCAAGTGGCTATTATTCATAGATTATTTTTGCAATGTTTTGTCTTTTTAATATTGTTAATGAATTCCTGACCCTGTGTGCGTGTTTGTGTGTGATAGGGGAAGCTGGAAAAGGCAGTTCCTCTATATGAACTAGCTCTTGAGATCAGAGAGAAGAGCTTCGGGCCCAAACACCCTAGTGTGGCCACTGCTTTGGTTAACCTTGCAGTGCTCTACTGCCAACTGGTAAGCAAAAACTTAGATTTTAGCCACCTGTTGAATTGTAAAACCAACCACACTCTGTATATAACACTCTGTTATTTGATGATGTGACTGTGATGTGTGTTTATGTTGCAGAAACAGCACAGTGATGCACTGCCTCTGTATGAGCGCGCTCTAAAGGTATATGAGGACAGTCTTGGCCGACTGCACCCTCGTGTCGGAGAGACTCTGAAAAACCTGGCTGTACTCAGGTTAGCCATGTTTTCTTAGCTCAGTTGTATAAATTAGAATAATTTAGTGTGACTGTGGTTACGCCCACTGAGTGGTAAAAAGACCAGGTGGCAGCATTGGTTTTAGCATGAATGCCGCAAAAAACACACAAAACACATCTAAAACAGGAAAGAGATTTGAGATTGGCTGTATAAATAGATTTGACAAGAAATTGCAGGTATATTTTTACAGACTGCCGAAAGCTACAGAAAAGAGAAGCAACTGGATTGCTGCAATTCACAGAAACAACTGGACTCCAGGCAGCATGTCAATATGTTGAATTTTGGGGTAAAATCATACCCTATATATTGTATTATTATTAGTGGTGGGCGGTGGGGTGTTAACGTGCTGCGTTAACGTGAGACTCTTATTGGGTGATAAAAAAAAATATCGCCGTTTATCTATTCTCAAAGTTGGGTTGGCAGCTGGGTCTATACTACGCAAGCTATGATGACTTTCACCTTGATATTTTAGCGCGGATGTATACCTAGCCGAATTGCACTGTAGGGGCGAGAGAGCGAGTCTTCGAACCTGTGTGTATGCCTACTAGTGTTGTCAAAAATATCCATATTTCGATATGTATCGATACTGAAATATCTGAAACGATACAATACTCATTTTCTACAGTATCGATATCAGATGCGCTTTCCTCTCCTCTCCGACCGACAGCGAGTGACACGCACCCGCCTCCTCTCATTCAGTCCGGTTAATCCTCTGAACATTGCGAACGTTTGTTCTGCTGGATTTTTCCTCATGACAGCTTGTTAGTATTGGTGTGACCGGTCTGAATTTTGCGCGAGGTTGCACATAACGTTAATTTTACTAATTCCTGCAAATTTCGCGTTCGCATCTGAATATACACACACACATACCGTAATAAAGCAAAAATTTGCTCCTTTTTCCAGTTTATTAATGGTCAAATACACTCAAAAATGTCTCAATGCCCATCTTGGTGAGTTTTAACGTAAACACAGTCGTAACCAACTCACAGGAACAGTGTTTGGGATCCATGCGTGCGTCAGGTCTTAAAGGGACAGAAGTTATTTATTATTCAAACTACAAAAAGACAAACGATCACTTACGAGCACACATATTCTGAATACCTTCGGCAGAATTCAAATGAGCCATTTTAATCTTGATTAATCTAGATTAATTCCAAGATTACAGTGAGATTAATCTAGATTAATTCCAAGATTACAGTGAGATTAATCTAGATTAAAAAAAAATGTTATACCACTAATTATTATATATTGTATTGACAACTCAATTAAATATTTACCATCATATATTCTGCATAATTGGATGTTTTTAAATAAACACTGACAAAAATATATAATATTTAGGGCTGGATGATATAACATTGATATAAGTGATCACGCGGATTTAGACCTACCTATATTGTATTTATATAAAGTATTCACAGGCAAATTTGCTTCATGTATTTCCCCGGCATCGAAATCAAGCACATATAAATGTCAGTAAACACGATGTAAACACGATTCCTGGCTGCATGTCAATATCCATGGATCACTGGATCTTTGGCAAGTTGTAAGGAACACTATATCGAGTCCAAACTGATAATCGTTCGATTTAGTCACGTTTTCGCAGTTTCCCCTATTAAAATCCAGTCATGCACTAGGCACTTTTGCCACTCAGTCCGTCCTGGAAAGTGACGTCAATGCATACCCTCTATTGATAAAATTCATGCCACATTCATTTGAATTCAATTCAATTATTTTTGCAATGCATATAGTTTCAAAACAACTTTACAGAAAATGCTTGTTTCAGTGTTAAAGTTAGAATTAAGTTTTCAGTTATGAGACTGATGAGTGTGTTAAAGTAATGTTGATATGGCAGTAATGTACAGCTATTATATAATACATGTAAGGATAATATTTGAGAGTTTTGAATATTGATCTAAAGTTGCCATCATCTGGAGTCTTCGCAAATGTCTGTAATTATAAACCCAGGCTAATAGTTACAGCACTCAAATATGGAGTGCCTCAAGGGTCTGTATTAGGCCCGCTGCTGTTTTCATTATGCTGTCCCTTGGAAATATTTAGTTTTATATTTTATTTTATTGTAAATATTACATTTTAATGTAAATAGTTATATCTAAACAATATCTATCATGACTTGGACAAGTAAATAATCACATAGCAACCACTCTCTTTTTCAGCTATGAAGAGGGAGATTTCGAGAAGGCTGCTGAACTGTACAAGCGAGCAATGGAAATAAAGGAGGCAGAGCCATCTCTGGTCTGTGGTAAGGCCCCCTCACGTCACTCATCTAGCGGCGACACCTTTAGCCTGCGAAGTCCCGCCCTTCCTCACGCCTCAAGGTGACATCTGACCGGACCCCTCAACACTTAACTAAGGTGTACTCTGACCTCTATTAATGAATCCATATCGGCCACACTTGCGTTCAAGCCTATGCTTGAATGCCTCAAGCATGTCTACATGGAAAAATCAAGTATGCATTGGGAACCAACTCAATTCTCATTCCCACTGTAATTTACAGTATAAATCATCAGTGTTTTAAATGTATCACTCACTGCCACTGTGTTTATAAAATGTGCTCTTTCTCTAAAAGACATTTTATACCTGTGATTTTCAACGACATATCACTCTATCGCATCAGCATACCCATGACATTTCAAGTGCACTGCTGTTACACTGAGGTGATGCTGCCTAAGAGTAAAAAAATGGTAATTGGGAGTTTTTAAAACAGTTTTACATTTTAAAATAAAAACATTTAGGAGATATACATACATATGAAGTCGCAATTACGAGGAAAAAAACATCACAATTGAAGGGATAGTTCACCCAAAAATGAAAATTCTGTCATCATTTACTCATCCTCAAGTTGTTCCAAACCTGTACACAAAAGAAGATATTTGGAAATAAAATACTTCTTTTGTGCAGAAGAAAGAAACTCATACAGGTTTGGAACAACTTGAGGGTGATTAAATGATGACAGAATTTTCATTTTAGGGTGAACTATCCCTTTAAGACTGATGAAGTCGCAATCAAGAAAAGATTGCGCATATGCGAGAAAAGTTGCTGTAATGAAAAATTAAGGACACAGATACAAAATGTGTAGCAATCTGCATGAAAAAGTAGCCAATTCCAAGATTTATTCTCTTAAGACAGCAATATGCATCCATAGTTATTGATTGTTCATGCAATGCAAGAATATTATTTACATTTTCTCATATGCTTGATATATAATTTGTATATTTTTTCCAATTTTCACTGACTAGTATAAAAATATGTCCAGTAACTGGGTTAAAGTTCAAACGTTGAAGAAGTGTATTTACCTTTGTATTTTAAGAATCATGTCTCTTCCAAAGCACCTTTCACTTGCGCAATACAAGACACAGACCAAGCTGGAAACAAATATATTCACATCGCATGGCATGTGAAGCGAGATGCTGAAAAGCGGATGAGTCATCTAATCACATTCTTTCTGTCACTGCTGACTTTAGCATATGCAAATTAATGAGCATAACTTCATGCAGCAGTTTCTTGCTTACGGATTCAAGCCACAGTTTCACAGTCTTACCTGCTTCCTGTAGGGACATTTTTCACCTTCACCGTTCTAAATATTTAGAACAGTTGTAAAGTGCAAAGCATATTTCACGCCATTACAAAAAGGACGACTGTCATACATAGCCATAGAAAACACTAATCAATAAAATTCAGATTTTATTATATTTAATATCTTATTTATTGTAAAGGTATCTCCCATTTTATCAAGGGAGCATTTACATGCTTCCAATGCCACAGAACACAGCATGTGCAATAATGTTTCTTGTAATGCATAATGAGTGTCAGTATATGTGGTTTATTTTATACAATGTCTGTTCAGCTGAAAAGTGCATCTATATCCATATATTATGACCTATATATTGATGTTTTGTTTAGAAAAGGTACTTTTTTTTAATTTTTTATTCTGTAGTGTCTCTCTAATGTGAAATGCCTTGCATGTGCCAAGTTTTGATGGCCAGACCTGTTTACATAGGAGGGATGTATGAATGAATATGAGTATAAAAGATGCAAAATGGTAGAAATGCCAAACTCCAATTTCTCAGTGTCTGTAAGTACTTCAAATGCAAATATACTAACACTACTTGGAAACGTGCTAAAGCAGATCTAGTCTACTAATGTGCCTCATGTTGTAACTGTTGGATTCTGGGACAACATGCTAATTAGCAAATAATTTACATAAATCTTCCATTATGGCATGTATTGCATTACAATATTTGTGCCAGTGCTTAGATGTGCTCTCACTTCCATGCTAAAAGGGGTGTATTTTATTACCAAATTCTTTTAATGCATGTGATCCTTTTATAAAAAAAATATTGTGTATTATACCAATAAATGCATAATTTAATGAAAATAACATTCAAGGAAAAGCTGAATAGAATGTAACAATAAATTTATTTGCATTATTACAATGTATACCATTCAATACAGCAGTCAGAATCAGGCTGATTATAAATTGTCTGAAAATATTTGTGTGATGTTCACAAATTTTATAACAACAAGCATATACGGTATTAGAGATGATATCATTATATTTAGATGTGTGGCTAAAGTGACACCCATTTCCTCCAGATCTGTTAAACATAGCCATTAAGATGCGTTCTATTGACCATTGCCAACTCTCTGTAACCTCAACAATGCAAAAACAAAAGATTAACAACGATGGCAATTCAGTATTAAGACTTTCAGTCGAAGTAAACCTCTAAACATCTTGAATGTTACAGGTTGTTTTGCAAAAACAATAAAAAACTAAATCCAAACTGATTTAGTATGATACCTCAGATGTTACATGTTTACAAGTATGAGTTTGATTTCAGTGTCAGTGGGAGAGTTCAAGGATGTCTTTTCCGTCTCGCTTTTCGCCTCCTTACATGTTTTTCATCTGAGCCATCAGCTCATCTAAACTCTGGTCCGTTTCCTCAACCGTCTCCCCTGAATCTCCATCCTGGCGAAGAGAAAGAACACATGGAATATTATGTGTACACAATAGTAAGGAGACAATGGTGCTCACCAAGGCTGCATTTATTTGATCAAAAACACAGTAAAAACTGCAATATTGTGAATTTATACATTTGTACATTTATATAGCGCTTTTCTAGGTACTCAAAGCGCTTTACATATTGAAGTGGGGAATCTCCTCAACAACCACCAATGTGCAGCATCCACCTGGATGATACAACAGCAGTCATATTGTGCCCGAACACCCTGATTGGTGGAGAGAAGACAGAGTGATGAAGCCACTCAGTATATGGGGATGATTAGGAGGCTGTGATGATGGACGGAGGCCAATGGGCAAATTTGGTCAGGATTCCGGGTTTACACCCCTCCTACTCCTTTTTCCGAAGAACATCCTGGGATTTTTTTATGACCACAGAGAGTCAGGACCTCTGTTTAATGTCTCATCCAAAGGACGGTACTTGTTACAGTATTGTGTCCCCATCACTATACTGGGGTTTTGGGGCCCACACAGACCAGAGGGTGAGCACCCCCTGCTTGCCTCACTAACACCTCTTCCAGCAGCTACCTAGTTTTCCCAGGAGGTCTCCCATCCAGGTACTGACCAGGCTCAGCCCTGCTTAGCTTCAGTGGGAAACCAGTCTTGGGCTACAGGGTGATATGGCTTATTGATCTGGACTAAAACTTTATTTGCATTTATTTAATCAAATTTTACTTAGCTTTTTTAATGCAGGAAAAATCTTGAAAAACCAAAGTGTTATATTTCAGTGGGTCATACTTTTTTAGGTATGGTGTAGGCTACATCAATGCCCTCTGGTAGATCTGGTACCGGTCCTGATGCGTCCTGTAGCTCCGCCTCCGACACCTCTGACACCAGCTCAATGCCTGTCAGACAACATAATGTTCAAGCTTACTAATGTTTACAGAATTCTGTTTTATGAATGAGGAATCCGTTGTGTTTTGTGTGTGTGGGATGCCAACCCCATTCATTGTCTTCATGCACCACTTCCTCTTCTTCCTCTACCACTTCTTCCACTTTAGGCCGTTCTGCTTCTTTTTTCTGGAAAATAAGCAATGAATAATCAATGATACAGTTGATATTGATATTTTACCTTTTTTTTGTTCCAGTATGCCTTTATTTACATCACTGATTAAGCAACTTGCGTAGAAACAGTCACCGTTAATATTTTGGAACGGTGTAATCCGAATCAAGCCGATGATAAATTGGATGAAAGTTGTACATTTTAAATAATACCCATGGAGTTCAAGAATAAAGAGTTCAAAAATGGTGTGGGTTTAATAATATTCTATTTGAATTATTAATCAAAAAAATAAATAATCACACTTTGACTAAACTATCAAGGTGCAAATATAAAAAACACCTTAAAGGGTTAGTTCACCCAAAAAATTTAATTCTGTCATTAATTACTCACCCTCATGTTGCTCCAAACCCGTAAGACCTTCGTTCATCTTCAGAAAACAAATTAAGATATTTTTGATAAAATCTGAGAGCTTTCTGACCCCACATTGACACAAATGTTATATGTTATTACCACTTTCAAGGCCCAGAAAGGTAGTAAAATACTCCATGTGACTACAGTGGTTTAACCTTAATGTTATGAATAATGACTTTATTCAACCATTTCTTCTCATCCGTGTCAGTTTCTCACTCTTTTCACTTTGTAAACACAGTGCAGCGCTTCCGGGTTCTACGTCAGAACACCGGCTCAGAATTGACCGACCCTGTACACGTAATCACCACGACGCATGCGTGTGATGCTGACGCAGGAGCTGGCCAAAACTGAACCCGGAAGCGCTACCCTGTGTTTACAATGTGAAAAGGGTCAGAGACTGACATGGATGAGAAGAAATTGTTGAATAAAGTCATTACTTTTGTGCGCAAAAAAACCTAAAAAATATTCTCGCTTTAAGGTTGAACCACTGGAGTCGCATAGTATGTTAACCATTTCTTTCCTACCTTTCTGGCCCTTGAAACGAAATTCTATGCAGTCTATGGAGGGGTCAGAAAGCGGATGTCATCAAAAATATCTTAATTTGTGTTCCGAAGGTGAATGAAGGTCTTACAGGTTTGGAACGACATGAGGGTGAGTAATTGATAGTAAAGTAAGTACATTTTATCTATAGAGCAATACAGTAAGAAAATCAAGAAAACTATTTTAAATGACAATTAAAATTTGTGTGTGAACTAAACCTTTAAGGCTGGAATATACTACACAACTTTTAAAATCTGAACAGATTTGAAAACACTAGGCATCATAAAAGTTGTGTTCTTACTGTTTACCCATTTGGTCACAAGCTAGTGTTACATCTCTGAAACCTCTGCAATCACTTTACAAACTAACTGTAAAACTTTTGGATAAGAAACCAAGCATTTATCATCATTGTCCAATATTACAAAAACACAGATTACTAAACTGGTAAAATATGGTAAAATATTCAAATCTACAGTATGTCTTGTCTATACATTTATTTATGGTTTATCATCCCCTCCTCTCCACCAGTTTGTTAACATCCGAACATCTGATCACAGCAGAACCAGAGGTGCAGCGAGGGGAGATTGTATCATTCCCTTTAGGAAAAGTGTATTTGGCCAAACCGCTTTTTCTGTTCGAGCTGCTACTGAGTGGAACCTCACACCCATAAACATTAGAAATCTAAACACATATAGTACATTTAAGATCCAGTTAAAGAAATGGCTTATTGATAATCAGAGCTGTCAACATTAGTTTAGTACTAGACCTGCTTTCGCTGCCCCCTGCTGGCTTCTTGCTTTGTGTGCGTGTATGTGTTCATGTATTTGTCTGATTGTTGGTCTGTTGTGTCTCTATTGTACATTTTAGCTTAGTACTTTTTTTTAAATGTATTGTTATTGTAATTTAAATGTATTGTTTAAATATGTAATTTTACTCTCTTTTATGGTGACTTTTTACCATCTGTCTAGGGACTGCAGGTGAAAAATAGCCTTCTATTTCCTGCTAGGAGATGCATGACAAATGAAAAAAATGTGTGTTCTAAAATTGGCTCAAATATGTTTGATATCATCCGACTGGATGGAATCATAGTCTGAAGCTAAAAATAAAATAAAAAAATCTGAGTCTGCCCATCATACACTACATGATTTTCAACACGATTTCAGTCCACTCAAATCTGCAGATTGGCCCTGACTTTTTAGCCTGGTCTTACCAGACTCTCGTACATTTCATTTGTACAGAGAGTCTGGTCACTCTCCATTGACAAGTGTTTACTTCCTTGAAGGTGGGTACTCTATTGAAGCTTAAAACTATTGGATCTGCCCTGAGCCACTCTGGATCTGCCATAACCAATTGCTAAACGTTGTCGTGACGTATGTCATGCGCCGCTCACCTCTGTTTCTCACATGAAAGTCCGTAAAAATAACTCCAAAAATAACCTCAGTGATCGGGAACGCGCTGCTCACGTGGTCCGTAACATGATTGTATGCTGTAAATAAAATCTAATATGCTTGGTATGATAAGAATAAATGCTGCCGTAAATAACGGCCCAATTCAAATGTTTATGTGCTTTTCTTCTTTTTATTTTTTGAGCGTGATTAAATATATTACTCTTGTAAATACTTGCCAGCATTTAAAGAAGTACAAGTGTGTAGAAGTACAAATGCATCCAGATTACAGCGAAGCGCAACCGCACGGTGCTCTGCAGCGGTCAAAAAGGATATAAACAGTGAATTTTGAAGTGATATATTCTTGAAAACTCAGAGATGTGGATTCGGACAGCAATTAAATTACCACACGACCTTGGTGTTTGTCTAAAACAGTAGGTAATTCGGCCAGGGATTTTTATGCGGGTGGTGGGAGACAGACAGCAATAAAAATCACTGACTAGCCCCTGTAAATGATGACAATACCTTCCGACCCCACAAGAAACAATTACCTTCCGAATAGGGCTTCAGCCAACTCCGCCACCGCCATTACTGAACTACAACTCAAACTAGCGCACGACATCAACGTCATCGTTCTCAGCCACTCCCTCTGTTCACTGATTGGACCGGAAAAAATTTGTTCGGAGAAAACCTAAGAATATGCCGCAATCCTAGACGGAGTACTGAAGAAAAATTTTAATTGAGCGGAAGTACGTAGGAGGGCGGAGCCAGGCTACTGACTTTTGGCAACTAGTGTCAAATTGTCCAAACTGTAAATCAGGGCAAAAGTCATATAGTGTATTCCAGCCTTTAACAGTAGCGCATAAAAATGAGTGTTTATGTTTGCATTTGTAAAAGTGTCACCTTGTACTCGTCCTGTTGTCGTCTGCAGTGTGCGTCATCACACTGTGGGTTGGCCTTCATTGCCATGCTTGGGAAGAAATCCTGCATGGCATTATAGCCCAGGTAATAACTCACTGTCCCAAACCTCAACAGATACCTACAACACAGACAATGTCATTCCAGATCAGTTTATATGATACTGGAAAATATGGAGCTCACACTCAAAGAGGGAAAAAATCACTTCAATTTTATTCATATTCAGAGGCCCAAACCGACCAAAAATAAGCAATTTGGTGCCGTTTCTGATTTTTATATGGTCAAAATTCAGATGGCTTGTAATTTAAATGAATGAGATCTTTGTAACAGTACATCAGACTACATACATGCATGAAATGCATATAAATATGAAATGTCACTTATCTCCCAATTATCTTGGTAAGATGATATTAAAATGTTTAGTTATATGATTAAAGCCTTGTAATTTTTTATTGTGAGGATGTACAAATAGACATTCCTCAAAAGCTTAATGTATCACATTTGGTACATTTTAAAACGATTTTTCTAAAAAAGTATTTATGTATAATCAAGTTGCTTCAATCCGTTAAATGTTCATCTTGAAATGTTGTCAATATAAAAGTAATTCTTACTTTACTTTATATAAATTGTTAAAGATTTCACAGCAAAAAGACACGACCTGAAGGGGGGCGTTTTTAGAATTATGCAAGAAGGCCCGTTACTTGATAAGATGTATGAACTAGACGACAGAAGGAATGTAGCAGATTGTGTAAGTTTAGATCATGTTGATAATTTGGAGACCTTAGAAAATTGCATATCAAATTTAATACAGTAGGCTATGGTTTCAAATCAGTATGGTTAGGCCTGTGTTGAATCCTCAGGATTGTGATGAGGTCTTACTTCAAGACATTCTGCACAAGGAGTCCAGCGACCACTCCCATTGTGGTGGGCAGGCTGGCGGCACACACCCCATCCTTCTTCAACGTCTTCTCATCGATATTTGCAGC